>OY776102.1:17650553-18850553 GCA_963675205.1 Catocala nupta | reverse complement strand
TTTATATAAATAAAAAAGTTTTCTTTTCTTTCTTCCTCACAGTTTTTAATGTGCGGAATACCGTCTAGATGTATCTTTTTACTAAGGAGTCTGCCCGCTACACCGTCTCATACCATGACCGTGCTAGGAACGTATCAGGCACGAAAAGCAACACGATACGCCCTGCTATAGGAACTGATGGTCAGTGACGGCATAGTCTTATACATTTCTTTACAAAGAATATTTTTTTGCCTGACACGTTCCTAGCACAGTCTAGGTATGAGACGGGGTAGTGGGCAGACTCCTTTAATCTGCCCTTTGACAGAGACTCGCATATGAGCCACCAAGTGCGCGCCACTTTAAACCTTATTTTACTAACCTTATCGTTTAAAACTGATTGTTTATTGGCTACAAATGGATTTGTCTTGGGTAAAGGACATATCATAAGGTGTTACGAAAATATAAATATACCATAAGCTAAGGCCTGAAAGTGGTAGGCAGTCTACTAAGCCCACATCACGCCAGGCATATTTTAGTTGTCACATAATAGGCTACAAAACTATTTCTATTACGTAGCACAATACTACCCTATATAATGCTATTGAAACTTGCCTAACAAAATTCAATTCACCCTACCTGAAACTTGAACCTAATTATGATCTAGTAATTGACCGCAAACTTGCGCTACAAGAGCATTGAGAAACCTTATTTCATGTTATAACTAGTTTATGCCTGCGACTTCGCTCGCGTCAATGTAGGTTAGTTTTGTAACTGTAACCGAAAGAACACCGATTATACCGATAGCAAAAACATCCTAATTTCAATAGAGAAGATGGTTGGAATGTACCATCAGCTTGGGATTCAGTAATTCAATTAGTCAAACCCAAGAAGAAACAAAACACAGCTAGAGTTCATGATACTTTGAGCTCATTCTGCGTAAATAGAAGCACCAAAGATTAAATTATGTTTAGGTACTTTGAAATAAGTAGTCTTAGCCTCCCCGTGAACATGGCTGCTGAAAAGCAACCGAAATATCAGGGAAAGTGTAAAATTAAATCTAAATAGGTTTTATAATTCAAATAGCTTAAATGAAAGTAAAAAGTAACTAGTAAAAGTGTTTAACAATATTAGCTTAAAGTTTCAAAATTATATAATAATAGTGTTTTATAAAAAAATAAATAACGAGATAAAATCCGTAAGTTGTTTAATTTCAATGTATAACATTCGCGTAAACATTAAAGTTGAAAGTAAAAGAAAACAGTTTTTTTTTTTGGATTAACAGTGCTTTATGTTCTTCTCTATACCCCGGATAACGAATATGCTAAATTTCATGACGATCTGTTAAGTAAATGAAATGAATGAATCGAAACGAGATGGGTGTAAAAACCCAGGATTCAACCTCTTCGTTTATATCTCGGGGGTCTTTTGACCCACAAGGCCCATATTCAAACTCGAGGTATGACCTCAAGGTGTCTGTACACTAAGTTACAAGTTAATCGGTTCAGTGGTTCCGGAGTTATGCCGGTCACTAACAGACAGACACACAGACCCACATAGTGTTTTCATTAACCTCTTCGAAGAAGACTCAGAGGTTAACAAAGAAACTCACATTCGCATTTATAGTGTTAGTAAGGAAATAGACCTTGACACTTCTTTAAGTTTACTTCTAACTAGCCCCTCTAGTACTACCTATTTTTTAATGTAACGTGTACCATAGATAATATTAAAGTTAATCATTAAATGTAACCTATGTCACCCGGACTATCATAGTGGTAGGCGGCCTCGGCGTAATGGTTAGTGTAACCGACTGACACGCCGGAGGTCACGGGTTCGATTCCCGCACAAGTCAAACATTTGTATGCATGGACATGGATGTTTGTCTTGGTCTGAGTGTTTCTATGTATAATATGTACGTATTAAAAAAAAAGGATATGTATATATGTATGTTTATTCATTGTCTAGTACCCATAGTTTAAGCTCTGCTTAGTTTGGGCTAGATGGTGTTGTGTTTATGTAATAGAATATTATTAGATATATTATTATTATTATAATTATGTCTGGTATTCTAAGACTTGATTAAAAGGAAATACGGTTATCACATTTTAATAAAAAGTTTTTACACAATGGACGTATAACGTAGTAGTTTAAATGATCGTGTCACTGCACCGTGGGTTCGATCCCCAACAACATTTTGTGTACATTCAGTTACGATTGAAACCTCATTCAATAAAATCGGCTTAGACTACTAGTGGCAGTTAAATTTGAATTTTCCATAGAATATGAAATCCACTCCATAGAATATCAAAAATTAACTGTCCGTAGGTAAAACGACACGTTTCTTGATAGATATAGGAACTGCGCTTTAATTGTTTAGCACTGTGCTAGCTGCTTATGTAATTATACATACATTTAAGACATATAAGTTTGGGAATAGGTACAATATAGTTATTGTTAATGCAATTAAACTTTTTAGAAATTAAGTTTTGTTTCATTCGGTGAGTGAGAATGCCGGAGGCCCAATCACCCTTTTTACCACTTACCGCTCCTTCTCCTTTCCACTTCCTTTCCTAAAGGGTTGGAAACGCGCAAGTGATACCTCTGGTGTGGCAGGCGTCCATAGGCTACGGTGACCACTTACCATCAGGTGAGCCGTATGCTTGTTTGCCACTTTAGAGGTACAAATAAAAAAAATATTTGTGTCAATTGTTCATTCAATTGAATTGGAAATTTCCACGCGATACAGGATTTATTTCTATTGAGGGACTTTTTTAACAAGTCTTTATATGTAAATAAAAACATACTAAAACAGAAAGTTAAATTTCCTTCGGCTTTGCCATATTAATTTTTTTTTACATGGGGTAATGCATTGACGCATGTCTCTCTGCGGGGTGACGGAGAGGTTATGTAGGACTCACCCGAGAAAAGATGGCGACATCCTGGTAATATCGACTAAACCTACCACGGTGTTCCTCAATATAACCAGAATCATGCAATCAGTTCAACATCTCGTATGTTAAACTAATTCCTAGAACTACATAATTTTAGCAAACATGAAATTGTACTATTTGTTATTTTAAGTATGTAGGTAACTAGGTACATGATAAAGAGGCTTGTCTCTCAAATTTGTTTACTTTTGCCTGGAGCTAATAGGCCTTTTAAATCAGAATGTAAGCTTACAAAGATCTTAAAATAGCCAATCAAATATAATATAATGTTTATTATTTAATTTATTTTATTTTAAAAAGACAGTTCACACGTTAGTTGTGAACCCTGTCGCGGGGACTTTACTAACATTCAAATAATGGATACAAAGAGCATCCAGTCTTGAAACAAATATTTCTGAATCGCACAAATTTTTGTCTCGTGTGATCGTGTGATCGAATCCATAATACTCAACACAGTGGCAGTGGCAAGGCGAACTTGAAGTTAAAATTGAGAATTGATATTACATACACAGTCTCACGATTATATCGCCGAAGGGATAAGCAGAGATGTATTTCGCCAGCAATAGTTTTATCTCTCACGTAATAGAGGGCTGAATTTGCCTCCAAGTAAATGCGACTGCCGTGCATTGAGCTACGGGCTTGCATCCCGGATCGGGCCAACAAAAAATATTGAGTTTTGAGTTTTCTATCAAGAAACCTCAATAGCAGCTCGAAGTTAGGAAGTTGGTGTGTTAGACAACCCCGGGCCTCGATAAGCACGTACAGCACGTAAAATCTTGCGCCTCTCCGGTTATTGCCATCCCATCGGATCATGAGATCTAGGGAACAGAGGATGCATTTGTATTTGCGCACACATTTGTGCACTACAATATATCCCGTGCAGATGGCCAGTCCCAGTTAAGTTTCGCCACCGTGACTGAAAATTCGGTCTGGAGGACTTTACTAACATAGTATCGGGCAAGCATTTATGTACAAAAAATAACTTTGTAACAACCTGCATGCCTTGAATTGTATTTAAACACATTCTTTAGTGGTCTATAATAATAATAATAAGTTTATTGACAAAAATCTATAGCGGAATTAGCAAATGGGTTTCATTTTAATAATATGTTAATATTTGTGTGTAAATGATAATGAGATGCATTGGAATGTAAACTGGGTCATCCATCGGTTATTCGCGTTTAAAAAGACATGATATGTTCAAAACGTTATAAAGGATAATATTAAATTACGTGACAAAAATCAATAAACATGTACAATCGTATGATTGTGCATTTAATTTAAAATAAAATACATACATACGGGGATACAGAAGATCCCTTTTCCTGTACTCCATGCATCACGTTGTAATTCATTCATATCAGTAGGCCGAGTTGTTATAGCGGACGACCGTCTAAAAGTTATTTTTGTATCCCTTTGGAACAATAGGTACTTATTTTCTGGATGAGAGGTACCCTATGTCCTTTTCTGTACCCCGACAACGTGTGTGTGAAATTTGATGACGATCGGTCCAGTAGTTAAGGCATGATAGCGTAACAAACAAACAAACTCACAGTCGCTTATATAAAATTAATTAGGATTACTAAAGCAGGACTTTCCTTAAATACCGCGGTCCAATCCGTAAAATTTTAATTTCAAGTTCAAGTTTGCAAGTTCTTGCTTGTCCAAGGATGGTCCGCCGTATCGATAAGATCTTATGACAATAATATCCGTAGAAGATACACTCGCTATGACCTTTAATTATAAATATATCTTCCAATGACATGCTATATAAACCTATTAACAAAGATCAATAGGACGAGAATCAGTCTAGTGCAATCTATAACACAATTGCTATCGATAACGAAGTTCCTTGCTTACCCAAGCCCGTATGAAACTTGCATTTTGAAGTTCTGTTCCATAATTACTTCAGCGATCGTAACTAACTTATTAGTACTTATATGAACTAAGTGTATTACGAACTAGGCGCTGTGTGACTTTGAATATCGGGTGATGCAGCTAGGGAATATTGCTCTATGTATAAATTATGAGTAGTGTATGCGATATGCCTGCGGTAGCTTTTGGTAAGATATTTGTAAGAGAATCTGCATATCTGAGTTACGAAAATGTTCGAAATTGTTAATGTTTCGCGTAAACGTAAGACAATATTATCTCCTCAGCAGCGATAGCTCAGTAGGGAGACCAACAGACTGCAGTGCAGAGGGTCTTGGGTTCGAACCGACGTCGCGCACCTCTGACTTTCGGAAGCTATATGACTTTTCGAAATTATGTGCGTATTGATTGACAATTATCGCCTGCTCCGTACCTCGGAAAGCACGTTAAGCCGTCGGTCCCGGCTGCCATGAACATCTATGGCAGTCGTTATTGGGGAAGTCGACACAAAAGATCCCACTGGGTCGAAGTGTCGCCGGTCTATAGTGACTGGCCCTCACACAAGATAAGATAAGATACGAATATGTTCTCAAAGATATGAAGTCTGCTAAGCTACCCTCCGGCAGCGTGGTGCAGTATATGTGAAACGTGTAGGACTTATATCTCCAGATGGACATACATCTTTAGGAACATTATTCTCGAAGACGTGTGATGTCTGCCAGCCCACAGCCAGCCAGCGTTACGGATTGTAGTAGTTTTCATACTGAAAACACAGCAGAGCTAACTTAAAAATATATATTATGACATTTATTAGTTAGTTGATGTAAAGGCAGGTCTCAGGTTAAAAACTCAGGTCATTTAAACAAAAAAGCATTGGGATTTCCTGTCAAGAATATCTACGTTAAAAAAAGAATTAGATAGTTGTCGTGTTAGAAATATGGTTGAAACTGTTGATCCTGTGACTTGTTATATCTCTGGTCATGTAAAAATTCAACCATAACTGCAATCTGCGCATACAGTTGTGCGTTATAATATCTTTTACTCAGAAAGTTAGTCTTCGTTAAGATTGATCGAAATAAAATTGCCGCCCTATCAGACTATGAGAGTAAATAAATAGCGACTGCATTTGTGTATGCAAACATAATTGTGCACTATTATATAATTACACAGAAGGTCAGTCTCCGTCAAGACCGAAATTCGATCTAAAGGACATTATTAGATACGTCACAATAAGGTTACAAAGAAGCCTTCGTCTCTATTAAGATGAATGAAATTACAAATCAAGGTCTACCTCATTACGTAAATTGATTGGCTTTGAAGCCCAGTTTATAATAATAATAATAATAATAATAGTTTATTTGAACAGTATAATTATCGCGTCATCGTTCTTATCTCGGCTCAGTAAGAAGTGACTAAGCAAGTCGTTTATACGAATAATTTATAAGGTTATATCATAATCACCATTTTGTGAATCGATTAAATGTATTACGATAATTATTTAGAATATCGTTTATGTTTATGTGTCTACTTATTAGTAAGAATATTAAACATATTAGTTCTTTGAAAAAGATCACCAGAGCACAAGTAATAATAGGTTAGCAAACACACATTTTTTTTGTTAATGTTAAAGTTATATAGTTCACTATCCAAACATTAAAAGACCGAAAATCAGAAAGAAAATAAACAAGATACGATAAGCGTTTTAAACTTGATAGTAGATGTAATTGTCAAATGGCTGGAAAAGGATGTGCGATTCAAACTATGACGTAACCGCTATTTAAATGCAGCTGTCCAAAGGAGATTGTAAGGTATTGCCACTACACCACCAAAATTAAAAATAATAATTTGTTATTTCCAGCCATTTGATAACTACTCATACTATCAAATTTGAAATGCTTATCTTATCTTGTTTATTTCCTTTCTGATTTTTGGTCTTTTAAAGTTTGGCTATATAACTTAAAAATTACAAAAAAATGTGTGTCAGCTTCCTATTTTTACTTGTGCTCTAGTGATCCTTTTCAAAGAACTAATATATTTAATATCTTCCCTAATACTGCCGTGGTAATCGAGAGAGCAGTAAGTCAAGGATGGCCTTTATTTTAATTACTGATTTGGAATGCTTCTTTACTGTAAACAACATATTTTTTTCCTTTCTTTTGACCTATAGAACACTAGCTGCCCCGCGCAACTTCATCTGCATCATATAAGATAAGAGAATTTACCCCGTTTTTGCAACATTTTTCATTGCTGCTCCGCTCCAATTGGTTGTAGCGTGATGTTATGTAGCCTATAGCCTTCCTCGATAAATGGGCTATCCAACACTAAAACAATTTTTCAATTTGAACTCTTTAGCTTTATAATATTAGTATAGATAAAAATTGAGTATAAAGTTTTGTCACAAACAATAGAATTGTAACAAAATCTTTGCGCGCTGTTTTCTAAAACTGACTTTTCTGACTTACTGCCCTCTCGATTACCATGGTAGATAAGTAGACACATAAACATAAACGATATCCTAAATATCGTAATATATTTAATCGCTTTATAAACTGGTGATTATGAAAATAACCTTATGAATTATTCGTATAAACGACTTGCTTAGTCACTTCTTACTGAGCCGAGATAAGAACGATGACGCGATAATTATACTGTTCAAAGAAACGAGGCTTCAAAGTCAATCAATAAACTTAATGAGGTAGACCTTGATTTGTAATTCATCTTGAAGGAGACGAAGGCTTTCTTGTAACCTTATTGTGACGTAATAATGTCCTTCAGATCGGCTTTCGGTCATGGCGGCCAGTCATATCGGACACTAGCTATAACTGGTTTTCTCTTCATTCATTCTTACTATCTCTTTTTAAAAATGCATCTACCGCACTATGAATGCACTGTATCACGAGGGGCCTTTACAAACATTCGAACAACGGACACAAAACACAGCCTCTCGGCACCAATATTTGTGGATCACACAAATATATTTTGTTTTACCACTTAATTTACTACGCGCGCCACCTGTACCCGTAGTCATTTGCAAGATATTATAGTGAATGTAGTCTATACGTAAACACGACATACTGTACATCCTATTCCCGTACTCTCATGGTCTGATGGGATGGCAATTCGATACGACTGGAGAGAGATCAGTCACATGACCAACGGTTTTATCTGATTTCCAATTTCCTTTTTTCTTTATTTACGTAAATATTCTTGACAGAAAATTCTAATAAATTTTTGTCTGAAAGACTTGATTTTTCAACCCGAGATCTGCCTTTATACTAACTAAATAATGAATACAGTATCGGATGTTTTTAAGGTAAACGTTGTTCTCTTTTCAGTATAAAACCGACTATAATCTATAACGCTGGCCGAATACGGGATAGCAGAGTTCACACATCTTTAAGAATAATGTTTTAAAGATGTATGAAGTCCGCCAATCTCGGGATAGATTTCTCCAGACGTATACGTTTCATATATACTACACCACGCTAGCTGAGTGCAGCTTAGCAGACTTCACATCTTTGAGAACATTATCAAAAATCAGACATGCAGGTGATGCAGTCTAGTAGATGCAGTCGTAGTCTTACCAAAAGCTACCGCAGGCATATCGCATTCTGTACTTATAATTTATACATAGAGTAATATTCCCTAGCTGCATCACCCGATATTCAAAGTCACACAGCGCCTAGTTCGTAATACACTTAGTTCATATAAGTACTAGTAAGTTAGTTACGATCGCTGAAGTAATTATGGAAGAGAACTTCGAAATGCAAGTTTCATACGGGCTTGGGTGGAAGCAAGGAACTTTGTTTTCGATAGCAATTGTGTTATAGATTGCACTAGACTAATTCTCGTCCTATTTCTTTCTTAATAGTTTATATAGCATGTCAATGAATGGTCTGGTTATTATTAAGAGTCATAGTGAGTGTATTCTATATTTTCGTCATACGATCTTACCAATACGGTGAACTACCCTTAGCATGGGATACTAAGGGTCCACAGTATCAGTGTCTTAGACCTTTCGAGCGATTGGAATAAAACTATTTTTTGGATTAGACCGTGGTTTTTAAAAGTCCCGCTTTTGTAATCCTAACTAATGTTGTAAATGCGAATCTGAGGTTATTAGTTTGTTACGCTTTCACGCCTAAACTACTTGATCGATCGTTATGAAATTTCGCATATACGCTATCAGAGCAACAGAAATGAACATATGCTACCTTTTGTCTAGAAAAATGTACTGTTACTAACCTAACCTTACCTACATTTACATGAGCGAAGCCGCGGGCAAAATCTAGTAATTCCTGTGTAGCCAGGGACTTTAAAAACAACAATCTGTTGTTCAAACACATGTTTGTCCCGTGTTGGAATCAAACCTTTAGCGCTCGGCGCACTGTGAACTACTTATTTTTTAATACTTTTACATTACTGGATTAAAATTACAACATGGACTGCGTGGTTAGTGGTTCCTCGCATTGTCAATAATTTAAGTGTTTTATAAATAGTTATTCCAGGTCTGGGTGTCCTTTACATCCGTTGTTTGAATGTATGTAAAGTTCCACGCAACGTAGGCTTAATCCCTAGTTTGGTAATAGCCATAGGTCACCACAATGTAACTAAAAATATTTCTGATAGTCCGTTAACGATGGTACTAAAACATTTGTGCCGGGGAATTGCGAGGCGAGACGGGTGGGGTAACCACCGTCAAACCGCTTGATTGGACTTTGAAAAGTCATTAATTGTTAACTGTCAATTATTATTGCAGACTATCAAAAACTGTCTCGGTGGTAAATGCGATTGTTGTGATCATTCATCATTTGCTCGAGCAGGTGCCGAAGGAACTTTACAGAAAATCAAATTGTATGTAACGATTTTCACGCACGCCTACAACCGTCACTGAGCGACAATAGCAAAGAGGACATCGTACTATGTATCGTACTGACGCAGCATTACCTTATTAATATCTAAAAGTAGTAACTGAAAATTATTATTATTATTTCAGCCTGTCCCACTGCAGGGCAAACGCCTCTCTCTCTCCTTTCCAAATCTCTTTGTTATGCGCTAGTTTCCACCAGTTGCTACAACTGCCTAATATTAATAATAATAAAACTATACTAATTATAAAGAGGAAATATTAGATTTTTGTTGGTTTGCAATAATTTAACTCAAAAACTATTCAACCGATTTTCAAAATTCTTTCACAATTAGAAAGATATATTATCACCGAGTAACATAGGCTATATTTTGTTTAAAAAAAGTACTGTTAAACCTAACCTAACCTACTTTTACGCGAGTGAAGTTGCGAGCAAAAGCTAGTAAATTATAAATAAGTACAAACTAATAAAATTAATAATGTATGATTGAATGTGCATGTTACTCTATGTGCCCAAAATTTGGCGGAATGCATATCAACACATTGTATAATTAGTAACTCGTACAAACTTCGCTTGCGTGATTCAAACTCCAGTACAAGTTGTATGAAGTAGTGTATAATTAAGTGCAGCGCCATCTCTCGACGTAAGTTGTATCTTCTTCATAAGGGTGTCGCCACACAATAGCCTCTTGATGACTGATGTAGTGTGATGTACTTTTTACAAGTACAAATTAATATAAATTCCATTTTAATTATGGAGATTTTAACGAATGATATTTAAAGTAGCAAATTAGACAGATGGGGTAGCAGACAAATGGTTACCTCATTACTAGAGTATAGAGGGTTAAAATCTCACTGTCAGGCTCCTGACTTTGAATTTGTAGATCATTGTGTAATCTAAAAATTCAAAATCCTTGGCGCGACCGTTGCCTGGCTGTATTTTGTTTGAGTCAATTGTATGTTTTAAAGTCCCCAGCGACACAAGGCTGAATCCCAAGAGAAAAGTCTTATTAAAAAAAGAAAAAGATAGATGAAACTTCCTTGTCATATTTAGTACCTTCTAGAAAACTGGCCAATAAATCTTTCCACTTAACCATTCCATCAAACAAAAAACTTAAAAGACATTTAACAAATTGTCATTCGGCCAAAGTTTGGATGTCAGATTACCAACAATGTTATCTGTTACTACTAAGTGCTCTCCAAACACCAGCTGTTTAGACTCTATTTCGGTTTGCATAAGGTTGACTTTAGCTTTTCTTTGGACTTCGTCGGCTGTAACGTTAAGTTTGTGTGGAACTACAAGGGAAGTCGATTTAAGTTTGGCGTCAGCTTCATAATGATTTCATGAATTACAAATCAAAGTTCGTAGCACAGCGTTTCGCTGACATGTTCTAAGTCGATATAACAGTTTTAGGATTTATAGTGCGGGTTAGTTTAATCTATTTAGATGCCTACAGTAATGCTAAGACATTTCTTAGTAGATAAATTTGCTAGACAATATAAGGAAAGTAATAAATGTGATAAAAGGCTTGGTAATGTTACTAGTTTGGTCAGTATGCCTGCTTTATTATTGGATAGATTTAGTTAAACGTATATATCTGTCTGTGGAATCATAACTCTCAAACGGTTGAACTGGTTTTTATTTAGTTATTTTGATTGAAAGATGACTTGATCAAAGGTGATTTTAGCTGTGATTAAATTTATTTCTGACTTTTGTAGATCATTAGCTCTTTTTATTAGATGATGAAGAAAAATTAATAATCAATCAGACCTGTTTGACAAATTTGATATTCTGTTATTAAAGTAATATTGCAAGAACATGCCTCCATCCTCATGGGCAAGGTCCATCTAAGTGAAAACTTAGAGGTTCCTTATTGTGTCGAAATTTTTAATACATATAATTTAAGTTATATTTAAGTCTTAAAATGATTGTTACTAAATCACAGTAAATTGTTAAATGCATTAGGAATAAACTTGGCACATAGGTAGACCATGTACTGGATTATAACAAAGGTTACATTTTAGTAAGTATAATCTTCCACTGGAATTCAAGTGGGCAAAGCCCCGGATAGATACTAGTGTTAAATATACATTGGAATAAACTAATTATACGGTTCGCAACACGCAAATTATTTACCTAATATTACAGGCATCCATAGAATATCCCAAAATATTTCTGACAAAGGGATTATCCCAAGATGATCATAATAATACAGAAATACTATCTTCTGGGTACAACTATTTGCAGATCGCACAATTTTCATCCAAGTATCCTGTATTACTAATCCTAATAATATTGTAAATGTTATAAGTATTAGGTTATTTGGAGTAGAGATTTGCTGGTTTATAAATGGGTAATTACGACTTGATGGTGTAGTAGTTAGTGTAACCGACTGCCAAGCCTGAGGTCACGGGTTCGATTCCCGCACAAGTAAAACATTTGTGTGCATGAACATGGATGTTTGTCTTGGTCTGGGTGTTTCTAAGTATAAAGTACGTATTTACAAAAAAAAAGTATATAATATATGTATGTTTATCCATTGTCTAGTACTCATAGTACAAGCTCTGCTTAGTTTGGGCTAGATAGTGTTGTGTGTATGTGATAGAATATTATATTATATTATATTATTGTTGTTTAGAGTGTTTTCTTTTCTCGAGCTTTGGCTCAGTATACTGAGTACCCGCCCTGAGACTCTCAGGGAAAAGGTGGCTCAGTGCCCCCGCTAACAAAAACTGTATCTCCTAAAACTTTGCTAATAACAGAACATCAGTTCTTCCAGTTCTGCTTGTGACCACGTTCTCCTCGCGTCATCTTTAATTGAACTTGCGATCGACGTCAGTGTACCGGCAGAGCTTGCGGAAGACACCTCCCTACTCCGCAAAGTAACACCGGTAGTTTCATCGGCTGTAGCATCTGAAGACTCCCTAACCCCCTGTCCCCGACTCCCGACCAGCCGGTGCGTCGAGAGTCGCTGGCTAGCATTCTGCCACGTCCGACACCAGCAACGAACGTGCCCCAGCGATCGCCCACGGGCAGCGGCCCTATATGTTTTCCATTCGAATTTTTCTCCATGTTTTATGGGTTACCTTTGCCATGTTAGCCGCGCCAGTAATGAGTCGCGTGTCCGCCCCCCACGTGAGTCAGTTGTTCGACTCGGACGTATGGTTGGATTTTAGGGGGCATATTATATTATTTTATATTATATTATATTCTTTACTCAGTTTAAGTTGTAATCTTTCATTGTTACTAATTACTTAATTTTTGATTGTTTTAATCTTACACTACCTCACTTTAACAATTAATTCATATATTATAATGATAACATCTCTCAGTAAAATCGTGTTAATCGTTATAATTATATGTATTATATCCATTTTCATCTTCAACCTATAATTTTTTGTGCAGGACTTACTTAGATAAATTTGCTAGACAATATAAGGAAAGTAATAAATGTGATAAAAGGCTTGGTAATGTTACTAGTTTGGTCAGTATGCCTGCTTTATTATTGGATAGATTTAGTTAAACGTATATATCTGTCTGTGGAATCATAACTCTCAAACGGTTGAACTGGTTTTTATTTAGTTTTTTTGATTGAAAGGTGACTTGATCAAAGGTGATTTTAGCTGTGATTAAATAATTTTTTTTCTGACTTTTGAAGATCATTAGCTCTTTTTATTAGATGATGAAGAAAAATTAATAATCAATCAGACCTGTTTGACAAATTTGATATTCTGTTATTAAAGTAATATTGCAAGAACATGCCTCCATCCTCATGGGCAAGGTCCATCTAAGTGAAAACTTAGAGGTTCCTTATTGTGTCGAAATTTTTAATACATATAATTTAAGTTATATTTAAGTCTTAAAATGATTGTTACTAAATCACAGTAAATTGTTAAATGCATTAGGAATAAACTTGGCACATAGGTAGACCATGTACTGGATTATAACAAAGGTTACATTTTAGTTCGGTATAATCTTCCACTGGAATTCCAGTAGGTGAAGCCCCGGATAGATACTAGTGTTAAATATACATTGGAATAAACTAATTATACGGTTCGCAACACGCAAATTATTTACCTAATATTACAGGCATCCCTAGAACATCCCAAAATATTCCTGACAAAGGGATTATCCCAAGATGATCATAATAATACAGAAATACTATCTTCTGGGTACAACTATTTGCAGATCGCACAATTTTCATCCAAGTATCCTGTATTACTAATCCTAATAATATTGTAAATGTTATAAGTATTAGGTTATTTGGAGTAGAGATTTGCTGGTTTATAAATGGGTAATTACGACTTGATGGTGTAGTAGTTAGTGTAACCGACTGCCAAGCCTGAGGTCACGGGTTCGATTCCCGCACAAGTCAAACATTTGTGTGCATGAACATGGATGTTTGTCTTGATCTGGGTGTTTCTAAAGTACGTATTTACAAAAAAAAGTATATAATATATGTATGTTTATCCATTGTCTAGTACTCATAGTACAAGCTCTGCTTAGTTTGGGCTAGATAGTGTTGTGTGTATGTGATAGAATATTATATTATATTATATTATTGTTGTTTAGAGTGTTTTCTCTTCTCGAGCTTTGGCTCAGTATACTGAGTACCCGCCCTGAGACTCTCAGGGAAAAGGTGGCTCAGTGCCCCCGCTAACAAAAACTGTATCTCCTAAAACTTTGCTAATAACAGAACATCAGTTCTTCCAGTTCTGCTTGTGACCACGTTCTCCTCGCGTCATCTTTAATTGAACTTGCGGTCGACGTCAGTGTACCGGCAGAGCTTGCGGGAGACACCTCCCTACTCCGCAAAGTAACACCGGTAGTTTCATCGGCTGTAGCATCTGGAGACTCCCTAACCCCCCTGTCCCCGACTCCCGACCAGCCGGTGCGTCGAGAGTCGCTGGCTAGCATTCTGCCACGTCCGACACCAGCAACGAACGTGCCCCAGCGATCGCCCCCGGGCAGCGGCCCTATACGTTTTCCATTCGAATTTTTCTCCATATTTTATGGGTTACCTTTGCCATGTTAGCCGCGCCAGTAATGAGTCGCGTGTCCGCTCCCCACGTGAGTCAGTTGTTCGACTCGGACGTACGGTTGGATTTTAGGGGGCGTATTATATTATATTATATTATATTCTTTACTCAGTTTAAGTTGTAATCTTTCATTGTTACTCAGTTTAGATCTACTAATTACTTAATTTTTGATTGTTTTAATCTTACACTACCTCACTTTAACAATTAATTCATATATTATAATGATAACATCTCTCAGTAAAATCGTGTTAATCGTTATAATTATATTATATCCATTTTCATCTTCAACCTATAATTTTTTGTTAAGGACTTACTTCAATTCCTTTTTACAATACCTTTCGTATAAAGAAATAAATAAATTTCAGTGTCAGATGTCAGTCATAACTCAGCTAGGTCAATAGTCCGTCTTCATGCCAAATTTATATGTAACTAATTTAAAGGGGCCCCTTTTTGACAATAGACTTAATAAAATGAGACTACTGTGTACAGAATACTGACCGATATTTTTATACATAAAGTATCATAATGTACCTACTCGACCAATTGAGAACCTCATTTCTAGTGTTTTTTTTTATTTTAACAGATTTGGACGAAAGATGGCACCACACACATAAACCATGATCCATCTGTGTACTGTCATGTAATATTTGTGTTAAGAGTAGGTTCATAATGATGCCGCAATAAGTAAGTCTCAAGGAAAGGCTAAGGAAGACGAAAACTAAGTGTTATAAATTCGATTCCATAACTTAGTTATTTCCAACGCTTACCAAGTCTTATGATTTTTCAAAAGACTTACTTCCTCATAAGTGATAATCGATGACGTGGAAAACTTCACAAAAATCTAAAGATCGAACGTAAAAAGCACTCAAACTCAGTACGTGTAGATCAGACGTGAAACTTAACTTTACTTGAATAACTTCAGTAAATTCACTAACCAATAAACTGTGGAGTTAATTAGTGTTACTTTGTGGCCTACATGAATTCTAACTAATATTATAAATGCGAATGTGAGTTTGCTTGTCATGTTTTTACGCCTTAACTACTCGACCGATCATCATAAAATCTCGCATACGCGTTGTCAGGGGAATAGAAAAGGAAATAGGGTACCTTTCATCCAAAAAAAAGTACTGTTCTAATCTAACCTAGCCTTGTCTAAATTTACACGAGCGAAGCCGCAGGAAATATCTAGCATATTATATTTGACTTAGAGTTCAGAACCGGGAATCGTATTCATAAAACTCGACAGTAGTGGTACTGAAGTGATTATTTAAACCATTAACCATTTTTGAAGACTCACGACACCCTCTTACGTCTTTTAAGAGTTTACTCATCGCAAACAAGTTTTACCTATCATGCTAATATATAATATTCTTCTACACCAAAACATATGCAACATAGAAACACCAAAGATTAAATTATGTTCGGGTACTTTCAAATAAACTACACATCCAAACATTGAGACAACTACCATCTTAAGCTCCCCGTGAACATGGCTGCTGTAAAGCAACCGAAACTTCGGGGCACAGTGTAAAATAAATATAAATAGTTTTAATTAATTTAAATAGCTTAAATTGTAGTAAAGTTCAATTATAGTAGTGTTGGAGTTTAAAATTATGTAAGTAATAGAAGTGTTTTAAAAATAAATAACGCGACAAAATTCGTATAAAATAGTTTAATTTTAATATGTAGCATTCGCGTAAACGTACATAAGTCAATATTTTATCAAACATGCTTTCACGTGTATATTTATTTACACACTACACATAATAACCCTCCCATATTCCAACCAGATACCGTCTTAACTAAATATTTGATTTGCACAAGATGAGAGAAGATGAGATTTAACTCGCTCTTCGAATTATTACCGTTTGCTATGACGTAAGTGATATAAGGCTGTGTGCACGTCTCAAGCTTGTGTGGGTAAATAAAGGGCTGGATTACTTTGATTTGAGTCTAACGTTTGTAATTACGGATGTCGCTTGATTGCTAGGTAATGAGTTCTAGGATTTCAATTGTACGCCTAGGCTATAATTAAAGGCATAAAGCATTTTGTTACATTCTTCGACCGGTATGTGTGGTTGTACTATATGCTGTATTTACATTAGAAGCAGTGTTTAAGCTTTGTGTGATTCACAAATGGTATTTCCGAATCTGGGTATTCTTTGTGTCTGTTGTTTGAATGTTTGTGAAAGGGACCTCCCCTTGCGACACAAGATTTATCCCTAGTGCAGAAGTTGCCGTTAAAAAAATATATGATCTGTATTTAACTGACCTACTGCTGGGCACAGGCCTCTTCTCAAGATGAGAAGGGTTAAAAGTTTTTAGACTATCGCGATTTGTACACATACTTAATATAATGTTAGACAACGGGTCTTACTCGCGATAAAGTATTTAAAAGGTAATAAATACCTATTGATTGCTTGACGTTTCTACCGACTTGCATCGATCGTCAAGAACCGGTTAGTAAGCAAGTCTGCTATAGCCGAGCATTTGCTGGAGTCTGGACCAAACCACTGGATTGAGTTACATAAACCACAGGTTTTATCCACCGATCGTGACTATGACTCCAGGATAGTACGTAAAGCGGTTGAAATTAAGAAATATCGCAATTTCAACCGGGTGGACGGATACCGTTAGTCTACATCTTGGAATCCAGTCATCAGCAAATGTAAACGTCACCGTAGTGACTTAGGTAGCCAGTGTGTAGACGTCGTTAGTGTTGTGTGTCGAAATCCCGACAGTGCGAATATAAATAATAGTGACCATTGAGGATAGTTGCCCAAACCGGCACTTCACTAAGGCGCCGCTGAGCTCACATCAGTCAACCCGTGACCACGATCGATGCAAGTCGGTCGAAACGTCGGACAATCAATAGGTATTTATTACCTTTTAAATACTTTATCACGAGTAAGAACCGTTGTCTAACATTATATTAAGTATGAGAAGGGTTAGGCCGTAGTCCACGACGCTGGCCTAGTGCGGGTTGGCAGACTTCACATACAAATTATGTAGAATTCTCAGGCATGAAGATTTTTTCACGATGTTCTGTACTTCAACTTAAACGATTATTAACTATTTAATACGCACATAGCACCGATAAGTCAGAGATTCTTAGGAGGAGGAGAGAGCCTTAGGATCGAAACTCGAGACATCTGCGTGGCAGTCCATCGATCTCCCTTCGCTTTCGCTTCCCTGTGTTTAAAGTACTGCGTATTTTGCTTATCAAGGAGTCTGCCCACTACATTGTCTCATACCATGACCGTGCTAGAAACGTATCAGACACGAAAAGCAACACGATACGCCCTGCTATAGGAACTGCTGGTCAGTGACGCAACGGTCTAGTGGGCATAGTCTTATACATTTCCTTACAAAGAATATTTTTTTGCCTGACACTTTCCTAGCACGGTCTGCCCACTACCCCGTCTCATACCATTATGAGACGGGGTAGTAGGCAGACTCCTTTACATGTAATACCATTAGGTTATTCTTATTGCCCCGTAAGTCGATTGATTATATCTATATAACCATGAGAATATAACCAAAAATCAGACAGAAAGATAGAAGTACTTTAATACCAGACGCAGTTCCAGAGTCCATGTTGTAAATGACAATTTCTTCTCAGAAAACCCAATAACATTCTAACTAATATTATAAATGTGAAAGATTTTGTTTGTGCCTCGTGCCTCGGAAAGCATGTAAAGCCGTTGGTCCTGCGCCTCATCTCTCTCCGGTTGTATCGGATTACCGTCCCATCAGATCTTGAGAGTTAGGGGAATAGAGAGTGCACTTGTGTTTGTGCACACGCTTGTGCACTATAATATCTCCTGCGCAGATGGCCAGGCTCCGTTAAGGTTGGCCGTCATGACCGAAATTCGGTCTGGAAGACATTATATGCTTTGATGCCTTAACTACTTGACCGACCGTTATGAAATTTTGCATAGACATTGTTAGGGGTACAGAATACCTCTACCTCTTATCCAGAAAAAAGTACTGTTAATAACCTAATATAGGCTACATTTACGCGAGCGAAGCCGTGGGCGAAATCTAGTATATAATTGATAACACTTTGCCTTATGCATACTAAGGTAGTCCAAATATTTACCAAGAAAGTATATAAACTAAAAGTGAATGGGCAAGTCGTGAGGAAAAAACTTGGGTGAGCGTTCTCTCTTCCGACAGTAACCATTCTGGAGAAACTGACTAAGGTGCTTGAATGTTATAAAACTTTATGAAGTAAAAGAGATATGCAACGAATGTAGCAAGTAAACCTTTGTAGGTTTTGCCTACAGTCTAAAAGCAGACTATATAAATTATAAATAAATATTTATATTAAATTAATATTTATTACCAAATGTAATGTAACAATGAATTATCCGTTGACCCTTACTTGGCACAAAGAAAAAGAAAGAAAGAATAACAATTTTTGGTAACATTGTTCGGTATACATAATTTAGTTATTAACAGTTAATTTAGAAACACATAACTAAAATAATACACCTCAAAGTTTTTCAATATACTATTATACAGGCTGATTGGTAAAAGACTGGACATATTGAAGGACGGTATTTAGAACTCGATTCTGGACCCAAATATCAAAAAATAATATGTACTTTAAATTTGACCTTATTATCCAATAAAAATTTTATATGTGGACACTCTTGCGCATATACCAAAGCTAAACAAAACCTCCGCCCCCAGCCCCCGCTACCGCACCCTGCATTCTCCCGAATTTGCACTCCCACCCGTCCCTTTCTTATCAAAGGTATCATTAGCCTCCAACAGCTGTGTGCGACGCGCGCAGTGTCCACATTTTATGGGTATTTCATACAAATTTTCATAAAGGTTTTCTTTGCATTTTCTTTTTTTTTATATGTTACCTCTGGCCATAAATTATCATGTCCTTAAGTTTGTACAATGTTTAATCAGTCATACTGTATATCAGTTACATTAGGTCTATACAACACTATATATTAAATATTTTCTTAAGTTTACGCGAATGATATACATTGAAATTAAACCGCTTTACACGGATTTTATCACGTTGTTTAACACTTTTATTTCATAATTTTGAATATAAACTAGTACTGAACTTATAATACTATTTTAGCTATTTATTAATTAAACTATATATGTGGTTTTAAATTTACATCTTCCCCGAGGTTTCGGTTTCTTTTCAGCAGCTCCCCGTGAACATGGCTGTGGAAAAGCAACCGAAACGTCGTGACAGTGTAAATTTAAATTATCTATGTAATAAAAGTGTTAATAAACAACGCGATAAAATCCATATAAATCAGTTTAATTTCATTACACTATGTATTCGTAATAAATGGAGCTATTTATATAGCGCTGTCTATTTACGTAAATAAAACTGAATACAACACTGTATACTTTGCGTAAATATTACGATATTACGGTGTATACCACGCCGTATAATGTACAATGCTAAGAACATGCAATGATAGAGAATGCAACGCATACGAGAATGGAATGTGTGCGCAACGAGTATATCAGAAGAACTACATAATATAATAATAAATAATACAATATGGGTCCTGTATTAAACTATCCTACTGCTGGGCATGGACCTCGTCACACTGTGAGAAAGGTTAGGCCACCACGCTGGCCCAGTGTGGGTTGGCGGACTTCACACATCTTCGAGAACATTTTGAAGAACTTACAGACATACAGGTTTCCTCACTATGATTTCCTTCATCGTTACAATTCATTATTTAATAAGCACATAACTTTGAAAAGTCAAAGTTGCGTGCCTTGGGCTCGAACTCGAGACCTCTCCGTGGCAGTCCAACGGCTATAAAGGCTAGTGGTAGAGCCACTAGCCTTTCACTGCTATTTATACAAACAAAGAACTATATACAAACAAGTAATTTATGTAACACCTTCCCCCTTCCTTTTGAGAACCACACGTGCCGGTCTTCGTAACCACCGATGGACGGTTAGCAAAATCCCGTCTCGCACTAAAAGGTTCAGCAATTCCTTTTTATGCCATAGCAACTTTGGAACAGTCTTCCGGCTCATGTGTTCACTCCCTTCTATGACATTGGGTCCTTCAAACGTAGTGTGAAGAAGCATTTGGTCGCCTTGACACTGACGACGACTAGAAGACATCTATCTTTTCCTCGTCGTCACTGTCTCTGGACTGTAATTGGCGTTTCCATCAGGTCCGTTACAATCACTTTATAGTGTCAAGACAAAAAAAAAAATTTAGTCTAATCCATTATATCAGGAATAGTACTATCATTATTGTGTTTAAATGATTGCAATGAATTTATTAATTTATGGACTTTTGTATCATCATTTTAGAACTTACATGATAATAAGAGACAGTTCAATAAAGTGATTTAGTCATATTTGTCTAAAGAGCGTATGTTAAGGTAAAAAGAAATAAAATAAATATATTAATTTCATAGATGCTTACTAGATTTCGCCCGCGGCCTCGCTTGTGTAAATGTAGGTTAGGTTATGGTAGAAACAGTACTTTTTTTTCTAAATAAAAGGTACATACGGCTACACATCAAGTTAAACACCCTATATATGCATAACTACGCTATATACAAAATAGAGAATTGTCGGAAAGGGATAGTGCATAGTGGTGTCAAAATAATGGTAAGGATAGAGCGTAACAAAAATATAACGCACTCTCTCGCACGATTCGCGTTCAACTTCTAATAGTTCAAAGTCCAAACAGTCTAGGTTGATGTGTCGCTGTGTGTACCCTCTCTTTTTTTGTTCCCCTGACAACATGTACGCGAAATATCATAATCATCAATCGAGTAATTAAAGCGTGAAACCGTAACAAACAAAGAAACTTACATTCGCATTCATAATTATGTGATTTCACAGATTTTGAAGATCTAACTTAAAATCTGGTGTATTTTTCACATTGATAATAGCTTAGAAATCGATTATTATGTGAGTTAATCGGCTTCTTAAATAAAACAAAATATAAATAGGTACCTACTTACTTTAAGTTGCGAGGAGAACAGAAAAGGACATAGGGTAACTTTTATCCAGAAAAACTACTGTTACAAACCTAACGTAACCTCCATTTAGGCGAGCGAAACCCCGGGAAAAATCTAGTCTGCTATAATTAGCTGTTGTATTTCGACAAAAACGCAAGACAGATAACTTCTATCAAGGTGCTTCCTTTACCAATCTGTAAATAGCCTTACATGTCTCAGACGTACGATTATTAAGTTTCCAATTTTGAGACGCAGACGTCACAAAATTTAGTTTATTTGGTTACCAGACGTTAATGTATCGTCTCGTTCATTCCAAATGGCACCACATCCTGGTCTCGTCTGGTGTATTTCAATCAGACGTGTTAAATTCTAGAATTTAATTTATTTTTATTGAGGTGTATCACATGCAGTATAAAGTAATTTCTAACTAAATTCAGTAACTCATAAACTTTGACGTTCATAAGTGTTACTTTGTGACCTAAATGAATAAATGATTTTAACTTTGACTATATAATATACTAGCTTTTGTCCACGGCTACACTCGCGTAATATT
Source organism: Catocala nupta (assembly GCA_963675205.1). Taxonomy (NCBI): domain Eukaryota; kingdom Metazoa; phylum Arthropoda; class Insecta; order Lepidoptera; family Erebidae; genus Catocala; species Catocala nupta. Next base: position 18,828,317 of record OY776102.1, on the reverse strand, counting down.
ATCGTCGTCACAGGTTATGTTATTAACAGTACTTTACAAACAAAATATAGTTTGTTTCTCGGTGGTAATATAGCTTTCTAATGGTAAAAGCAGAATTCGTAAGCTTAGTCAGGTTTTCTCATCGTCTTTACTGCAATACCTGAAGATCAAAGTCCTTGACCAGTGCGTCCTATCTGTTATGATCTACGGTAGACGCTCACGGTAGGGCTAGTCCAAAATTTGGAAGTCACCCAGCGAACTATGCTTGGAGTTTCTTTGAGGGATAAACTCAGAAATGAGGTTATCCGTCAAAAAACTAAGGTAACCGACGTAGCTCACAGAATAAGCAAGCTGAAGTGGCAATGGGCTGTTCATATCTATACAAGGACCGATGGCCGTTGGAGCAAACGAGTCCTAGAGTGGAGACCACGACTTGGTAAACGTAAGGTAGGACGCCCCCTAGCCAGCTGGACCAATGGCTTGAAAAAGGTAGCTGGGTCAAAGCGTATGTGGAAGGCGGAAGACCGGATGTTGTGGCGTGAAATGGGAGAGGCCTATGTCTAGCAGTGGACTGCGGTGAGCTGATTGATTGATTGATTGATGGTGAAAGAGATTTTGAGTTAAATCCTTACAAACAAACATAAAAGCAAATGAAAATTCATCAAATTTTTCCTCTGTATAATATTAATTATAAAGAGGAAAGATTTGATGATTTGATTACATTTATCTATACTAATGTGTTGATAAATGTACTTATATTTCAGTCTAATGTAACATGTATGGTCCATTTTTCCTATTAGATCATGTATGATCCATTTTTGTTTCCTCTCTTATTCAGTAAACAAACAAAGCACGAGACACAATACATTTTCTTTAATCTTAAAAATAAAAAGAGTGTCGGTTTTGTAATATTTATTTATTAGAAAACGAATATAGTCTGATGATTTATAATGAGTTAGTTGTTTACCAAATAAGATACAACGTTCCTATTATTATTGTTATATATTTTTATTAATATATTTTATATTAGCTGATGGCTATCAGATGCAATTATCATATAAAATCCTAAAGGTTTCTTATTTTGCGCTTGCGCTTGCTATCGATCGATTGTGTGAAGTCTCAGATTTACTTTCCGGGTACAACAGTGTTATAGAGTTTGTTTTGTTAAAATTGCAAATAAGTGCAGCAGCACTCGTATATACTCAATACTCAATTTGTTTATTGCGTTCTGTGGTAGCGCTTATCATGACAATGTGACCAGAAAAATGCCACAGGTTTCTATTAAGTGAGACCTAGAACAGAGCCGAAGATTCATACTAGTGCTTCACAAACAACCGCATAGGCGCGTGTCGGTAGTTTATGTGTATGATTTTAAGTACAGACTTATAATCATACACATAAATATAAGTTTGATCAAGATTTCTCGGATTGAACTACAGATAAATTAATCCCAAATCAAGAACAGATTTTTCATAAAAGTTCTCTGAACTTCGCCGACTACAGGTAAAAAAATTGTAACTCGAATAACTTCGCCGACTTTAATTTTGAAGTCGGTTTAAAAATCTCACAGATAGGAAACGGTACAAACGATGGACCGGACATGCCATAAGAAGACTAGGAAACTCAATTTAACTTCGTCACGGTCTTGTTAATAAAATTCATGAATTACAAATCAAAGTTTGTTTCGTGGCGGCGCGAGAAAAATATTAACTACGCCGTAAAAACTTGGTTTACTTAAATTATTATTTTATTTCATATTATCTGTTAACCGCGACTTCGCTCGTTTTATTTATATCTTCACATGAAAAGGCATCAAAATCCGCTTGGCGCTTAAATTAACGAAACTAAGATGTCGATCAAGTTTGATTGTACGGATGACGTAGTGGTCTAAGTAGCGCCTCACCACTGCCACTGCGCCGAGTGTTGTGGGTTCGAATCCCATACGGGACAAAAAATTGTGTCATCCACAAATAGTTATTCCAAGTCTGGGTATACTTTGTGTCCATTGTTTGAATGTTTGTAAAGTCCTCCGCGACACAAAAATTATTTCAAGCGCGGGAGATGTCCTTTTAAATAAAATTAAGTAAAAAGGACAAAGAAGGATCATTTGCTTGAAGGAGCCTTCAGTAAAGATACCGAATTGCTCTGCCTCCCATAATATCATAATATTTTCAAGCTAATGGTACCAAATGCAAATAATTTCCGGGATAATCCTTACTTATTTATTTAACGCAAAAACATATCACATTCAATGCTACATATTCGATGACGTGAGCGTGAATTATAAATGACCAACGTCATTCAATGTAAATATTTTGAGCCTGTCACGAATTGGATCAATATTTATTACAATCATATATTGCACTACTAGATTCTGACCGCGGCTTTGCTCGCCTGGATACAATAATGTAGTTCACTCACAATTTAGTTTTATTTAAGTCGAATATTTACATTATTCAAACACTAAACCCAACTACAGCCATGTTCACGGGGAGACTAAGATGGTAGTTGTCCCAACTACCATCTTAGTCTCCCCGTGAACATGGCTGCTATAAAGCAACCGAAACGTCGGGGCAAAGTGTAAACTTAAATAGTTTTAATTAGAAAATATATAGCTTAAATAGTAGTAAAGTTCAATAATAGTAGTGTTAGAGTTTTCAAAATTATGTAATAACAGTGTTTAAAGTAAAATAAACAACGCGATAAAATCCGTATAAAGTGTTTAATTTCAATGTCAATTCATAATAATAAAATGATAAAATGTCATACAATTATAATAAAATGTCATATCATATAAATAAAAAGAAATGTAAATTTGGCAGACTTCTAGCTATTTTCCATATGCTTGTCCTCTAAGAACTCTCAAAGCAAATAATAGCATTTGACTACAAGCAGTTTCTGAAGACGCCTTTTAAATAGTTGTATATTTCCAATATTCTTTATATGTTTTGGTAGTAACTTTTTTGTATTGCACCACACATATATAATAAATATATGTGTGGTGCAATACAAAAAAGTTTTCATCGCTAATTGCTCTAATGTGTAAAATAACACAAAATTAAACATATTCATTTAACTACCCTATTGGCACGCATACCGGGATAAAAGTATGCTAGGTGTAAACTCAAGCCATGACCTATAACAATACTAATGTGTGCCAAAATCCAAATTAGATCAATAGTATACCCGTGATTTAGTGGAAAACATCTGAACGTCCAAACACCTTCACAAATTCACACATGTATATTATAATCCATTTATCGACAACATATTGCAATATGTTTGTAATTATATTAGCCCGAATATAAACGTTCCCACTACTGGGCACGGGTCTTTTGTCAGAGTACGAAGACGTAGTCTATCGCGCTACCCCAGTCCTTTAAACGCTGAGGCCAGTTATCAATAGAAACACGTACTCTCTCCGTGGGAAAATTCTTCACTGCCAATCTTATGGATTGTTTTAGGAACTCCAAATTATTATGACATGTAGAGCATGCTATACTCTATAAAACTGACCATAAATCATAATCCAGCGGATTAAGATCGGGACTAGATGACGGCTAGTCTTCAGCTCTGATGAAGTCCGAAACGTTGGTTTTCTACCACACTTGGGTTGATCGAGTTTTATGATCCGGTGCTGAGTCTTGCTATACTTAGTTATGGAACATGGTGTTGTTTAGAGGCTTAACCACCTTGTCAAGAATTTTAGGTATCTTGGTACACTTGTGGCGATATTTTGATCCCTTTCTCAAAAAACTATGGCTCAGTCACTCCTTGAAACCAAACCAATAACATTATTTTTTATTGTAACAGTATTTATGGCCAGACTAAGTATATTCCACAAATATTAAATGTCAAATGTCAATGTCAACTTTTCTCAAGTCAATACAGAACTAAACTGAAGAAAAAGATATTTAGTTATGCGGTTCGTAGCATTTCGTAACAGATTTGCAACGTTTAACTTGAAAGCATAATTATATTCTCAACACCCAAAACAATGTTGGACTTGCTTTCTGAAATATTTTAACTCTGAATCACACTTCCAAAGTTCTGACCTATTTTTGCCTTCTATTATCATGGTATCATTTTCTTGTCCATAATTTATATTTTATGCTGTCAATGTAGTATGTTTTATCTAAATATAATAAAGAGGAACAATGTTACTGTGGCCACAGTTGTTGTTCAAGAAACTAGGCTTTTACAAAATGTAACTCGGTAAATTAATGTATTTTACAAGCATAGCGGTATTCTTTCGTAAAACTGGTATTTTATTTAATCACTTATCTTATTAGTATAAAACCTTTTGGCGTGGTAATTATAATAAAACTTTTTTATACAAACAATTTTGTTATTCGCGTTTGCTCGACTACTTTCAAATCTGAATAACAAATGTGATTTTAGTACTAGTACTGCGCTGTGTTCTATGTTTGACCAGGACGGTCTAGGGTTTCCAGGATCCTTAATGAAGCGTTGTGCTACCACGCACAGTAGTCTTTACGCCTTGCATTGTCAGCATAGTGACTTCTTTCCTTGGAGGTTGGGCAACGAGCTAAAGACAAGACACTATATGCAATGAAGCTTTTAGTAACCAGTTACCATCAGACAGGCCCATTTGTTACTCATTAAGATTGTATAGAAAATTGAAGTATTACTTTTTCTAATAGCTGGTCAATATGTGCGAAAGACTGAAAGAAACTAACAGAAACTAAAGTTTGGTAAAACTACAATTGTTAGACATTGAGATAGCCAGACAGATATAATTCTGATGACTCAGTTGGCATCAGAGAATATTAACGCAAACGCTTTAAGATTCTATCTCGCCAATCGATCGGCGGATGGGCGGCGTCCATTGTATCCGATATGACGTCACGTCATGCCGTATCAAATCAAAATACCTTTATTCATTTAAGTCACTAAGAAACAAGAAATAATGACTGTATGGGTGAAATAGTAGTTTAATTGGTCGTATTATCATTGGCACTGCACCTAGAGTTACGGGTCTACGAATACACGGCACAAAAAATATAACCCATAAATTATAGTTTAGAATCTGGTTGTCAATTTTCCGCGACACAGGATGTATTCCTAGTGTGAGAGTAGTCTCTTTTAGAAAAGAAAGAAAATTGCTTGAATATTTTTTTAATATGGTAAAACCATTTATGAGTCTAGTAATATAACATTTACAATATATTTACATTATTAATTTTAAAACGAATTAACCTAATATATATTTACGAACGTATTAAAAAAGATAACATAATTACAAAAAAACAAATAATTATAATACTAAATATTTACAAAAATGGTTTAGGCATCGTAGAATTCTTCAGCATCGCTGTCAACTGGTAACGTGCCCAGAAGTCAATTGAATATTTTTAATTTACACTACGAGTATACTTAATACGAATTTACATTTATGTTGCCTCTTTCAGCAAAGCAAATTTACAGAACTAATGAGAAGAACTCTCTCTAATCTCTACTCAACTCATAGTGGAGTGAATATTTGAAGTGCAATAAATTCATAATAATCAACTACTGACTGATGAGGTACATATTCACCGAGAAGTTTTAGATTTATGGTTAACGAAGTAATTAACATAATATACAAAGCATTTTATTTTCTTAAAATTACGCAATATTAGACCATTTTGTAGGAAACTTAAATAGATGTATTTACCGGAAACATAGCACGTTATGAGCATATAGACTTTTCCCTGTCCCATTACCAATACCTCCCTGAGACCATAAGTTCTGAAAAGTATGAGGTGTATATAAAAACTTATAAATATTTTTAAAATACACCGTCCTAATCTTATTTCTAAGTAATTAGGCTTAAATATATAACATCTGCTGACTTTAATCCTAATACTTTTTCTGGATGAAAGGTAATTTCTTTTTCTGTTTCTCTTACAGCGTATTTGCATTTCATGATGATCGGTCGAGTAGTTGAGGCATCAAAGCGTAATAAACAAAAAAATCACATTCGTGCTTATAACATTAGTTGGGATTTATAATTCATTGGTAATTAAATATCGGATTGGGCAATGGAGAACAGCTCTCAGTAACGTAAGATAACGCTTCGCAAGTTCTGCTCCGAAATATCAAAGCGTTTGATAATATCGGCAAGCACAAAGACATATTCAAAAGCTTTAAAGAACATATTCGAGTGTTTGCCTTGGCTTTAATGATTTTGAATACGCATAAGATATATTTATCTAGATTATAAATTGATTACTCGTCTATTTTAAATCTTATGAATAATTATTATCGCTCTTCCAAAATTGTTTATATTTAATTGAAGAGCTTTGGTTTTATCTGCGAAGCAATCGCCACCATTCTACAATCTATTTATAATTTGATTTGTTTTATAGATCTTCCTATATTCTGCCTTTTTAAATGAGCTATTTAACAACTCTCTTTTATGATTTACAACTTTAGTTTTCTTTATTCAAACTTGATTTCACTTCAAAATATTTGTTTATTTTACCAGAGCTTCATGGCAAGAACTCATAATATACTGCTTAAATTCAATCAAACATTAAAACAGAAACTAAAATAATGAAAGGAGAAATCATTGCACTGCCAAATTAACTATTTCCTTATTTTATTTATTTCAATACTTCAGAATATCACTTTCACAAAAAAATCTGTTCTTTACATTAAGAGATTTGCAGAAGACGCAGTAGGGATAGGTGGATCGATGACGTGGTAAGGGTAAGGATGTTTTAATTTCAATAGCCTCGCGAATCATCTTTGGTAGGAATCGGTGTTCTTTTGCGAGTATATGTGGTTTGTCGAATCGTAGGTAGTGGTTGGTTTCCTGTTGTCGGGGCAAAGTGTAAACTTAAATATAAATAGTTTTAATTAAAAATATATAGCTTAAATAGTAGTAAAGTTCAATAATAGTAGTGTTAGTTTTCAAAATTATGTAATAACAGTGTTTTAAAGTAAAATAAACAACGCTATAAAATCTTTATAATGTTTAATTTCAAAAGAAAGATTTCATTTTTGTTTGTTTATTTGTAACGATTTAACTCAAAAACTACAAACAGATTTAAATTGTTTTTTTTACCATTAGCAAACTATATCGCCGAGCAACAAAGCCTATATTTTATTTAAAGAATAAAGACATACTTTTATATACTTACTGATCCATGTCATAGTTTCCATATCTGACTGTATATCGCTCTCTTTAGAGTTAAGCTCCTGTAGTAATACGCATGGGTATCCCAGAGATCCTCCTAATGACAAAGCGCCTAATTGTGGACCTACTGCTACAAAGACCTGGAAAATAAAAATAAATCTAAGGAAATTTTATTTTAGTCATACCTCTCCTTTCACCTGTTGTTTGTGTGGTATAGTAGAGTATGCTTCAAAGATCACCTCTACAAATTGATTTAAACACAAAGCAACCTCAAAAACTCTTACTCCTTCAAGTTTATTAACCTGTGATCTTCTGCAACGAACTTTCTCAATTCAGCTATTTCAGTTTGACTAAAATCCAATGATGAAGCGAAAACCTTGATTTATTGATTTGACTCTCTTAAATACGCTCGTGTGTGAAGCTAATTAACTACTCATAAAGGAAAATACCACCAAGTTGCTGGTTTCCTGGTGATACATGTCTCAATCATATCAAAAAATGTATTCAGAAAATGTGAATTTTGTCAGACCATACTGGGACGTCGTGGTAGTCTTTATTTCATGCGTTTGGAAGTGTGATAATATTAAAAGGATGCTAGGATGTTATGATCTAAAAGTATACTAAAGATTATTTGACAATAACGAATCATTAAACGAATCATTATAGCTGCGTACTACGCCTATAAATTAGGCTGTCTATAATATCAAACAAGGGACCTCGTTACCACTTAATTGTTTTCTTAGTAAACAAATAGTCTTCATTACAACGAAGACTGTTTGTTATACCAGTTGCGATAATTATAGAACAGCTATAATTACGTTATTGCTATGGAACTGAACATTATGTCAATATTTGGTTTTGAAATGTAGGTCATAGTTACTCGGTCGATGATGTATAAAATATTATATTATATGAGTATAATATATGTTAAACGCAGGATGCATCAGATCAGGTATGACCTCAGCATACTATGTTTTCAAATAAATTAGAATTAAGGGAAAGACTTTAGATATGTGTCTGCTCCCTTCGTCCTCATTCTGACGCTAATGCATAATAACCTTGAAGCTTGAAGTGGCGGTAGCCCAATGGATAAAGCATCGGACTTGCGATCGAGAGGTCGCCGGTTCGAATCCCACCCATTGCATTACTGACTTGAACCCACTGCTAACACAAGAATTCTAGCTTAGCTGGAGGGGTTACAAGAATACTAGTAATTTGAAACCCAAATTAGTAATAATAATATTCTACTACATACACACACCACCATCTAGCCCAAACTAAGCAGAGCTTGTACTATGGATACTAGACAATGGATAAACATACATATATACTTTTTTTGTAAATACATACATATTATACATAGAAAAACCCAGACCAAGACAACAAATGTTTGACTTGTACGGGAATCGAACCCGCGACCTCAGGCGTGGCAGTCGGTTACACTAACCACTACGCCACCGAGGTAGTAATATTAGCGCTAGTAATATTTTTATTAAAAAATACCTGCCTGTGCCTGAAAACAGATAATATGCGTATAAGTCCTATAATATAAACTATTAACGATATAACGTAAAATATAAAATTATATAACGATAAACTGTATAAGTCCGGCTGGGAAAGTAAACAGCTTACAGTGAAGTAACTTCTTATTTTATAAGACTGAGGTGAGAAACGGTTTAAGGTTACCCAAGGAGGTGCTATACTGTTAGCCGGCGATCAAAGTATGTTTTGCATGAGTAGTAGAATGACTCGTTTTTTAAAAATCATAATTCCTATGGCGCTTACATACGATGCAGTTAGTTGTTGAACCAACTGTTTTTGGAAGCTGCACATTAGCGATAGGAAGGTTTATATTTAAAAAAAACAGAAATTTTCGAATGTTTAAGCATATCAAAATAAATTGTGTGATCCACAAATGGCTGACCCGAGTATGGGTGTTCTTTGTGTCCGTTGTTTGAATATTTGTAAAGTATCCCGTGACAAAGAAATTTATTCCTAGTGCTGCAGTTGTCGTTTTTAAATAAACTAGCGGTCACCTAGTGGTTAAAATTCGACCAAAATAGCTTACTACTTTTTTTTCTATTTTTCTCTATTACATATAAATAAGGTATAGGTAACCATAGTTACAAAGAATTGTATGATGTCAGACGAACAATGTCGAAATATTACGAACGCGATTCGACTGCGTGTGTCAAATGTGTGGTTGTGTGCGTGTAGTGTTTTTTCATTAATGTAATGTATTTCTAATGAAAATTTTATAAGAATATTAGGATTCGCCCCTCCTTTTTCATATAAACTTTAACTTTGACAAATTTCATACTCCTCTGTCCGCGCAATTTTCGTAAAAAGGGGTACAAAGTTTTTACTTCACGTAATAATATATAGATAAATAAACGAAATCATATTTAGTGCCTTCGAACGATCAGCTCGGGATCGTACAAGATTCGAATACCTTTTTTCGTAATTGTACAGTATGTTAAGTAATCGTACTGTATTTAACTCGCACAAGTGCCGCAACTTGAGCATGTTATCCATCGTATAAATCTATTAGTTTACTACTATATTGACTGTTCGTTAAATAGTCTAAGAATCCCATAGGGAATATAGTCGCTAAGACTTAAGACCTTCTTAGAGAATCTTGACACTTTAAGCTCTCAAGCTAAAGCTTTCATACTAATTGAAGTTAATGAAAATACTGTGAGGGTGAACGAAATTGGGATTAAGGAATTGCATTATTTTATATGAAAGTTTACTAGTAATGTCTATATTATAAAGATATATGTTTTTTTTTATTGCCTTTGGTTGCAGACGAGCAAGTGGCCCACCTGATGGAAAGTGGTAACCGCTGCTCATGGACTTCAACAATGTCAGGACACAGCAAAGCCGCTGCTTACCATTAAAGAAGAACTCTCTTTAAACCTTTTTTGAAGAAGGACATATCATAGCGCTCGGGAAACACCGAAGCAGGCAGTTCATTCCAGAGCTTGCACGTACGTGGGAGAAATGATCGCTGAAAGCGTACCGTCTTGGATTTGAACGCTTCTAGGTGATATGGATGAAACCTGCTTCGTTGTCGAGTGGTACGGTGATAGAAAGGGGCCGCTGGTATCAAATCAAACAGTTCTTCAGAGCACTCCCCGTGAAAGAGTCGGTAGAACACGCAGAGAGACCCAAACACGCAGAGAGTCTCTCCGTTGCTCCAATGACTCCAATCTATCCGTGTATATGTCTGGTAATATTAATGTATATAATGTTAGATATAAGTTTTAACTTATACAACAATTTGGTGTATACCGTTATGTTGTCCATTTGTTTATAATAAATAAATAAATATAGATACAAATATTATAAAGAGGAAAGGTTACATTTTTTATTTGTTTGCAAGGATTTAATTCAAAAATTTATCATCCAATTTTAAAATTCTTTCGCCAAAAAGCTAATTATCACCGAATAACATAGGCAATATTCAACTTAAAAAAAGAAGTAGTCACTGTTACAAACATAAAGCGAAGCTGGGAGCGAAAGCTAGTGTGTTATATATTATTAGTTTTCTTGGAATCCAGCTCAGCTATGTGCTTGTGTTAAGATAATAATAGCCTCCAGACCGAATTTCGGTCACGGTGGCAAATCTAAACGGAGACTGGCCATCTGTGCAAGAGATATTATAGTGCACAAGCGTGTGCGCAGACACAAGTACATTCTCTGTTCCCTAACCCTCATGATCCGATGGGACGGTAATTCCAACACAACCGGAGAGAGATCAGGCGCAGGACCTACGCCTTTACGTGCTTTCCGAGGCACGGGGTTGTCTAACACCGCCAAGTTCCTAACTCCGGGCTGCTATTGAGATTTCTTAGCAGAAAAACCCAATAACTTTATGTTGGCCCGTCCCGGGATTCGAACCCGAGACCTCATGCACAGCAGTCGCATTCACTACCACTGCGTCACGGAGGCAGTTGTGTTAAGAGTCAGTGCATGTCAGTAGTGTAATAATAAGATCAGCCCTGTATTAAACTGTCCCACTGCTTGGCACGGGCCTTTTCTCAGTGAGAAGGGTTAGGCCATAGTCCACCACGCTGGCCAAGTGCTGGTTGGCAGACTTCACATATCTTTGAGAACATTATGGAGGACTCTTAGACATGCAGGTTTCACGATGTTTTCCTTCACCGTTACAGCAAGCGATGATAACTTTTTAATATGCACATAGCTTCGAAAAGTCAGTGATGCGCCTTTTGAGATGGAACTCGAGACCTCTGCATGGCAGTTCAACGGACTCCCATGCTATCGCTACTAATAATTTAAGAGTAATGGTTAGAAATAAGAACTATTACTTCTCAATCATAGTTTCATTATAGTGATGCCGTAGACATAAAGGCAGATTCACTTACCTATAACTGCCGCAATACAATAAAAAAAAAAACACTTTATTTGTAAATCGAATATAATATGTTGCCATAATTATGAAGAGCATGCAGTGTTTGCTTATTATCGAATGAAACTTTTTATACAAACCTGTTGTGTTATGTATTTATTATGTGTTTGTATTATTGTTACATTTGTTAGCAGATCTTAAATATCATCATCATCATCTCAGCCGAAAGAAGTCCATTGCTGGACATAGGTCTACCCAAAAGTTTGCCACACAAACCGATCTTAAGCCATAAATATATAAATAACAGATATACATACATAGATTCACACCTGTTTCCCAAAGAGGTAGGCAGAGACTACGGATTTCCATTTGCTACAATCCTGACACACTTCTCTGGCTTCATTCACTTTCATCTTTTCATTTATTTCATTTCATTTCTCATACACGATCGCCAGTTTAAGGTGTTCTTAACCTGGCCTTTGTCCAGAACGTCTCTGATCTAATCTACAAACGTTCGCCTAGGCCTTTCCCTTGCAACTCTTCCATTCACACTAGCCTTATAAACTTTCTTAGTCAGTCTTTTCTCGTCCATTCTTTCTACATGCCCAAACCAGCTTAACATAACGCTTTTTATTCTTGTCACTATATCCACTTTCATGCTGCATCTCTCTCTAATCACACTATTCCTTATTCTATCTTTCAGAGTCGCACCACATATATTTTTCAGCGCTCTCATTTCTGCAGCATTTATTCTGCTCTCATGCTTCTTTTGCCATACCCAATATATAAATAAATAAATCATATATTCTGATCAACCCTTAAACTGCCGCCATTTACGTTCCAATTACTTATAGGTTACTAGTTTCTACCCGCAGCTTCACACGCATAAATCCCACAGAAACATATACAGGAAAAAAGTATCGTATGTGATAATCCAATTGGGTCAAGTTTCACCCAAACCCGTTTAGACGCGTGATTGAGTAACAAATACCCAAATATAATCACAAACTATTTTGATAATTCAAATTATGTAAGTAGGTTTAGAAAATAAGTTTAATACTTACTTTATAAAAAAACATGCGGGGCTGTCTTTGGGGACTGCCGATAGAAGTGAAAACTAAGTAACTAGCGTGCGGTGACGATGACGCAAGTTTCACGCTTTTTCTTCACCCAAAAAGTACATACATATATACACAGTATACATACAGCTCATGGAAAGCGTTCGGTAACGATGACGCGAGTTCCATGATTTTTGCCCAAAAAGTGCTCAACGCGCCTAAAGAAGTTTTCACTTTAATAAATTAATAATAAACTATAATAGAATATTAATTATAATACGCGATTTATTAAATAAATATCTACTAAGCTCTAAAATTTATTTCAATATGATATAAGATAATAGAATGTTCGTTCCTCTCTCCTAATTTTGCCGTGCCCGACGGGTCCATAATTGTTCTCTCTATATTTAAACAAGACCTGTATATACATTATGGAGTGCAATAAACGAATTAAATTGAACTGCTAAATTGACAGTAAAATGTTAATGTCTTTACATTTTTCATTACGAAAAACGCACTGCACGAATAGCGTAGTGGTTTAAGAGGTCACCTCGTCACTGCCACCGCACCGAGTGTAGTGGGTTCGAATTCCAAACGGGACAAAAAATTGTGTGTCCCACAAATAGTTGTTCCGAGTCTGGACGTTCTTTGTGTCCGTTGTTTGAATTTTTGTAAAGTCCACCGCACTACAGGAATAACTCCAACGACGGAAGTAGTCTTTTAAAAAAAACATAACACAAATAAAGTTCATCATAAAGAAGGATCGATATTGAATCATTGTCTCTTTAGTTTGTAGATTATCACTTATTGTTAGCCCTAAATATTGCAATGCTTAAATAAGGCACTTAGTTTTATAACTTAGTGCCTTATTCAAGCATTGCAATATTAAGCACTAATCATATTGTAACACTTTATGTATACTCAGTTGACAATAAATGAATTAATTTTCAATTTGAGTACAGAATATGAGGTTTACCGTTTCAACCTGGTATTCAACTATATTTGATTAGATTCCTGCAGCCTCTGTCTGTCTAGATGATCACATAGCACATTATGCTTATTGCATACAATCGTGAAGCCCTGGGTTTAATATTTGGGCGGGTAAAGTGTTGCTAGGTTTAATAGAAAATTGACAATTACATAATAACCGAAAATGGAAAATTTTATTTTTTTAAATGTTTTCCTATTGGGCACGTCGTCTCTTACTCATTTACAGTCATGGACCTGGGTAAATGTAGAAAGTTATATTGGTTAGAAAAAACAAAGAAAGCTCACCTGTCTCAAGAATGGTGAGAAGCCCATCGTAATTATTTAAAGCTCAAAGCCAGTCAATAGTGCACAATTTCAAGGGTTAATTCCTCGCCGATCATTTGCTCCATATCATATTCGTATCCATGTTTTAATTGTGATAGCTGAAATAACATGAAAAGAAAAATATATTAACCTTTATAATATAAACAATCCTTTTGCTAGACAATGGTCTTTAACAGTTTGAGAAGGGTTAGGCCATAGACCACGATGCTGACCCAGTCTGGTTTTGCAGACTTCACACACCTCAGAAGACATTAAGTAAAACTCTGTCATGTAGGTTTCCTCACGATGTTTTCCATTTCCGTTAAAGCGTATATATTATTAATTAATAAATATATAAATAAATTATAATTAATTATAAAATAAGTACATTATTTTGAAATGTCAGAGCTGCGTGCCTTGGGTTCGGACTTGAGATGCCTGCATGGCAGTCCAACGATCTCTTACTAGACTACCACTGCTATATAAAATTATACATACATACATAGATTCACGCCTGTTTCCCAGAGGGGTAGGCAGATACTACGGATTTCCATTTGCTACAACCCTGACACACTTCTTTGGCTTCATTCACTTTCATAACATTCCTCATACACGCTCGCTGGTTTAAGGTGCTCTTATAAAATTATAAAATTGATAATTATATAAATGTAATAATACTAATATAATAGAACAATAGTAGCTATTAAGAATATTTATGAGAATCGCATGCAATGCACTTGCAACGGTAAAAGGGAAAAATATTAGAAATGGGTAGTAAATGAATGGCTGCCAGGATGCCGTAGTATTTTAGATTATCGCCACACCACTGCCGCTGCGCTAAGGATTATGGGTTCAAACCCCACACGGGACACGACAATATGTGATCCACAAATTGTTTTTTTTTTGTGTTCGAACTGTTCGAACTTACCTGGAAAAACGCAGTAACACTCTTACGCCAATATTCTATCTTTGGTTCTTTTTGATTTATTTATTTACTTATTTGCTAGAATCATAGTACAAAGATGTTACATATAATTTAAGTCCATCATGTTTCACCGACACAGCGGCATGCATTATACATTAATTATTTAACAAAAACGAAAGAAAATATTATATTCTAAATTAAATTTGATATTAAATTAACACGATTATAACAGGTACAATAAATAATTAACATTCAGCGCCAATAATAAATGTATGAAAAAATTGATGTCAGTTCAAATATTTAAATTTCTTTAAAATATTGGTAAAGGTATTTTACTTTTCCTACCTTGGTATTGTTATCGCAGTTACACCATAAAAAACTACGTTTAGATTTCAGAGAGATTTTACGAAGAAATTTCCACGATGTATGCCTCTTCTACATATACTTTAAACACACTAATTGCCGAAAATAAAATCACTACTACAGCCGTGTTAAGTGACCAATATGGAGGATTATGTTACAATAGTCATAAACAAACCTACTAGGTAGGTACTAGATAGGTAATTTTTTGTTTTTGCTCGTCAAAATTACCACACTCCGCCTGATGGTAAGCAGAGCAGTCGTGTGGTCTAAGAGCACTGGCCTCCACATCGTCTTCATAGCAGCCGAGGCGATGTTGAGGTCTCTACTTTGACGGCCTGAGAAGGTGCTTTTTAATGCCTCGCTTAAAGGACCCAGGATTGAAGGAAGCATTGTCAACATTTTTACAAGCTACAATGTTTATACAATCTAAACAAATCCTTCCTTTAGAGTTACTTAAGATGAACAGTAATTATGCTTTTAAAGAAAGACTAGTGGGTCAAATCCCGAATGGCCTCTCAAACGGCACTGCGCCCAGGGTTCTGCGTTCGATTTCTGTGATCCACATATTAATATCGTGTCCAGTCTGTGTGTTCTTTGTGTCCGTTGTTTGAACGTTGGAAAGCCTTCTGCGACACAGGATTAACGAGTGCAGGAGAAGACTTTAAAAACGTAACGGTATCGTAGATGCAATTATGAATTCCAACACTTAAAACGATGTTTGACTGCATATAAATGCAAACTAAATGTGACACAATTCAATATATTTTAATGAAGTTATATATTTGTACAGTTGTAAATGTAAACAGTTAAGTTTTTATTGTTGTTACTATTTATTTTCCTTTTTTTTATTAACGCTAACACTGCGCTTATTCTTAATCTATACTGATATTATGAAGAGAAAAGATTTGTTTGTTCGTAATCGATAATCTCTGAAACCATTAATCCGATTTTAATAATTCATTATTAGATTACTTATGATACTATAATGTCCTTCAAACTGAATTTCGGTCACGGCGGCCAGTCTTAACGGAGACTGGCCATCTACGCAGGAGATGTTATAGTGCACAAGTGTGTGCACTAACACAATTGCAACTTCTGTTCCTTAACTCTCATGATCCGATGGAACGGCAATCCGACACGACCGTAGAGAGATCAGGCGCAGGACCAACGGCTTTACGTGCTTTCCGAGGCACGGGGGTGTCTAACACCGCCAACTTCTTGATTCTGGGCTGCTATTGGGATTTCTTAACATAAAAACTCAATAACTTTTTCTTGGCATGACCCGGGATTCGAATCGGGTCGGGAGGGTGCATGAGCACAGCAGTCGCATTCACTACCGTTGCTACAGTTTATGATACTATATACTACACTAGATGTGCCCACAGTTGCACCCGCGTTTATAATTACTGCGCCGCCCCATTGGAGTCATAGTGTAATGTTAAATAGCCTATAGCTTTCCTCGATAAATAGGCTATTCAACACTAAAATAATTTTTCAATTCAAACCAGTAGTTCCTGAGATTAGCGCGTTCAGCCAAACAAACAAACTCTTCAGCTTTATAATTTTAGTATAGATACATTACCATCAGTATAGATGCTACGAGAAGGAAATGGATTTAAAAATGAAAGGAAAGTTCATTAATATATTTTTAATTTAATTATAGGGATGTAAACCATCTCTACAACATAACTATAATCTATAGATTTTGTCCAAGGGTACACTCGCTACAATGTAGGCTCGGCCTCGATGGCGTAGTGGTCAGTGTAACCGACTGCGACGCCTGAGGTCGCGGGTTCGATTCCCGCACAAGTCAAACATTTGTGTGCATGAACATGGATGTTTGTCTTGGTCTGGGTGTTTCTATATATAATATGTATGTATTTACAAAAAAAAAAGTATATATGTATGTTTATCCATTGTCTAGTACCCATAGTACAAGCTCTGCTTAGTTTGGGCTAGATGGTGTTGTGTGTATGTGATAGAATATTATTATTATTATTAATGTAGATTTTGCGTAGCATAATCCATCCCGCGGGAACAGTAATTTTTCCTAGATAATAGATTTATCTATTTATTTGAATGTTTGCCTTATGCGGGAATCGAACTCGCGACCTCAGGCGTGGTAGTCGGTTACACTAACCATTACGCCATCGAGATATAGAACAAATAAATACACTCACATTCGCATTTATGTTATTAGTTAGGATGCGAATGCGAGTTTATTCGTTACGCTTTTACGCCGTAACTACTCGACCGATCATCATGTATGCATACACGTTATCAAGGGTACAGAAAAAGACATAGGGTGTCATTCATTCAAGAAAAGGTACTGTTCCCAAGGTATATATCTTATCTTGATCCGGGGGCCAGTCATTGTAGACCGGCGACACTTCGACCCAGTGGGATCTTTTGTGTCGGCCCCGAGGTTTATCCTTGAGCTATCTCCCTATGAATGTACTGCATCAGTCGCAGCGTACACCTCAGAGGGAGAAGCCTGAAGTCTTCAGGGTTCGGATATGCCAATCCCATCAGACCCATCCTTAGTCCGGCCAACGCGTCACATTCACACAGTAGGTGTGATATGGACTCGTCCTGTTCACCACAGGCTCTGCAGATCGAATTGTTTGACAATCTCAATCTGCACAGGAAGTCATTGGTGCCAAAATGACCAGTAAACGCTCCTGTGAGTAGGCGTATTTGGCCCTTGTTGTACCCGCAGAACTTCCGGGTAAAGCCCGTGGCTCTGTTTGCAATGAATTTCTTGGAGTGTTCCAGACCCCTAAGGGCCATCCACTCCAGCCTGTGTTTATCATTGCCATGTGCATTGAAAGCTGCCTTGACGGTACTCTCAGAGAGACCTACGAATGGCTCGGGGCCCACAAATTGTTGCTCCGAGCCCTTTTTGGCTAATACATCAGCCTCCTCATTACCCTGCACCCCTGCATGCCCCGGAACCCACACCAGCCTGACTGTGTTTTTCCTGCCAAGTTTGTTAAGGGCTTTAACACAGTTCAGGACTAGTGCTGAGTCCACCCTACAGGAGTTCAGAGCCTTAAGAGCAGCTTGACTGTCACTGAGTATATAAACAATCTTGTCAGTGACATTGTTGTTAATATTCTCCTGCGCACAGGCAATTATAGCATAGGTTTCCGCCTGGAAGACCGTTGCATATTTGCCCATGCTTTGGTTCACCTTGCAGTCGTTGGCATAAATACCAGCGCCTGATCCTGTTTCCATTTTGGAACCATCGGTGTACCAGATGAGACAACCCTTGTCAGGGGATCGTAGACCTCGTCTCCATTCGTCCCTTGTGGGGACCTTTATTTTAAAATTCTTTTTGAATATGTGCATTGGTTGCATTTTGTCACATCCCATGCTCATAATCTCTTTAAGATCCTTCGAGATCTCCAGTTTTGTGTGTCGAGTTACTGGCATGTTGACGCTCCACAGCCCATGTATAGATAGTCTATGTAGCGCCTTCATCGCCTCTAACTCCACAACAATGTGTAGCGGCGTTAGGTCCAGCAGGATCTCTAACGCAGCCGTTGGCGTAGTAGGGAACGCCCCTGTTATAGCCATGCAGGCTAATCGCTGCACCTTCGACAGCGCTTTCCTGCATGTTGCTTGTTTGTAAGGTATATAAATTTACTAACAAAATTTATATTAACGCGAGCGATGCCGCGGGCAAAACCTAGTTAACTATGGTTAACTCTTATTAAAATTCTATTATCATGAATATTTTGTATATCCATGACCCAAAATTCTAATTAACAGAATAATTATACCATTGTATCATATATCTTTCAGAAAACTATATTGCGAATATATTTCACAATATTTCACTATACTTATAATAAAATCGTTTTAAATAAAATACTTATGTTATCACATTAAATACTCTTATGCTTATCTCCTATATTTATTTATTCAGGAATATTTACAGGGTAAACACAGACATTCACATATAATTGACAATTATCAAAGTGCATGTGCTACCCGAATTACAAATATGCACAGAGCAGGTAAACAAAATGCAGAAACTAAAACTTCATGCTTATCTAAGATAAAGTGTTTCTTCAAAACGCTGCTTACAGACTTAAACCTACATTTTACTCACATCCCACAAACATTGTCTATACTTTAAAAGAGACAATGTATATAAAGAGATTGCCAATAAGGGCGGGTAGATGTTAAAATGAAATAAAACAAGCTATGTGTGAGGTATTAACAAAATTCTGTTTTTATTTAAAAGGCTCAAATCAATCGAAGCCCGCCTCGGCTTCTTACAGTGGCACGGATCCGAGCGGTTCAATTTTCAATGACTCTTCCGCATAGATCCGGCTCTTTCTTGAAGTCGCAGATCTATGCGAATAAACCACAATCGACCGATTCCCTAAAGGTGAACATAACACAGGCCACCGCATTTTAAACAATGTCATATTCCACACTTAATGGAATACATGGGCCTTTCAAATAAAATAAGAGTTTAGTTAATACCTCACACACAGTTTGTTTTATTTTATTTCAACATCTACCCGCTCTTTTTGGAAAATCCTTTATAAATAAATGTATATAAAGGTACATACATAACCTCACGCCTTTATCCCTGCACAGGTGGGCAGAAGTATATCACACCAATATTTTACCAGCTAGTATTTTAGGCACCACAAGCAAGGAGCAAGCCTTTTGCCGAGCCCCTTCTCACTGTGTGAAGAGTCACGCCATAGTCCACCACGCTGGCCCAGTGCGAATTGGCAGACTTCACATATCTTTGAAATCATTATGGGGAACTCTTAGCCGTGTAGGTTCCCTCACGATGTTTTCCTTCACCTTTAACGGTAAAGGAAAACATCATCATCATCAGCAAGCAATAATTTTTTTTTAAAAGACTTCGTTTGCTCTAGGAATATTTCTTGTGTCCCGGAGGACTTTACAAACATTCAGAAACGGACACAAAGAACACCCAGAACAACAATTTGTGGATCACACAAATTTTTGTTCCGTGTGGGATTCGAACCCACAACATTCGGCGCAATGGTAGTGGCAAAGCGACCACATAAACCACTTCGTCATCTGAGCAGTTATTTATTTAATATACATATCTATCATAACAAATATATTTAAGTTGTCTCTGTTCGTATAAATGGAATACTATCTGCGTTATTTATTATATTATCTGTAAAATGACCTTTAGTATAGAAATCCTCAATCTCTTGCAACGTCTTATTTCTAGTTTCTGGCACGAACTTCCATATAAACAAAATAGAAAATGTTTTATACACAGCATATATAGAAAACACACCCCATATACCGACATACATACACATATAAGGGTAGGCTTTCAATGACAATGAATGTAGAAGACATGTAAGAATAACAAAAAGGCAACCTCCTATACCTCTATGTTTAACCGGCATAATCTCACTCGCTATACTAAAACCTATAGAACTGGATCCCAAACTGAAAAACATGAAAAATCCAAGTAAGAAATACACTGCAAGTTCGGAATCCATTGAAACTTCTCCTATGCTTTGTAAATACGTCACAATAGCAGCTGACGTCATAAAGACTGCTGATCCAGACATACTGAAAAGCATGACTTTTTTGCTACTGCAGTACTTTACTAAAACCGTCGCTATGTTGTACCCAATGAAGAGCATACAATCCATTATTAGTTTGATATGTTTATGAGGTCTACCAGAAGATCTGAGAATCATATCAGCTGTGTATATTATAACTGGCATACCACCACCCCAATATAACACATTGATCAATACAAAAGTATGTACAGCTGGTAGATAGAAATCTCTTCTGACAATCGTTTCAAAGAACTTTTTTATCTGCGTGCTGTGGTTCACTTTGCTTAGAATTACTTTCTGAGAGTCCACCAAAGCTTTTAATTCCTTTTTAGATTCTTTATCAGTGCCTCTTAATCTTTCAAATGATCTTTCACATTTTTCGAATTTTCCTTTGCAGGCAAGCCACGAAGGTGATTCAGGCCAAGCCAAACCAATTGGTAATGCTATTAACACTGGCCAGCACATTATTAAGCTGACGGTTTTCCAATGCATGAATCTGCCTAAAACTCCTACTGATGATATACCAAGTGCTTGAACAGTTCCATACATCAACAAACATGTATTCCTATACGTTGGTTGAACCATCTCTGAGACACTTAAAAAGCTGACAGCGAGAAGACTGTTGGTTCCAAGGCCATGAAAACATTCCCCGATTATCAGTACCGTAATACTTTCAGCGAAGTATGTGAAAACCCATCCAGCGATTACAAATATACAGCTTAGTATAAAAGCAAACTTTCTTCCTCTGTACTGCATCAAAAGAGGCAGTAGCATGCTTGGAATACCAGCTAAGCCGTGAACTGATCCTGGAAAGACATACAATTAAAATTATACTTAAAGAATTTGAGATTATATGTTCGGATTGCTAAAAGAAGATATTATTAATATCAATCAGTAATTTGAAGATTTTTTCTAGAAAAATAAGACACTCAAATTTTCACTTCACGAAAACGTGGAGCCGTTCCAGAGACAACAATACAGTGACAGTCAAAGTTATCTTGTGCCATTATGCCACTATCAGCATCGTTACTTCATTTAAAGGAAACTTGCTCCTGCAAGTAATGAATAGGTTACTTATATTGTTCATTACCAGTCGGGATAAGTATTAGTTCCCATCTATATAGAGTAAAAATTATAAGGAAGTCAAAAAAAAGTCTTACCGATCCATGATGCGTTGTGCAAATCCAACTGCACAATTGTGTCGTTTGCACTAAGTTGTTCCAGCAAAACGCTTGGATACGCAATTACGCCTCCAGCAGACAGCGCTGCTAAGTGCGTCGAACCAGCTACAATGAACTGCAAATGTATAGTTCAAGTAAGCATTAAAATGCTGGTATCGACAAAACTAAAATAAATTTAAATCGGTTTTGGTTATTCAGCAGTTTGTTAGCAAATAAGAGACCTTAAAACAGACGATCTCGGTTCGTGTTTCAAGCCTTTGAACGCCAAATCAGAGGCTTTTGGAAGAAATGCCGCACCGACATAAGTCGATAAATACCTATGCGACATGCGTGTATAAAGATTGTGATGTAAATGAATGAAACAAAATAGCTATGTCAGAATTGCGCCGAGTGGAAAGTCCTGTTTTCAAGTCTGTGTAGCTAGACTTAAAAACCATTTGTAAATCACACAATTCATTCGGCGTTTTATCAAAGTCAAAGTCAAAAAGCTTTATTTACATAAAAATCTGTAAACACTTCTTGGACACATAAATAATTTATATGTTAATAGTACATAAATAGGTAAGTTACTATTATAAAATGTGACTGCACAGATGACTTAGGGGTTTAAATGGTCGCATCGCCACTGCCACTGCGCCAAGTGTTTTGGGTTCGAATCCCACACGTGACAAAACTTTGTGTGATCCACAAATGTTGAAATTAAACTACTATATATGGATTTTATCGTGATAATATATATATATACATATAGTAATAATATAATAATATAGTAGGTTAATTTTAATGAATAACATTAGCGTAAACAGAAGACAATATTATGATCCACAAATGGTTGTCGATATATATGTAGTCGAATTGAGAACATCCTCCTTTTTTTAAAGTAGGTGAAAAAAACAGTAGCGAGGCAACCACTTAAATTAGTGATATCAAAGTATATTCTTCATAATATTGTTGCAGATAGCCAACATGCATTTTACTAACTTGAAATCAACATCCGTATACATAAAGGGAAACTCATCTCCAACTGTGAGAAAGTTTATAAAACAAAGCAAATATGACTTACTTGTCGTGCAAGTGGTGAAATAGTCATAGTTGAAGTGATGATGCAAGTTTTTCAATAGCTATGCATAAATAACTATTTTTTCATTCTACAAGTTGTTCCTTCCAAGTCCTTTGTTGCAGCATCTGCGATAAAATAACATTGTTGTAACAGCGATAGAGATGAGTTACATTATATCGATAGGAGAATTAATTAGAAAGATTTTGCTTTTGGGAATTCGGTTTCTAAACATGTATGTCGTAATACCTTATGCTCGATTAACAAAATTTCTTTACTGCTCCAGTCAAAATGCAAAATTTATTCGTCAGTTAAGGTTTAACTAGGGAGGGAAAATCGACCCTTATGTATTTATACTATATACTTATAGGCCACTTGCACTAATTTAGAGACAATTGTTAATACATAATATATTATAGACTATATAAAGACTACATCTCTAACACGCAGACTTCTCGCAGTGCACCAAAGATACTAACATAATCGTCTGCCATCGATTCGCAATCCTTAAGATCCTATTGGGAATTTTATTAGGAAATTACTATGAGACATCTGTCTATTCTTTATTATTGTTAATTGATGCAATACTATTGGATGTCGTCTATAAAACAGTTAATTAGTAGTTTCATATACTTATGATACCAGTACTCAAAATACGAATTACGGGTTTCGTTTTTTATAATTTCTGACAATTGAAAAGATGTAATATATTTTAAAATATATTTAATATCAAATATATTCCTTTGATCAAAGTCCACAGGAAAGTTTTAGTATCGTAAATGGTATATACACATTGTATAGTCAGAAATATAAAATTACTGTTAAAAGAAAAGGCGTGAATTTATGCCCACATATTTTCATAACCACTAATCTCGCTAAGTTAGCGTTAATTTACAATTAAAACTTAGGGAGGTTTAACAATGCGACCTAAATGTATAACCGATTTCAGCAACTTATCAGTGATAAAGAAATATTATATAAATATTTTAACAAAGACTTCGAGCGAACGCCGTTTCAAGAAATAAACTAATACCCACATTATTACAGTACCTAACTACATAAATATATGGCACATATACATAATAATATGACACCTCTACTTCAGACAAATGGAAATAATTATAATAAAAAGATTATTGACTCAGCTGATGTATATTTGGTCTTGAGATGCTATGGCATTGACTCTGGTCTATAAAACGCATAGTACTTCATTATTATAATTATTTTCAAAATATTTCAGAATGAAAGCTAAAAATTTTAATTGTATTCTGATTTAATTTCTACTATTGGACATAAAGATTTTAGACAAGAGCAATTTTGTTTTGTAAAGTTTCTTTGTAAAATGGAATCCCAATCTATATAGTTTATTACTACTAGTAAATATCACAAATGATATTCCCCTAAATTTAAATAAACAAAAATGTGAACATAAATTGCATTTCGGTTGACATTTGACGGTTATTGATTAGATTGACATACGAGTTATTTTTATTACGGGCTTTGGAGCTCTGGTTGATAATTATATATATGATAATATATAATGATAAGCATTTTATTAATGACATAATTAAATAATTAACAATATATACACAAATTATTTACGATTTTATAAAAAGTATAAACTAAAGAATCAAATAAAACAACAAAATTAAAAAGCGTCATAATATTCCTCCGCATCGTCGTCAATTGGCAACGTCCCTAGAAGACTGGCAGCAATGCCACGTTAAATGGCAATACTTATTCTTTGTGCAAAGAAAATACCAGCCCTCTGGTCACGCGAAGCGTCGATCAGCCGCTTAGCTAGGTCATAAAGACCTAGCTAAACGGCTAAAATTCACTAGGATGAAGTAAAACCAAGCCGGACACGTCTGCCACATTCACTCAGAGCCTATTTCGATTTACTGTTTCAAAGTGAATACCATGTGATAGGCGATAGTGACGCGTAAGATCTAAACGGATAAGCCGGGACGACATGAACGCCATTGAACTGAACTGTCACACTCTTGCCTATGCAATAATACTTCAAGAGATTTTGGTAAGAAATCTTAGAGTCAAGAAATAAATATATTAAAAATCATAGACGCATTGTAAAGCAAAGCAAAGTAGGCAGAAGTGTTATATAAGGGGTAAGAAAAAAAAAATATTTGTCTTAAATCTTCTGTAGCTCATTAAGCTAAACTTTAACATGAATTCCAAAATAGTAACATAAGGCATATTATAAGGCATATTATTAATAGTAACATTGGACTTGCGATCGAGAGGTCGCGGGTTCGAATCCCACCCATTGCACTACTGACATGAACCCACTCCTAACACAAGCATTCTAGCTTATCTGGAGGGGTTAATAAGAATACTAGTAATTTGAAACCCAAATGGCTAGTAACCTTAAAAAAAACATTATGATCTTCTTAAATTTTCACTCACACAGATACATAATCACACGTCGGTATATCCTTAAAAGGTGTTGCTGAGATTTAATACACCCACATTGAGATAGCTATGGCAGTTCGAGCCTATTCCCGACTACTCTGCCAGACTTCGTGTTGCTTCTGAACATTCCTGAACATAAGGTCTTCAGAGTTCTTGCCCAACCTACCAGTTAATATTGGTATCTAACAATCAGTCCAAATATAAGCATAAACTGCTTCTATAGAACCAACAAGGCAATTTATATATATAATTGTATTTTATGAAAAAGTTTAATATAGAAGCCATCATTCAAATTACATCTTATATTATATCTTACTCTCTATAAAAAAATTAAGTATTAATAATTTTATACTACTTATACCTAATAAATTCGAGTGTACAGGACACTAGATTTTATTTTTATCTCTGTTAGAAATGTCGAACGAAATACGCCTAAAATCATTTTACTTAGGGTCGATTTATTAATTGTCAAAATACTTTTATCTGGGGAATATATTATATAACATTTTGACAGGTTTTGTATAGAAAATATGTCAAACCGCTATATTTATTACTCAAATAAAAGTTATCTAACGATTGAAAACCAACTCTAGTTTTAAATTTTTTAAGTAGATAGTAATTGATAGAATACACTCACCTTACAAATCTAATATTTAAAATGGTCCCCGAGTATAATTCCTATTATTATAGGGCGCTTAGATTAGTCCACACGGCACTTTAAATAGCACTATGAAATTACCCAGAAATAAAAAACGTTTCTAATTTAGTTTCGTTTGCTTACACTGACTTTTTATTTAGATAAGACTTCCGTGAGAACTAAACAAATTAATCAAGTAAATTAGAACCGGACAACTTTAAGACTTTGCCAACCGTCAATATTACATTACTAATATACTTAACAAAACCCGAGAATTTATAAGACATTTATAGCTGATTTCCAGTTTTGCAATGACGTCAATCTATACTTGCAATAATTATGCAAGTCATGAAATAATTTTGTAAAACTTAATTTTGATGCAGTACCGACGGTGGTCTTTGTCGTTATGTTTTGTTAGTTTCTGCACGCATATAAAGCATTGCATTTCCCTTTATTTCGTTATTAACATTAAGCGTAATATGTAAGAACTCATTGCTGTTTTTACTTGGTGTTGGAATAAAAAGACTTCGATTATTTTGTTTGTTGATTAGGTAAGCGATAAAGGAAACGAATTGTTGTTTTTCTCACGCGGCAAGATTAGATCTAATATATTTGTTTTGTTTAAAGTTTGACGTAAGTAATTTAGCTACATAAGTAGTTAAATATATTCATTAAGCTACTTATGTAAACTCTAAATAAAACGTTTAATTGTTGTAGTTTTTTGGGAAGTTAAGCAATTATGTAGTCGACAATACTTTCTTGCCTAAAATGTACCCCTTCACTTGCAATTTTGGGTAACCTGGTACACTTCGTACTCGTTAGACGACACATACATAAATATGTAGATAGTATTAAGTAGGTAGGTATGTGTACACTCGCGTTTACCTTAAATTCGCATATATTGACGACATTACACAATACGAGAACGTACGATGTGCCTTTATCCTTTCAAAATAGGTTTCACGTGTACTAAGTTGTATTCGAATATCATTCGAAAACAACTTAGTATCACCATACATAAACAAAGCAGTCCAGCATTAAATATTAGAAAAGTGAACGTAGAACGCTTTTTGCGTATAAATGCAATATAAGCCATGTACTTTCCGATGTGATAAAATAAATGTCCCGAGTTTTATTCGATTTATCGTATTGTTATATTCTATTTACACATCGTATTACAAACAATACTTTGTTACCTACGGGAAAAGAAAGATCTACTAAAACTACGTTTGTCGTCGCATGCGGCACCATAAAGTACGAGCCCCAATGCAAAAATGTTCGTCTACTAAGAAAATTGAATGTAACCATGTATTGTAAGTGTAATATAGATAAGTAATGTCGGTTTAATGAGTCTAACAAATAAAAATGAGATTAGTAAATTAAATTAAGTTTATTTACTGTGAAGTACTCAAATAAAATATTTTGTCGTTACAAAAAAAATATGAATTCTTCCATCAATTATAACTCATAACAGTTCGGCTATCCGCAGTTGAACACGCAAAACAGTTCGTCTACCACTTGGTTGTATCTCCTTTACTATCAATAACGGATTTAATCCTAAGTGGCATCGTCGCTCTCGCCTCGCTTCTGGAGTTGTTGAATCCCAAACAGTCTTAATTTTCTCCTTTAAATCTTTTTTTGACCTTGATGGATTTTTTCGCAACATCTTCTTCATTTTCCACCACATTGTCTCAATAGGAGACAAATCTGGACTGTTTGACGGCCACTCCATTGTAGGTATTTGTTTAGAGGTGAACCAAGCCTTTGTTGTCCTTGCAGTATGACAGGAAGCACCATCTTGTTGAAAAACATAGGCATTTTGATGTTTCAAAATCGGAATGGACGGCAATAAACTCGTTTCTAAAATGTTTTGGTATTTTACTGCATTAACAGTCTCTTTACAAATTGCAGGCGACCCACACCTTGTGCTGACATGCAGCCCCATATCATTACAGACGCAGGGAACTTCACTTTTCTCTTGATACAGTCTTGGTGAAATGCTTCATCTTTATTTCGGATAACTTTTTTTCGTACATCACCGACAGTCACCTCGAATTTGGACTCGTTACTCCATATTATTTGACGCCACTGGTCAGCAGTCCAGTTTAAGTGATCACGAGCGAATTTTAACCTTTTCTTTTTCTGAAGTAATGTGAGTAAGGGTTTCTCTTTAGCCGTGTAAAAGCCGTAACCCATTTTCTTCAGGATTCTTTTACAAGTATCGACCGAGACATCTTTTTTAATCATATGACGCTATTGTACGGTAAGCTCTCCTGCACGAGCACGACGGTTTTTCTTTATAATTTTCTTTAAAACACGGTTTTCAGCTTTAGCTGCTATGCTGAATTATTGACTGGACAGTTGATCTTGGCAATAATAAGTCTTTAGCGATTTGGTATGCAGATTTTCCATTATCACTGCTTGAAATAATAATTTTTCGAACTTCTACCGCGATAGGTTTTCCACGACCCATATTGCTCAAAATTATTAGCGAAAATAATGAAAAAATACTTGGAACACAACTTTTTATAGCCTTTGACATCTTAAAAACAATTGAATTCTATTTTTAAGATAATTTATTTTTAAATTTTGGTGTAACAATTAAAAAAGTATATTAACATTAGGCATAGACGAACTATTTTGCATCAATTAAGCACTAGACGAATTATTTTGCGTGACCTTTTAAACAGTAATTTAACTAAGATACATAATTTTAAAAAAGGATTATTTTTTTCAATAGTACCAAAATAACGTTATTTATATGGAGTATTTTATTAAATAAATTGTTTACTGCTAGTGTCTTTCTAGGAACGAAGAAAGTTAAAAAGAAAATATGTTCTTCATAATGTGTGACTAGACGAACATTTTTGCATTGGGGCTCGTATTTAGTTTAACTTATTTTAATATACATATGTAGTTATTTCATTATTTGATACAGTAAGCTTACAAAACAATGCATTAGCCAGTCGAATTTTATATAGATATTGTGGTACTTGTTTTTCTCTTTTCAGTTCATTACTTTTAAAAACTCGGGTTTTTTGTTTTTTTAATAATAATTTGAAGTACTTTTTCTAAGCTAACCTAACCTAATTTTACGAAGCCAAAGATCTTTTTTTTGTGCTATCCATACTTTTTCGGTAATATTTTCCACGGGTAGAGTAAGGAATGCATTTCGATTGAATAAAAATGCGAGTTAAAATTGTATATTTTAATACTTTATAACTCGAATTGCAAAAAGCTAACTCGGTAAGTCGTAGTTCATAAAATACATATAATGACTTCTCACTTGGGATTCCCCGAACTCATAGCAATAAAATCCAAATTCAGGGCCCCTAATCTATCGTTTATGACTTGCACACGTGCAATGAATGACTACATTAATTTTAATTTTAATTTTCCAAGAAACACATATGTTAGGTTTTTATTGTTGGTCACTTGGGTTTGTTCATTATTGGTTACTTGGGTCAGTATTTATTTGGCTGTTAACTAGCAACAACATGAGTACTAAAAGAAAACTAACCAGTTTAACCCTACGTGAAAAGTTCGACGTTATTGTTATGTCAAAATTCCCTCTTAGCGGTATACTAGGTACCTATCTGTACGTAGATATGCATTTGTTTACCTTCCCGTTTAGTTACAATAAATCGAGTATACAAGCCAGACGTGTTTTGCTTTAAAATTCACCTGCAACCGATTTTGAACCTTATCTCGTAAAGAACATGGTCCATCGAACCAGGATACTTGACAGTGACTCGTAAAAACAGTTGGTTCAATAGAAAATCGGTGTAATTTCAGTGAATTAACGAATAATACTGATCAAAATGTGTTAAATTCGTTGGATAATTATGTTAGGCAAGTGAATTTCGTAAAAAGAACTTTAAGGATTAAGACATTTCGGTGTTTTTAACAAAAAACTGTTTGCGGATTTGAAGTGTGATAATTCTACAAAGGACTAGTTATCGTGTAATCATAACGTTGAGTAGCTTAAGTAACTAAGACTGGACAGCATAATATTACAATAGTGAGCCGTCGTGAGATAGATACCTAAGTTTGGTGGACAATCCCGTGGTGCGCGGCGCTCGCTTACCCTACACATAAAAAGTTAACAATTGACTGGAACTTTCCTATAGTTACGTACATACTTTCGTGCTGTGTTTCGAGTGTTTTGACTATATTTGATAGACTTTTGATATTTAGTGGTGAAAGACTTTGATTACAATGGAAACAATCGAAAAAAGTATAGTTATTCAAGCAGATACGTTAGAAAAAGTGAGAAGGGCTTACGTTAACTACAAGAAGTCACCTAGGGAAAGATTAACAGCTGGTTATGTGAAGGGAAGAATAGATACACTGGAAATGTACTGGAAGGAGTTTAAGTCTGTACATGAGACGTTAATTTTATCGGTTGCCATGGAACAGCGTCCGCAGATAAATTATTTTGCTGAGCGCATGTGTGAAGAATTTGAAGAAGTTTATTACGCATATAAAGGCGAAATGATGTCTAAGTTAGAAAGTTTGGTTCCGATGAAATGTGAGTCTCAACAAATACCTACTCCTAACCCGTCTACTGGCGGTGAAGTAAAATTGCCACGAATTTCGATTCCGTCTTTCAATGGCAACTACACTGAATGGCAGTCGTTCCACGATCTATTTATGGCACTGGTGCATAACAATCAAACATTAAAAGATGTTCAAAAGCTACACTATTTGAAGGGCAGTTTATTAGGAGAAGCTGAAACATTATTACGTCAATTTTCGATAACTGCTGAAAATTACACAGAAGCTTGGTCAGTGCTGAAAAAACGCTACGCTAATAAGAGATACATCGCAAATTGTGTTTTTAAGAAATTCTTTACACAAAAATCGATATTACACGAATCGGCTGCAGCTTTAAAACAATTATTGGATACATCGGTAGAATGTATGAGTTCACTTAAGCACCTAGGCTTACCTACGAATCATTGGGACGCAATCGTTAGTTATTCCATAGTATCAAAGTTGGATTCGAGCACGCATAAAGAGTGGGAAGAACTGATTAGCAGAGACGAAACGGATGACTTACCTAGTTTTGATAGATTAAAGTCGTTCTTGGAAAATAGATTTCGTACGCTCGAGATGGTCGAACCTGCAAAAAAGAGTTTCAACGCTGTGAAAACAAAGATGTTTCATGTTACCGCGCCGAGCGAAGTGAAGTGTGCATTCTGTAATGAAGATCACTATATCTATCAATGTAAACAGTTTTCCAAGCAACCAATAGATGACAGGTACAGTTTCGTGCAGAAAAATAGTCTCTGTTTCAATTGCCTAGTACCCAACCACAACGTGTTTAAGTGTAGACAAAAAACAACTCGCCAGATTTGCAAAAGAAAACACCATTCATTATTGCACCGAGACAAGAAACAAGCAAATGAAGAAACACACACGTCTGGAGAAACAACAAACAAGGAGAAGATACAAACCTTAGTCGCGGCGTACACGTCGAGTGTACCACAACAACTACAACCTGGTCAAGATATTTTGTTGGCGACAGCGCTGGTGCACGTCACATCCGAGTCGGGGCAGTCACACGTGCTTCGGGCGCTTTTGGACCAGGGATCAGAGGCTTCGTTCGTGACCGCGAGGGCGGTCGAGTTGTTAGGTTTGAGGAAATCTAAAGTCAGCGGAGTAGTCTCTGGGGTCGGTGAGGACAACAATATGTGTATAAAACATTTGGTAACGTTACATGTTACATCAAGGTACGATATTTCCTATTCTATCAGTGTGAGTGCTTATGTATTGAAGTCGTTAACCCGTCAGCTGCCAGCTAGGGAAATAAGAGGATTTATTTGGCCTCAGGTTAACGAAATGAATTTAGCTGACCCTACCTTTAGCAAGCCAGGTAGAATTGATATTCTTCTTGGTGCGGATGTTTTCAGCAAAATCATAGACGCAGGTTTATTGAAAGGTCCGGGCAACGTAGTTGCTCAAAAAACACACCTGGGTTGGATTTTGTCAGGGGGTACTAATCCATCACTTAATGTTTCACAGCACATCACTAGTCTCCATGTTACACGACAAGTAGAAGAAGACAACGACTTCCTGAAAAGGTTCTGGGAGGTAGAGAACGAGCTGTATGCGAAACAAAGCATGTGGACAAGAGAAGAAGAGAAATGCGAGGAAATATATCAACAAACAACAACTAGGGATGAAACTGGGAGGTATGTGGTACAGCTTCCTTTGAAAAAAAACATTGAAGACACTGTAAGATCATGTGGAAATACAAAGCATCAGGCAGTAGGCAGGCTTGAGCAACTAGAGAGGAAGTTCTCAAGAAATGAGCAGCTGAAAGCAGAATACACAAAAGTGATACATGAGTACTTACAGTTAGGACACATGAAGAAGGTCGAGGCAGAAGATGAAGGTAATGTGATTTACCTTGCACATCATGTTGTTATCAGAGAGGACAAGGAGACGTCTAAGGTACGTGTAGTTTTTGATGGCTCAGCAAAGGGCTCCAACGGGTGCTCCTTAAACAACAGCATGATGGTAGGACCTACGATTCAACCCGACCTGCGTAGTCTGATATTTAGATGGAGATCTCACAAAATCTGTGTGGTTGGCGATATCATAAAGATGTATCGTCAAATAAGGATGGATGACACACACGCAGATTTATAGCGCATAGTATGGCGGGATAATGTATCTGAAAGAATAGATAGTTATAAGTTAATGACCGTTACATTTGGAACGGCAGCAGCCCCCCACCTTGCAGTACGAACCCTTCAACGCCTTGCTGATGATGAACAGGACAACTATCCTCGTGGAGCGGCGGTAGTAAGAAATTCCTTCTACATGGACGACCTTATGACAGGTCATGAAGATCTCGGCGAGTTGAAGGTAATCTGTAAAGAAATTGATCAGTTGTTAAAGACAGGTGGTTTCCAAATGCAAAAATGGTCTAGTAACTCTGAAGAACTCCTGAATGACTTGGCTGATGGCACGAAGACTCCGGAACCTGTAAAAGAAAAGAAAGAAGTTAAGTTAGATAAAGTTATTAAAATACTGGGACTTACCTGGGACAGGAAAGATGACACGTTTCACATCTCAGTTAACTTACCAGCAAGCAGGTTACCTGTAACAAAAAGAGTTATTTTATCAGATGTCGCTAGTTTATTCGATCCTTTTGGATGGCTCTCACCTGTTGTAATAACAGCTAAAATCATGATTCAGAAGTTATAGTTGTGTAATTTTGGGTGAGATGACGAATTGGCTACTGAGCTGGTCGACGAGTGGATGAGTTTCAGAGACGAACTTCATGAGCTGCAAACCGTTGAGATCCCGCGTTGGATAAAGACGTCATCACGCTGCAAGGAAGTGGAGCTGCATGGATTTTCGGACGCCTCAACTCTTGCTCTTGCAGCTGTTGTCTATGCCAGAGTTGTAGACGAGCATGATGTAGTTCATGTCACGATATTAGCCTCAAAGACAAAAGTAGCACCTCTGAAACAACTGACAGTCCCGAGATTGGAACTTTGTGCTGCAGTGATATTGGCAAAGCTGCTGCATGATATTTCTGATTTGTTGAATGTTCCCATGTGCAAAATCTATGCGTACACAGATTCAATGGTGGTCCTTTCCTGGCTCCAGTCACAACCCAGTCGTTGGCAGCTATTCGTTGGTAATAGAGTGTCAGAAATAATCCAGCAAATAAACAACGATCGATGGAGGCACGTTTTGTCTGAAGACAATCCTGCTGATCTTGCGTCCAGAGGCATAAGAGTAAGTGAGCTGACAAACAATGATCTTTGGTGGAGTGGCCCTAAGTGGCTAAAGATAAAGGATACAGAGATACTAAGACCAATTGAGATTCCAAGTACGGAATTAGAGATGAAGAAGACTTTTCACACTTTAATACAAGACACACCAATTTGGGAGAGATTTTCGTCATTAATTAGGATGAAAAGAGTAATAGCACACTATAAGAGATTTTTAGACTATAAAAACAAAAGACGTGATATCTTGAGTGCTGCTGAATTGGATGAAGCTGAAGACTGCTGCGTGAGATATTATCAGCAATTGGTCTATGGCCAGGAGTTTGAAGATCTGAAAAAGAAAGGTAAAGTTAGAAACAAGAGTTCATTGATTAAACTTACGCCGTACATAGATGAAAAGAATTTGCTACGAGTTGGAGGAAGGTTAAGTAAAGCGGACTTACCTGAAAACTCTAAACACCCGATTATCATACCAAGCAAACAACATATTGCAAGGTTAATAATAGCGGATGCACACACCAATACCTTACACGGGACGATCATGCAAATGATGACTTACATCAGGAGCAAGTACTGGATCATCGGTCTCACATCTTCAGTTCGAGATTTTACTCGCAATTGCATTGTGTGTATAAAGAACAACGCACTTACAAGACAGCAGCTGATGGGTCAATTACCCACTCCGAGAGTCACTCAGAATCGCGCCTTTTATCAGAGTGGTGTGGATTTTGCAGGGCCGGTGCACCTGAGAACGTCTAAAGGCCGTGGTCATAACTCAACAAAGGGTTATATCTGTTTATTTGTCTGCATGTGCACTAAGGCCATTCATTTAGAGGCAGTGACAGGTCTGACATCTCAGGCATTCATCGCAGCCTTTAGGAGATTTGTCGCTCGCAGAGGACATTGTGCACAACTATGGAGCGACAACGGCACTAATTTTGTTGGTGCTGATAAGGAATTAAGAGATATGTGGTCAAGGAGCACCAGTAACGTTGCTAAAGAGATTGCTGAACTTTTAGCTAACGACGGCACCACATGGCATTTTGTGCCACCAAAGTCACCCAATTTTGGAGGTCTTTGGGAGAGTGGAGTTCGATCAGCTAAGCGCCATCTAGTGAGAGTCAATGGAACTACAAAATTGACATATGAGGAAATGTCAAGCTTACTTGCACAAGTTGAGGCATGTTTGAATTCCCGTCCTCTTTGTCAATTAGATGAAACTCTGGATACGCTTAACCCACTTACACCAGGACACTTTCTCGTCGGTGAACCTCTGATCAACGTTCCTGACATAAAGTATGAAAACAAAAAAGTGCATTTATTAACTCGCTGGCAACTTATCCAATCACAAATGCAAGATTTCTGGAGGAAATGGCATTCGGATTATTTAAATACACTCCAACAAAAACAGAAGTGGTATGATGTGGTACAGTCACCCTGTATAGGAGATATTGTTATTATAAAAGAACGTGATTTACCACCTACCAAGTGGTTGCTAGGCAAAATCACGGACTTACACGCCGGTCCTGACAATTTGGTACGTGTTGTTACGGTCAAGTGCAAGGGTGATCACATTCTTAAAAGGCCGTTATCCAAATTGATATTGTTACCTAAAACCGCAGATTAAAGTTAACATGTAATTAAAGAATAAGTCAAGATGGGCGGTCAAATTTATATTGTGTTTTAAATAAATATAATATTAAAAATAATGCTGGCTGACTGTACCTACTCAATACATAAGCACAACCATTGATATAGGAAATCATTAAATAACATTGTTAGTATTCATTCATACCATTAATAAACATACTTACCTATTAATTGTTGAGAACGGTCGTAGGTACTTATGTCGCGTCGTGTTATTTATGATGTACCGATTGGAAATAAACCTATAAAGTAAATTAATGACCTATACTTGTATAGTTACGAAATTTTATCTCAAATGTTTTGTTATTTACTTTATTAGTTGTTTACAAAGTACCTATATTAAAATGTCCACATAAAACATTTGTAAAACCTTTGGTTAAGTATCCTAGATATGTAAATGTTTTCTTATACTTACTTACCACAAATAGGTACTATTTAACTTGTTTTAGTTAAACGATGTAATGTTATTTTATTTACTTAATATGAACTTTCAAGCGTCCATACGCTACATTGGCCGCTTACCATGTTTAATAGCTAAAATGTATGTTTGTGTAACATTACCTAGTATTTTAGTTAGTTATAGTGTAACTTCTTTCCCATAAAGGCAAATAAATGTACATACATTTAACACATAGAACTTTGTCACTGAGACAAAAACAACATACAGTCCACTAAAGTTTATGCTTAAATTGCTACGTACTGTACATGTAATTTGTTATTATGGTTAGCCTAATATAGATTTTCATATTTAGGAAGTAAGGTAACTATGTATTAGTTGGTTACTAAGTTTTCTGATACCTACCCTACGCGGGCATGTTGCCAATACTTACCTACCCGACGCGAGCTGTTGTTATTAGATATGTAATAAAAAATTCGGTCAGTATCGATCTGCTTTGGCTTGCGCCGGCGTCGCTTTCGTTTGTTATTAGTTATTTGTTGTGATGCGAGTGAAATGTATTGTAATCTTTATCTTTTTACTTTAGTGTTGAACTTAAAACATGAGATAAATGTGTTAGTGATGTGATGAGTGTCGATACGCATCAATACAAGCAACAATGCCTGTAAGTTATAGATTAAGCACTTTGCTTAGATAATAGTTAAAAACTGTTGTTTTTGGCAGGCGGTATGTTATGTCAAAATTCCCTCTTAGCGGTATACTAGGTACCTATCTGTACGTAGATATGCATTTGTTTACCTTCCCGTTTAGTTACAATAAATCGAGTATACAAGCCAGACGTGTTTTGCTTTAAAATTCACCTGCAACCGATTTTGAACCTTATCTCGTAAAGAACAGTTATCAATGCGGTAAAAAGTGGCATGAAAAAAATGATGTGGCAGCACAGATTACCAGCAAGCACTTTATCGATAATAATTAAGAATGAAACCCAAATATTGCTAAGATACGAATCAAGTAGCAATTTATCTTCCAAAAGACGACGTCTAGCCAAATTTCCTAATTTAGAGGAATGCTTAATCACTTGGTTCAAACAGTGTCGTGACAAAAAGATAAATGTATCTGGGCCTATGTTACGCGAAAAGGCCGCAGAATTTTCAAAATCATTACACCGTTCTTTTCGTGCCAGCAATGGTTGGCTGGTGAATTTCAAAAAGTGTCATGATCTTGTTTTAAAAAAGTTTACGGCGAAAGTATCAATAATAAGATATGTGATGAGTGAAAAATTGAGTTGCAGAGTTTATTAAAGGATTATGAACCAAAAGACGTATTTAATGCCGATGAGAATGGCCTTTTGTTCAAGTGTTTACTTGACAAAACGTTAATTTTTAAACTGAAAAATTTTGTGGTGGTAAGCACAGTAAAGAACGATTAACAATATTGCTAGCAACAAATATGACAGGCACTGAAAAACTTAAACCATTAATTATAGGAAAGGCTATAAAGCCTCGTTGTTTTTCTGGTCTTCAATCTCTTCCACTAGACTATGATACTAACAAGAAAGCTTAGATGATGGCCGAAATATTTAAAAGATGGCTCATTAAAGTTGACAAAGTTGATTAAGGAAAAACGAAAAGTATTGCTTTTCATTGATAACTGTACTGCTCACAACATTATACCGCCATTGAAAGCAACAAAACTTAAATTTTGCCACCCAACGCAACATCTAAGCTACAGCCTTTAGATCAAGGGATAATAAAAAACTTTAAATCTTTTTATAGCAAGGAAGTTGTTAGAAAACTGACAATTGATATGGAACAACAGTTTGCTTCACCTATTAAAGCATTGCAATTAGCATGACAGACAAGGCTTGGACGAGTGTCTGTGACTACAATATCGAACTGCTTCAAAAGCTGTAAATTTTTGATGGCACAAGAAGAACCTTTGGAAGAACCTCTTGAGCCAGACTCGAGTTTAGAAGCTGACTGGAATAAACTTCAGAACATAGAAGTTCAATTTGAAGATTATTTTTATTGATTGACGCTGAAATCATTGATTTAGTTAAACAGAATGGAGATGACGATAATAATAATCAAAATGACGATGATCACACTGATCCAGTAGATTTTAAACCATCGGTGTCAAATAAAGAAGCGAGAGCAGCAATTGATACATTACGAACTTACATTGAAAGATGTAATGATATCGAGGATGATATATTCGGTTCATTATATGAACTAGAAAAATAATTGATAAAAATCTGCAAATGGCTTGAATCAAAAGAAGATAACAGATTTTGTATCAATTATTTAATAACATCGATATCATAAATCTTTCAATGTAAGTTCGTAATACTTGACTCATATATA
Source organism: Catocala nupta (assembly GCA_963675205.1). Classification (NCBI taxonomy): domain Eukaryota; kingdom Metazoa; phylum Arthropoda; class Insecta; order Lepidoptera; family Erebidae; genus Catocala; species Catocala nupta. The sequence continues at coordinate 18,790,138 of OY776102.1, read as the reverse complement.
TGTAATTTGTTTTAATACATTTTCTTAGAAATTGCCCCTTTTTACGTCGAAATTTGATCAGTTAAAATCTTCATATTTCGAAATTCGCGTTAAGTCAAAATCTCATCATCTCGATTTTTTAGCATTTTCCTTGACATTTGAGCTATAAAGATTTTACTGTATATAGTAGTAAGTTTAACAGCAGCAGTAAATAGTTTCAAAATTATATAATAGTGTTTTAATATGAACAACGCGGTAAAATCTGTATAAATTAATTTGATTTTGATTCAGTCAAAGGCGATTAGTGCCTTCAATTACTGTATTACCTACTTCAATTAATAACTAGTTGTCCCCCACGGTTTCACTCGCGTTTATGATTAGTATTACCTTCCCCCTGGCTTATGATTTTATAGTTAGCCCATGTTACTTCTACACAAAGAAGCTTTTTGCTGGTCCAAAATACAAGTCTTGACTCTTTATAATATTAGTGTTAATTGTCATACACAACAAGTAATATTATATTAGGTATACGCGAATGTTATACATTGAAATTATACTATTTTAAAAGGATTTTGTTGCGATGTTTATTTTAAAAACACTAGTATTACTTACATCATTTTGTAACTGTTAAACTTTACAACTATTAAATTTTAAATACAAGATAAAAACAGCAATAGCGTTGCGGGAAACCGTTGGAATTCTACACAAAGCTTTCCAAGTTCGATCTTAAGGTTATCTCTGGCAATTTAAAGTTATGCGTATTAAATAGTTAATTATCGCTCGCTTTAACGACGAAAGGAAAACATCATAAGGAAACCTACATGTATAAGAGTTTCTCCATAATGTTCTCGAAGACATGCGAAGTCTGCCAACTTGCACAAGTTTACCGTGTGGACTTTGGTCTTTAACCCATCTCACACTGAGAAGAGGACCGTGTCTAGCAGTAGGACTGTTTAATACAGGGCTGATATTATTTTTATTAACGATGCTATGATTAGAACAAACGGGGTCATGTAAAACTCACTTTTGGAACTGGGAATCTTAACGGTGCCAAGTCTCTATATTTTAGTTTTATTGAGGAACTTTATCAAACATCTTCATAGTTTTGAAACAGCAACACAGAGAAAAACAGATTAACAACTCGCAGAAAAGACCTTCCTAAAATAATACAACCTAAACTAAATATAGTTCATCATAGCACTCGTTATCAAGCTGTATTGTTGTTCAACAAATTACCAACAGAACTAAAAGTTATACAATATTCAATTCTATTTAAAAATAAATTAAAATATATTTACTAAGAAAATGCATTATACATAGTATAAATGATTTTTTAAATGATAAAGAACATTATTATATTATAGTATTTTCCATTTAATTTAAATCTATTTTTATCTTTTCGGATGGTAATTATAATTATTACAAAAATATCAATATTAAAGTATATCCACTTCAATGTTGATGTTTTTGATTTTATATTGACATCTAAATCCATTTAAGGCATATTTCTTTTAACATTGCTAATTATATTTTTCATCACTCTAGCGTTTATTTTTGACTTTTAACATTGTCCTGACTGGTCTTTATATTATTATATTTTATTTTTTTGACATGAAATGAATTCGATTGTGTTTTAATTATTTAATTATTATTGATTGTATTTCAATTGTATTCACCATAATATCATTTATTAATGTGCTTGTTTTTGTTTTTATTTTATCAAATGCAAAATTATTTTCAACTCAAATGTAATTTGTTCTGAAATAAATGACTTATGACTTTTTATTATTAAATAGTTTTACAATATCCCAGAACCACCGGACCTACGTCATTTTAGCACAGCTGATATATTTACAGTAAATGTGTCACGTTTAGCAAACAGTAAACAAATATAACTAATAATTGTTATGTAGTTCGTATTTACATATACCAGAGCTGACGTTCAAGATTGGCACTATTCAAAGCCTTAAAATGGTCAAATCTTTTTATACGATATGAATATATTAACGGGTTTTGAAGTTATTTTGTAAGGTTATATTTGTTAGTTTATGTTGTGTTCATGACTTTAAAAAATACCAATACCGGATATAAGTAATAATAATAATTATCAACTTAATTTTGACGATTACTTTATAACAATGCTAGATATAAACTTTAATTTTTTATTTTAGTTTTTCTTCTTCATAACCTAGGCTTTTCTAGTCTAACCAGATTTGACTAGATATCTGTTTTTACACGGCTGTCATCTGACCAACGTAACCCTAAGGCTAACGATACCCTAAAGCTCAGTGTCAGCATATTATAGGGCACTGACTTCCCAATAACGACTGCCATAAATGTTCATGGCAGCCGAGACCGACGGCTTAACGTGCTCTCCGAGGCACGGAGCAGGCGATAATTGTCAATCAATACGCACATAATTTCGCAGTCATATATCTTCCGAAAGTCAGAGATGCGTGACGTGGGTTCGAACTCGAGACTCTCTGCATAGCAGTCTGTTGGTCTCCCCACTGAGCTATCGCTGCTTTTATTTTAGTTATCCTAAAATAAATAATTAAGTTTTAATTGTTCAAAATGTTTCATAAAAATACTAATATTACTGAAAAACTAAAACTAAAAAAAAGAATTTGTGTCATTAACCACAAAGTTAAAATACAATTTTATCGTATTAGTACATCTTTAATTGTATTTTATTACTCGTTTAATGCATAACCTGTATGTAAGAACATTACGCCAGTGTATCGTAAGTAAATAAACATTTAATACTTCCTTTGAGATAATAAAATACCTGCGTCAATGTATTGCGTACAATACTGTGTTTATTTTTGTTTTTAATAAGCTATATATAATAATATACATGGAACAGTAGCTATAGCCTAGTGGGAGACCGTTGGATTACCAAGTAGAGGTCTCGAGTTCGATCCCCGAGCACACATCTCTGACTTTTCGAAGTTATGTGCATATTAAATAGTTAATTGTCGCTTGCTTTAACGATGAAGGAAAACGTCGTGAGGAAACCTACATGTCTGAGAGTTCTTCATAATGTTCTCGTAAATATGTAGTCTGCCAACACGCACTGGGCCAGCGTAGTGGACTATGGCCTGACCCTTCTCACATTGAGAAGAGGCCCATGCCCAGCAGTGACTTAATTTAATACACGGTTGATATTATTATGTATATACATAACAACACTATTTTTTTAAATGTATTGTCATTACCGTAACAATTTTTGTAACATTACAATAACAATACAAACAATATGTCTTAAACCACTCGCTTAAACCACCAGGAAATATTTGCGAGTGTTATAAAAAATAAAAAACAATTACGGCACAGGAAGTTTACACATTTAATAACGTACGTAAGTCTTTAAATTCCCTTTTTGTTTCATTAATAATAAAGAGAAAATTTAGAAAATATTGATAAGACCAAGTTTCGGTCACGGCGGCCAATGTGTACAAAAGTGTGCGCAAACACAAGTTCAGCCTGAGTTCCCTAATTCTCATTATCCGATTGGACGAACTTTACGAAATTTTTAAAGCACAGGGATATCTTTCACCGTCGTACATAGAGTCAGCATCGCGATACGCTTCGGTAATTATTTAATTAAAATAAATCAAGATGAAATAATGAGACGCTGAACTATTTGCAAAAGAGCCAAAATTGTCTTTGCCCCTTGCGATGGTAACATTGATCGATAAGTGTTTTGTGGTGATCCTCACCTATTGCTCTACCGACATATGATTTATTCGTAAAACAAGTGTTTAACATAGCTCAAGAGATTAACAAGGTTATAATTAGCAAACTAATTTGAGGATAAGCTATAAAAAAATATCATGTTGTTATAAATATATAAAAGTGTGGCGACTCCGCATAGACGAAGAAGTTCAGCCTACATTCAACAGATGGCGATACAATCGCACTTCACATGACGTCATAATATTCTGCATCGCACAAGTGAAGTTTACACAGCGACTGAGTATATATACAAGCTCCCGACATCAACCGTCGGGCCGCGGCGCGCCAGGCACGATCAACCAGCCTGGTCGGAGGATCCTCCCTTTGTGTTGGAGGGACTTCACACCCTGTTCCTCCACATTGGTGACCCCGACGTGATCATTTAGCACCCGACGTGATCATCCAGCACCTGATGTCATTGAAAGCAACCTTCACGGAGCAGATCAGCAGCAACTACCATCGCCATCATCTTCACTTCTCTCACACAGCACTTCTCCAGATGAGCAGTAATCAAGTCGCAGCCAGCCAGCCTCTTCGGCCTCAACAGGGACCATCACACGCCTGCAGCGAACGCGCAGCCTGGTCTTCCCTACGGCCTCACTAGCGTCAAGGCTCAACCCACTGCACTCACGGTCCACGCAAGCAGAGTACTTCACTCACCGTCAACGCAGCATCAACCCCGACTCACTGTGGGACTTACTGCAACGCAACAACCCCGACTCACTGGGGCACACGCACCGCTCACCGCACTTCGACCCCGTCTCACTGGGGCACACGCATCGCTCATCGCACTCAGACCCGACTCACAGTGGTCTAGCGACACAGTGTCGGCTCACTGGAACTAGCGGCATCCTACACTGGCACTGGCAACGCTCTTCAGCAGCATCGACAGCTTCTCATCAACCTGATCGACCTTCGGTCTTGGGGGGGAATACTGTGGCGACTCCGCACAGACGAAGGAGTTCAGCCTACATTTAACAGATGGCGATACAATCGCACTTCACATGACGTCATACTATTCTGCATCGCACAAGTGAAGTTTACACAGCGACTGAGTATATATACAAGCTCCCGACATCAACCGTTGGGCCGCGGCCCGCCAGGCACGATCAACCAGCCTGGTCGGAGGATCCTCCCTTTGTGTTGGAGGGACTTCACACCCTGTTCCTCCACAAAAGTATTCAGAAAATGAAACCTATGTTGAATAGAACGTGTGGCAGTAAAAATAGCATCCTTAAAACATTATTAGATATACGGCTATCGGTATTTTCGTTTCTTTGGAAATGGTTGATTGCCATATATGTATAGGTATATATGGCAATCGGCAGTTAATGTACGTAAAATAAAAACTAATATACTTTCTTAATATACTAAAATAGTTTTCAGAACATGTATTGCTAGCATAACAGAAAAGAAAAGATTATTATATTATACATTATAATTTAAAGTTTCGCTGACCTGTTTCAGAAATATATGCAAATTGATTAGCAGTGCCTAAACACGACCATGGAATCTATTATATTATACAGAATTTTGATATCAAAATTTTCAATTTTAGACCTTTAGTACTTTCACATGCAAACACTTGAAACAGTATCCTAATATACTCTGTTAGCTAATAAAGTTATATAAACTATTACTAGATTGACTAATCAAAAAAATATTGATCGAAATAATATCATTGTAAATATTTTCAACACTCACAGAAGTAAAACGTCAACAAAAAGTAACATGACAATATCAACGGTTGATGAACTGTAAGTAATTGTGACAAGGATAGCGGACGCATGGCAGGTACGAACATGTATTTGCTTAATTAATAAACCGATTCAGATACCACGCATGCATTATACATACACACACACACGTAATCAAGATATAGAGATAATAATGGGTGACCAAACAATTATTATTAGAATTTTCATCTGTCTGTCCAAATCTTTATACGCGCATGACGAAAAACTACTTTACGAAATTAAATGCAGTTTTCATTATTGTATTGCTAGAGATCGAACATAAAATCTGTTGTATGTTTTATATTGATACGCTACCTAGAAGTTGAGTATTATGTGTATAGATCAGCTTCAACTTACATCCTAAGAAAAAAAAACAGATTGATCTACTTCGAGTTTCCACGCGTACGGAGTTGCGGTCAAAAGCTAGTTACAAAATAAATAAATAATTATATTTATATTAAAGAGAAACCTTTAAATCTGTAATTATACCTTAAGATAAGCCTAAAAACCTCATGTTTCAAAGGAATTAAACAAAATTTATAATTATGGAGTACCCCAAGGAGCAATGGTGGTATCTACCTTATTTCATCAGAAATACATAAAATATAAAATAAAACTTACCTGTTTCTCACTAATAACATAAGAGATTCTGCATATTTAGTTTGTATTATAAAATTAAAATATTTTGGAATATTAACATAAAAATATTAAAGTATTTTCTTCAAATTAGTAAAACCTAATAAATAATATATTCTAGTGCATATACCTATTTGTTTTTATTCTTGAACATAGATACGACTAGTCGTTTTGTTGGACCTTTAGTGAGTATTATTTAGCGAATCTTTCTTATTGAAATTAAACTGTTATATACGGATTTTATCGCATTCTTTATTTATCACTGTATTACATAATTTTGAAACTATTATACTACTACTACTACTATTGAATTTTACTAATTTATAAGCTAATAAAATTATTTAAACTATTAAATCTATTTATATTTAGGTTTACACTTTCCCCGACGTTTCGGTTGCTTTTCAGCAGCCATGGTCCCCGTGACCATGGGCTTATAGATGCCTTTAACCTACGTAAAAATAGAGAGAGCTTATTGTCGTCTACTGGGTATAGCTCCAGACTCGAAGAAATGTTTACTTTGTCAAATCCTAGAAAGGTTAGCGAGACCATAGCACTGCAGTCACCTTCACCACCACTGCGCCAGACACTAAAGAATATTGACGGTAAGAAATTACAAGTATACATCGTAGAAATGCAGTAATTTATGTAAAGTGACAAAGCTGTCAATCTTCTCGGAACGCTATTAATCTATAGCGATACGAAAGAATTTTTATATTTTCCTATAAAATATTTGTAAGTTACGTTAAATATTATAAAAAAGCAAGGGTATGTGTAGCAAATTTCAAAATTCGTTGTGCCTTATTTAAACGACTTATAAATCGGGTGGTTGTAAGGTATTTTTAAAAGACTGTAAAGATTGCATGATACAACATTGTGACGTAACCTCTGTTCAAATGCAGGCATGCGTATGATAGCGAGAATGCTTTTTAATTTTGCAACCATTTTCAATGAAATTTTAACAAAAATGGTTCTCTTAAATGTCATTTGCTGTAGTATACAAAATAATGCATAAAACCAAACACAGGCAGCAATATATTAGAGGTGGGTGCCACAACCACAAAATATGTCGAAATAAATTACCAATTCAATACAGAGCTAATACGAATAGCGATAAATTGTTACGATTTAACACCGAATTACTGGTCCGCCGATGTTCGGCTATTTACCGAAAATTCAGATTCGCGACGCAAATTATGACGATTACAGTTATTTCGATTGCACAGAGATGTAGGTTTACTGGAAGAATCCAAAACGTACTTTATTATTAACCTGCCTACGGTTTTGCCTACGTGAACCTCACAGGAACGCATATCTAATTAAAAATATGCCAAGTGTTGATCCAGGACATTGTTTATCTGTGTAAAGAGTTTCATCCAAAACCTTAGCCAAAAGTTTTGGATGTGATTTACTAAGAAACATTCAAAACCCTTCACTAACATTTAAATTTAATTGTCATAGTAGATTATACCCGCGGATTCGCTCGCGTTAGTCTAGATTTGTCACTAAATTTCTATCCCTCAAGAACAATACTTTTATTCTTAGATGGAAGAAACCCAATACTCCTTTCTGTTTCCCTGACAACGTGAATGCAAATTTCATGATGATCGGTCGAGTAGTTAAGGCGTGAAAGCTTAACAAACAAACTCACATTTGCATTTATAATATTAAGATAGGATTAGTAAGACACTTAAAAGTGAATAGTCTGGAGTCAGTGCTTGTATACGACATTAATTGTATTTCGCGCACGATGCTAACCCTGTTAAAAAGAGTCTCAAATCTTGCTACGCGACGAACCAAGACAACTAAACCTTGTACTTATAACCAAGCACCTCTTAAAGGGACTTTAGAAATCATAGACAGTTGCACTCACTGATCGGTAAACGATTAGCGAGCTTAAGCAACGTTGGGTGCGGTCAGTCTATAGATGGGTGACCGCTTAGTGGTATTTCATCTGAGCGTCTCCTTGCTTCGGAGGGCACGTAAAAAGTCGGCCCTGGTTGTTGTCAAATTAACAGCAGTCGTTAAGCCATGTCAGAGGCCTACAGGCGGCTTGAACAACTCTTGATAAAAGGTTGGCCATTAAATATATGAAAAAAAAAGAAGAAGGAAATACGACTCACACAACACAGCAGACGTTTATTTGCCTGTGATCTTGAATAGCTTAGATGTCATTCGACATAAACGTTGATTTAGTCTTCTGTAGCGATATTACTATGTTTCACTTCATTTAAAGGATTTAAATAATAATAATAATAATTTATTTCCAAAATCAATAGTTAAAAATATTGTATAAAGGTATACATATTAAAAGTATAAGTACAAAGTGATTAAACTAGTAGAAAGGTCACTCATCCCTGTACTAGTTAAAAACTATAATAAATGTTTAACTCGAACTTTTTAAAGAACATAAGTAGGAACATAATTATTAAATATAACACCACACCACCCACCACGAAACACAACGCAAGCGTTATTTCACTCTTGTTTTCTGTGAGGCCGTGTCACGTCGTATCACTCCGGTCGAGCCTGCTTATTCGTGCCGAAGCGTGACTCTCCCACGAAAGTTATAATATCATGTACCCAAAAGCAAATGTGATTGGAATAAACCTTGTATTATATTATATTAATTGAATATGCAAAAATCATTAGTGCCTGTAAAGAACATATCATATAAAATGGGTTATAAAGCTGGCAGATCCATACTTCAATTATTTTATTTATCACTAGCAGAATAAAGCTATTTAAAGAAATATGTAGTAGCAAGCATAACTAACAAATAAAGCATATCACAAACCAACACATCACCATTTTTTTTTCATTCATCACATCACTTATTGAGGTAACTTCCATTTTTAAATATGCATCGTATCGATTAATCGAACAAATAAAACGAAATCGATAATTGCGGAAGATATCGAGGAGCCTCATATGTCATTGTAATAACTAATAGTTCGGATCGATGGATAGTTCGAATCAATTACTCATTAATGATCGGATGATCGGACGGTGTTGCACCCACAAGGGCGGCGCAGCAATCACAAACACCACCAACACGGGCAAATCCGCAGGCACAGCCATAATAAGTAATATTATATGGAGACAATCCTGGCAACTGGTTTATGGATACTTAGCCAGTGTCTCCATATACTGCTGTTAATATAAAATAAATAATATATAATATTAATAATATTCTACCACATACACACAACACCATCTAGCCCAAACTAAGCAGAGCTTGTACTATGGGTACTAGACAATGGATAAACATACATACATATATACTTTTATTTTTGTAAATACATACATATTATACATAGGAACACCCAGACCAAGACACAATATCACCAGCTATAACAACTAGCAGATCGTATGCATTACATACCAATTTATATATTCGCCAAATACCATTAAAGACTCACCTAAGCTTGATTCCTGAAACGATCAAGGTAACGATGCAGCCGTTTTTTGGATATAGTACCTCGTCAACTAAAAAAAACTATCACCCATTTTCCAAGACTAAGTTTTCTTTACAAAATACCCACACATACACTTTTGAAGTAAAAGCAATCTTAAACCTTGAATGGTAAGGTAGCTTTTCCTTTGAATGTGAAGATAAGAACTAAAAATTCACCTCATACACATCGTTTATCAGGTCTTTAAGCTTATGGTGTAGTTCAAGCTTTGTGGAGATAGCGTGGAAACTGTAACACGGTGGGCATAGTAATTAGTTTGGATGACGAATATTATATCTTTTGCCATAAACAGTAACGTACTTCACATATATCTTAGAAACTTAAAAGCAGTTCAAATATCATGCAGTTTCTGGAAAGTTCGTTCCGGTAAAAATATTTATGAACCCACAACCCACACTCGGTGTAATGACAGTGTCAAGGTGACCTCTTTGATCGCTATGTCATCTGTGCAGCTATATAAGACCGTAATAAATATTTATCTATCTGTAATATAATGTTAGACAACGGATCTTACTCGCGATAAAGTATTTAAAAGGTAATAAATACAAATCCAGTCATCAGCAAATGTAAACGTCGCCGTAGTGACGTCGTTAGTGTTGTGTGTCGAAATACCGACAGTTCGAATACAAATAATAGTGACCAATAGTTGCTGAAACCCGCACTTCACGAAGACGGCGCTGAGCTCACATCAGTCAACCCGTGACCACGATCGATGCAAATCGGTCGAAACGTCGGGCAATCCATAGGTATTTATTACCTTTTAAATACTTTATCGCGAGTAAGACAACGGGTCTTACTCGCGATAAAGTATTTAAATTTTATTTTTAAGTCTAACATTATATTAAGTATGTGTACAAATCGCGATAGTCTAAAAACTTTTATCTATCTGTACCATGGATAATCACACTATTTATAGGTGTTTAAATGTACGATTTGTACTTATGACTTGTGAGATACTTGAAAATTACTTTAAATAATTGTGCACTATGCACAAGTGAGTATCGGCGCAAACATGATTGCTCTCCCACTATTTAATCCGATGGGTCAGCAATCCGACACAATCACGTAGAACTACACAAATTTATACAAATAAATAAATTTGAAGTGTCTGTTTGTAATGTCAAAATAACAGCTTTTTACTAAATGCATATGAAAGTATATACAGTAATTATAGGAGAAATCAACTTTTTTTGGTCTCTCTCTCTGTTTGTTCCGTCTAATCTCTAAAATGGCTGGTCTGATTTCGACAGGGCACCTCACTGGCAGATAGCTGATGTTTTAATGAGTAACTTAAGCTACTTTTATTAAAGAAGAAGGGGCGGACGAAGTCAGCTAGTAAAAAATAAAAACATTCACACTATTAAACCTATATCCGTGTCCCACTGAAGTGCAAATTGAAAATTAATGGTTCGCCATTTTGTACGTTTCGGTGCAACAATTTCAATTGTTCCGTTACCAAAGTATTTGAAATGAAACGAAATTCGGTAACGCACTAGTTATTGTGCGTATGCATAATTAATGTGATTGTTTTGGCAGTAAATAGAGACACATTTTGGCACTAAAATTGGATGAATTTTTAACATAAAGCTATATGCTGTTCTATGCTGTGATATAAATTTTGCGGGGCATGCAGCTGTAGTGTGTATTGAATACGGTAAATTTATTTTGAAGGTATTGCCGATGATAAACTGTTATTCAGGTTTTTATATGCGTCATAGTCTTGCATGGGTCGTGACACTTTCGATATATGACGTGGGAGGTATTTGGAAACCCCGTGACGCTGAAGCAATTACTTTATATAAAAAGAGAAGTCACTTACTGTCTGATTTTTTATCATTCAGCCTGGCTGTTACCCCTGGAAAGATTACATATTATACGATGTACTAGATCGATTTTTATGATATACTAGATTGTGCCCGCGGTTCACTCGTGTGAGTGTAGGTTAGGTTAGGTTAGTAACAGCACTTTTTTCTGGATTAAAAGTATACTACATCCTTTAATGTACCCCAGACAACGGGCATACGAAATTTGATGATGATCGGTCCAGTAGTTACAGTCGTGAAAGCGTAACAAACAAACCCGCATTCGCATTTATAATATTAGTTGCGATTTATCAAAATGTCCACAAGATTAAAGAATAAGAGCATTTTTGCTTTAAAGCTGCCTTGTATATTATGTTATTTAATACACTATCACTAAAAACTTAAAATTTGACAATTAATTTCAGGATTTTTCGATTTCGAGATATAACAAAAAGTACTTTGCAACTGAAGTCAATGCAGAGAGAGTCGCAGGCAAAAGCTATTTATCTACAGAAAGAGATCTTCGAGATTAATCAACATAACTATAACTATGATACCTATAGATAGACGAACCAAAACACACACCTGTGTGCACTGCAGAGAGTACACATAAATTGCGCGATTGTGATTATCATGAACATTTCTGATAGATAGCATAGGAAGTCATAATTTAACAGGTTGCTTATCTAAATAACCACCACATCTATGCTTAGTACGCTACTAGCAATACAGACAACGGAGTGCAGCACCATCGAGAATATTCCAAGCATATTGAGAATGCCGAAACATGTGTTATAAATCCACGTGAATTTGGATGGAACTCTCCAATATCATTTCAATCCACTAACTTATTACTGTAAGCTATAGACGCTAGCACTAATGGCCAGAACTCGCACAATTCCAACTTTGAAACAAACGCTTTATTACGTCACCAATACAAGAAACCGAGATAATTAGATCTAGATGACATCACGGTATCTTCTGTAGAATACGACTGCCTCATTTTCTTTGAAGTTGAAGGAAAAATTTGTAAGCACTTACGCTAAATCACTGAGGCAGTGGCTATCTACTGCCTTAGTAATTTAGCGTAAGTGCTTACATATTTTTAGGTCAGACCATTATTGGTCGCTTTTCTACTAGTCAAGTCTCAATAGCAGGTTAGGCTGTTAGAGCATGGCGTATACCACATTCACTCCACTCCTAAATACACTTGAATCCGTTAGTCCTGCGCCTAGTCTCTTTCCAATCATATAGAATTGTCATCCGTTGGACTAAGAGCGAGAGAAAGAGAGTACACTCGTTTTTTCTGCCACATTGGTACTTTATAATACTTCTTACAAAGTCCTCCTGCATCAAGACTTATTTTCTTTTTTTTTATACAACTAAGGTGGCAATCTAGCATACGGTCCACCTGATGGTAAGTCGTCACCGTAGCCTATGGACGCTTGCAACACCAGAGGCATCACTTGCGCGTTGCCGACCCTATAGGAAAGGAAGAAGAGAAAAAGGAAGTGGGACGGAGAAGGGGCGGGAAGGGGGAAAGAGGGTGATTGAGCCTCCGGCACTCTCACTCACCGTATGAAATACAACAGTAGGAATACTGATATTTCACGTTGATATTCTGTGAGAGGGTAGTCCTTCCCCGGTCGAGCCGGCCCATTCATGATGAAATCAGCGAGGCTTTACTACTCTGTGTCTGTCGGCTGGGACTGAAATTTGGTCATGACTTATTGTTATTATTATCTCTCTCAAGGAGTTTGCTAAACAGTCAGAAATATAACTTCAGATTATTTACAGGTTAAAAGTGTTCCTTTAGACAGGGTACCATAAAACAATATAGCAGGCAAGCGATCGCCTCCCCACTGCCGCAGTCCTGAGTGAAATTAAATTCCACAAGAGATAAATTTATGTGATTCATAATCATATATATATTATGTCTTTGGATATACATACTTTATGTTCGTTATTGTACGTTTATAAATTCCCCTGTGATTAAGTATCCTGTATATACCTAGATATACCTTTGTAGTGAAATAGATTTTATAAAAAAGTAAGCGAAATATATTTAAATTAATTTTCTTTCTAGGTTTCCGTAATTATATATGTACCTAAACATGTACGGAGAACAATTATACGAGTTTATTACTAACATAATATAACTGATCACTATTAACGATAAGACTGCTTATTTTCCTTTTTATATGTAATTGTTTAGTGAACAAATGGTTTTATGTATACTGTCTAAAATTTTCATCTATTTTGATGCTAGACTTTGGTTGCGATTTCTCTCGCACGGAAACAGAACACGTTCTGGATGAAAGGATTCCTTGTGTCATTTTCTGTAACCATGACAACGTGCATGCGAAATTTCATGATGGTCGGTCGAGGAGTTAAGGCGTGAAGCGTAACAAACAACAAACAACTCATATTCGTATTTATAATATTAGTTTTTTTGTTTTCTTCAAAATCTTTTATTTCCGTTGCTACAGTAACTTAAATGTTTTACATATGTAAACTCGCCAAACGTAATTGTTTAACGGTGAGAAGCGCTCTTAATTCTATTAATTAACCTACGTTATTCACATTAAACAAAGAAATAAAAACACAATAAAAATATAAAAACGAAAAACAAAAGGTAACTAAAAATAAATATTATTATTCTAATTTAATTCTTTAACTATTTTATGATTATGATGCTAATTAGGCACAAGACTTGGAGATACTCCGGTGAATAAATATAACACAATCCACCGCCATCTTAATGCAATCTATAATATAATAATAATATTCTAAATCACACATAATCACACACATATACACGTACGCACACACACTCACACACACACACACACACACACACACACAAACAAACATAAACACTAAAATCACTTCACATTTAATAAAAAACATAGGCTAAATAAGTAACTTATCACACGAACATCTCAACATAAATGTATTTAAATAAGTTTTTAATATCCAGCGAGAGCCCTGGTACCCAAAACTCAAGTTAACTCTTACCTTGGGTACCAGTGTATCAACAAATGTATGCTGTAACTTGTTTTTAGATTGTAAGTTTTCTCTGTGTTCATACTATTTGTAACCTTTTTGAGAAATAAAATTATTATTATTATTAATATAAATAATGGTAAACCTTTGCTAAGGTATCACTTACTTGAGTTAAATTAAGGCGTGAAACCGTAACAAACAAACTAACCTTCACATTAATATGATTAGTTAGGATCTAGCTGATGTTTTAAAACTAAAATGTAACGAACCTCATTTAAAAAAAATTCCAGCAATTGCTTTGCCGAGTAAGTTCTCGGGAACGCAGCCACGGGAAATTTAAAAGTGTAAAAGTAATTTGTTAACGGATATGATAAAATCGTGTTTTTATTTCAATATCCACCGCGCTTTGATGAAATCTCTTAGGGATTTGATCACAACTTTGTTTTCATCATATCTCTGCAATATATATGTATATGTCAGCACTCTGGACTCCTTCCCAATACAACTTTAATCTCGTATGCCAAATCTCACTCCTTCGTGCGAGCAACATAGTTAAAGACAGGTACTATGTTTTTCTTTACATATAAATATGAAAGAAGCAACAATAGCATAATGTGAAGCCGTTGGACTGCCACGCAGAGGTCTCGAGTTCAATACCAAGGCCTCTGACTTTTTGAAGATAATAAAAACAATGATCTTTTGTTGGACGGACTCGGGATTTGAACTCAAGACCTCATGCACAGCAGTCGCATACAATACCGCTGCTCCACCGCGGCTTGATTTTATATTAGTGTGTGTATATCCTGCGAAAACTATTTACCAACAGGCGATCAGAACGCTTTATCATCTAAATCGTATAAAAAATATGTTATTAGTTTAATTTGTAAAAGAGGTACAAATACAATATAGGTACAAATGGATCTCCAATTAACCTTTGAGTTTCAGTCAAACTGCGGCAGTCCTCAACCCACCTCTGCTAGCATTATTTACGATATTCGATACCAATATTATTAAAGATAGACATATTATATCGAGATAGCCATACTCTCTAAAAAGATATCAGTATCAAAATAGCTAATTTGTCATACTTGTACCGATTATCAAAATCAGTAAATTTTAATAATAAAATAATTATTAAAATCAGAAATGTTTAATATGATATTGATTATCGATATTAGCAAATTATACTAGCGACCCACCTGGGCTTCGCACGGGTTATCGCGAACAGACAGACAGACGCGGCGGTAGACTTTGTTTTAAATATGTAGTGAAGTGTCGTTTATTAACATCGAATATGTTTAGTTTTAATATCAATTATCGAACTCACTCATTTATTATATTAGCATCGATTATCAAAATCGATACATTTAATATTAGTATCGATTATTATTAAAATCGGAAACATAACGAAAAATATCTATTTTAAAAATTAATAGTATTAGTAACGAATTTATATCGAAATGTAAAAACCATAGACTTGATTTCAGCATGTTCTCACTTTGTGTCTGTAAGCGTCTAAACTCACAGTTTGAATGGCAAGATAAAACACGGAGGTCTGTCTACAGACTTATCAAAGCATTCAGAACAGTTTCAACTGTCTAAACTCCGTCCGCGACGCTATCGATATTATTGGAAAATGCATTTAGATTTGTTTGTTCAGACTTTGTGCGAGATGGAAAGGAAATCTCTGGCGTCTGTGATGTTTGAGAATAACTGAATAGTTTTTTTATATAAGATACAATTATATTTTAAACTAAACAATGTATGTTACTTCCATAGTAATAGACATCAAAAATCTGGTGCCGAAAATGTTCTAATCACTTTAAAAAAAAAAAAACATATTAATTTTGTTATTAATTAAACTAATAATTTGAACTAATAAACAGCGTAATAGAAATAGAAAGAGCTTGCGTCAGCTATTATTCGAACAGATGCTTTAATTTCCTTTTGGGCTTTTTAACCATTTGTTCAAATATTGTGAAGCTTCTGCAATTATATTATTACTGTAATGTGAAGAGCGGGGTCTCCTAACACTGTTAATGTTTACTTAAAATGACTACCCCGACTACTGATTAAAAAATAGCACATAAGAAAATGATAATAAAACACATTTTAATTATTATTTTTTATCGTTTTAATTATTGTCAAGAGATTTTATTTCAGCGATTTTGGCTAGTCAGTGTAGTTACATAATTATAAATAAATATTATAAGTACAAAAAAGCGTATAATTGCTTCATTTTGTGGCGTCAATTCCAGATCCGAAAATTACCTTGAAAATCTGAAACCCATTCAAAAATAAAATTGATCACGCTACACTAAACATCGCTAAGTAACTTCTAAATCTAATTTTCTTAACTCAATCGCAGCTGGAGATGACGGCTAACGTAAAATATAAAGTGAATTTATAAGACTAAGTTCTAAATACTTACTAATATTATAAATGCGATGTGAGTTTGTTTGTTATGCTTTCACGCCTTAACTACTCGACCGATCACCATAAACTTTCTTCTTAAGGGTCGCCCAGAAAAAAGTGTTGTTCCCGAGGAATACAAAATTGACATAACCTACATTTATATGAGCGGAGCCGCAGGCAAAATCTAGTCTCACTATAAAGTGGATTTACAAGACTAACTTATATATAACCACTATTTCAACTGCCTTAAAAACAAATAGATTTCAGAACTATGTATTTCCTCAAAACTAACTAAAAGAACTCTAGGCCTCAGACCGAAAACATTTTATCTGACTCAAACGACACGAGATTCCTCTTAACAGCGACAATACCCGTACAACTCGCTAGACTTTTCCATCTTCAACTCACATTCTAACTAAATTCAACCTTATACTACATGTTGATAAGATTAAAATTCGTTTGAAAGGCTGTTGGAGTGTCATAAACGGTTACAGTGAGCCCAGAATGCCTTCCGTCCAGCCCACTTAGTGTAAATCGCACACAATTTAGGTATAAAGGTTTGCCGTTTGTCTTGACTGTGCTTCTTTTAAATTGTACGTTTGTATACTGCGGTGTTAATTCCAAGTTATAGTACAAATGTACTTTAGATTTTCTCTAGCAAAAAATTTACTTGTGTTAGACAAAGCGCTAAGAGTCATGCTGTTTTAAAAAAACGGATTTTTTTATTACAAGGTGGCATCGGTAATTCAAGTGTTTCGTTTGTCAATATTTAAAAGAAAACTCAAATTAAAATATAATTAGTCAATGAATAAAAATGGTTTATATTTTGAACGAAACTTGGTGCTCAGACTATTTCATTATTAATAACTACACTTGTTTTGCAATCCATGCAAATTGCGCTTAAAATGGCTTGCAAAGGGCTTTGTTAAACCGATTTTGTTTAAGGGCCACTAAATACGTCCCAAGGAGGATGATTTTGAGTCTTCACTTTGCGTACCCTAATAACATGTCTTCTTATTTTCTGAATATAAAATCATTGGTTTCAAATTCCATACTTGTTATAAGAATTTGTAGATCATACAAAACCCATATCGAGCGGGGATCGAACCACTAAAACTCGTCGTAGTCGAGGCAACCATTTAAGTCGCTCTGCCATTTTCATTGTTGTTAACAATAACAAAATTTAATGAGCTTCTAGTAAAAAATAATATATAGATTTAATCTCATTACCTAACTCGTGATCTAAAACGTGTATTGTTTAAAACAATTTGTTATCTCTATTTTTTATAACAAGTTATACGACGTCACTAACATAAAATAAATTGCCGACACAATTGCATGTGAATTTACTATTATTAATAAAGATTTACTTTTAACTTCCTTTTATTACAGTCTTTTTATACATAGTTTTTGCCTGCCATATCGTAAACCTGGCATTTGTTAGTAGGTGCAATCAACGACATAAGTAACTGAACAATAAACTAATTTGTAATATACTGCATAAATAAAATTTACTTTATAATTTTTTCTACGGTAATCAATTGGAAATAAAAATACATATATGGAACACTAGATTTTGCCCACGGTTTTGTTTTTTAGTAGCCTATATGTTATACTGATTATAAACAATAATACGGCGTATAAACATTAATAAATAAATACCTTCTAGTAATTTGTAACCGATATAATTCTAGCAATTATGTATTCAAAATATTAGTATTCTCGAAATAACAATTAAAATTCAAAATAGGCATTTTTCTTCTCGTCAAAATGACCACACTCCGCCTGATGGTAAGCAATCGTGTGGTCTAAGAGCAGTGGCCTCCATATCGTCCTCATAGCAGCCGAGGCGGAGGCGATGTTGAGGTCTCTACTTTGACGGCCTGAGAAGATGCTATTTTACGCCCCGTTTAAAGGACCCAGGATTGAAGGAAGAAAGTGTTTACTTTCCTTTGGCAGAGAATTCCATGCCTTGATCGTTCGGCAGAGGTATGAGGACCCAAACTTATTGGTACGCACTCTAGTCGACTCCACCGTGTAAGGATGGCATCTGAGCCCAGCACACGTTGTTCTGACTAGGAAAGGGGAGGGCGGGATAAGGTGGAATAACTCTTCAGAAACATGCCAATGAGGCTGTGTCTCTATGGAGTTGCAGAGGTTCCAGTAAACTCGTGACCTCTGGATCTCCGATGAATAAAGCACATTCTTGTGTGTCTCTTTACACACTCAGAATATTTACAGGATAACTATTCATATTATTAACATTATATTTACCGAAATATCAAACAGTGAAAAAAATGTTATCTCTTGTGTATATCGGCGTTCCGGCATCAAAATGGTTAATTAATTTTCTAGAGAAACGTTTTCCTGAAATTAAATATGTATTCATTTTGAAAAGAAAACTTCGTTACAAACATTGAAACGACGTACAAAAAATACATAAACTCAGCTCAACATAGATATAATATAAATGTTTGTGTCATGTGGTGATCGAACCGCCAACATGCCGTAGGACCTAATTGCAACTACAATCTAAAAAAATAAACAACAAACCAAATCTAAAAAAATAAATAAAAAACAAACCACTAAACTTTACGTGTAATTTAAGAATATAGAGGATACAAGATGAATTGGCATTGTTGTTTTAAAAAGAGGCCTGTGCAAATTATTGAACTCTAGGTTAGGCGAAGCTATCAAATATAATGTATAATAAATAAAATAAACTAAAAATTAAAAAAGCTCCCGACACAAAATTCATTTGATACCCATATTGAGGGAAATGTGAAAATAAAATGTAAATCGCCATTTTGTGGTGGCGGCCATCTTGGATTTGAAATTTATCTATGATAAATTTCATATTATTCTACTAGTCAAGCCCTTTCATTTTACCCATATTGAGGGAGCTGTGAAAAAATACGCAATCCGCCATTATGTGGCGGCGGCCATCTTGGACCGATTTTCATCAAACATAACTAAGAACACTCCCGACTAATTCACCTTTCAAACAAAAGAATCAAAATTAAAATCAGTTCATCCGTTCGGGAGCTACGATGCCACAGACAGACACACACACATACACAGACACGTCAAACTTATAACACCCCGTCGTTTTTGCGTCGGGGGTTAAAAAATAAAGTCACCTGCATCGTTACGCTAATTTTGAATACACGTCTCTTGCTTCTAATAATAAGCTGTATCATATAATTGGACTGCTTCAGTAGTAAATGCGACTGCTGTGAATGAGACTACGGGTTTGATTCGCGAATGCGTCAGTATTATTTGGCTTTTCTCACAAGAAATTCTTAGTAACAGCTCAACGTGTGAAACAGTGCCTGATAATAGTCAACTGTATTATTTAAGGCATACTACAATAAATACAATGTGTAACATAATAAACGCACTACCTCAAACACCCCGATTAGATTATTAAATCATAATAATAATACAATCATTAAAATGTTACTTTTGTGTATTTAAATATTTTAATTTAATGAATTAGTTCTCTTTATAGTGCGCGGATAGTATGGGTATATTACAATAAATCTAACATTATTACCTTTATTGTATCAAAAACCTTACTGCCTTGAGTTATGATACATTTTCGTTTATTTCAGCTGTTTAATAAATGGATGACTATAATTTAATTCGTTTTAATTATTTTAGGGATTGATTCTGATTGCTGGAATTGATTCAGTAGCCGATTTTGAACAAACTACTTTCGGGATGTGCGTTTATTAAGTTACACGTTGTATAGGTATATGTTACTTTAATTAACAATAGCTTGGTCTACATATTATGTAGAACTCACGCCAATAGGCAGACCCTATGACCCTATCTATAGGCGTGCGATTATGTATGTATAGTAATATCAAAGCTATTTACAAGCTGCGCCAATGTTCCTATCAATATGATAAAGATTATACCATAGCGTGGGTTGGCAAACTTCATATATCTTCAATAACATTATAGAAAACTGTCTAACACGCATGTTTCCTCACGATCTATTTTTCACCGTTCAAGCGACAGGAATAAGCTTATTAACCTTTCGATGCATAGAATGCCAGATATAATTGAAAACCTATAGTGTCTGGCTGTCGGTGTGCCACTGCAACTTAATAAGTTAATACAGACATAGCTTCGAAAAATCAGAGGAATAAGTAACTCTGATTTTTCGAAAATCAGAGGTTACCGTACGTTAACATCGAACGCAAGAACTCTACGTGGCAATCCAATATTCCACTAGGTTACTGCTTTATACATCGTATTCTAATGTTGCTTGCTCATTCATATAACGCACAGCAGTGTAATTACTTCCTGCCGTCCTGCTTACTCCGTTTGAGGACGGAGGGACATTGTACCGAGTGATCCGATATAAGGTAGCCGTTGTTACAACAAAAGCTATTGTCTCATTCCTGATACCTCTTAATGCATCAACGTTTGTTTCTCGTACTACTGAACAGGCTGCGTCTTTGAAAGAAAATATAATAAAATTATTCTATAACTAAATAGCCCTCGGGAACAATGTTTTTTCCGAGATGAAAATGGCCAATGGCCTTTTTCTTGGTCACGATGATTTCTTTAGCCTTAAAATAAATGCGAATGGGAGTTTGTTTATTGTTTCCAGCCTCAATAATCATCGTGAAAATTCCATTACCGGTTGTCACGGGTAAAGAATAGGACATAGGGTACCTGAAAATTAAACAACTTTAGATATACAGATTTTATCGCGTTGTTTAGTTTTTATAAAACATATCTAACATTACATCATTTTCAAACTGTAAACTACTATTGTTAAACACTTTTACTAGTTACTGTTTATTACGATTTAAGCTTATTATATTAAAACAAATTTTTGATTATAATCTTTCCCAGACCTCTCGTTTTTTTTTTCAATACTACTATGTTGGCAAACAAGCATACGGCCTACCTGATGGTAAGTGGTCATCGTAGCCTATGTACGCCTGCAACACCAGAGGCATCACTTCCGCGTTGCCGACCCTTTAGGAAAGGAAGAAGAGAAAAACGAAGTGGCAAGGAGAAGGCGCGGGAAGAAAGTGATTTGGCCTCCGGCACTCTCACTCACCGAACGAAACACCACCGTAAGAATACTGCTATTTCACATCGATATTCTGTGAGAGGGTAGTCCTTCCCCGGTCGAGCCGGTCCATTCATGCTGAAATCAGCGAGGCTCTACTACTCACAAAATTTGCTTTTCAGCAGCCATGTTCACGGAGAAACTTCTTTAATTTCAATGTATAACTTTCGCGTAAACACAAAACATTATACCTTTCATTTTTATTATAATATACTAGATAACAAATAGAAAGAAAATAATTTCTTTACAGAATTTGATTAGCGCTTGGCACGACCCGAGCCACGCGATGACATTGATTTTTCACGGTTAGCCTGTAATATAAATACCATGGAACCAACGACAGGAATAAATAGTGGCTCCGCTAATTGCTTAAACCTCTGACATGTATAATGTGAACATCTTTTATAACGTGTTACCGTATTTAGAATATACGTAACAAACAAATGAATAAATAATAAAGCGACGTTAGCTCAATAGACAAAGCATGAGACATGCAACCGAGAGGTATGTTCGAATCCCACCCACTTGAACCCGAAGCTAATAAACGCGTATTAACTTATCTGGAAAGATTTACATAGATACAAGTTCTTATCTTCTTATCTTGTGTGGGAGCCAGTCAGTAGGTAAGTACAGACCGGCGACACTTCGACCCAGTGGGATCTTTTGTGTCGACATCCCCAATAACGACTGCCGTAGATGTTCATTGCAGCCGGGACCGACGGCTTAACGTGCGCTCCGAGGCACGGAGCAGGCGATAATTGTCAATCAATACGCACATAATTTCGAAAAATCATATAACTTCCGAAAGTCAGAGGTGCGTGACGTGGTTCGAACCCGAGACCCTCTGTATTGTAATCTATTGGTCTCCCCACTGAGCTATCAGTGCTCTAGATACAAGTTACTAACAACCCAAGTAGAAAGAATCCTTAAAAAAAATTTAATCCTAAAGCCGCCACCTTCATCTCGCGAATGAACTACCCAGCTTACCACTAAGGGAGTTGAATGAATGAGTGAGCGAACGAACCCAGTAAGAGCTATACTGTGTAAGGGATGAAACTTGGGCTCGCAAACAAATAACTATTGTTTCACCCCTCTGTAAGCGAGTGCTAAGTAAAATAGTTTGTAATCATGCTGTTTTGTAAAGGGGTTTTTTTACAACGATTAAAATTTAAAGAGAGTATTAGTTGCTTCCCTTTGGCTTTTATACAATAGGCTGTGTTTGAAATGTTTAGGTTTAGAATTGTTTGATGTGTGTTTTATTAGTACGTTTCATAATGAAGGAACCTTTACAAAATAACCACGAGACGTGTAAAAATATGAAATATTGCATCAATTGTGTCATTAATAACATAAATGTATAAAAAATGCAAATAAAAATGCAAATTAAGTTAAACATACCAAAATATTGCAATATTTTGGTATGTTTAACTTAATTTGCATTTTTAATTTAATAGATCTCGGCCAACGTTCGGCGTGCTGGCTCTCATAAATAATTCTTTTATTTGCACTACTTACTCTAAATGTGTTTAAAAACTATAAGTACCGACAAAAAAATAACCGTATATAAAAAAACACGTTGAAATATAATAACCACTGGCGGTCAGAAGGGGATTTACACGGGACATACCGAGAATTCATGGAAACTGTTCTAAATAAGAAAAGATAAGATAATTTAATTATCCGCTCAAACACATATGTACATACAATATGCAATCGCATGCAAGATATAAAGTTGGAGAAAGTTCGGGACATGCGGCCTCGATGGCGTAGTGGTTAGTGTAACTGACTGCCACGCCTGAGGTCACAGGTTTGATTACCGCGCAAGTCAAACATTTGTGTGCATGGACTTGGTTGTTTGTATAATATGTATGTATTTACAAAAAAGATATATGTATGTTTATCCATTGTCTAATACCCATAGTCCAAGCTATGCTTAGTTTGGGCTCGATGGTGTTGTGTGTATATGATAGAATATTATTATATACAATGGCGTGTAAATTTAATTCTGATCAATTAATAAATATGGATAAATACATACAATACGAACAGTTACCATATTATAAATGTGTTTATATTAAAGTATTAATGATCAGTCTATAAATGAATGTATACAATGTCAAGATATACACAATTATACTTAATAATATTAAATCTAATGTTAATTAATAAATATTATATCAAATGTCTAATCTAATTATACTCCATTTGGTTAGGTACTTAACTAAAGGTAAGCAATCTAGATGTGACTTTTTACACAAACACATATTAAACAAATAAACGACAGCTTAAACTAACGGTTCAATTGATTTAGTAATCGTTATTGTTGTATTTACATGATCTTTAGAAGCATTTTTGTTTTTTTTTTTTTTTTTTAGATTTTTATTCACTTGTAATACAAAAGTACACATTCAAATTTCCTCGCCAAGCTATACAGCTTGTTGGCGAGATACGCTCGTTAACAATATTAAGTATTAATAATTATTATTAGATAAAGCGACATAGATACATTAAGATTTTTTACCTTTAGTTAAATACCTAACCAAATGGAGTATAGGTACTTAATTATATCAAATTCAAAAATCAAATTTATCATTTAAAAATCACTTAAATTATAATAGGCTTTTGCAACAAGAAATGATTTTACTTTTTGCTTAAATGCTTCGTTACTTAGATCATGCCAACTTTTGGAAAATGTGTTATAAACGATTGGAGCTATACAAATAACACTTTACACACAAGTGCAGACCTAAATATATGTAGAAAAAGTTTCTTTTATCGCGTCGAGTTCAGAGGAAAATAACTGCCATACGCGAAAATAGATTCGGATTCCTTAGGACAAATAAAGCCGTTTCTAATATGTAAAGGGACGTGTGTCAGGATCTTACAGCGTATAAAATACGGCTTACAAGAATTCCTGATAATTATCCAATCTAAACATTATAATAATTATTATGTATTTATTTATTGATTACAGTGGTAAAACATGAAGTACAGTCCAGAAAGTGTTTAATACAAGTAATATAAAATGGATGCCTGTACTAGGGTAAACCTGTGCCACAGGCGTTAAGGGCACTTACAATATACTACTAAGAACTAAGTTATATACAATTAACTATACTTATTATATAAATATATATCATCGACCTTGCCTAATTTAGGTCATAATCTTATAGAAACACCCAGTCCAAGACATGCATGTTTGTCTTGGACTGGGTGTTTCTATGTATAATATGTATGTATTTACAAAAAGAAAAAGGTATATATGTATGTTTATCCCTTGTCTAGTACCCATAGTACAAGCTCTGCTTAGTTTGGGCTAGATGGTGTTGTGTGTATGTGGTAGAATATATAATTATTATTATTATTATATATTACAGCTTTTTGTTTGTTTGTTTGCTTGAACGCGCTAATCTCAGAAACTTTTGGATCGAATTGAAAAATTGTTTATGTTTTGGATAGCCCATTTATCGAGGAAGGCTATTATATAGGCTATATAACATCATGCTACGACCAATAGGAGCGGTGCAGTAATGAAAAATGTTGCAAAAACGGGGTAAATTCTCTTATCTTATATGAAGCAGACGAAGTTGCGCGAATCAGCTAGTCTTGTTATAAAGAAAAGGCCTTAGAAATGCTTCGATTCAGAAAGAAAGAAAAAACTGACCTTAAACATCGCTTTTGGGCTTTAAAAGTGATTTCCTTGTTAGTTGAATTGCCCCAAAGGATCACCCGGTATCTTAAAATGAATTCAGTTAGCCCTTAACAAGTAAAAGTTATCCGAAAGATAAACCACATGCTGTCTCACTCTTGTTAGGTTAAAGAAGAGAGATGGCGAGAGTTTTATCTTATAGCTAAATGCTATTTGGAGGTGGTGGGACAAGCCCTTATCGCCAGACCCACAACTAACAAGTAAGAGTTATCAGAAAGATAAATCGCATGCTGTCTCACTCTTGTTAGGTTAAAGAAGAGAGATGACAAGTCTTTTATCTTATAGATAAATGCTATTTGGAATTGGTGGAATAAGCCCTTATTGCCAATCCTACCACTAACAAGTAAAAGTTATCCGAAAGATAAATCGCATGCTATCTTACTCATGTTAGGTTAAAGAAGAGAGGATGGCGATACTTTATCTTATAGACAAATTGTATCTGAAGGCGGTAGTACAAGCCCTTAGTATCATAAATTTCACAAATGAACTCATATTAAAATAAACGCCAATATGAACTTTGCATTTCAGTTCACATATATGACGTTAATTGGTTTACTAGTTCTTGCCCACGGCTTCGCTCGTTTAGAAACAGTCCTCTTTCTGGATAAAAGGAGCCCTATTTCCTTTTCTGTTCCCCTGACAACGAGTATGAGAAATTTCATGATGATTAGTTGAATAGTTAAGGCGTGAAAGCGTAACGAACAAACTCATATTAACTTGCTATTATAATATTAGTTTGGATATCGGATCTCTGTTTTGAACAGTGTTTACTAGCAAAACCAGTCTCTTGCCGTCGTCCTTTATAGATTTTTGCACGTGTAAACATGATAGTCTTAATTCAGCTTAGCTTGCTGTATCATTATCGGCGTAAAAAACAATCCGTCAATTATTGCACAGCAACGTTTGCTCAATTTACTCAACTAGCAAAGACGTCACTAGAAGTTATTCACTTATTTATAAAATGATAATTTAACTAAATAAAAAGTTATTCGTGGATATCATACATACAGATCTAATTTAAAAAAAGAACCCTGTACTGTTGTTTTTCTTAAAACGCATTGTATTTACGTAAATCATCGTAGTTTTACGTCATACAATGAAAACTATTTAATCTCGTATCTAAAGTGTAATCGACTAGCTGTGCCCCGCGGTTTTACCGACGCGTTTTATTTAATAAGACTTTACAATTAATATTCTAGCAACAGACACAAAAATACCCAGAGGATTTGTGGATCACACATATATTTGCCCTGTGCGGGATTCAAACCCACAACACATCTTCTTAGTGTGAGGAAGACGAACATTATGAAGAACTCTTAGACATGCCGGTTTACACTCAATATTCTCCTTCACCGTTGTGTATGGGAATATTTAATTATCGTTGATTTTATGTTTCTGGTGTATTCTGTATGTTTAGTATAGATAAGCGATTTGGTTGTATATATTGTAAGCTTATATTTCATGAATAATTGATTATGATTAAGGCGAGCGATAATGAACTATATAATACGCACATAGCATCGAAAAGTCAGAGAGGCGCGCCTTGGGAGCTAGCTCGAGACCTCTGCATGGCAGTCCAACATATTTCCGAATAGGCTATTGCTGCTTGATTCAGGAGTAGGACATATAAAATTGTACAACAGCACAAACAAAAATCGTTTACAATTTTATTAAACTTGTGTAGATATCAATATTTTTAACATTACTGTTATGATAATATTGTCTTCTGTTTACGCGAATGTTATTCATTGAAATTAAACTACTATATACGGATTTTATCGCGTTGTTTATTTAACACTACTAATTACTACTATTGAATTTTACTATTTCACTATTTTACTATTTCGGGTACTTTGAAATAACTACACTGGAACATTGAGACAACTACCATCTTAGTTCCCCGTGACCATGGCTGCTGAAAAGCAGCCGAAATTTCGGGGAAAGTGTAAACCTAAATATAAATAGTTTTAATAGTTTTAATAATTTTATTAGCTTATAAATTAGTAAAATTAAATAGTAGTAGTAGTGTAACAGTTTTTAAAATTATGTAATAGGTACAGTGTTAAATAAACAACGCGATAAAATCCGTATATAGTAGTTCAATTTCATTTACTGTTATCACCTTATGTCACAGACCAACATTACAGAGACAGGATTCGCTCCTAAGAAGACCCGGCCAATACTATAAAACATCCTTACAAAGGATCAGCAAATTTATACCCGAAGTCACGTGTTATCAAACGACAGAAAGAGATGAAAATACAAAATCTTTACCAGCAAAAAAGAGATATAAGTTGACGCTCCCGCCATACAAATGTTGCTATTGAAATACCAAGTTTAGAAAGATGAAAGAAAGTATTTCGTGTGAGGTTTTTTATACAAAGATTTTGGGCTATTTTCAAAGGAATTACGATTTGTATCGCTATGTGATATAAATGATGGTTTGTCGTGGTTTTGTAAACATGTTGTTAGAGTATAAATATAAGCTTATTATGTAAAATAATACGTTCATAGGTGTTATTAGGCTGAGCATATTTCTCGTATGTAAAACAACATATAGTACATATATGACTGCAGGGATGACGTAATGGTTTAAGTTGCTGCCTCGCCACTGCCACTGCGCCGAGTGTTGAGGGTTAGAATCCCACACGTGACAAAAATTTGTGTGATCCACAAATGGTTGTTCCGGTTCTGGATGTTTAATGTGATCGTTGTATGTTGTCGCTCTTTTATAAAAACAAATGAAAAATAGACAAAGAAATAGAATTCCTGATCCACTGGATTACTCTATTTGGCAGTATGAAAAATATAGACTTGTTCATTGCAATCCGCGTACATTATGGATTTTGAAAGCAATTTTTAATAAAAATATGAACAATTTTAACCCAACCGCCAAAAGAATTAATCATAATTAATTTATATGGAATTATCGCGTTACTAGTTACTGTTTACTTAAATGGAAGTCAACAGTAACTATTAACAGTATTTAACTATTAATAGTCCTTAAGAAATATAATGTCTTCAAGTCGCGAGTGAATAGGTATTTTCTAGGCAAGCGTGCTCTAACGTCGACTGCGTCGTCATTTGACAACAGGTGAGATCGCGGTCAAACCCAACTCTAAAAAGAACTTAAAAAAATAATTATAATAAACTAGGCGATAAAATAGTTTAATTACAATGTATAACAGTTGTGTTAAAGTAAAACAATATTATGTACGCCAAAAAACCTGTATGGTTGGAACCTTGTTGGTTGTATGTTATTTTGAGGTCATATACAGAGTGTAACAGAAAGGTATGGTCATATTTAAGGGTCAAATAATATAGCCAATGTACAATGGAAAACCGCGAGAATTAAATATAAGTATATACATTATTTTCATGAAAATATTGAATCTTCTTTTTTATCGACTTATAAATATCAGCATACTTATTCTAATCGATACGTAAACAGTAATATATTGCATGCATGTGTATTTGTTTCTAAGAATTACAAAAGACTTTTTTTGAAGTTTTTGTTCACTCCTGCTATCTTAATAGGGCCATTGACCATTACCCCAGATGTGGATACTGTTAACTATTCATTGTTTACAATTAAATAATACGTTCTAACATAGATCGGTGACCCCACAGATGTTGCACAGTTGTTGTAACTCGTTTTGTATCGATATTTAATTATCAAATATATAAAATGATTGAAATCGTCATAAAATTTAAAATACGATATTTTGATATGGGGTTAGGACACATAGGCTATTTATCAGATATACATAGTGACCCTAAAATATGACCACACCTTTCTGTTACACCCTGTATTTGTAAGCGTCTTCTGTCATTGCTTACTGTCCAATGCTTATTTACAACGTAGATGGATATTTTTACAACGTTTCGCGTTATGTCATTTAACGAATCAACGTAATATTGCGGGATCAAGCGTGTTTACAATATTTTGTTATTAATTTATTTTATAAAATACTTAAAATAATTCAAATAAATTTATTTGTGAGTCGACATTACTAAATAATGTGACATGGTTTCTAGAAAGTAGTCAAGTAGTCTATTTGATCAAGGAACATTAAGGAAGACCCAGACGGAAATATTGGAATGAGGTGAACTCCTTTAAAGTTCATCATAAAGACTATTTTGTCTTTAATAGTCCTCGATGGAGAGATACTCCATAGATCCTGTGGTAGAAAATTGCATGTTTACTTAGCTTTTATTAATGATTTTGAATCAGCTTGCGTTTGAGCACGATCTCACCAGATGTTAAGCTACGATGTGGTCTACGATGGATCACGCGTGCCTATTTTTATTATTTATTTATTTCCTTTACAATAGTAACTTAGATTTATTACGTGTTTTAAACTCGCCAAACGTAATTGTTTAACGGCGAGATGCGCTCTTAATTCTATTACTTAACCTACGTTATAAAACAAAAATGAAAATATAATCTATACTAATATTATAAAGCTGAAGAGTTTGTTTGTTTGTTTGCTTGAACGCGCTAATCTCAGAAACTACTGGTTCGAATTGAAAAAATCTTTTGGTGCTGGATAGCCCATTTATCGAGGAAGGCTATAGGCTATATAACATCACGCTACGACCAATAGAAGCGGAGCACCAATAAAAATGTTGCAATATCGGAGTAAATTCTCTAATCTTATATGAAGCAGACGAAGTTGCGTGGGTCAGCTAGTAAAAATATAAAACGAAAAACAAAAGGTAAATAACAATAAATATTATTAAAATAATTTAAGTCAGTGGTATATTGAAACATATTGCATACAACTTATTCAAATTCCACTTAACACTGTGACCTTAAGTCTTTTCTTTAATAAGTCAGTATTTATTTTAGGGTTTTTCCTTAACATATCTATGTTAGCCTAGAAGTTACATATTCAGTCGAGACTTGAAGACACCCAGAAATCAACCAAATGATTTCCACTCCTTTGTATAGATGCCCGATGATGATGATTTATCCCGCGTTAGATTCTTGAATTGGGAAAAGTATAATTGAATTTTTATGTTGGTGGTACACAGTTTAATAGAGCATGGAAATGTGACACATTTTTATACTTTGAACTGCTACCTAGAATTTAGAAGATGGTGTTACTTAGATCCCCATAAAACACATGTGTAAGTTTATTACACTTTATTTCATTTTATTTCATTTAATTTTCATTTTATTTCATTTAATTTTCATTTTATTTCATTTCATTTACACTTGTTCCATGCTTCGGAAAGCACGTAAAGACGTAAAATTATGTTTGTATATCGTTCGTATTCCGAACAGGCCTCTCCTTACTCAAGTTAGGTGATCATAATCATTTTTCGTAAGTCGCGCGATAACCTCCAGCTATCCTGAGGTTTGACCCGATCAGCACCAGGAGCGAACGCCTCTCGGTCCTTTTCACCCCTCCCCCGTATTGGGACAGTAGGGCTTAAATGTAATGGTGCCTAAAGGGTAGTCTTGTTGTGTAGTGGCCTGCTGTTTCATACGAGACGGGCCGAAACCTCAGCGGGAACGCGACTGCATGTGAAAGTGATTCGCGCGGCCCCGCCGATTGCGGTTTCGTCGAAGAACACCGTGGTAGGTTTAGTCGTGGAGATCCATTATCATCTTTATTTTACCCCGGTGAGTCCTTCCCGCCTCCACGGAGGGGTATGCGTCAAAACATTTCCAGACGTAGAAAAAAAAGAAATGTAGAACGCCTTTACTGAACAACACACTTAAACAAAGTCCAAACACATTTACCTGAAAAACAAAACAAGTACAGCATATTACAAAGTTCGAACAACGTTATCGAGTTCGATTCAGTTCCGCAACCGTTTAAACTTGCCTGAACTTTTAACGGTTGTCGGTTTTGTTGAAATTGTGTATTCCTTTTTTGATTATAAAGTAGGCCTTGGTTATTGCATTTGAGAAAGCAGTTTGATTCGAGCCGAGCAAACTTGAATGACGCATTTATACGTCTTCAAAACTACGTATTCGTAGTTTGGAAGACGTATAAATCATTCATAATTCAAGTTTGCCCGACTCGAATCAAACTGCTTTCTTAACCATAGGTGTAGAAGTTCCGACTAGGCGAATATTAATTTATTTTGTTTAATGTTATTTTCTTCTTCTAGATACTGAACAGCTGAAAACATGAAGCCATAAAAGCCATAAAATTTTAGTAAAATCTCGCATTTGGAATAATGGCTGTATCACGGCGGACTTTAACAAGTTATAATTATACATTATCTACTATAGCAATATTGTGGTTATAGTAGATAAAAGGTACCCCCTGTCCTTTTCTGTTCACCTAACAACGTGTATGCGAAATTTCATGAAGATCGGTCGAGTAGTTAAGTCGTGAAATAGTAACAAACAAACAAACTCGCATTGGCATTTATAATATTATTACTAGTAAGGATAGAGTAGTGCAGTATGTTTGCTTACACACTAATTCACTTTAATTTAACCTGCAAGTCTAAGATTAATAATAATAAATTTATTCATAAAAACATAAATGTACAAAGAGTGCATCTTTAACAAATTCCTTGTTTTAATTATTATAAACATAATTGTACACGCTATGTGATCAATGACCCCTATGCTTGGAGAATCCTGTGTTACAGGGGTCATCCAACCGTCCGTCGATTCATAATTTAATGCACTGTTTATTAAGTCATAATATATGTATTCAAAAGTTGCAAGTGGAGAGGTGGAGATTGTTCATTGTGATTGAATTAAAGTGTAATAAATAATACCAATCAGGAAACATAAGTACTGACCGTCTGCGGAGGAAATATTAAAGTGCACAAACACAAATGCATTTTTTGTTCCTAGGACGGCAAACGACATGACCAAAGAGCACGTGGAGGAAAAACGGCTTAACGTACTTTTAGAGACATGGGATATACATCACCTGGCTGCTATTGAAGATTTCTTGACGCTAAAACACAATCTTTTTCCTGACCCGACCCGGAAATCAACCTGGAATATCATGCATAG
Source organism: Catocala nupta (assembly GCA_963675205.1). Lineage (NCBI taxonomy): Eukaryota > Metazoa > Arthropoda > Insecta > Lepidoptera > Erebidae > Catocala > Catocala nupta. Next base: position 18,757,555 of record OY776102.1, on the reverse strand, counting down.
CAGTCGATTACACTACCATTTTGCCACTGAGCAGTCAGGGTATGATAGGATGAGTAGATGGATGTGTGGCAACACAAATGCCAAATTTATCGCCAAAGTCCACGAAGACTTGTCATCATTATTCAACCCATTGCACTACATCTTAAACTATAGCACTAACATAGGTTTCCACTTAGCACAATATAGGTCTAATATTCGCCTTGACGCTCAGTGGCATAAGTGAACTGCTGATACTAAGGTTCGATTTCTAGATCGAGTAAATTATTAGGTACTAATTTCTGCTCGCGGCTTTGTTCACATGAAATCCTTCAAGATTGTACTCCGGGATAATGTGCTAATCCACTAATCAAATTTTGTTTAATCCATGTGTCCTCTTTCTACATACAATGTTTTCTTTTTATAATATCTTGACATAGCTAATTGACGGTTTAACAGATTACCCGTGACTGAATAATAAATAACCAAACATCTTCACAAAATTTTACATTTATGTATATTACGCAAAAAAGCCTTATTCTCTTGACAACAGTATAGCATCGCCTGATTGAGTTTTGGGACCGTTACTCACCATCAGGACATTACAAAAGAAATTTAACCAAGTCTTTTGGTTGAAAACACGCCTCGCTAATAATGTTCTGGAGTTGAAGGATTCTCTTTCAACGTACCCAGAGGTAAGAAAAGGCTAGTATCCAAATCAATACGCATCTTAAGTCCCTGGTCATGGCCTACCTCCTAAAGTTACCTGTCATGCATTGTAATAACTGGCATAGATTAAGAATTTTCTCTCTCTTTTATCTCCCGCGGTTTCACTTATATTTCTGATTGCTCTCGTAGCTTCTAGCGCAATTTTGTACCTATGTTACTACGAATAAAGTACCTTTCTTTTAGTCAAAGAATTATTAAAATTGTATAAGTAGATTTAGAGCTTATCAATTACAAACAAACAAAGAAATCGCCTCTCTATATAATATAGCTATAGAGTATCGTTTATTCTCACAATATAATAAATATTATATAATAAAATCAGTCCTGTATATAAAGTGTGCCCTGGGAATGGGCGAGAAGTGTTACGCCATAGTCCATCACACCGGACCAGCGCGGGTTTGTAAACTTCACAATATCTCGAGAACATCACAGAGAACTCTCACGTTTCCTCGATGTTTGCCTTAAACTTTAAACCAAGCGTTAATAGCCTTAGGATCTAACTCGAGGAGCTGGGCTATCGCAGGGATTTTTCTTAACAAATGGTACCAAAATGGATAGTACCATGGAATAACATTGTCAAATGCATTTGTACGAGGCTTGCACCTTGCACAGGTATTTTACTAGCCTCCAATCGGTACACCTCTGTTTTCCCTTCAACCATGAACTAGCGTGATAATATAAGAAACTTAAAGCCAGCCTTAAATCCAAGTTTGTTCTTATTAACCGCGATAGGGTAGCTAGACAGGGTAGTCGCTTTTAAATCGGAATTGAATTCGCATTGGAGCGTCTCTCTGTATTCGGATGAGGCGCCTCTCGCTTATTCGATTTGTTGCTGGTACGAGATTTGAGTTTGTAAGACCCTATGGAGACCTCAAGTGGGCATAATGGATGTGGCATCTTTAACGGTGTACTTAGACGGCTGTGCCTCAAAATAAGTACGTAAGGACGTAATGCAACCGCATTTCGCTGTAGATAAATGGGTGTTCTTTGTGTCTGTTGTTTCAATATTTGTAAAATCTTCCGCGAGAAAAGAATGAATTTTAGTACGGAAGCTGCCTTTTAAAGAAGAAGAACAAGATACGTTAAACTCATGAAATTCACACGGGTAAATCTAATTCCAACTTCCTTCCACTTTATTTAAGATCTCATATAATAAGGTGTGAGTCCGGCACGTTTCCAGACTTTAAACGATACTGAGAACCATCAAAGAAAATTACTATAAAACTATTTGATCTGATAATCACGAAACCTCTCGTTTTTGTAAATGTAAGCGCAATGAAGCATCGAAGATCAAGTGCTAAATTTACAACTACGCAATAGATTGACGTGAAAATCGCAAAATTACTGGATGATGTAATACGAAAACTCTTTGTAGTAATACATTTAAATTGAAATAGTGCGTCAATATATTTTGTTGTTATGACGTAATTCGAAAACCAATTTATTGTTGAGTGAAATTGAAATAATGCAATAAATCAAATTATTGTTCTAAATCAAATTAAACTATTTGTATTTACACAATCATCATAACCGCGATGTAATTATACAAACGAATAATTTCAAAGCGGTGGCCGCCAAATATATTAGGTATAACCGGACCTGCGATTGTGGTTGAAGGTTCAATTTTCACCTATTATACTACCGACATGAACCCTGTCCTGAAAGAAAATTGTCGGTATACTATCGTTCCTACCCATCCAGATAGGTTAAATTCTAGCTGGAAGAGTTATAGCGACATTTGAACAAAATTTTTGCGGCAAGACTAATTTAAAAATTCGATATAGGTTATCATTGACAAATTTTAACAATCGTTGTTTCTTTCCGAGAGGTCTAACGTGGTTAGGGATTAACAAACATACTAATAATTTGTAACCCAAATTGCTAGTAATTTGAGACTCAAATTGTTAGTAATTTGTAACTCAAATTGCTAGTATTCTGTAACCCGAATGGCTAGTAACTTATAACCTAAATTGCTAGTAATCTCCAACCCAAACTGTCGTTTGTTGTTTTGTTGTAAACCAAATTCCTAGTGATTTGTAACCCAAAATGCTTGTAATTTCTAACCCAAATTGCTCGTAACCTGTAAACCAAATTCCTAGTAATTTCTAAACCAAATTACTCATCGTCCTTTATATGTAAAAATAAACTACTCAAACAGCCTACCTACATGATAATAAACTACCGAGGCCGCTTATAATATTAAGAGGTAACAAGAATCCTACTAAACTCAAATACTTGCCATAAAAGTAGCGCATCCAAACCCGCAGATACTTAATTTCGTATATCAATGGATTCTGTACAAAATCCTCTCCCGGGTGTACTATTGAATAGAAGCGAGTTCCATAGATAATATACGAATGAAAGTGAACCAGATACAACTGCATTAATCAGTATAATAGATATAAATGCAATTGTTTAATTATGAGAAACTTTATCTTAGAAACTGGATATGGTAAATTATATTTATATTTTATTGTAACTGCTTCGGTGGCGCAGCGACTAATTGCGACTGCTGTGCTTAAGTCCCGAAAATTTGCCCGACCCGGACATCATCATCACACTGAGTATTAAAAGAAAAAAAACAAGGTAAATTTATTCAAGTTAGGTTACAAGGTAACCCTTATGAATGTCAAAGTTACAATATTTTTTCCTGTGAATTTACATTTACTACCACGTTCTGGTGCTCATGAGAAGAACGGGCAAGAAACTCATGGTCACTCTTTTTGTGATTAAGAATGTCATATAAAAACAAGTGAGAAACGGCAATCAATTGCCGTAAATCTTAGAGTTCGAAAAATTTTTATTACTGACCTTGAGGTCAGAGATCGAATGTCATAGTCATTTCAGGGTATATCGACTATGCTGAGGCGAATGGCATTGACCGCGAGTCTCTAGCTCTTACGGTTCTTGAGTTGAAAGTTGTATAACAGACAGACGGACAAAGCTGTTGTATAAGAGTTTATTCGAACTCTAAGAGGAGAAGGAATCTAGAGTTGTAGCCGGTGATAGTTAATAGGCTCCCCTACCATAACATGGGACCAGTAGCCTAATGGGGATCAAATCTACGACCTCCCACATTGCAAATTGGATATCTAAACCAATAAGCTATAATTACCACAAGCTAAATTAATGCATTCGAATAACGATAAATTTTATTTGATTTCACTATAACATCGAATCTGATGTTGAATGGATATTGAACATCACTAGATAAAAGTATAAAAAAGGTTCAGAGCATGCTATAGAAATAAAAATAAAGAAAATATATTCCGCTCTGATATCATACGATCCTTTCCCTCACATAAGTAAAATTCTAATTTCATCCAGTACATAAGTTTGTGGTAACGTATAGAAGTGCAATGACGCATCCTTTATAATGCATTCGTCTCTTTCTATCGTATTGCAGAACTAGCGTGCGAGCGAGACGGCATACCTTCATAATCTGTCAACAAGTACACGCTAATTGCACACTCGGCTTGTATTGTAGTTTGCATATGAGTTTACCTTTTTGTGAGACAGTCCATTTGTTTTATTTTTTTGGTCTATATTATAAATTATTATCTTTTGTAAGTGTATTTAGTTTATAGTCAAATTGATGGTTAATTTATATATACCTGCCTTGGAGTCGCAGCAAGTAGTGTAAGCGACAGCTGTGCATGAGGTCTCGGGTTCTCTCGTGTGACTTAGAACCTAAAACATATTTGGTACGAAGTAGATATATTACACAAAAAAGGATCTAGATCTGATACGAATAATTACAGACCCATTGCTCTGACTACAGTGCTCTCAAAAATCTTTGAAAGAGCTATGTATTCTAGGTTACTAAAATTTATAGATAAATATGACCTCTTAACACAAGAACAATAATATAATAATATACTACTGTTTGTTTTCCCATTTTCAGTAAATAAATAAACAATACGGATTTAGGAAAGGCAAATCGACTCAACTGGCCACGTTCAAGTTCGTAAAATCTATAGTTATTACCATTAACGCTAAAATCCCTACATCTGCTCTATTATTGGACCTTAGTAAAGCATTTGATTATGTTCAGCATTCGATACTTATTAAAAAATTAGACAAATCTGGATTAAGAGGCTCAGCTTTACTATGATTTCAACCATACCTGAACAACAGGAGACAGTTCACAAGAGTAACTAAATTTAACAATATTACTAACAGCTTAGAACATCATGATTCTGAGCTTAAAACTAATAATTCTGGTGTGCCTCAGGGAGCATTTTGGGGCCCTTGTTATTCCTGATTTATGTCAATGATTTACCACGCACACTTTCTCACGAATGTGTCTTGTTTGCTGATGACACATCAATCATCATGAATTGTAAAAATGTAAATTCCTATGAATCTGATATTAATAGAACATTAAGAGACGTCATAAAATGGCTTGATGCAAATAAGTTAAAATTAACATTGAAAAAACCAATCTCTTACAATTTAAAACCTACAAAAGTAAACATATTCAATTAAATATCAGTTATAAAAATACAGAAGTCCAGCAAATACAAAGTACAACATTCTTAGGAATAACTTTAGACGCTCATTTTACATGGAAGGAACATATTGACAAAATATGCACAAAAATAAATAAGTTCGTTTTTGCCATACGGAAAGTTAAAGAAACAACATCCAGGCAAACTGCCATAATGATTTACCACTCATACATTTGCTCTATAATACGTTATGGCATAGTTGTATGGGGCAATTCGAGCGAAATTTTAAGAATTTTTATAGCGCAAAAATATGCATTCGCGCATTGTTCGGTATGAAATGGTCCGAGTCTTGTAAACCTATTTTCAAATCGAATAAGCTACTAACTGTTCCTAACTACTAACTGTACTAATTACCTTTTTGAAAAAATCGAGAATACTAATAAGCGACATGTCACCCACTTATCCATAAGAATGCCTGTGCCCAAATTGGAATTATTTAGGAAAAGTTGTGTCTATATGGCACCACTCATTTTCAACTCCTTGCCCAAGAGGATAGTGAATTTACCGAATAAGAACTTTTGTTGTGCTTTGCGGGAATGGCTTATCCAGGAAAATTTTTATTCCATCAAAGACTTTTTAAATAATAGTTCTTGTCATTACTGCACTTATTAAGAGACATTGTATTATGACTAAAACTCGGTGTTTTAAAGTGCCTAATTTAATGTTATGCATGTTTTGTTTTTATTAATTATTTCTACTCACTTAATTCATTTAATTCTGACATGTAAACGAAAACGAAAAATCTTTAATTTTACATATAATTTGATTAAAATATTATATTATTTTTATTGAAATGAACTCGATTTAATGAATTTATTTACAATAATAATTCATCTCAAATTCAATATTATCATGTACCTAATTTGGTTATAAAAATGTAATTAAGTAGATTGACATATAATTTTGCATACCTGTATTACGGGTGAAATGTGTATTGTTCTAATATATTATATTCTGTAACATCTTTGTGTACCACATTTGAAGCAAAATAAATACATTATTATTATTATTATTATTATACACCATTTTTACGTGTGGGTATTCCATTTACGCATCCTGGGAAAAATACAAAAACTACAAAGCCATCAAGGCCGATATGCAGGCCTAACGCTTGCAGGCAACTCTCCGGCATAACAAAGGGAACTTCCACTCAATTGCCAGGTTTAATACACTTAAGCCTACCCCTTCGGTGCTATCAGCCACCATTGGCATGAGACTGTGTACATAAATAATCACTTATATACTTTCACATGATTTATATGACGAAGGTTTGGTTTTTCAGGTTTGCAGGTTTCTCCTCATATACTATATTTTGACGTTCATAGGTTTTACTTTGTGACCTAAGGTGCATTGGGGTAAGAGCGGCGCTGGGGTAAGAACGTAGAAATCAAATTTCCAACTTATTCGGCTATAAATTTTAATGCTAGCCACATTGTAAGTAAATGAATAAATGTTTTTGACGTTGTCGTTCAAAAAGGTATCTTAATGCTGAGCATGATCGCATTCATACTGATTCTTCGTGAATCTATACTAATATTATACAACTGAAAAGTTTGTTTGTTTGTTTGTTTGGTTCAACGCGCTAATCTCAGGAACTAGTGGTTCGAATTGAAAAATAATTTTAGTGTTGAGTCCTATATATCGAGGAAGGCTATAGGCTATATAACATCACGCTACGACCCACGGGAGCGGAGCAGTAACTATAAACGCGGATAAAATCGCGGGCACATCTAGTACTTTATAAATAGAGTTGTCAAAGGCAAACGGTTAGGGTGTGTTATCGCACGATTTTCCAATGACAGTATTAGGGCCAATCTTGACAAGGGACGAATGAAACCTTTTGTTGAATAAAGTTCGGCCAGACAATAAGTAAGAAGTTTGGTAACAGTGAAAGTTTTATCGAATCTGAGAGTAACATTACAGAGCAGACTATTTGATAAGTTAATTACCGCATATTGGGATCAGCTAACTGAAATTTCGGCAACTATGTTTCGCTCTAGTGAAATACGATACAGCCGTTATTTTTTAATTTCAGGTTTCAATATCACTGTATTACTGTACATAAAATTTACAAAGACAAAAAACTTACACAAATAAAATTTATTGTTTTGTGAAAATACAACGCTTGGTGCAACAGCATTTTAAATCACGATTTCAGTCTTTAAGACTGCTTAACTAAGTATTTGCTACGTAATAATAATAAAATAAAATGTTTATACTTTTATCGAACTAGATTTCAAAATCAGGACCCATCGATAAATATGGGCAAAAACTCAATTCACGGAATGCGAAAGGCAGGCTGACGATTCCATTCCCGATAGATAAAACACACAGACACACAAACTGAGCCAAAATTAAAAAAGTACCTTTTGCAGAAAATCGCAGTCCTGTATTAGAATGCTATGGTAAATACGGTTTGCAAGTTTCTTGAAGTAATGGTCTGCTTTTAGCAGCAGGACCATGGTAATGCAATTAGTCGCCATTGTGGTTATAACAACTCCTTTTTTTAAGAAATAGCATCGTACGAGTATTATCTGCCGGGTTGCAGTCACCGATTTTAAAATCGCATGGCATCAAGCAGTCAAGCCAAATGTATGCTTGCCAACCGTATTATTTAAAAAATATGGGTCCATCTATACTATAGGTATATATAAAAATTTAACATGACTATTGACATTGACAATTAGATACAACTTTTTAACCAAAATAATGTCTTGAAAATGTTTGTTTGTTTATAAAGGCATCTCACAAAACACTGTACGTACTTTGACGCGATTTTCACAATAGCTTGGAGATAAAATTTAAAATCCAACCTGGCTTTTTTGTGATGCTCATATTTGCTCCATCTATCCTGCATAACAGGATCCAGGCAAATAAGCTGGCGAATCTTAGTTCAAGTGTAAGCAGTTACGAGAAGATACTAGTATTCCTTAAGAAGAATACGACAAAAGCGTGACTTACATATTCCAGTTTATTCTTCTTTCCACATTTGGTATCTATAGCTTAAGTTTCTGAAATAAAATAGATATGTGGAAACTTATATAACTTGGTGAAACTAGGTTTAAATCAAAAAGGTCAGAGTTTAGAAGTTTCAGATAAAAATGGGAATGCAATATCGGATCGTGCCGAGATTTAAACAGGATATGGGCTAAATTGTCTGGATAATATTTATTTCGCTTACATTTGCCTGCAACTTCACCTGCACGAACTATTCTGTCTGCTATTTCATTTAATTTAATACATTACACTCATAAATATATACATATATAGTACCTATTACGCCTAGTCTTATTCGGTAATATTCCCGAAGAGGTTTAAAGTTATCGCACCCATATTTAGGCTGCCTAGGCTTTAGGTCCTTCATGTATATAATATAATGATATACGTACATACATAGATTCACGCCTGTTTTCCGTAGGCAGAGACTACGGATTTCCATTTGCTACGATCCTGACACACTTCTTTGGCTTCATTTACTTTCATAACATTCCTCATACACGCTCACCGGTTTTAGGTGCTCTTAACCTGGCCTTTATCCAGGACGTCTCCGATCTGATCAAGATCTGACTAGCCTATTATTAAGCCCAAACGGTTAAAGGCTGGCCATTATGAAGCGTGGTAAAGAACCAGGCACAGCTCCAAACTCAGTGCAACTATTAAAAGTTTATTTACAGAAAGATACTATACCACTTTGCCTCACCCTATCAACCCAAGACCTGATGTACAGCAGTAACAAATAATATCGTATATAATACGAGAGTCTCTAGTCTCTCACTCTCATTCGCAGCTACTGAATATTTTCAACCCTGTCCAAACCAGGCGATCAAACCCGAACCTCACAATCTCGCATAAACGTCAGTGCATTCTAATGCCACCGTAATATCAAAGTATTTGTCTCACTTTAATTTACATACGTCATACACCTGGTTTCTAAAAGGTTAATCAATGTCGTGTCAAAATTAAACTCATGTTAAGTGTCTGTTTGAAAACAGCTCCTGTACTACAAGTAATTTCTGTATCGAAGGACACTTTAGTAACATTCAAACAACGAACATAAAACACACCAAAATTTTGTCCCACATAGGGAACAAAGCCATAATACTCGGCGTTCTAGCAAACCACTACGTCATCTATGCAATCAAATTTTAACTTACTTGATTGAGTTTTACTAATCCAGTGAGCCAATCACTGCAGTTGACATGCATGTTAATCTGAGTTTCACAAACCAAATTCATATAATCAAATAGTCAGGACTCTAGAAGCATATCTTATTTGAATACGTATATACAAACCACGGGTGTACCAAAAGTTTCTCTATTGCTTACGTAAACGTAATCTTTTCTCCTGAGAATATACGCCACATAACAATTTCCTTGCTTAAGCTTCTCGCATTCTTTCTTCAGAGCTTGCACCTGATGTTGCGCTATTTGTATCCAAAGTATCTCAACCGCCGCAAGTTTCGCCGAGATAGCTGGAATGTTACACAACTAGAGTGATTCTTTCCCGCAAACTAAGTTACTGCTTTATAGATAGGTTAGCGGAATTATTTTGTGGTTCGAAATTACTTGAATTTTTTTATATTTATAAGCTTTTGTTGGTATGACAAAAAGTAAAACTACATATGAATACCAAAGTTCATAACTCACCAAAAGTCAAACAGTACATTAGCACAGCTGATATTATATTATTATAAAGCATTACTGATTTTTTTTATGATACGAAATAATTTAATCCCGTCACACTGACCACAATACACACACGGATTTATATCAGTCCTACAATGAAGTCCTACAATGCAGTCATACAATGAAGTCCTACAATGAAGTCATACAATGAAGTCCTAAAATGAAGCCCTACAATGAAGTCCTACAATTTAATACAATAGGTATAAACATATTTAATGCAATAATTTATTATATATTTTAATTAATAGTAACGCAAAATTATCTATTCTCATTCGTTCATTACACAATCCTCGACATGCACATCTCTACATAACATTAATACTCTAAACACATTCTCATTAACCTCATTTTTTTATTTATTATTGTTCGTTAACAACAGCACAATAAAATATATTAATATTTTAATTCTTTTTACTAATAACAATACAAATTATTAATTATATACATAATATAAACAATTCTTTAAAACTAACTTATACCTAAAATATTATGAAACAGAGAAATAAAAAAGAAAACTAAAACCCTCTAATAGGCGTCATAGAATTCCTCCGCATCACAGTCAACTGGTAGTGTGCCCAGAAGACTGGCAGCATTGCCACGTTGAATGGCAATGCTTATCCTTTCCGCGAAATAAAGGCCAGCCCTCTGGTCACGGGAAGCGTCGATTAACCTTTTCGCTATGTCTCTATAAAGAGCACGAGCACTGGGACCCCATGACCCTAGCGTTTCGACCCCAAACGGCTCAAAAACAATAAAAAAATACAATAAAAATCCACGTTACGCCCTCATCATGGTCACGTTAGTTAGGCAGTATGAATGCACCTCGTTAATTAGATGGTTTATTAGGGATTCAAGTGTTGTGCCCGACGCTACAGATATGGAAAAGAGTTTTCTTTTTATCTCTTTTCATCTTTTTATGAACCCTTTAATGTTCCCCTACTTTGTTTATTCTTTGTACCTTTCCGTTGTATTTTTTATTTAAAATGCGCTTTATTATCTAACGTGTTGGGTTGTTTAGTTTATTTTTCTGGTGTTGATTTTTTTTTAGGTTTTGTATTAGTGCGTGTTTGGTATAGGTTCTGTAGTGCGAACGACAAGCATCTAGGACAGTGTATGCGTAAGACCAGGAAGACCTGATTCCTCTTTTACTTTTTGTAAATGTTTTAGATCTCAATTTATTACAAATATTTTGATTTATGCGGCTATATATGCGTGAATCCAGCCATGAAGATTAATTTCTATGTTGCGGGGGACCTTACAAACATACAAAGCATGGACACAAAGAACAACAAATATCAGAACATTTTTTTATGAATCACACAAATTTTTGTCTCATGTATCAATCAAAACAACACTCGGCGCAGTTTGTCTCTTTCTTTATATTTGTTTGAGAGCAGCGATAGCTCAGTGCAGAGAATAACAGACTGCAATGGTCTCGCGTTCGAACCCACGTCGCGCACCTCTGACTTTCGGAAATTATATGACTTTTCAAAATTATGTGCGTATTGATTGCCAATTATCGCCTGCACCGTGCCTCGGAGAGCATGTTAAGCCGTCGGTCCCGGCTGCCATGAACACCTAGTGCAGTCGTTATTGGGGAAGTCGACACAAAAGATCCCACTAGGTCGAAGTGTCGCCGATCTGTACAGACACAACACACGTTGGCCCCCACAAGTAACAACATAAGTTAAGTTATATTTGTTTAGTTATTTTAAGTCAAATATTTAAGTTCTATTCGTTAATCGATTTCTTTCATTCAATACATACTTCTGTATAAAAGTGTAATCATAATATTTGTTTCAACACTAATTACTAGATCTCGCTTTGCTAATAACCAACTCCAAAGACAACAAACTTAAACTTAATCAGTATCTAAACTACCTTCACCCAAATTCGCTGCATTCGTTCCCAAACGGACTAAAGTATCGATATAATCCAGTTCAGAGTGGAATAGTTTACTCGCAAAACTTGCGTGGAGTGCCGTACCCGCTGCTAATTTCTTGAGATTCGAAACCAATCCAAAGTTACCGTGACTAGGAAAGTTAGAGAGTTTAATTATTTTGTATTTTGATGGATGTTTAGCGAAAGGCTCTTTGTGTACGATTCTTGCTTTTCCATTAACAAAGCCTCATTAGACTTTAGAAACTTTGAATTAGAAATTGGTATTTTTTATTTTATTATTTGTGGCAAAATTAATATTATTTTTAAGCTTTTAGGATCTTCTTTTGATTCGATTGAAGTTTGAGTCACGCTACGTTAAACAGGATTGTGTATTTTTTATTCCTAACTTATATTAGAAATGGGAATGTGAGTTTGTTTGTTACGCTTTCACGTCTTAACTACTCGGCCGATTATCATAAAATTTCGCATACACGTTGCCAGGGGTACAGAAATTGACATAGGGTATCTTTCACTCGGAATGAGTACTGTTATTGAGCGAGCCAAGCCGCGATCAAACGCTAGTAATTTATTCTTTGTATTTTGTACTTCAGAAGATAAAGTATTGAGGTTGCCAGCGATAACGAGCATGACGCATGAATGAATTAATTAACTATAGGGGCGGTTACCCGACAGATAAGAAGTTGAACTTGCGATCGACAGGTCGTGTATTAAAATCCCACCAAAGTGACCACACTTCAAACACAAGTATATCAGTTTAGCTAGAAGACTTAACAAAAATACTAAAATCTTGAAACCCAAATCGCTAATAATCATGCTCGGTCTTTTATATAAGTATGTACCTATTTCTTTTATTCTTGTAAATTTCCTCATGGTGTAAGGATTACCTAATTATTATTATTATTATTATGTTTCTCATCTTATTATTATTATATTTTTTTTTACCTCGTACATTCAACACCATCTAGCCCAAACTAAGCAGAGCTTGTACTATGGGTACCAGACAATGGATAAACATACATATATACTTTTTATTTTTTGTAAATACATACATATTATATATAGAAACACCCAGACCAAGACAAACATCCATGTTCATGCACAGAAAATGTTTGACTTGTGCGGGAATCGAACCCGCGGCCTCAGGCGTGGCAGTCGGTTACACTAACCACTACGCCATCGAGGCCATAGTCTCACTCTAATACTCACTTCATAAAAGCTAGGTAGGGCCACTGCTGACACATTTGTTTGTGTACCCAATCCCATGTAAGGGCAACCGCACAGCAGTATATATCATAGTTCAATATGTATTTATCATTATGACAATTATGAGCTAGATGGTGTTGTGTGTATGTAATAGAATATTATATTGTAATCTATATATTAATACGTGAAGCAAAAACTTTGTTGTGGAGGGCACAGTTAAAGTTTAAAAAGAGAAGGAGTGGCGAATCCTAATATTTATATAAAATATGCTTTAGAAATGCATAAAATTAATGAATAAACACTACACCCACATAACCACACACACGTAGTCGAATCGCGTTAGTAGTATTTCGGCATTGTTCGGCTGATGTAGTATTCAATATCTTACAGGCAACCTTTGGGTGGATTGGAATGATATTTACTATTTATATTATAATATTATATTTACGTATTTATATGTAATAAATAAAAAGAAGACAAAGTCGTAAGGTCAGAAATATCGTCAATTAAAGATTATAGTTAAGTAAATAATAATTTGTTTGCAAAAGATAGGTAAATTAACCTGTAGAATGAAACCTAATGAAATGTGATTATAGTTCTAGACAATAAAACCTTAGTAAATATCAAACTTAAAATTTAAATCAATTATGGTCATGCGTCATGATGGAAGCGGATCTGCGAGAGCTTCAAGCCAAAGACCGGTGGGAAAAGGTCAAAGGCCGTAAAAAGTGACTGCACAGATAATAATAATAATAATTATTTATTGTAACAAAAAGTTGGTAACAAATTATGTGTGAGCCCTAATTCCCGAACTAGCATGAGCTGTGTATTGTGAATCAGCTCCTTTCCAGAAATAAGTAATCAAAATAGTTACAATGCAGTTTGTAGGTAAGTACAAATAATATATTAAATTATTTAAGAAATATGCTGTACATATTACAGTAATAATTATGTGTGTGTTAATGTAACGCGTATTTATTACTGAGTGTGTGTTCGCATAATTATGCAAATGTATACGTATCTACATGTTAACGCACGCGCATGTTTGTTGGAGATTTGAGATGGCTAATGGTCCTGGTCGCGTCGCCACTGCGCAGAGTATTATGGGTTCGATCCCCACACGGCACAAAAGTTGGTGTGAACCACAAATGGTTGTTCCGAGTCTAGGCGTTCTTTGAGTCCGTTGTTTGAATGTTTGTAAAGTCAACCGCGACACAGGCATTATCCTTAGTGCGGGAGTTGCCTTTTAACGAAAAAAAACATTTGTCTCTTAATTAATACAAGTGGCATGCGGCCTTTCTGATTAAGATCTAATAAATAAATCATGTAACTGATAAATATCACATATCTATAATTTACTGTGACGTATTTTATTTCATCACCCACAAACATAACACTTAACATTACGATTACTCCTACAAAAACACAACCTTATAATTTAATAATACTGTCTTTTCGTTCACGAGCATGACGTATATATCCCATCCTTTAAAAGAAAAAATATGCTCCATACGTAAGAGGCTTTAATCCAAATAATAATACTCTCATGTGAGTGAACTACCTCCATTCCGTATAGAGACCTGCAATGAAACAGAATAAGACTTAGAATTTCGACATACAAAACAAATCAATTGAAGTAGCGTTCGACAGACAGAGACGGTAAAAAGAGTTATCAAATAAAATGCGGTGGCTATTCAATCCAGATAAAAGGTTTTAGATCCAGCTGCTTGAATCCTTTTCAACTTGATACTGTGTATAGTGGGAATCTCTCAAGGAGATTTACGTCTCCGTATGGTTTTGAAAATGTGTTTTTTTGTAATGGTTTTACGAGCATACTTCGGTCTCGCTATACGGAATTAGTTGCATCATTTTGTTAAACTATCAGTATATTATCAACTAAAGCAGATATTGCCGTGTATATGTAAAATGTAGTTTTTATATTTTACTAGATGACCCGACAGTCGCTGTCTTGTTAAACTGTACAAAAATACATTTCATGTTATTAAATTCAGTATCAAAACGTCGATAAATTTTTCCATATAAAATACCATTTCAATTTTTACATTTCCTCCTCAAAGTTTCGTTCATACAAACCTTGTCCTGGCATTTTTTTCATCAGCTTTTTGTAATGTTCCACTGCTGGGCAAAGCCTCCCCCTTGGACTTCCAAATCTTTCTGTTGGTGGATATCCCTGACCTTATGACCTTGTGACCTATAGCTCAGGGGGCTTTTGACCCATAGCCTATATTCAAACGCGACCGAGGGATGACCCCAAGGTGTCTGTACACCAAGTTATAAGTCAATCAGTCCAGTGGTTCCGAAGATATGCCTGTCACTAACAAACTGTCACTAACAGACAGACACACAGACCCACATAGTGTTTTCATTAACCTCTTCGAAGAAGACTCAGAGGTTAATAAACAGCCAAATCGGTCTAGCCGTTCTTAAGAGATGCTCCGTCATACATATGGCAATTATTTTTTATTAATATAGAAGATTTAGGTTAAGTGGTAGTCAGAGGCCACAAGGGTTGGCGGATCAAGAATTCTAATCTAATACGTAATCAGTTAATATAATATATTCCAATATTATATTTACTGAAATTTCATAGCCCGCTGCGGTGCGGCACCTGTTTGTAAAGTCTCGGTTTCGAATCCCAGGTCGGACAAGTTGTCAGTACCAAGTTTGAGACGACGGTCGGTAGACAGCTATTACATGTGACCTTAAACAATAACCACCATAATTTATTTATTTATTTATTTATTTATTATAAGGTACACTTACAGCAATACATACAAATGTTACAATTATAAGCACTGTGGAAAAAATCGTGGGTATATATGTTTGCCTATTAAAAGTATACACAGCATTCACGTTATATAGGCAACATTAAGAGTAAACTTAAACTAGATAAAAATATGAAAGAGAAATTTTATTAAAAGTGAGAGTAGTAAAAGTGAGCAATAGTAACAGTAGTCAACAATCGAGCAGTTTCAGCAAATCATTTCTAAATTTATTTTCTGACGTGTTAAATATATCTAAGTTAAACTTCGCGTTAAAACTATTGTAGGTTGTGCATATTCTAGCCAGGGGATAATGGAGACCAAGATTAGTACGAGCACTGGGCGGGATGAAGGTTTTTGTGATTGCCTGTCTAGGGTAGCGACATGGTACGTTTAAGTTAATAGAAGATAAGAATTCAGGGCATGTGATCTTATGGTTTAGGATTTTATGGAGAAACAGTAAGTCTATCAAAGTACGACGATTTTTGAGAGAGGTCATGCCAAAGAAAGACAATCGCATGTTGTATGGCACCCTATGATATATGCCGGAGGAAATATATGCTAAGTGTCTCGTGAAGGCACGTTGGATGCTCTCGATCCTTTGAGAAGAATAACTGTACACAGGGTTCCATGCTACAGATGCAAATTCCAGTCTGCTGCGTACAAGGCTATTGTAAAGAATAATTCGTGTCTGCTTATGTTGAAATCCCTGTAAATTCCGTTTAAGAAAGCCCAATATTTGAGCTGCTTTTTTTACAATGTTATCCACATGACAGGTAAATTTTAGTTTAGAATCTACGGTTACTCCCAGATCTTTTAATTCATTAACCCTAGCCAAAACTACACCATCCAGCAAATATTCCGAGTCTATTGCATGAATCTTTTTAGTAAAGCGAATGTGTAAGCATTTGCTAGGGTTTAACTCCATACCATTAGTATCACACCAGAGTTTAATACTATTTAAGTCTATTTGTAAGAGATCTACATCAGAGACATTGTTAATAGTCCTGTATATTTTAAGATCATCGGCAAAGAGAGAGGCGTCGCTGTATCTTAGAGAAGTGGTAATGTCATTGCTAAAAATTAGAAAAAGTATAGGGCCTAGATGGGAGCCTTGTGGAACACCAGATCGAGCGTAATACACTTTAGATTCGAATCCAGCGACAACAACCACCTGAGGTCTTTTTGCTAAATAAGAATTAAACCAATCTAGTAATGATCCATTGATCCCAAAGCTTTTTAGTTTTGATAATAAAATGGCGTGATTAACTTTATCAAAAGCGCTGGTAAAATCGGTATATATAGTATCAACTTGCCTTCCCGCGTCGACTTCGAGAGATATTTTTGAAATTGTCGACACTAGGTTTGTATCTACTGACTGCCCTCTCCTGAAACCATGCTGAAAACTAGATAAGCTATTCTTTGCTAGGTCATAGACGTGCGGATAAATAAGACATTCAAATATTTTAGAAAAACAAGACAGAATGGAAATGGGCCTATAATTTTTCACTTCGTTTTGGTCGCCTTTTTTGTAAACAGGCACTATTCTAGCTTTTTTCCATTCGTCCGGGAAAACGCCTGTCTTTAAGGAAGTATTGAAGATTATTTTTAAAGGAGTAACAAGGTCATTTCCGCAACGCTTTACAAATAGAGGTGGGATATTATCAGGACCTGCGCTCTTGTGAATATTGGTACGTTTTATGACCTTAACAATATCTTTCTCTGTGATTGTCAGATCTGTACTGGAATTTTCTGTCGCTATACCAACTGTAACGGATTTGAGGCTGCTACTGTTATATACAGAAGAGAATTGTTGAGCAAATAGATTTACAATTTCAGGACCCGAGGACGCAGAGTTTTCCCTCATTTTCATAACAGCTGGGATAGATGATCGTCCGTTCCGTTTATCTTTTATATATCGCCAAAACTGCTTAGGATCCTTACATATATTAGATTCCATATTACGTTTGTAATTACTCTCGCATATGTTTGTCAGTTTGCGGCAACGAGTGCGTAGTAAAACATATTCAATTTTGTCTCTGGGGTTATCAAACTTGCGTAATCTTTCCCTGGACTTATTTTTTTCCTTGAGAAGTTGTAACAATGTTCTACTAAACCAGCTAGGATACTTTTGGGCTTTTAAACGGCGTGTAGGAACGTATTTTTCAATGATTGCATATGTAACACTATAGAAAGCGGAAACTACTCGATTGACGTCTGGAAGATCCTGGCATATTGTTTGCCAGTCTGTAAGTCTGAGTTCAGATTTGATGGCGTCATAATCTGCCTTATAAAAATTAAAATTTTCGATTTTGTTATGGGATAAACCCTGGGCGGTATCAACAAAATGAGGTATCGTGAACAAGATAGCAGGATGATGATTATCTAGTTTACTTAGTACATCTAATGGTTTTGAGACATATGCGTTGTCTACATTACTAAGAGCTAAATCTAGAATTTTATTGTTTACATTGTGAACATTGTTAAATTGATATAAACTGTTTAGTGCCATGAAGTCTATCAGTGAGTAGCCAAGATTTCTATTGTAATTTGTTGGCGTCATATGTGTTGTACCGTCATTTGATATCCATTTTATAAAGTTAAGATAATGTGGGTGCAATACATCTCTGCCTACCTGTTCGAGGATATAAGTATAAGACTAAGTACATAGATGTGTATACTGTATTTTTATTCTATAATTAACCTTATTACCAATGTGTTAAAGTTACTAATCGTATTTCAAGCTTTTTGAGGTAACAAGTGTTTATAACAATAAGGTACGTAACTGTTGTTACATTCGTTAAACAGTGGTACTTGACGTGTCACACATAGCAATATTTGCTAAATGGCGCCCGCTGTGATGCGTGGCACATTTAATATTACTAGCGATCGCCTAATAGTCGAAATTCGACCATAATTGATTTAAATTTTAAGCTTCATAGTTATTAAGGTTTTATTTATTTTAAACTTTATACATAAAACATTACATCCACAGATTTAATGCCAAGGGCTTTCTCTACCAGTCAACCGTAGGGTGATGCAGAGATAAAATGAAGGAGTGCATACAGTACCATTAAACATACTTGTACATAATATATATATACCAATAAACATATTATATAATCTAAATAAAATATATACTCATATATTTTTGTATTCATATAGATATAGATACATGCATATATTATACATACATACGTATTATATTAATGATGAGAAGAATCTGATAACCTGTCGCTCCTCCTCGACAGGTTAGGTACAGCATATACTTTTACCTTGAAAGTGTAACGGTTTGTGGATATCCTCACTTCATGAGCTAGCACATTCCACAGTATAACAGACTGGACGAAGAAAGAAGAATAAAGGAAACCAGAAGTATGAGAGGGACAAAGTAAGAGGAGGTTATTGGAAGAACGAAGATTTATGTCATGATTAGAACAAAGGTATTGGAATAGGCAGGTTAAATAAGTGCGAGCATTTGGTGAGATTAGAACAGAAAATTATACTGTAAGGGCATGCAAACTATATCGCTGACGAATGGGTAACCATTTTAAAGTGAATCTATAAGATGAATTATGGTCATATTTACGAAAATTATAGATGAATCGAATGCAGTTATTTAGAAGTCGGTTATATTTATTGAGTAGATCTGCATTCAGGTATCTGCATTCATAGAAACACACATCACCGTAGTCAATTAAGGGAAAGATCAAAGTCTGCACAAGCATTATTTTTGTCTTAGATGGGAGAAAATTCTTTAGACGCTAAAAAGCGTTCCAGTTACTCTCTGGTTGACACTAGTAACCTGAGATTGCCAATTAAAGTTTTTATTGTCTAGAACTATATATACCCTTACAATCACATTTCATTTAGATTTCACCAAGGCTATACAGGTTAATTTATCTATCTTTTTCAAACTATTTATTATTCTCTTAACTATACTCTTTAATTGATGATATTCCTAAGCTTGCTACGTTGTTTTCTATTTTCTTTATTATATATAAATACATTAATATATTATAATATAAATAGTATATATTATTCTAATCCATTCAAAGGTTGATAATTATTATATATTGATATATGTAACCATAGTTACGAAGAATAGTACTATATCATCCAAACAATGCCGAAATACTACAAATTTGACTGCTTGTGTCAAATGCATGGTTGTGTGCGTGTAGTGTTATTTCATTAATTCAATGTATTGCATATTTTATAAAAAGATTAGGATTCGCCACTCCTTCTCCATATAAACTTTAACTGTACTAAATTTCATAGTCTTCCGACCGCGCAATTTTCGTAAAAAGGGGTACAAAGTTTTTTGCTTCACGTGTTAATATATAGATAATACCTGCCTTAGTGGCGTAATGTTAGTGAGTGCGACTGCCGAACTTCAGGTCTTGAGTTCGAATGCCGGTCCAAGAAAAGTATTATTAAATTTCTCTGTTAAGAAGTTCCCAGTAGCAGCGCGGCTTTTAGAACCTAGTACACAGACAGGCTCACCCTATATAAGAACGAATTTCAGGAAACAAAGCTATTAAAATAATGTCGATATAATAATAATAATAAGTATATTTATTTGCAAAAATATAATTGTAAGTTTTACAAATGAAGTATACATAAAGTTTTAAATACCAATTATAATAAAAATGGGTGTAGTCCTCCTAAATAGGCTGTAGCCTAATCTATAGATTAGCCTGTAATAAGGAGGTATAGTGCCGGTCCCTCTAACAGTTGTAGAAAAGAAGGGTGATTAGTGTCTAATTTAGAGCAGCATTTGAAAAACCATAAGATTAATTTATTGTAAAACATAAGATTAAAAAGAAAAGTGGTGTGTGAGAATGTACTTGTGCGTGTGGGCGTATGGGTATGTGTTTGTGTGTGTGTAGAGATGTGTTTCTATGAGTGTGTGTATGAATATAATATACTTTTGCCTACCTCGAAGATTTAGAAGCGTCGGTCATGTATTATTTTGGCTATGTATGACAAATTTGAATACATCACGAAAATAGTTGCACTATTGGCGTCGTTCTTCCCTTCCGAGATAATTTCATCGAATCAAATTTAAATGTGCATTTGATTTAAAACATTATTACAGTATTTCTTAAAAGTCCTACCTTTACAGTCCGTTTGCAAATACTAGAAAGTTTAATTCCAAACTCCAGTGCCACGATCCTCTCCTGGCACTAAACGGTAATGAACTTACGTCACTGTGTAAAGTGACTTGATTAAATTCTCGTCTGTCAACATGACACGATACTTCAACCAATAAACTGCTTAGTACGCTTTCTAGAATAGAAGCGTTGGTCCCGTGAAGCATTTATGTTGTGGCTGACTGTAAGATCTAGGGTCTTTACTGCTCTCATATAGCATTGTCGCAAACTCAATTACTTACTTTATTATAAATTTTAATTGTTATTATTTATTTTTATTTTTATTAGTATTTATTATTTAAAGTACAACAAATTTATGTGACAAGTAAAAATTACTGAACTTTGATAACATTTAATTTCAAATTTAACTTTTATATTGATATTTCTTCGCTTTTAATATTTATCTTTGTTTTTTATGTCATATTATTTATGCAATATTTAAAATGCTTAATTCACCTAGTATTAGTTATACAATTGGTTAGACTCAAAATGTGTCTAGCCTTACAAATATATATACATTATATAAAGCTTCGCCTCTCTCTCGCACATACATGCAGAACTGCGGTGGTATAGCAGTAGTGAATGTGACTACTGTACATGAGGCCCGAGTTAAAATTCCAAGTCAGGCTAAAAAATAACTTATGGGTTTTTTTTATACAACCAAGATGGCAACCAAGCATACGACCCACCTGATGGTATGTGGTCACCGTAGCCTATGGACGCCTGCAACAAAAGAGGCATCACTTGCGCGTTGCCAACCCTTTAGGAAATGAAGAATAAATAAGGAAGTGGGAAGGAGAAGGAGTGGGAAGGAGAAGTAGCGAGAAGGGGGCAAGAGGGTAATTGGGCCACTCTCACTCACCGAACGAAACACAACAGTAGGAATTCTGCTATTTCACGTCGATATTCTGTGAGAGGGTAGTCGTTCCCTGGTGGAGCCGGCCCATTCATGCTGAAATCAGCGAGTCTCTACTACTCAAAACTTTCCGCCAAGAAATTTTCAACTTCTCGGAGTTAGAAAGGAGACGGTGTTCCTCGAAAAGCACGTAAAGCTGTTGTACCTGCGTGTGATCTAACTCCGGTTAACGTACTATGAGAGTCAGGAAATAAGGAGCGCACTTGTGTTTGCAAACACTTATCTTTATCTACATATACTAATATTACGGAAAGATTTGACTTTTGTTTGTAGGGGTACTCAAAAACTACAAAACCAATTTTAAAAATTCTTTCGTCATTATAATGTTATGTTATCAGCGAGTAACATAGGCAATATTTTATTTTAAAAAACGTACTGTTTCTAACATAACCCAACCTATTTTTACGCGAGCAAAGCCGGCTAGTACACTATAATATCGCCTGCTCAGATGACCAGTCTCGGTTTTGATTGGCCGCCGTGACCTAATTTTGGTCTTGAGGACTTTATATAAAACCCGAGATATCAAATCTCAACGGACATATTTTCAGACTCAATTTCTAATATATCCACTCGCTTGCTACAACGTAGGATACGTAACTGTATGTACGATTAAATATTTATACAATTAGACGTTTTAATAGACTGTTTTTCCTTACTTGTCTCATTGACTTAACAAATAGGACGTACTTTCAAAGACATAGACTCGACTGGACGGATAGAGTAGTGGTCTAGGTATCGTCTCGCTACTGCCACTGTACCGAATGTTGTGGAACCAAAATTTGTGTAATCCACTTATAGTTGTTCCGAGTCTGAATGTTCTTTATGTCCGTTAAAGTTTGTATAGATCCCCGTGACAGAGTATAAGTTTCTAGTAGAAAAGAAAGCCAGAGTCAATCCATATCTATCGATTTATCTCTATGAATAATTTTTATATTTTAGCAACTCTATTTCTACTTTATACCATATATTAAACGAATATATGTAGTCTGAAAGCAGCAGCTGAAAAATTGTGTAATGGTATTATGTTTTGAAAATAAGACAAGTAAGAAAAATACTATAGCTTCTTGTTCGAATATATAATGACATGAGAGAATATTTTCTGTGAGGCACAAAGTATTTCTGGAGAAACCTAAAATCTCACTCAAAATAGCGCAACCTAGTTTGAGAAGTACCTCAGTCTATAATCCCTACGCAAAATCGATTCGTGTGGAGCCTTTCCTTGGAAACGGAAGCGAAACCGCTGGTGAAAGCGAGTATATAATATTTGTAACAGCAATTCCGTGCTAGTTTAAATGATTCTTCCTTTTATGCCAACTTTCACACTAAAGCTAATCCTTGGTCGCAATGAGCTTTACTAACGTAAAAACTACTAATTAAAAGTACTTTATATAACTATTCTGAGCGACTTATGTTACAGTAACGACTGTTACTGTAACATGATTCTCGAGACCTCAGCGTGGTCTTTCATTAAGGTCTCGACTTTGACACGAAGGCACCTCTGACTTTTTGAAGTTATTATTATATTAAATAGTTAATTATGGCATGCTGTAAGCGTGAAGGAAAACATCGAGAGGAAACCTTTATGCCTGAGAGTTCCCCGTAATGTTCTTGAAGAAATCTGAAGTCTCACTTTGGCCTTACCTTAGAGCAATTTTTGTCGTTAATATTGTATTGCGTTTACGCGCATGTTATACATTAAAATAAATTACTTAATACATATTTTATCGCGTTGTTTATACCAGAATACTAAGTTTACATAAGTAATTTTTATAACTATTAACTATCACTTTTAAAGTTTGCTACTATTTTAAGCGATTTAAATTATTATATTTTTCTGGATGATGGGTACTCTGTCCTTTTCTGTACCAGAGACTACGCGGATGCGAAAATTCATGGCGTGAAAACGTAACAAACAAACAAGCTTTTACATTTATAATATAAGACTTAGATAGCCTAATAATAACAAACAAAGAGAATAGAATAGAATAGAATAAATTTTATTTGCTTTGTTTGCAGGTACATGAAATATAGATGTTAACAAGATATCTGATCCTTATACAATCTACCTTTAATAGGCATGCAAACTTTAGATGATAAATTAAAATATATCAAGATATAAACAATAAATAACCAAATTAATAAAATTCGAAATCAGTCACCAAATTAGTAGGTAAATGAAATGTTTGGAATTACAAATTATAATTCATAATAAAATTATAAATGTAATGCTGTATATAATTATGTAAGCAATAATAATTAAAATTATGAAAATAAATTAAATGTCAAATAAACGTAAGTAATGTCAAAAACTAATAATCTAAAGTAATGTTAAAGTTTATCATTTAAAAAGTAATTTATTGAATAATAACTCTTATCTAATAGAAGTGCAGTCAATTTGTTTTTGAATGTATTTATTGTTGTACCATTTTTTATAGTGTCGGGTATTTTATTATAATATATCGGGTAGTAAAGCGATCATGCATAATGTTTACCTTTTAATACTTGACGTTTCGACCAGGTTACACCGGCCGTGGTCACAAGCTGACTGATGCGGCAATGTCATGTCTCCATATACGAGGCAGAAGAATATTTATCCATCCTCATTCTTCGAATACTTTTATTTGTCAATATACCGACACACTCTACATTCCCAGTATCCCTATTACGTAAGCGAGCCTAGCTACAAAGGAATAGGAGTATAGGCACCCGTGTAAAAGAACACATAGCTGATATAAAACACGTTACTGATTAGTTGACGTCATTGAGTGTTAAATCAATGAAGTCTTCTGTGTGAACACATGCAACACAGCTGGTTTGTGTTGCACCTGATCTCACTCCAGTCATGTCAGTTTGCCTACCTTACAGATTAAGAGAGTGTGTGTGAAAAAAACAAAAGCAGTCTGAAATTGTGTTAGCACACACTTGCATACAACACTATAATATCTCCTGTGCAGATATCTGGCCTGCGTTATAATTGTACGCCGTGACTGATATCTAGAGGACCTTTAGCAACAACAGCAACAAAATATCAAACGATAAAATTTGACTTACCCTCTCATTACGGAGTCAGTTTTGCTTACGGTACACATTGTAATATCCGTTTATCAATCAATTTACATATTCGAGTATTCGCATTAATATTGAACGACATCGAATATGTAATGCGACGGTGTCATGGACGAGGCTGGGACTTCTGTTATGGTGATGGAGTTAGACGCTGGCAAATAAAAACTGCAATAGATTTTGGCTTGTGGATATTGCGATGACGTAAGATGCTGAAAATTCAATCACAATTTATTGACGCGGTTCTTCTTTTATGTGTTTGGTACTATTGCAATTGGTTTGCAACAAACTTGCAATGAACCCAGAGCTGTATTTTTACTATGGGTAAAACTTTTAGTTCTCACGTAACATATTGTAGTCTACCGGGCACATACTACAATACAAATTTCCGACTAAGTTTTACTAGCGAGAATTTCTTGGTAGAAAATTCGATAACTCTTAGCCTAGTCTTGTAATTGAACCCTAAAATCGCACTAACTAACGCTGCGCTATGAACCAGTTATCATAAAGAGTGAACATTAGTACAGAGTAGTCTAATATACCCGTACGACTGAACATATTTAAATCAGATACTACATGGTAGCTGCCGCTGAAAACTGTATCAATGTTCAGGACGCCTTTGAAATAAACATTTTAACCAAGTATTTGAACTTTTTATACAAATTTAAATCATATCCTTAAGTATATGTTTGTATACTCGAAAGGATCATTCAATTTTTTGAACAAAAACAATAAATGTGACAAAAATTGGTTTTGGTTGGTTTATAGAAAAAATGGTCTTTACAATAAAATAAAAGTTAAAGCACAGGTTTCTTTTTCTTTTAATAAGGTGTATTGCCTCCATGTGCCCTTATTACAGATTCTAATCGGTTCCGTATAGATCTGATTAAGGTTATTACACGGTTTTGCGCAATATTGCCACTGTTGTGGGCACATAATTTCTCCCATATACAGCTTTTTTTAAACTGTCCCAAACATGTTCAATGGGATTAAGATCCAGGCTGTGCGCTGGCCAATTCATGGTACGTATCCCAACCTCTTCGCAATATTGTCGAACTTGTGCAGCGGCATGGGATCGGGCATTATCTTGCATTAGAGTAAAATTTTTGCCTATTAATCACATGTAAGCTTCTAAAACCTCTGTTATATAGCGTTGTATCATCAAACCACCTCTTCTACCGTTTTGACGAGCCATGTCGATGAACACAGGTTTCTTCACCCGATCATCGAAATGCCACCCCATACCATACACGAACTGCCTCCAAAATGAACACACTCCTCAATGCAACTTTAAGTATATCTCTCCCCACGTCGACGATAGACTCTTCAGCAACCGTCTGCACCATCTAAACATGTCCTACACTCATCGGTGAACAATATGGAGGCCCATTGCTCTTCAGTCCAATTAAGATGTTCACGCGCAAATCTTAAACGAGCTTGTCTGTGAGCTGCAGACAGCTTTGGACCATTTGCTGGTCTAAAAGGAGTGATTGCCGCTTTCATAAGCCTCCTTCTTATTGTTCGTGCACTCACGTTTACTCCATGCACATCATTCAACTCTGTTTTGATGTTTACTGACGTTAGGAAACGATTTCGTAGGGAAATTGAAACAATAAATCGGTCGACACGACGGGTGGTTGCTTGAGTTCTGCCGGTACCGGGTCTTCTTTTGTAAAAACCTGTCTCTACAAACCTTCGGTATACTAAAGTATACCGAAGGTTTGTAGAGACAGGTTAAACTAGTCTACGGCTTCTAAAGAAGCCGTAGACTAGTTTAAATTTAAATTTCTAGCAATCGTTCGTTGATCCAAGCCTTCCCGCACCAATGCCACAATTGGAGCGGCTTGTTCGGACGAAGTATTCATATTTATGGTTACGAAACTTTTGTTGAGTTTAAAAGACTAATAATCAATACTATTGGTAACAATAATTTAAATTGCAAATAAAATAAATGCATAACGAATTAATTTCAAACTTTAATAACACACGAATTTGAGGCTATCCATAAATTTTATTTTCCCGGCTATAATTTTATCTTTTACTGCAGTTATATTTATAAATTTTGTTTTTTAATGATTAATGGACAGTCTCGACATTTTCATTTAGTTTAATCTAAAAAGGTTGCATACTTATCAAAAATATTAATTCGAAAGTAATCCTGAACTTTGATGCAGTTTATGAGTCTGTCAGTGTATATTCTTTTGGTATTGCATAATATGAGTAACAGAGAAGAATAGTACGTGGAACAGGAAGAAATTGTCACGAAAATAAATTTTATATATAACAATGACGACAAATAAACATACAGAAAGTTTGATGGAAAGGCGACAGCCGCCTATGATTATTTATAATACCAAAGTAATAAATCGCACGTTGGATAGGATCAAAGGAAAGAAATAGGAGCGATAGATATGTGAGCCTCAGGAACAATAATAATGTCCTTCAGACCGAAATTCGGTCACGGCGGCCAATCTTAACGGAGATTGGCCATCTGTGCAAGAAATATTATAGGAACACAAGTGCACCCTAGAGGATGCATTTGTGTTCCTTAACTCTAATAATTTGATGGAACAGCAATCCGACACGACTGGAGCGAAATCAGGCGCAGGACCAACGTCTTTACGTGCTATCCGAGGCACGAGAGTATGCAACACCACCAGAATTATCATTTCGTCATAAAAAACTAATAACTATTTGTTGACCCGACCTAGGATTTAAACTTGCGACCGTGCACAGCAGTCACACACGCTACCGCTACGCTACTGAGGTAATCAACACACGGAACAATTACTTATCAGGCGAAACGCAGAGACAAGTCTTATAAAAGAATGAGATAGTTTTTCTTTTGTTAAAAGTCAGTCCCACGGTCCAATCCAATAATCCCACGGCTAGAGCGATTAACCACATACATAAATTTCTTAAAGATATACCAGACACAGACATATTCTTGGATAGCCATAACGTAATTATTAAAAATATATATATATTGTTCATTTAAATATTTTAAAATGATAAAAGTAAATATAATAAATTGTTTATGTATAAAAATATTTTTTATTTGTAGTTTAATTGTATAATGTTCCTTTGTGTTTTTGTTTTTTGTATTATCGTAAAGCTAGATTTTATTATTGTATTTATTTTTAATAATATATGTAAACTTACACTAGCACATAAGCGATTTCGTGTGCACAATACTGTAAGCTTATGTTGTTGAATAAATAAATAAATAAATCCCGTGTCGCGGGGGACTTTACAAACATTTGAACAACGGACACAAAACACCCAGACTCGGAACAACCGATGGATTACACAAAGTTTTATTCTTAGTCAGAAATAAATAATAATAATTATTACTATTTATATCGTGTAGGATTCGTACCCACAATACTCAGCGCAGTCACAATGGCGAGGCGACCACTTAAAACACGACGCCATTCGTGCAATCAAAATAATAAGTTAATTCGCACCGTCACCAAATAATTGACAATCGTTGGCTATTTTACTAACAACCTCTGCACCTATTCGATGTTACATATTTCTCCCACTACCACACAAACCGCACTAAAAGATAAATCCAAAATAATAGAGAACCCCGAGCTACGTCGTGTCTTTTCATCTTCTTTGCCACAATGCTTGAAGAGAAAATACTATATATAACCAATGCGTCCCAAATGTTACTACGGTACCGAAACGTGACACTCAGGTACGAAAAAACAAAAGTAGTAAGAGAAGAGGAAAGGAGAGGCATATGCCTTGCAGTGGACTGCAATAAGTATAAATATTAAACGTTTAATAAATGTTTGCATGCCTAAACGGCAAAATGTACAAGGTTTCAATCACAATTTTGTAACTTCATTATAAACACCTACATTCTAAGCAAAGAAATAAATATTATTATTATTATGTTTCTCTCATCACATCTCTTTCTACCTGGCCCTTTGGGAGGCCTCATACACGGGGACATGGGTTCAACGTGAAGAGGCCCTTAGAGAGTTTTAATCTAAAGTGGGATGGAACACATACGGTGGCACTATTATTATTAATAGATTCATTGAATACAGGAGCCTGCCACCAGCGTATTCAATACGTTTACCTAATAGCGAATATGGCGCGGCTATATCTCGGTGAATTACGTCGGCTCGTCATTAAGCGATGCGAATTATACAGATTATTCATGAGCGTACAGACTTAAGTGTTGTTTTGACTAACGTTGATATTACTAGGTACCATGTAGGGTTTATTGTAGTCGATTTTATAGATATTTGACTGCAAGGATACCGTAGAGGTTTAAGTGGGTGCCGAGCCACGGACAATGAACGCAGTGTTATGGGCTCCATCCCAAAAAAAGTGTGTTCTTAGTGTCCGTTGTTTGCATAATTGTAAAGTACTCTGCAACTCAAGAATGATGCCTATTGCGGAGGTTGTATTTTATAAAAATACTACCGAGCCACCCTGGCTTCGCACGAGTAGTACAAAAACTTTGCAAATTATTCACTTAAACCTTCCTCATTAATCACTTTGTAAGTCAAAGTCAAAGTCAAAAATAATTTATTCACTTAGGTCACAAAGTAACACTTATGAACGTCAAAGGGGTTAGTGAGTTTATTATATTTACTGAATTTACATTTATGTTAGTTGCAAGGTTCAGGCAAAAGGTTGAGCCTATGAGAAGATACCTGCAAGAAACTCAAGGCCACTCTTTTAAATCGCCATCAACTTATAATTTCAGTATTTTACAACTCATTTATGTACCAGGTGTTGCAGTCATTATACCATATGTCATTGTCCATATAAAACTAAATTCTAAAATAAAGAAAAGTTAGTAATATTATGTAAAAAGCATTTGATATTTGAAATGATATTTATCAGTAGGTAGCCATTTGTAATAGACAGTAGTATGGCATTAGGACGCATACACTTACACTTTGTGACATGAAAAGGTAGTTCGTGACTAAATGTAGTTAAAACAAAATTTACGTTAAAACTTATAAAGTTTGTTTAAAAGAAAAGAAAGATACTTTAACACCACCAAATAAACACGAAGTACCTTCACATAACTAAATTGACTTATATAATACATACATTGTTTGAATCCTGTATGAAACAAGCAACTAGTTCCATGAGTTTTTATCATTTAATTAATCATTGATTGAATAATAGTCCGGAGTCCAGATAAGCTGACTTTTAACAGCACTTTTAAATTTTAGTAAAGGTAAATTTATAATATCAATCGGTAGTTTATTAAAAAAGCGTATACTGAGTCCCGCAAATGAATTGTGAACTTTATGTAAACGATGATACGGACCTACCAACTTATGCTTATTTCTAGTGTTTAAGTTGTGAATATCACTATTCTTATTATATAAGTGAATATTATGTTTTATAAACATAATATTCGTAAATATATATTGCGACGCAACAGTAAGTATACCAATTTCTTTAAAACGCTCTTTCAGGGAAACTCGTGGGCCTAAATTATAAATGCTACGTACTGCACGCTTTTGAAGAATGAAAATTGTTTCAATATCAGCTGCCTTACCCCACAATAGTATGCCATAGGACATAACGCTGTGAAAATAACTAAAATATACTAGTCTCGCAGTATCTATATCAGTAAGCTGTCTTACTTTCCTAACCGCGAATGCGGCTGAACTAAGTCTCCCTGCAAGACACGATATTTGAGCGCCCCACTGAACTTTATCATCTAAAGTAATGCCTAAGAAAACTGTGGATTGTACAAATGTTACTGTTTCATTATTTAAATTAACGTTTATGCTAGGACTCTTTATATTAGGCAATGTAAACTTAATACATTTTGTTTTTTTTTAATTGAGTAGTAAATTATTCGCCGTGAACCAGTCCAGGACTTGCGCGAGTGAAGAATTAACACCCTGTAAATTTGGTGCCTTACGGTCTACTTTAAAAATAAGTGATGTGTCATCAGCAAATAATACAATGTCGCACAAATTCTGTACGAAGTACGGCAAATCATTCACGTACGCTAGAAACAGAAAGGGTCCTAAAATTGAGCCCTGTGGCACGCCCATTGCGACTGGTAATCCAGAAGATCTACTTCCGTTGATTTCTACGTGTTGTAATCTATCGCTTAGGTAAGAACCAACGAGGTCGAGTGCAGCATTTTGAATTCCATAATGCCTGAGCTTTCGCAATAACGTTTGATGTTCAACGCAGTCAAAGGCTTTTGAGAGATCACAGAATACGCCAATGGCATCTTGCGAATTTTCCCAAGCAGCAAAAATATGTTTTAAAAGTGTAACACCCGCATCTATTGTAGATCGACCCTTTCTAAAACCATATTGTTGAGTATGAAATAAGTTGTTTACGTTAAAGTGGCTCTCTAATTGCTGTAATATAATTTTCTCAAATATTTTACTTATAGCAGGTAATATAGAAATCGGTCTGAAATTACATGGATCACTTTTACATCCATTTTTAAATAATGGTATTATTTTGCTACATTTCATTAAATTTGGAAAAATGCCCACAGCAATGCATCCGTTGAATATTGCAGCCAGGTGTGGCGCTACGTTATCAATAATACTTGTAATTAATTTCACAGAAATACCCCACAAGTCAGCTGATTTTTTTGAATTAAGTGACTTAAATACTTTTATTATGTCATGCGGATGTACATATTTAAAACTAAACAGGACTTTACACTCCACCACGCTATCCCTAACCAAGGATTCTGCTTTTACTGGCCAAGACCTTAAGGAACTAGTTGTATTAACAGGTATCTTTGCAAAGTAGTTATTAAATGTTTCAGCTACTTGCAAGTTATTTGAAATTATCTTATTATTTACATTAAGGTTAATAGTATTATATATATTATCACGCTGCTTGGTGCGTCCAGTTTCATTATTAATAATGTTCCAAGTAGCTTTAATTTTATCGTCGGCATTTCGAATTTTGGTTTTTAAATAAAGGGACTTGGCTGTAGCACAAGTCTTTTTAAATAATTTTGAATAATTTCTAACATATTTGATAAAATTTGGATCAAAATATATTTTTTATTCCATATAATTCATATAACTTAGCTCTACTTGTATATATCCCAGGTGTTGCCCAATCACAAAACTTAACTTCTAATTTTTTGTAAAATGTCATCATTTTAAAAATCTTGTTGTATTCCAGTGTAATGACGTTAAGCAAAGACTCGTATAGTTCGTCTGGACTATTGCAATCTAGGTCCATATTGACAACCTTGGCATTAATGTTATTATTAAATTCCTTGATGCGATTAGATGTCATTGGTCTACATGTGATCATAGTTTCTTTTTTAATTGTATTTATAGGAAATACAACCTTTTGCCCACAGTGGTCGGATGTCAAATCACTCAATATGGCCCTATTTAGAAATTGGCATTCGCAAAATATATTGTCTAAGCACGTAGCAGAGTGTGATGTAATTCTGGTTGGTTCGAAAAATAAATGATTTTATTTAAATGATCTAAATAAACTAATAAGTCTTACAGAAAGAACTGATTGCTGAAGTAAATTAATATTAAAATCACCACATACTACTATATGCCTATTACCATAACTTAAGCGTTTTAAAATATCCTCCATTAATGTTTCGAACACACTAAAGTCACTCTGCGGTGGTCGGTACACACAAAGTATGATATGTTGCTCCAGCTCCACACAAGATAATTCAACAGTGCGCTCGATAGAAAGATTTACTATATCATTTCTTTCCTTAAATTTAAGATTATTACATACATATATTAGAGAGCCACCATGTATAGAATTCTTTCTTACAAACGCACTTACAACGGTATAATGTTCATTATTAAATATTAGTTGACTACTTCTTAACCAATGTTCTGTTAAGCAACATACTTGGATGTCATGTTCTTTAAAAAATAAATCTAATTCTAACTCCTTGCCGGATAGACCCTGAATATTCTGGTGAATAAGTCTAATACTATGTGACTGCCTATCCTTTGTCTCATCTAATAGTTTAAACTAAAAGAAGTATCAATATAGGAATTAGTAGTAATATTACTACTATGATCTAAAATCTTCACTACCGTACTGGTACCTGTGTCTCTAAATAATAATATATTAAATGCTAATAACTTAGCAAGTTGTTTTTTATAAAAATATGAAAGATACATTGTATCTTTAGTCAATAAAAATCTACTAATAAACTTATTAGTGTCAAAGAATTTTGTATAATTTGTATAACATGTTTGTATAACTGTTATAAAATAATAAATTCAGATTTTGAATATATCTATTCTGTTCCTGTGTTAATGAATAGGAATAAGGTAAAGCGCAAAGAATAAAGTTACACCCTACGTTACTATGTAATGATTGAATTACCTCAGTTAAATGTACAGCCTCATTTTTTGTGACAGATAAGCTGTCACCATATAGAATTACTATGGTTGATTCAGAATTCATGTATTAAATATGTATGTATTTCATGTATGTATTAAAATCCGTTCAATAGTTTTTGAGTTTATCGACAGACACACGCGGCGGGGGACTTTGTTATGTAATATGAAGTGACAATAGTATATAGAAACTTACAGAATATTTCAGTGCTTAATAGAGCAATACATGAGCAGTATTGTCATGATAAAGCAAAAGACGCTGAACGGCAATAATCACTTATATCGCGACATATATCGCATCCCTAGTGGAATAAAGGCGTAAGAAGAATATGCTGACACTAAAAATGTAATGTAATGTAATTGGACTCCCTTTGCCGCATTTGAATTCCAGGTTTGTCCATTATGCGTGACAGTCAGCCGGTTACAGAGATAGCTAGCCCAACTCCGCCCAGAAGCACAGAAGTTTCCTGGGGTCTTTGCAGGCTTCGCGGAGTGACCTCGGGTTGTTGACGATTTCCTTACGTTGTGCTGTTACTCCCACACATTCCAGGACCACGTGTGCAGCAGATTCTTCTTCGGTCAGACATCCCCTACTGAGTGGGCTGTCTGTTGCTTCGATGTTGTACAGATGTTTGTTCAGGGGACAATGTCCTGTTAGGGTCCCCACGATGGTGCGTATGCTGACACTAGACGAGAGAAAAGACCGCGTGATCCCTGTAGATACCTATATCTGATTGCTGAAGGAAGAACTTTTATAATAATATTGTCTTATGTTTACGCGAATGTTATACATTGAAATTAAACATTTTATACGGATTTTATCGCGTTGTTTATTTTACTTTAAACACTGTTATTACATAATTTTGAAAACTCTAACACTACTATTATTGAACTTTACTACTATTAAATTTAAGCTATATATTTTCTAATTAAAACTATTTATATTTAAGACTGTGTGTTTAATTTATGTGATTGAAGTGTTTAATTTCAAAAACTTTTATAATCTTTTGTTAAATTTGGCGAAACAAATACATAAGTAAGATTAAGTGAATTTTTATCAAATTATAAGTAAGGTAGTTAAAAGTTGAAGGTTTATAAACTATTAAACTCATTATGACGCAACAATTGATTTTTTTGGTATAAAACCTGTATTCTTGTTAAATCAAAACGGATATAATAATAATGTCCTCCAGACCGATTTTCGGTCACGGCGGCCAATCTTAACGGAGACTGGCCATCTGCGCAGGAGATATTATAGTGCACAAGTATGTGCGCAAACACAAGTGCACTCTCTGTTCCCTTACCTTCATGATCCGTTGGGACGGATAATCCGACACGACCGGAGAGAGATCAGGCGCAGGACCAACGGCTTTACGTGCTTTCCGAGGCACGGGGGTGTCTAACATCGCCAACTTCCTAACTCCGGGCTCGTATTGAGATTTCTTAACAGAAAAACCTAATACCTTTATGTTGGCCCGACCCGGGATTCGAACCCGAGACCTCATGCACAGCAGTCGCATTCACTACCGTTGCGCCACAGAGGCAATCGAAACTGCAGTTATGAGACATAAATCGACGTAAATGTACTTACACCTATATGGCACTGGGGGAGCGATATATCCCTAAGGGATAGACAAAGATGTATAACACATCCTCATTGCGGTAGGCATGTTTAATATACTATGCAAAAGGGAGGCAAGGGTAATGAGATACCTCCGCTCTACCCCCTCTTCTATAAAACCCAAATCTCCCCTGTTCGTTCTATTCTTAACCAAATTTTGATGTATTTATTACAGAAGGATTTCTTTTTAATACGTTAAAATAAGGTACTTATGACAAACGTAGGCAACTATTCAGTTAGAAAATGCCTTTCATAGTACACTCAAAATTATGTTACTATTTTGCTGCTCAGTAATTAAATTAAATTTATTTGTATAATTACTTAACGTAAAAAAGACATAAAGCAACATCTACGAAGAGCGTCCAAGAAAGTACATACTAATATTAAAAATGTTTAAGTAGGTTCGTCTTTTTGTTTAGTTTTCACATCTAAACTATAAAACCGACTTTGATGAAATTTGATAAGGAAATAGATTACACGGTTTCACCCGCGTAAGTCCCGTTCCCGTGGGAATATCGTAATAAGAAATAGCCTATGTGTGAATCCAAGTCTCCAGCTATCCACATACCAAGTTTCATTGCAATCGGTCCAGTAGTTATTGCGTGAAAGTACTCAGTCTCAAACATCCATACATCCATACAAACTTTCGCATTTATAATATTAGTAAGGATTGTGGGCAATGACAAAGGCTACTTTATCCCAATGTGTGCTACTGTGGGTTCCACACGAGCGAATTCACACGCAGAAACTTTATTTTATATGTGCTTGAAATTAACTGAAATAGATGTGCCAGAAAGGTAGAGTTCTAGCTACCCTCTCACAGAATATCAACGTAAACCATCAGTACCTATAATATATGTACTATTGAATGGTGGACCAAATAAATACTTTGTCTCATTTAGAGATCTATAGCATTTGGCGTACAGGTCACACACATAGTGGCGAGGCAACCATAAGAAAATTATTAAAATTCATTTAAATTTTACAACAATAAGTAATTAAAGCCAGGCACTGTCCAGTGCTGTGCCACCCAAACAGTCATTAAACCTTCATATAAATACATTGCACCAGTATTACCAACAAATAAATTACAAATACGACATTCGAAAAGACTCAAAACCTTTCTCCATCAATAGAACAAATTTATTCTATCCAATTTAATACAAACTTTCATCCAATCCCGAACATCCATTTGTAAAGGTATGATACAACCTTATATACATCCGAACCCTTCAACCTCACAATAAACAGACCTCAAATCTGCCTTATATAATTATATACATTCAGCCACGACCATACAGAGCTACGACAAAGAATAATCCCCGAAAACTGGACGCTGTTAAAGAATTTTAATTTTGCCGAATTAATTTGTATTCATTTTTCAACGAGTGCTGCGGTGGAAGACAGTGTTATGGAACATGACAGGGACAGGATAAGAACCGTCTGACGGCAAAAGTTTTAAGTCGAATTGCATAAAGCTGGATACAGGTTATACCTTTATAAACAGAAAAGAATTGTAACTCAAATAAGCTTCAATTTTGGTTAGTGTCTGTTTGTCGCACATATGATATTAAGAATAAGTTTAATATATCGATTAATCAATCAATAGAAAATGTCAAGAAGTTAGGTTTCAATCGATTTTTGAAACAAATTTGACTTGCTGTATAGTTTTAGAATATTTTAACAGAAAATCCCAATAACAGTTTCCGTGGCGTTCCTAACAACAAAAAGTAACGTTATTTAAAACGCTAGGCTCATGTAGAACATAGATGATAAACCCTCAAAAATCCTTTGCGCGTTGGAAAAATGATGTTGGCCTCCCAAAGGACATTTTAATAACCACAAATGTTATAAAATACCTATCAAGCAAAAATAAATAATAATATTAGCCTTTATTAACTGTCCTACTTCTGAGCACAGGCCTATTCTAAATACAAGTCGGGTTAGGCCATAGTCCATCACGCTATGCTGGTGTTAGTTTGTGTGTGAAATGCAGTAGCTCCTTTTATGGAGGAAACCTGTAAGGCTGTAAGGAAATAGATTCTTCTCGAAGTCATTCGTGTCTTGTGAGGCGAATTTTTCTGATCAGAAATTTAAATTTCGCAATACGAAAGATTCTGGTTTGTACAACTGCACTTGTATTCTATTATTTACTAGCTAAATCCGGCCACGCTTGGCTATGGCTCAGTCTGAATGCATTATTAGAGAAGTAAATAAAAGTATTGTATTTCCCGTTTCAGTTGGAACTTCGGGATAAAATAATATAAAATCTCTCTAATATAGAAATGGAACGATGTTTAAGATTTCATGTCAATTGACTACTTTTTGAGCTCCGCGGACAGAAACATTCAAAAGCTGAATTTCTTTATGTAAAGACAAGCTGACCTAACAGATGTTCTCCTGCCAGAACGTTGGCCTAGCCTGTAGCACCACCTAGTGGGTCTTATTGTGAATTTAAACCATCCAGGGATCCATCCAAACACACATAAAATTATACCAAAATCTATGTCCACCCGTTTTGGAGGACTTCAGTGTCATACACACGTACAGAATAATTATATTATATTGTTACATGCTGGGTTCGAGGGATAAGAATGTAAAACAATATTACCCACTAAAACACGTTTTATTGAGCACACAATTAAATTTAAAACACAACAAACACTATTCCACTGTAACTGCTTCAAAATCCAAAGTATTTTCGCTTCCGTTCGCTTCGATGTATACTTGACCGCTTACGATTGTAAACTGACTCGGCGAGCGCTGGCCTTCCCCTTTTATACGCGGTTAAAGCGTTTCCGGAGTTTTCTAGAAACGTCATAGCCGGTATGTAAACAGTATGAAGATTCGAGAATGTGCCAGCGTTCTCTCTACTCTTCTCATACCGACGAACTACGTAGTTCCGTAAGACTTCAATAGATGGCGCTGTAGTAAATTATTAGATGAAACTGCAGTCTTCCCCACAATGCCAGTGATGGCACTGGGTGTAACAATATTTTGCTTGCTTAAAAGTAGGTTAAGTTATGTCAGTAACAGTATTTTTTAAACAAAATATAGCGTATACGTTACTCGGTGTTAATATACGAGGGTGCGTTTTTAAGTTCGCGGAATGGAATAGAAGGGGATGAAATAATATTACAAAATTATTTTTCCTTTTCAATATATTCACCTGAAACCCTAATACATTTCTCAGATCTATGAATTAACTTATGAATACCTTCATAAAAAAATGTTTTGTCTTTCTCTGAAAAATACGCCGAAACTGCATCCTTCACTTCTTCATCGGTTGAAAATTTCTTTCCTCGAAGCTCTTTTTTCAGATTTGGAAAGAGATAATAGTCGCTGGGAGCCAAGTCTGGGCTATAAGGTGGGTGATCAATGATATTGAAGCCCACCTTGTGCAAAGCAGCCAACGCAACTCGACTCTTGTGAACAGGAGCATTGTCGTGCAAGAGCAGGACACCTTTGGTCAATTTTCCTCTTCGTTTTTCTCTGATTGCCTCTTTTAACTGCTCTAAAATTGAAGCGTAGTGTTCTCCGGTTATGGAAACACCTTTTTCTTTGTAATCAACCAACAAAATTCCTTCTGTGTCCCAAAAAACTGTCGCCATGAGCTTTCCCGCCGATTGCGACACCTTGAATTTCTTAGGCGGTGGTGTACCCTTTTTATGCCACTGCATGGAATCTTGTTTAGACT
The DNA here is from genome assembly GCA_963675205.1 of Catocala nupta. NCBI lineage: Eukaryota > Metazoa > Arthropoda > Insecta > Lepidoptera > Erebidae > Catocala > Catocala nupta. The sequence goes on along the minus strand of OY776102.1, from coordinate 18,718,950 downwards.
CAGGTTCATAGTGATGAACCCAAGTTTCATCCCCAGTAACAATTCGCTCCAAAAAACCATCCTTGTCTTCATTACACTGGCTCAAAAACGCACGCGAACACTCGACGCGCTTCTGTTTTTGAGGCGGTGTGAGCATTCTAGGCACCCATCTTGCACTGACTTTTGTCATGCCGAGATGATCATGGAGAACCTTGAAAATGGTCGTTTCAGATACACCAACCATCTCTGCGATTTGTTTTTTCTTCAAACGTGCATCCTCCAATATTAATTTTTCGATTTTTTCGATAAGATCTGGAGTGGTGACCTCAACAGACCGCCCAGGCCGGGAATCGTCTTCAATTGATTCCCTGCCTTGCTTAAAGAGGTTGTGCCACTTGTATACCATGGTTTTTCCTGGACAAGAGTCCCCGTATACAGATGACATCTCTTCCAAAATGGTTTGAACATTTTTTCCTTGCTTGGTAAGGAACTTTATAACGGCGCGGAACTCGATTTTCTCCATACTTCACAATTTCTTCCAGATTGAGTTGCTTGAGGGACGATAGTTCAAAGACTAATGACTTCATTATGATAATACTCGGTATATATACTAATTATTAGTTGCTAAACACGTTAGTGACTAAACAAGCACCCCCACCACCTTCCATACCCTCCATTCCGCGAACTTAAAAACGCACCCTCGTAGCTTCCTAATGGTGAACGAATTTGAATTTGAAATTGGACGTTCCATCAGGCCCGTTACAATCACTTTGAAGTGTAACGAAAAATAAAAATAAAGTTTGTATTCGGTTGAGTAATTTTTTTATTAATGCCTTACAAACGAACAAACAAACAAAAAATCTTATCTATATTTATAATATTAGTATAGATAAGTATAAAACAAAATGTTAAATAATCCAGTTTAAATGTGTGTTTTTGTGTGTAAGAAAACTCCAGAATCAGTTCTCAGGCATTTATTTCCTTTAATAATTGTAACATAGTTATAATAATTTATATAATAGTTTACATAGTTATGCAATATGCATACCTTATTTAATTCAATGTAATACCCGCCACTTAATACACATTTACTTCACAAACTTATCCGATCGCCACTCAACGCACGACTGCCCATTATCGTTCCGCGCATTCGTTTTATAATCTCAAGCGTAGTGGAACAATTGAGCAAAATCAGTGTTGCCAACAGAAAATAACGGGTACAATGAAACATATTCAAATAATAATGGCCTCGTTAGCATTGGCTTACAACCTGTCTAGGAGAAGGAAAACTTCGAAGTCAAACCAAATTTCAGGGAGAAGGTGAAGAAAGAGAAGATTTTTGGGAGAGTTTAAGAGATGTCCTGAGGAAATGCAAGGAACACGAGAGGTTGATAATGTTAGGGGATTTCAATGGTTGGGTGGGAGTAAAGTGTGAAGAATACGAAAGGGTTTTAGGCAAGTATGGAGATGAAAGTGTGAATGAGAATGGGAAAGGTTGCTTGAGCTGTGTTTGGAGTGGAGTGACAAACACTATGTTTACCCACAAAAGAATCCACCAGTATACAAGGGAAGCAAAGAATGTGAGAAGTAGTATGATTGACTTTGTTGTAGTGGATGAAAGATTGAGAAAGAATGTCTTAAACACTCGGGTATATAGAGGTATTGGTGTCCATACCGACCATTTCTTGGTTATGAGCCGGATACGAGGCCTCTTCAAAGGATGGCGACACCATATACCTACCTGAACAAGTGCCCAATAACGAATAAAAGTAGAAAATTTGCAAGATTAAGTATTGAAAGACGAGTATAACAATAAATTGAGGAAACGATTTAAATATTTAGTGACATTGATGATATAGAAGAATTATGGCAGTCGTTTAAGTATGAAGTGGTTGTTGTAGCGTCAGAAGTATGCGGTGTAAGCAAAAAGAGGAAAATGATAAAATCGAAGAATGCGTGGTGGGATAAAGATACGGGGGTATAGGGGTAGTACGTGAGAAGAAGCACGCATAGTTGGACTGGCTATCTGTCAGAGCCAATAAAAGAATACAAGAAGCAACGAATGAGGATGTAAATAAAGCTAGGAATAAGTTTATAAGAATGAAGAAGATAGTGAAAGATGGGATTAAAAGGAGAAAAGAGGAAATGAAAGACGAGTTTGATAGAAGATTATCTGAAGATTTCCGGACTAACGCAAAGTTTTTCTGGAAATCCATTCGCTCGGTTCGAGGTAAAACCCTAACCACAGAGCTGAAATCGATCAGAGACAAGAATGGAAGTTTACTGAATGAAGAAAAGACCGTACTAAATCGATGGAAGGAATATTTTGAAAGTTTATTTGAAAGAGAGGAATGGCAAGGGAAAATTTTCAAAATGAATGATAATGATAGGAATGATGAAAGCCCTATTAGTATAGATGAAATAATGAAAGCATTGAAAAGCATGAAATTAGGAAAGGCTGGTGGTTATGATAGGATTACAGTCGAAATGCTGACAGCTGGACAGGGTTTCATAGTAAATCAGTTGTGCCGCCTTTTTAACTTGTGCTGGAATACCGGTCGTGTACCTAGTGATTGGTGCAAGGCCGTCATAGTACCTTTATACAAGGAAAAAGGCTCACAGCAAGATTGCAAAAGCTATAGAGGCATTAGCTTGCTCAGCGTCGTCGGTAAATTGTATGCGAAATTGTCATTTGAAGGGATTGTGAAAGTAACTGACGAGAAAATATGGGATGCACAAACGGGATTTCGAAAGGGTATGGGATTTACAGATCAGGTCTTTTCCTTACGAAGCATAGCCGAGAAAGTTTCGGCCAAAGGTCAAAAGGTCTATTGCGCATTCGTGGATCTGGAAAAGGCTTATGATAAAGTGGTGAGGAATGAACTTTGGTCGGTTTTGTCCATGTATGGAGTGAATAGCAACCTCACACGAGCTCTGAAATCTCTTTATGACGATTCCAGAGCTTGTGTTAAGATAAATGGGACTTACACAGAATGGTTTAATATCGTTAAAAAGGTGTTAGACAAGGATGTGTAGCGTCACCCTGGCTGTTTAACCTATACATGGACAATTGTTTGAAAGATTTAAAAGATTGTGAATGGGGATTAAGAATGAATGAGTTACTTGTCAAATGTCTACTTTATGCCCACGACCAAGTAATACTTGCGTCATCAGCGGAAGAGTTGCAGGCGATGGTAACTATTATGCATGGTGCTTTTGAGAGTAAAGGAATGAAAATGAATGTAAGACGAAAGTAATGGTATTTGAAAGGTTAGGTATATGATTAATGGAGAAGTGAAAGAGTTTGTATATTTGGGTACATTGTTTACAAGGGATGGTACACATGATGGAGATATTGAAAAAAGAACGATTGCTGGCAATAAAGTGAATGGCGCTCTACGCGCTTTTATGAACAGTCGAAATATATCCAAAAAGGCACGGCTGTTCATAGAGGACTATTAGTACCCACACTTATGCATGGAAGTGAAAGTTGGGTACGCGTGGGGGCCGCAGTGGCACACGCTTTCGGCCATAATAGGCGGGGATCTCTCCCTGCCGAGCGTGATCAACGCCATGCTCGGCGACGAGAGGTCGTGGCAGGCAGTGGTCTCTTTCTGCGAGGCTGTCATGGCACAGAAGGAGACCGCGGAGAGAGTCAGGAAGAATAATCTCCTCGCTGACCCTCTCCGGCGCAGACGGACGGGAACGAGGAGAAGGCGATTTGCTCGCCTTCTCGATCCTGTATAGTGGGGTCACTGGTACAGAGTCGGGGGACTCTCTACCGGCTTGCACGGTCCCACACGTCTGGAGGTGGCCTTTAAATATCTATCGTTTCAAAAGTGAAATAAAATATAGTGAGGAAATTCCATGTCGAGGAGTTCTCCATAAACTTCTCGATGATATGTGAAGTCTGCCAACTCACACTAAGCCAGCATGGTGGACTATAACCTAAACCTTCTCACAGTCAGAAAAGGACCGTGTCAAGCTTTGGGACAATTAATATACAAGGCTGATATTATAATTTAAATTTCATAGGCTCCGCTTGTGTATATGTAGGTTATGCCAATTTTCTATACCGTGGCAACTTTTCCCTGGATGACAGGTACCCTATGTCAGTGGCGTAGCGTAGTACGCCCTCTAAAAGTGCCGGCAGGGGTGGCCTGCCCCGGGCGGCACTTTTAGAGGGCGGCAATATTTCACAATAATTAATAATAATATCTTGTAAATATTTGAACCATTTTACGACAAACGAGAGGAATGGGCAGATGTACAATAGACAATAATGATAAGTGTTCTTGCCGAAAAATTCTTTATAATGACTGTATATTATAGGCTTTTAAATTGAAATGTCTAAATAAGAGGGCGGCAAAATGTTCTTTCGCTCCGGGTGGCTGACACCCACGCTACGCCATTGCCCTATATTATTTTGTGTACCCCTTCCAACGTGTATGCGAAAATTCATGATGATCGGTCGAGTCGGCGTGAAAGCGTAACAAACAAATTCACATTCACATGTCTATACTAATCTAAACTAATATTATAAAGAGAAAAAATTGTTTTCTTGTTTGTTTGTTTGTAAGGATTTAAGTCAAAAACTACTAAACCGATTTTAAATTTTGCCCATTAGGATGCGTTATTATCACCGAGTAACATAGACTATATTTTTTAATACTGTTCCTAACATAACATAACCTAATGAGCGAAGCCGTGGGCAAAAGGCAGTATAAAAAAGTTAGTACCTATATAATATTACTTTATAGATCTTATCCATTAATTACAAGTCTTAGTAAAATGATATCTGCGACGGAACTCCTCGCGTAGACGGATTACAGTATAATTTTTATACCGAGAGGTAGGTTTATTTAAATTTATGTAGCTCGGTGTTGCGGTGGAGTTTTCGAACGGAATCGTTTTATTGCACTGAATTTTCTATTGAATGTGGTATACATATGAGCATGGCCATTACCGGGAATGTTTAATTCAAATAATTAGGTCGCCATTAATACTAAAAGCCATATTGAAGTACCTACATTTAATCTGTAGTATTACATTTGCTCATTATATCGTCTATTTGGTATTTTGTCAGCGGTGTAATTTCATTGATTAAATTATGCACCGAAGCTCAGGTTTGTTTTAAAGACAAATTTTAGACTAGTATTAAATCCAGTGTCGCGGAAGACTCTACAAACATTTAAATACAAACACAAAGAACACCCTGATATGGAACAGCTTTTACAAAATTGCAATTTGTGTTGAGCTTTAGCGATTTGTGGAATTTACGCATTTCTGTGTGGTGTCGGGGTCAAACATATAACAGTCGGCATAGTGGCATTGGCGAGGCTACCTGGCGACGCGACGACTTATACCGCCATTTCTGGATTCTTATCTTTTCTTATTCGAGGGCCAGTCAGTGTAGACCGGCGACACTTCGACCCAGTGGGATATTTTGTGTCGGCCCCGAGATCTAATCCTGATATATCCCTATGAATGTACTGCATCAGTCGCAGCGTACACTTCAGAGGGAAAAGCCTGAAGTCTTCAGGGTTCAATCCAATCCCAATCCAATTGTAATCCCATCAGACCCATCCTTAGTCCAGCCAACGCGTCACATTCACACAGTAGGTGTGATATGCACTCGTCCTGTTCACCACAAGCTCCGCAGTCTGTAATCTTACTTAGAATTATATAGATCTCAGGATTATATAGATACATCTAATCATTTTTACTTCAGTAAAGTTGACGCTTGATTGGGAAACGAAAAACACACAATAAACAACACAATAAACATCTTCACAAACTTTTAAATAAGCTATATTAGCATTAGCATTGTTGTTTTTTTTAAATAAATATAAAAATTTGAAGTGAAATGGATAAGGCATTGGACTTACAATCGAGAGATCGCGGGTTTAAATTTTTGCACTAGTGACGTGAACCCACTCCTAATACAAGCATTCTAGCTTAGCTGGAGTGGTTAACAAGAATATTAGTAATTTAAAACCCAAATTGCTAGTAAACTCTAAAAAAAAAGTGTAACAGTCCCGTTCCATTTTTAAAATAGTACTTATAGAAGACAAATCTGTAGAACATGCCGTCGTCTCTCTCGCACTTATGTTGCTTTAATAGATGTAGTCGATCATTTGATCCGATCAATCATCAGATTAATTTCCGTTACACTTCAGATGTGAAACTCAATACTGAGTTGCGACATGCGCGGACTTAAGGTAACAGCTGTACGATATTTATTATTGATGGCACAGAAGGCGCAGTGGATTTAGTAGTCACTTTGCTACTGCTATTGCACAGCGTTCTGTGGGTACGAACTACAAAAAGAAAAGTGTAACACACTAATCGTGTTGCGCCGCCGCGGGCGAAGGGGTCTTTTGAGTCAAATTTAAGCGAAGTCTGTTGGTGTAGAGGATTTACTATTAGTGATTCTTAGAGGTGTAGCGAAACGAAAGTAATTTCAGTCACGCAATAATATGTGACGCGTAATTTATTTTCAAGTGAAATTTCTTGGTATTCGTTTACAGAGCAAACCATACTTTTATATCAAATAAAATGCATTGTAAATTAAACTACCTAGCTCATTCACAAAATTGCACTGGCTTAGACTTATTTTGAAGAAATAGATCACATAGGTACATACATTACAGTTGAATTGGAGAACTAAATAGGCGTATATAATATTATTAAAATAAATAAAACTACTAAACCCAAATTATTTTTTTAGATTTATATTGTCAGTAATATATGGTATAATGGTCACAACACCTTGTTGATATGAGTTGTAATATATTGAAGTTAGTTTTAATTGGCGCTTTAAAGGTGTGACCGTGAATTTCCTACGGGTCTCTTCTCATAGGCTCGAACGCCTTCGGGCACGCCACGATCGTGGCGGTAAGTCCCGTGTTTAAGGAGTGGCTGGAGAGACGGCATGACGCCCTCACCTTCCGGCTGACACAGGTATAGACTGGCCACGGTTGTTTTGGCCAGTTCCTGTGTCGTATACGCCGGCAAGAGACGCCCGGTTGTCACCACTGCGGCGACTGCCGTGACGTTGTTGAGGACACGGCGCTGCACACTTTGGTGGTTAGCCCCGCCTGGGTATCGCAGCGCCGTGAGTTGATCGCGGCAGTCGGATCGGTTGCCCTCTCGCTTCCGGCCGTAGTTCAGTCTATGGTCCGAAGTGAGAGGAAGGACGTGGAATGCCGTCGCCTCCTTCTGTGAAGAAGTGATTTCCATCAAGGAGGTGGCGGAGCGGGAGAGGGAGCGTTTAAACCCTCTCCTCAACCGCAGAGCCGGGCGCCGAAGGGCGCGAGATGACCTCCAGCCACCCTGAGGTTTGACCTGGGGGTGGTGGGCTTTGTGGGCCTGCCCGCCATCCGTTCAGCACCAGGTCCGAGAGGCGACGTACGTGTTCCCACACGCGCCTCTGTGTCGTGTCCGTCTCTCCCTTAGGGGGGAGACAGTAGGGCTTTTAAATGAGTAGTGGCTATATTGGGTAGGTCTTATTGTGTAGTGGCCTGCCGTTTCACACGGCGGGCTGAAACCTCGGCGGGATCGCAACCGCATGCGAAAGTGATTCGCGTGGTCCTATTGATAGTGGTTTTGTCGAGGAACACCGTGGTAGGTTTAGTCGGTATTCCGGGAGGTACATTATTCTTATTCGATCTTTCTTTTACCCTGGCGAGTCCGACATAACCCCTCCGCCTGCCCCCGCGGAGGTGCGAGCGTCAATGCATTCACCCACGTAAAAAAAAAGAAAAGGCTCGAACCCCTTTGCCTAAACTGATCAACTAACCTTTTTTTTGTTTTTTTATTATATAGGTGGCCGCCCATGGACACCCGCAACACCAGAGGAGTTACAAATGCGTTGCCCGCCTTTTAAAAAGGAGTACGCTCTTTTCTTGAAGGTTTGTAGGTCGTATTGGTCCGGCAATACCGCAGATGAACCTAAATATACATAGCTTTAGTAACTTCGTAAAGTTAATAACTAATAGTTTTTTACCTTCATAATTTTACTTTGTGACCTAAATGAATAACTTATTTTTTAATTTCACTTCAATTATTATTCTTTAATATGAGGACGGAACGTAACAGCCTCTTTGGCCCTGTGGCATAAGTTAGCATATGCCCCACGGATAGTGAGGTCTGGATTTCGATACCTGGATACGATGCTGTATAATTGGTTAACACTATATAAATACTTAACATGACATATATAAATAAATGCTATACATATTTTAAAAAAGCTCTCTCGGAAATAAATTCTTGCCCCACGACATGGGGCTAAAAATAGAATTGCTGAAATATGGCAATGACAGTAAATGTAGCTTTACTGTCTTTTCCACATTTAAATTATAGTCATTTTTAAGAGCTGAAAAGGATGTCCAGATGCTGCATAATGATATTATAATACCTAATAATAAAATCAGAAAAGGAATATCATAACAATTCTAAACACAAAACTAAACAAAAGATGCAAATCTATTAAGCAAAACATTGGAAACCACTTGGAAACTCGATTCAAAAAAACGCAAGAAATTTGCAAGCGATCAATCGGGAAAACTTCTTGTTATTTCAACAACAACTGTACCCCAAGTCTTGTCTCGGAAAGTATTTGTTAAACAAATGAGATCCGTGCAGGGCTGTCCAAGTTTAATAAGAGCTTAAAAATATGTCTTTGTGGATGAATTACGGCTGTTCTATTAAATGGAGGATCGCAGAAATGAGGCTTGTCTGTCTATAACGAATTTCTTACATTTACTTTTTTTTCATACAAATCCCGCTCTGGAAGTAATTCATATGTCGCGTGGGACATTACAAATACTCAAATATGGACTTAAACGACACTCAGACTCAAGGCATCCTAACTTTATATTATAAACGCGAATGTGAGTTTATTTCTTTGTTACGCTTTCACGCCAATCGTACAATCATCATGAAGGGGAGAAAAAAGGACATAGGGTCATCTAGAGAAAACCATTTTTTTTATTTTTAACTATTAAAATCCTTTATGGATATCCCCTCCCGGGGGAGGGGAGGGAAGTTATGTGAGACTCTCCGCCCCTGAAGAGGGTCGGTATACACACTAAAAACCTGGGGTGAGCAGTCCCTCCGCCGACGGGGTGGGTCGAGATGGGGTCACGTTAGCAATCACCATCCCGCCCCAGCAAGAGAACACAACTGATCTAACCCAACCCAACTTGCATTTACGCGAGTGCAGCCGCGGGCAATATATTGTAGAATTATAAAACTGCCTCGGTAACGCAGTAGTAAATAAGATCGCTGTGCCTCATGCACAACGATCGCATTCATTACTGAGCCACCGGTCTCGGATTCAATGCCTGGATAAAGTATTTTTTATTGTCCTGTCAAGACTCTTCAAGTAACAGCACAGAGTTCAGAGCCTGGACCCATTCCCAGTGGACAACAACAAGGTAGCCTTCTATTACGTGCAAGCCGAAATCATAGCTGACGAAATATGGTTTACTACATCTCTACTTACACCCTCGATGATGCTGGTATGATATTTTATTTTTCACTTTCTTGCAATTCGTGCCCTATGAATAATTACTGTGTCGCGGGGAACTTTACAAACATTCAAACAACAGACACAAAGAATATCCAGACTCGGAACAAGTTTAATTTAGAGGTAAAGGGATCCACTTATTAGTAAGACTTAAAACTAGGGTTACTAATATACATCTGGTTGACCCACAAATACTCCAACAAAATGCCTTAATATTGATGCGTCATATTTACATGACAATGTTTGCAGAATGTTGGATTACACAAAGTTTTGTCCCGTGTGGGATTGGAACCCGCAACACTCGGCGCAATCGCAGTGGCAAGGCGACCTCTTAAACCAGTACGCCATCCGTGCAGCCATAGAGTACTATGTATCTAGGTACTGGCGATAGACTATCAAATGACATTTCAGAAGCTGAATGCAGCGTTCCAACATTCAACGCGTCGACAAACGCTATTGAAAGTGATTGAACTCCTATTCGTGAAAGGCTAATCAACGACGAGTGAAAATCAAACTCATGACAAGTGATTTGAATGGCTGTCGGTAATTCAGTCAGCCAATCACATAACTTGAAATGCGTTTGACCGTCTGCTTCGAACTGCTTTCAGAGAGCGGTAGTTTGTCTTGTTCAAAAGCTTGGTGTAGCTTAATCAATCAGATGATTAAATTTAAACTTCTTAACACGGATTTCTAATTGTTTATTTGTTAAATAAAGCAATGTTCATACATTTATTTGTTTAATGTTGGCTACACCAAGATATGTTTTGGGTTGGTACTTCTTATATCCTTATTATCTCTGGTTTGTAATGGCATTAAGATATTTAAAGTGTATGGTGTAGTTTTGAGAATACCGAATAAAATAAACACAATTTATTGCTTAGCCTTTCAATTTAATAAGAACAGTTTATTTTTTAAACACTGTTATGTCAATACATATATTATGTCAATTAGATAATCTACACTAATATTATAAAGCTGAAGAGTTTGGTTGAACGCGCTAATCTCAGGAACTACTGGTTCGAATCGAGAAATTCTTTTAGTGTTGAATAGCTTATTTATCGAGGAAGGCTTTAGGCTATATAACATCATGCTACAACCCACGGGGGCGGCGCAATAACGATAAACGCGGGTGAAACCGCAGACACATCTAGTTGGTAATAGGCATGGAACATTTCATAAGTAGCATGTGAAAAATCATATGAAATGATTTTTCATACGTAGCGCATGCTACTTTCGTTCACAATGGTTGCTAAAATCGTATCATATGAAATCACGTTGTCACGGGAACTGAAATCACAGACACAGCTAGCAAGAATGAAACCGCGCCAAACCGCAAAGCAGCGTATTTAGATCCAGGCATGCCAAAATAGATAGCTATATTTTGTTGATTCATCGATAAATTGTGCATCGCCGATTTGCTGGTGAACTTTGAACTCAAAAAATCCTCTTTAAATTAAGCGACGTAAGGTTTCAATCTCCTTGATATTATTCTTAACAGTTCGCGGAATCATTATAGTCTATCGTTTATGATATTAAATAATATGACGAAATTAAATTTTACATGCGATTAATCGTGTTCAATTGCGAACGTATATAAATTATTTTCAAAAAATCGTCGTCGTCAATTGCGAATTTAGTGTTCTATTCATACATTTTCATTATATGATTTTAGTAGCAAAAAGCAGCATATTTTGTTAATTTGCAATTTTGCAACACTGGAATTAAAAATCATTAATTGTGAAATTTCACAGGTGAAATCACTGTGAAAAAAAATAATTTCATCAAATGAAAATTAATTAAAAGTAGCAATCTATATGAAATGTGTGACGAATGCAGTCACAAAGGTATGACTGCAAGGACTGCTTCGTGGTTTACGTGGTCACTTCGCCGCTGCGACTAAACTGAGTGTTGTGGGTTCGATCCCTACACTGGATAAAACATTCTGTGATCAACATATGGTTGTGTCAAGCCTGGGTTTTCTTTGCGTCCGACGCTCGAATATTTGTACGATACATTCCTAGTGCGAATGTTGAGTTTTATAAATGGCAATAAGTCATGTATCTCATTTCCAATACACACAGTGAGACAGGAATTAATCCTTGGGACGGAGATGGTTCAAGAAAGACTGTGAGTGGATAAAATCATCTAAATCGTAAATAAAAATAAATATGTTTGCCATCCTTATTAAATGCCAAGATTTAAATCACAGATCACATCTTAACGTACTAAGATTGCACGGAAAAGCGTCTATACTAAGAACAGCAAGCTCACGTATTAAAATGATAATAATAATGTAAAATGTTTATATTTCAGCTGTTTTGTTAGCATATGTGTCAGATGACAACTTAACGTCCAGAATGTTGTCATTTACGCGTAATAGGGTGCATTTATAATTCTTTCTTTTTTGTATAAAATGCGTCGTACGGTGTGTTTGTGTGAAAATTGAAAACGTAAAATGTTTACGCTAAGTTGCATTTCTATAAGAGTGTTTAATATATTCGGTTATAATCGCTTCCACAGGATCGAGAAATTAAAAATATTAAACGAAGCCATAAGGAAGTTTGGCTGGACTTAGCAAGTAAATATATAAATAACTAGCTGACCTGCGCAACTTCGTCTGCTGCACATAAGATAATATTTTCACGTTTTTGCAACATTTTCCATTGATGCTCCGCTTCTATTGGTCGTAGCGTGATGTTATATAGTCTATAGCCTTCCTCGATAAATGGGCTATCCAACACTAAAATAATTTCTCAATTCCAACCAGCAGTTTCTGAGATTCGCACGTCCAACCAAACAAACTGAAGAGTTTGGTTGAACGCACTATCTATATATCTATAAAGCTGAAGAACTTTATAATATTAATATAGATATGCTTGGTGGCATGTGCATGAGGTTTTGGTTTTGATTCCCGGATTAGACATAGCATAGTCGATAACACTATGGTGTTCCTGTCATGAAAATTCTGAGTACCAGCACGTAGTCTCGAACTGTACCATATAAACGGTAATAGGCTCGCCCTATTTCGTAGAACTTTAAACTTTAGCTAGCGAAACGAGGGAGTAATACACCTCTGCCTCCTCTTTCAATAATATAGACAGGAGACGATACATGTATATATCGGCAGACGCCGTTTTTCATCAATAGTTACCAATAAACCGGTCCACCAAACACCCATAACCATAGCCCATATATTAGAATCCATACGTAGCAATAGTCCTACGCCTGCTGCGGCTCGTGCCATTGTATGTGTTCCATCCCACCTTTGACTAAAATTCTCGAAGAACCTCTTCACGTTGGACCCATGTCTCCGTGTAAGCCTCCCAAAGAGCCAGGTATTTTCTAATATTATATGTTAGAAAATACCTGTGATAAGATAAACATAATAATAATATTCTATTACATACAACACGATCTAGCCTAAACTAAGCAGAGCTTGTACTATGGGTACCTACTAGACAATGGATAAACATACATGTATACTGTTTTTTTTTTTTGAAAATATGTAAATATTACACATAGAAATAATATATATATTCTATAATAGAACTCAACAGTGTGTAATGCTTTAGCTCTGGTCTAAATTATTACCTGAAATACCTCATGAATTTTCCTAATTCGCTGCAGCCCTGGTTGTATTGTTTTGAATCAGCATAGCGAGGCGTGGGCGGAGCTACTTTTGAATTGTAAATGTATGTTTCTGCATAGTCCACGGCGTAATGATTGTGAGATTCCATGTAACCATGGCGGAATTATTTAAATACACGATTATTTTACAACCTTACTGACACCTTTTTTAATTGTGTGATGAATATAATTATTTTACATAGCAAAAAGCGATAAGAAGAAATCTTTTTGTGCAATCTGTACCAAAATTAGTCATATAATAAGGGAGTGAGTAATACATATTTTAAATTTAGATATAAAAAAGTTAGGCTATATTGGGGATGTCTCGCTATCTCCCTTTAACAGCAGCGTTTAAAATAAGTGTTCTGAGATAGGCATCAATATTTATTTTTAATTTAAAGTTTGAGTAACGTGATTATTTGACTTTAATAATAGAAAATATATTACCTCCGAAATACACTTTGAGCAAAGTAAAAAATTATATTTCATTATTTTCTGAAGGTATTGAACTGTGTCATTAATTACCATGTATTAGTTTATTTTTGTTTTGTTTTAAATTTACACAAATTACAAAATTATTACTAAGAGAATAAAGGGGTAATGTATAATATTGTCTTATATTGACGTTACAGTTAAAAGTAAAGTAATTTAATTTCAATGTACCTAACATTGAAATTAAACTACATTTTACGTATCTTAACGCGTGTCGTGCACAACTCCCCGTAACCAATAGCTGCTAAAAACCAGCCGAAAAGTTTCGGAGAGAATGTAAATTTAAATATTTTGATAATTTAAATAGCTTATTAATTTAAATAACTCCAAAATTATCCAATATAAGTATTTTAAATAACGTGCAATAAAATCCGCATAAAGTAATTTGATTACAATTTACAATTTGCGTAGCACTCAAAAAAAATAGTTCCATTTGATTTTCGAGGATTACAAGGATCGAACTTAAGACTTTAGCCTCGCAATCCACCGCTCCCCCCACAAAACTACCACTGCTGATTCTGCAGTATACTATTCAACAAACAAACTCTTTCGTATCTGCAATATTGGTTTTGAAACATAGCCAGCGTCATTTAGATCTGCAAAGTTCATAAATCTTCGGCGCCGTTGGACCGTAGACCGGACAGGCTAGTGGCATTTTGAGCTAAACGTGGCCTCACGCATTCACACGTAAAACTACCTAAACGACAATTTAAAAACGCAGATACTCTACCGTTTTGTATAAAACGGAAAAATGACTCGTATATTTTTATTACTTATATCACATAGTAACATAACGCAAACACGAAATATAAAAAAAAATTAAATCATCTTATATAAATAAGTTTCAATACGGTAGTTATACGAGGTCTGGTCTACTGCTGGAACCATTATTCTTAGTCAGCCTAGGTACTGCGTTACCGTATCCAGCTGCTTCTAGGTGCGCCGCGGAGAGGCTCCTATCATACACCCTCTTCTTCATGCCCGAGCATTTGCACAATATCAGAGCTTTGTGCGGCCACTCGTAACGCAATTGGCTGCAGGCAGTGGCTGAGTATTATGCAAATAATACATATAGTCCAAACTAGAACTATTGAAACGAAGAAGAAGAATACGGTAGTAGAGATATTTTATTTATAACCGGCAGTTTAAATATAGAGCGTAATATTACAATTCAAAAGTATGGAACAGAAACAGTCATCCATGCAAATTTAAACATATAATCACTAGAGTAGATTTTGTTAATAAAATTCTATTCTTCGAGAAAAGTTTTATGTTCCCTGACAACGTGTATGCGAAATTTCATGATGATTATAAATAAACTTTATTTGCAAGAATATGATCAAGTATACAGGTTGACTGTTTTATAGAAATGTACAGCATATTCTGCCACTTTTGGCGTGCTAAATACGTATACAATAAATGTTTGTTGTATTGTTACATGTCTAATATTATATTAAAAGAAGAAAATATATGGTCCATTAAATTAACAATACATGAAAAGTCAAGTAATGACATGCTTATACCTTGAAAATTTCGTTTATTTCATAACAATAAATAATACTAATTATATAATTATAAAACATGTTAATAATAGGTAATGCATTTAGATTAAATAGATCCAGAGAAGAATGCTGTACCTATTGCTTAATATTACACACATAAAAAGTGTCATGATTATTACAATAAATAAGATTAATAGAAATTTTATTAAAAAAAAGAATTATTGAATTTAAGTAATAGAAATTAATTATTTTATAATTACATTGCAATTGTGATTGTGCTCTAAATATTTGTTTATAGAATATTATTTCCCTATTAATATATTAAACAGTTTGCGTTGGAAAACCGAAGTAGACAATGTCTTGAGGCCCTTAGGTAAATGATTAAAATTCTTATTGCCATACAGAACACATTTCTCCTATATAGTAGATCGTTTGAATAGTTAAGGCGTTATGCAAACAAACAAACAAACTCACATTCGCATTTATAATATTAGTTTGGATATTAGCTTTGTATATAAATGTATGTCTCATTTCTGACCACGGTCTTCTTCTCAGTGCGCGAAGGGTTAGGCCATAGTCTACCACACGGACCCCGTGCGGCTTAACAGACTTCACATACCTTCGAGAACTGTATGCAGAACTATCAGACATGCAGGTATGCCCTGCGATGCTTTCCTTCTTCATAACTCTTTAATACGCACTTCGAAAAGAGCTTGGAACCCGAGCCCGCACACAGCAGTTATATTCACTACTGTCCGATGTAGTCAGTCTAGAACTCTAGAGTATAAAGACTTATTTTTTTATTGTATTAACTAGAAAAAAAGAGAATGATTAAAAGGTAATTTTACATAAAACTCGATTATATGTACATATGTATATAGTACATATAAAGCGCATCAAACCCACAATACGTTCGAGTACATAACACGAACCTATCCATTTCTGTTAAATCATGGGGAATGACGAGATATTTTGAAAAAGTTTCCCAGCCACGGTTCTCCCGTTAAACTAGATACTGACTAGTTTTTCCTACAATGTTGCGGACGTAGTTTTTTTTTGTATCTGTTTTTTTAGCTCGAGTCTCTGCGAGTCTCTATACTGTTTTTAAGTTGCTTCGAACTGTTTCGTATTCGTTGATATTTTATATTTCAATGTAGTAATTCGAATAATAATCGGTTCAAAATTCCATATCTTACGATAAACCAATCGATTGCTTGTATCTACCGAATCGAGATCGAATAATTAATAAAATCAAACAATATTTGGTCAATTTTTATAAGGGGTATACTGGTTATACAGCCTTGGAGGGGCAGTGGCTGAGGTCTTGGGTTCGATTGCCGGTTTGGGCAGTGCTTATTTTCTTATTTTTGGAAATCTTACAGCTAATAAATACAATTAGAGCATTAATAGCTAGAAATGGCCAATTACAAGTTTTCACATATACAGTGTTATCGGGATTTTGTAATAAAATCTCGGTATCAATACAGACAAATATCAAATAGATTTCTTGCTTATTACGTGGCACTTAAAGTCTGATCTGCGCAGATCAGAAAAATATGTGCGCACACACAAGTGCACTCTCTATTCTCTCATTCTCTGATCCGATGGGGCGACAATTTGATATGACTGGAGAGCAATCAGGCGCAGGACGTTGGTTCTGCTTCGGAAAGGCGTTGACCTTTACGTAGTTTCCGATGCACTATCAACGCCAACTTCCTAATTCTAAGCTGCTTTTGAGTTTTCTTAGCAGAAAAACGCATCAACTTTTTATTAGCCCGTCCCGGGGTTCGAACCCGTGATCTCATGCACAGCAGTTGCATTAAACACCGCTGCGCCACGGAGTCCCATAAAAAATGTGAGCCTGCCTTCCAGAAAACAGGCTTAAGTATGTCCACACATAGAAAATCTTCTATCAATCCAGCCAATTCCTTGCAATACATTATATTTTCATCTCACGAACAGTGCACAAGACAGACGCGATGTAAAAAATATTCATTTCCAACGTTCAGGTATGGTCGACGTAGCGGAATCAAGTCAAACTGAGAATCCGAGCGCTTGAAATGCATTTTTGCTCTGTATATTCATTTTTTTAAAGCTGATTATACGTCATGTAACACGAAGACTTAGTCTTTTTAAAGATACCGTATATTATTTTCTCATGGCAATTTTATCGTACAGTTCTTGCAACTCACGAAGGCGAGCGGTCTTTACTTGTAGTTGAACGTGTACATGCATAGTGCGGTAGTATGCGTGTTTGACAGAGCGGTCAGTTGCGAGCAACACTTACACACACACACATACATATACGCGTTTATCACAAATAAAGCCCGCTCGCCTTCGTGAGTTGCAAGAACTATAAATATGTTGACGTTTTGTAATTATTAGGCACACATAAACAAAGAAATAAAGACACACACACACGCACGCACGCACGCATGTACGCACGCACACTTACACACACCTATACACACAGTGCCTCTTTGGTCTTGTGGCGTAAGTTTGAGCTAATGTTTGTGAACTAGTCTTGCGATCCCCAAAGGATTAGGCAAAGATGAAACATCCACACTTCATAGGTTATATATAGGTTTTAGGTTCCACGGTGCCAGGCTATTGCCGTCTATAAGCCACAGTTTTAGACTTCATATTACTGCTGAGAATTTCTTAATAGGAAAACCTAATAAAACTTGACAAACCTAAGCCTTATAGCTTTTGCATTTAAAAATATTCTGGGCTTTTTATTATTTACATAGTGACCTTAACTATAGCTGGCGATTTGTGGGTGTCAATCACCTATCGTTTTGGGTCATACAGGCGGCAGTCAATTTGCGAATGGCATAACTCAATCCTTTGAAAGAGCTTTAACCTTTTGTATTAGATATACTTTAGCAACTTAAGCACTAAGAATAAGTTAAAGCTCAAAGGCTCACATGTACCAATGTTTTCCTGTGTTGTTAGATTAAACTAGGAATTGTTAAGAATATGGTAACAACCCTAGCTGATCATAATAATAAATACCAAACAGTATCGAATAATAACTCTAAAGTCAAAACAGAAACAAGAATACGTCTCGCAACATAACCTCATTAGATTTCAATCATCGAATTCGCAAACGCGAAACAAAATAATAAACAACTCCAACTCGATGCTGTAATCGTCTGCAATCCAGTCAGCGACGTTAAATCGAATTATTCCCGTCGTCCGTCCGCAGCTTCGCCTGTGCCTCGCGTATTTTTTTTATTTTCTGTTCCTTTTTAGAAAACATGGTGTTGCGCGCGAATTTTAAATTTAGGTTATTTTAAAATGGCTAACGTGTTTGTTTTTGACGGTATCTCTATCCGTTTATTCCGTGTGGCATATTGTTAGCTGTGTTTGTAGCTAGCTTTTAAATGGTTTCAGTATTTTTATCAATTTTTGAATTGCATACTGCATAGGTGTTGCAGTGGTTTAAATGTTCACCTCGCCATTGCCAATAAGTTGGATTGTACCTGACATCGAATAAAAAATGGTGTTATTCACAAATAGCGGTTTTGAATCTGAATGTTTTTGCGTTCAATATTTCAATATTTGGCTTTTGTGACATAGCGAGGATTATCTGGTGCAAAAAGTATCTTGAGAAATTTACTAAGAAATGTTATTACTTAGACAAATGTGAATGGGAAATTTGGACGAGGATGACTCAAGGTAACGAATATCTAACCAAATCAGAGATATTCTGGAAAATGGCTGGGTTTAAAGTGCTCTAATTCTATGAGGGGGCAAGAAGTATGTGATAAGAGCAAGCAGAAGAAAGTAAGATATCTCCCTTGCTTCATTCCATTTAATTAGAATTAATGAAGCGAATTAATAGTTGTACTTTATCAATTCTCATTATATCCTTCTTCAATCATTCCATTAGTGATATAATATAGGTATGACAGGACGATATCGAGAAATTATTGGATGCTCTAATAAGTTGGTTGGTGTATATAAGTATCTACAGACAGAAACACCTTAAGAATGTATGATCGGCGATTAGCATTAGAATTATAAGTAGATTTAGTCGTCTGACAACAAAAAAGAAACAGTGTTACTACCTTTTCGCTGGTTCAATTAAAGATGGTGATATTTTACTAAGCAAGCTAGATCATTATTAATTCACTACAGCGTGCTCTTTCACTCGCTAATGTGGATTTATGATTGTTGTGTCATCAATAAGCAGCGATAGCGTAGTGTAAACCGATTGACTACTACTGGTCTCGAGGTCGATCTAGATGTACCTCTGGCTTTTCGAGGTTATGTGCATATTAAATAGTTAATTATCACTCGCTTTAACGGTGAAAATATTGTGGAGAAACTGTCATGTCTGAGGGTTCTACGTGTTAATATTCTAAATGTGTAAAGTCTGTCAACCACTGGGCCAGCGTGGTGGACTACGGCCTTATCTTTTCCTTATGAGAAGAGACCCTTGCCCAGCAGTGTGACAGTATAGGGCTAATATTATTATTAATAGTGATATTAAGGAGTTTATTATGAGGAGTAGATTTATTCATCTTATTGAGTACTAAACAATACAACAAGCTAAAGAAAATACGTATAAGGAAACCTTGTAACCTTGACTACCTATAAATGTACGCTATGAAAACTTCGGAAAGAAGTTCCTACATTATATTCTCGTCATGAACGAAGCTCCGCAAATGGTTCGAGTAATAATTTTCGCATTACTACAATCGCTATGGTAGACAGGGAAATTTATATACTTACTTAAGTAGCCACTTCTAAGCAGCACATTTCCTAAATCTACACTTTTCTATAGCATACGCTATGCGATGTGGAATCTTTAGGCGATATCAGGTTTTTCCAATATCAAGTTAATCTTGACCAACATTCATTTCCGTCATATATTATTCAATTCTGTTTTTTCATTCAATCGCATTTTGTATGCAAATAATATATTTCACGTCTTCTTCTGCGGCCAATTGCGCAGTCACTGAGTCGATACTCGTTTCAGACAGTATCATAGGAGTTTGCTGAAATTGTCAGTAGTAACATGGAGTCTGAAACTACACCCGGTAACAGCAATGGCTTCTATAAGAATGTAATAAAAGGCAAAAGTATTTTCAAACTTGTAATTTTCTACTTCTGAAGACTAAGAAAAGCTTTAACAGCTTTGAACACATCACTACTGAACTCTTCAGGCCTTTCGAAAGCCGCAAAATGGCCGCCGAAATCGTAACTAGTCGTTCCAACTAGATTGGGATACTTCCACTTCAGTACAAAGTCAGGACTGTGAGCCAACTCATGTTTGAAGCGAAGACCCCATGTTGGAACTGGTGTTGGTATTCTGAAAGGTAAAAGTAGAATTATTGAGTGGCTGAATGTACAACAAACTTGCAAAGAATACATACTTGCATAAAATACGTATGTAAAGGAGAAGAAATAATAAGTCGTTGTCATAAAATTGTCACAAACTGAATGTGTGTATGTTCCAGGTTTCTAGGAATAAACTGATTGGTTGTAAAGTGTTACTAAATACATTTTTGGGCAATTCTTAGTAGCATTCCGGTACTATGCTCGAGATATCGCTTCCCGGCAAAAAAAGTGTCATAATGCAAAAATAGCTATTCCGAGAAAATGTAACTTTTATAGTTTTTTGATATTTTATATATCAATAATTTGAAAACTATAATAGTTACAGTGCTGAAATTTTATTTGCAAATAGATTACTTATATGTTTACCATAGGGTTCAATATTTAATAACAAAATTAAATATTTTTCTAAGTAACTATTAAGAAACTCTTAATTAGGTGCATATTGTGACTCTTTTTTCGGATAAAATGTCTGTAGTTTGAAAAATAATACACATCTTGATGTTACTAATTATCACTATTTTTATTATAAAAATGTGTTTACACTTAATTAAACATACAGAAAAATAATTAAGTTATAAAATTCTAACTTAATATGTTATTAAAATAAAAACATTACAACAAAAACAAACTTCTAACAATCAGTCTTTCTTTCTTCAACGTCAACTTTTGTTGTTAATTGCTCTAAAATGTTATCTTACAACTAAAATGAGATTTTCATCCATAAAAATATGGCTTTTGCATTCATCAGCATAAATAAGCTTAACTAATAATAAACTTAGAATAATAATGAAAAATAACTAAATTATAAACGTTTCTTTAACATATTTTTATGAGAAAAATAACAAAAACAATCCTCTTTATAGGTAATGATAATTATTTTCACAGGAATTCACGATCGATTTCAGTTTTTGAAAAAATACAATTTTCGTCTAACACTAACAACTAAAATACTAATCTTATATCTTACGACTAAAACAAGATTTATCTCGATTTTGTTGTAAGATGTGAGATTAGTATTTTAGTTGTTAGTTCTAAAGAAATAAATAAAGATAAATTATTTAGATTTATAAAAAGATTCATAAAAGTGGGAAATGTGATTATTTTGCAATAAATCAAATAGATCCTTTAATTTATTTTCTTTGAGTTTTGGTCTTCATCGATATGCTAGTTTGAGGGAAATTGAATGAAGGTTTTTTTTCGCGTTAAAACTGTTTCGGAGAAATTATCATCTTTATAAGAGGGTTTAAACAGCAGCTGAGTAGGATCGCCCTGCAACAGTTTGAAAATTTTCAACGCCGAAATTTTTAATGATTTTCCTGCAGTTAACCCAATATCCTCGGACAGACGTTTCAATGAATAAAAGTCAATCGATGACATCTCTGTCACGCTATAGGGATTACCTTTTTTCTTAGCGCATTTAATAGGTTTAACGTAATGATACTAGATATACTAGATTTACGGACTGAACTCGTAACTTGCTCAGGATGTTCATTTTGAAGTACGTTACTTTCTGGGTTACATACTACTGCACCATTCGCACTGCAGCGATTTTTAGATATACTAGACTTAGAAGTATCACTGCTGCTACTGCTACTACCACTACAGCTGCTGCCGCTACTACTATTCGACGAGGAAGTAGATGAAGAGAAATCAGAAGATATGGAGCGCTTTCGCTGTGGAATATTCTTGGAAGTAGAAGGAGTCACAGCATAATTCTCTGTTGTACCAGTATTGACATAAGGTTGGGTTTGATACTTCTCTTTTGACAATAATAGAGAATTCTGCTTAACACGCTTTCTTGAAGTCGGTCGACCAACGCTACTGCCTAAAGACGAACTCTTATATCCACACTCAGTTTCAAAATTTGGATCTTTAATACTGTCATCACTTTCTTGGAAATAATAATTTTCTTTATCTGATGTTAAATTTGCATCTAAAACAATGAAAATAATTTGATTGGTCTAAGCTACGAGTATTTACATTAACGTAAATATCAGTTTAAACTTAACAAACCTGCACAAAAAGGTTCTTTAATATCCGCAATAATGCTTGGGGTTTCGCATTGAGTATCCATTGTGTTCTGATCTTTCCTTTCGTTCTGCTTATTTCCACATTTTTTCGTAGTAGATGTATCGGGATCTAAAAATAAAATAAATAAATTTCCCTGGACAATTAACACATGGCCATCTGAATTCAATTTAGGCAGTGATTTTATTATGTTTATAAGAAAGTAGATAAACATCCGTATATACTCCTAAATAAGTGCATACTTTTATAAATTACACAGAACAAATACACCACAACACACTTATATTTTTTGTCCTGGGTGGGATTCTAATCTACGACCTCACGCTTCGCAATGAGCTCATCACCCACTACGGCATCAAGAATGAATGTCAAAAATATTGTAATTAAGTTATTACTTTACATTCTGCTACATGTAAAATATAAGAACCGAACGAATAAGTAACATTACATTTATTTACATATAAAACACTAACCTTGCATTAAAACATCGTTTTTCATAGTATTTTGAGTGCAAATATTTTGGTCGTTATATTTCTCGATAGCCAGTTGTATTAAAAATGCTGCCCGACTGTTATTATTCATGTTGATCTAAAAAAAGGAATACACCATTAGTAAAGACTAATATAATATTTTAATTATAACATAAAAAATAATGATATAAGATTATACACAGTTTATTTTATTTATAAAAGCAGACATAAAACAAAATACGCCATGTAGTTTTAAGATTAAGTTCAATTTTATACAGGAAAAAAGACAGAATACAATATAAAACTCATGATTATTCTAATAGTTCACAACAAAATTATCATTACATGTGTTGCGATCTTATTTCATCCTTTAAACCGCTAATATGGATCAGAAACAGTTAAAAAAAGAGTCCCGACACAGGTTATGTCTGTTTTTCGTATGATGTGGTAATATTTACGAAGCTTTTTCGTCAAAAACACAGTCATAACACAGTCTGAGTCGCTTTTTTCGTAATGATTTTATTATTTAAACGTAAAACTCACCGATAGAAAGTCAAATCACACGTTAATACGCTTTTCTGGAGACACTGTACACGTCCACTCTGTATTATCACAAATGTGACACTGTTCACGCCGGCGAATAGATCAAAATGGCTCCGTAAAAAAGAGTACTTAGCACCATCTAGCGGTAACCGTGCGTAACATAAAAACGACGCTTTAACAGCCGACTAAATGAAAGACGTACAATTTAATGGTGTAATTATGTCATTTTGTACCTAATATGTGTTGTGACACTTTTCTTGCCGGGAAGCGATATATTACTGTTTAGAGTACTAATGAGCATCTCTTCGAATAATCCAGCACCGTAGGGATACATTGATTGGGGAATTTGTTATTAGGTATTGCATCAGGAAATTCTCAATATTAATTGCGGATATGGATATATATTAGGTAACGCCCATTAGCTGAGTTTCAAATATATATAGCGTAATCTTTTCTTTCAATATTTAGTGTTACAGGCGTTTATATCGAGACATGGAATGTAAAAGGGGCGATTACTGAAACCACTACACCATCCGTAAAGTCGGACGTACTTTTACACCAATTACTTATATTGGTGGCGCTTCTTTAAGCACACCTGCTTATTAGTATCATTACCAAATAATTGGTAACGCCAGGCCCTTCAAAAACATCTCACTCAGATTTCCTTATCCACATTAAATTCTTCAGACTTCACGCATAGCTCTATCTATATTTAAATTTCCATTTAAACTTACTGAGACAAAATCTGTTCTGTGCCAGCGTCCGCAATGGTCTCTTTATACAGCCTCATGGCGGTAGTGATACTATCACTGATCCAATACAGCATAATATTGTCCAGCAGTTTGTCATAACTAAAGTACTTGTCCAAGCCACCTTGAGGAGCCAGTTTGTTGGCAGGGTCGGTAAAGATCATGAATTTGTCCAACATGTAGGTCGCAAGACCTGCGGGCGAATCTTGAAGCGCAATTCCTGTAAAAATGTAATTACAGATGTGAATTGGATAGAAAGACTTTCTCATTTTAGCCGACTTCAAAAAGTGGAGATTCTCAATTGGGTTTTTTTTTTTGGCTACGACCGATGTGTGAGCTCAGATGTGAATTTCACCCACTTTTTCTTATCTTTAGGTTCCATTCAATACTTAATGCACATAGTACCAGATTATTTCAATTCTTTTTTATGTCACCAAAATCTGTGTGACAATATCTGTATATTGTTTGCTTGAAACAAAAAATCCCGGATTAAGCAAAATTATTTCTCCGAAATCCGAATCGAATCCACAGCATTGGCGTACTGGCATTACCACTTAAGCAAACTTTGTATTCATATTAAGTCTTTTATAACAACAAGAGTACCTCTTTTTGCAAACCATTTTTAAACCCCGAAAAGCAGAAAGTAATATCCAGTACGAGTTGTTTATGGCAGTTATCTAAAAACGCCTGCTTCATAGCGTTTAACAGAATTCGTTTTAATACGAGACGTAGCTGCCATCAGAGAGCGGCACGGAAATAATTAAATTTTGTGACGTTGAATCCATTGGTTCCATCGATATATGCTTCGAACATGCCTCTTTTTACTTTTCAAATGGTATTACGATTACTGTTAATAATATTTGGAATAACATTATGTTACTAACATATCCTTTAATTTTAAATCATTGTAAAATATTTGGTATCAAATAATTTTGTCACC
This sequence comes from Catocala nupta, assembly GCA_963675205.1. Taxonomy (NCBI): domain Eukaryota; kingdom Metazoa; phylum Arthropoda; class Insecta; order Lepidoptera; family Erebidae; genus Catocala; species Catocala nupta. Next base: position 18,693,739 of record OY776102.1, on the reverse strand, counting down.
GAATGTGAGAGCATTACATACAACAGTCTATTAAAAATACAGAAGATTATTTTCTGTACTTTCAATAGACTATTATTACGGAAAAATAGATCATGCTCGCAGTTTCACCTGCTTTTATGCCAAGAGAAAATTGCTTACTAAGATAAAAAAGTATAATATTATGTGTTAATTCAGTTACGGCATCTGTATATGTATGCCAAGTATCATATAATATTACAAAGATTTCCACGTGATTGAGTAACAAGCATTCGAATAACCAAATATTCGAACATTTTCACAATCACTTAAATTTCTATTCCTAATTATTATCACAAATGCGAATGTCAGTTTGTTTACGTTTGCATGCCTTAACTCCTCGACCGATTATCATCGCATCCATGTTATAAAACAAAGTACATAATTTACTTTTAATCTCGAAAAAAGTATTGTGCCCAGTCAAGCCGCGGGATATAGTACTAGTATTTTATAACTCTGATTTAAGAAAGTTGACCCTCATCATCTTGGATTACGTCAATACGTAATACATATGTGTTTGCATAGACATTTTATAGGTAGTAGGCTGGTGTCCGATAAGATTGGCTGCCTTGACAGAAATTTTATTTGAAGGTACCATTTATTTTAAAGTGTCGCATATGGATGGTATAATTAGCTGTTTAACATAACCGTTAGCTATTTTACTTGATGTCAAACAGCTGAACAATGTCCAGCTGGATTGCCATTGCGAAAATTGCGGAAACTGCTAACCAAGTTTGGACGTAACATTGACTATCTGCAGTCTTTATAAGGGTTTGGTGTATGGCGATCAGGATAAAATATAAAACAAGAAATAATTATTGTTAGAAACAAATATATTGAACTATTTATTCACTATCCACTTGAGTTAGGGTTATTTTAACTCATTATACTCTTTTTATTTATTCATTTTGACAAACAATTTGCCGTTTTAAACGCCATTATTGTTGTTTTGACACAAAAATCCGAGCGATAGAATTAAAAACTAAAATCTACATTCTGACTTTTCATTTAACGCTGTTTTACGTAACATTTAATTGCTGAACTCGCTGCAAAATGTTTATGCAATTCTTCGCGTTAAAGTTCAGTAATTATGGAAGACCGCTAAACGTCATTCACGTGATTTACATGACGGCACTATTTTGTAAAATACCTAGCTATTGGTTATGTAAAGCAGCTATTTATGTAACCAATCTGCGACATACACACAAATTAAATTTTATGTAAAAATACTTACCAATGGTGTCAGGTTTAGTTGACTGCAGATGCATATAACCAAACTCCTCTAAGTAAAACTTAATTTTATTCGCTACAGGATACCATTTATCCGCATGCTCTCCAGCCACATAAGTTGGCCAAATGCATCCCAATACCCAAGTCAACGCGGCATACTTGGCGAAATTCACCGGAAGGTTGGTGTGGAAGCCGAGGACTTCGTTAGGGAAGATGGTGGCCATATTGGAGCCAATGTTGTGGCCAAAATCACCGCCTTGCACGCAGTAATGTTTGTGACCAAGTCTTTGCATTAAGTTCCTCATTACAATCGCTATTTGACATGGTGAGAGACCTGCGCGAGCTGGTGCCTGGAAAATAAATATTAAATAGTCCATATCTACATAGCTATACATGAATAGCAGATATAATCTAATGGTAGACCGTTGGACTGCCTCGCAGAGATCTCGAGTCTTCTCAAGGCACCAAGACACAACTCTGACTTTTAAAATTATGTGCGTATTGAATAGTTAACATCACCCGCTTTAAAAACATCGTGACTAAAACTGCATGTCTGAGAGTTATCCATAATGTTCTTGAAGACATGTACAATCTGCCAACCCGCATTGAGGCGCTGTGTTAAACTATCAGCCTATGAAGAGGCCAGTGCTCAGCAGTGTGGCAGTTTATATACAAGGCTTATATTAATGATACATCGTTCACTAATTAGTAATCAACTACTGAGTTTGCTGACAATACAAGCATCTCTTTAGGTAGAACAGCTGACATAAATTAACTATAAGTAATAATACCCCGTAAAATGTTATGGCCATCGGTGTTACAAACTCTACAAACCTTTAAACATACATACATAAAGAACACTTTTACTCGAAATTACACAAATACAATCTAATTCTATATTCTGTCATACACACAACACCGTCTAGCCCTAACTAAGCAGAGATTGTACTATGGGTACTAGACAATGGATAAACATACATATAAACTTATTTTTTGTAAATACATACATATTACATATATATAGAAACATCCAGACCAAGACAAACATCCATTTCGATGCACACAAATGTTTGACTTGTGCGCTAATCGAACCCGCGACCTCAGGCATGGCAGTCGGTTATACTAACCGCTACGTCATCGAGGCCGTTGTTTTGTTATAGGGATCGAACACTTTGCGTATTGGCAGTGGGGAGACGACCACATAAACTACATCCAAACTATATCCATACTAACAATTCCTCTATTGCAGTCAATATTTAATCACTTTTCTAGTGCTTATCATCTGATGCGATCAATAGTAGAGCACACACGACAAAGCCCAAAGCCTTCATACCCACAATTGTTTTTACAAACTCTATTGACCTGACGTCACTGTGTATCCTATATTACCAGTATTTTTTGTTTCTAGTTTAATAAAGGCAACTTCCGCACCAGACGCAAGGCGTTTATTCATTTAACAGAACAGGTTGCTAAAGTTCCTTCAAGGATATTTTTTTTGGTATTAATTTTTTATTTCTAATACAATTTTGACTGCACGGATGGCGTAATGATTTAAATGATCGCCTTGCCACTGCGCGAACGCCGAGTGTTGTGTGACTTTTATAAATATCGACCTCCGGCTGTGATTTACAGATCTATTGGCACGACAACTTGGCATACAAGTCAAAAAGTATATTTTGTTTACATTTTAGTAGATTATTCTAATTTATTTCTAAAACCTACTAAGCTAGAATTTATGATGTTTGTGGGTTTATTTTCAGATTAAAGTTGATGCCAATATAACTATAACCAGATTAACTAAACATAAAACATTACAAGAACAACCCACTTGTATAGTTGATCGGTTGACTGATTGCAGTTGTAGGTCTAAAGTCACCTGCCTAACCCTATTATATGCAAGCGCTCTGATAGGTTCTTTTCCTATACATAATATTTCAAATGCGACTAGCATTACCAAACACACTAATGAAATAAAATAATAACCTCAAAATCGGTACATAAGTATTTCAGTTAGTATGTAATATTATATATATAAAAAATTAAAACAAAAAAAAATATATGTATATATAAATATGAAAAAGTGCAAGCTATATTAGCATAGCATACTTTTGACTGTCTATCTATTAGCATAATTAGTGTTTAATAATAAAACAACAACCTGTATAAGGATTGTACGAGTATTGTATTAACAAAAACATGCTAACAGAACAGAAACTATTGTCGGCCTCGATGGCGTAGTGGTTAGTGTAACCGACTGCCACGCCTGAGGTCGCGGGTTCGATTCCCGCACAAGACAAATATTTGTGTGCATGAACATGGATGTTTGTCTTGGTCTGGGTGTTTCTATGTATAATATGTATGTATTTACAAAAAAAAAAAGTATATATGTATGTTTATCCATTGTCTAGTATCCATAGTACAAGCTCTGCTTAGTTTGGGCTAGATAGTGTTGTGTGTATGTGGTAGAATATTAATATTAATTAATATTAATATTCAGAAGTGTCCGTGACTTATATTCACTTTTAATTGAATGTAGCCATCTTTAACCACATATTTATATTTTTTTTGTGACTGTTGGTTCTTAGGCTAGTAATGTATTGCAGCTGAACAATGTCCTTTATAAGTTAGTAAGTTTTTATAAGTTTTAAATGTTGCAACATATACAAAATTTAATTAAAATAATCTAGATTGTTATCTCCTGAGGACCTTAATTTCTCTCTCTGTTGGTATACTAGAGTTCGTATCAATGTAATATAGTTATTCTCCTACTAAAATAAATAAATCACAACTGACGTACACTCAACAAAAACGTCTAGTAAGAACCGTAAATTTATTTCCATACCCATTATAAAACAATACCTTCTTGAATTTCACGACGAACTACTGATATTAATAATTTAAAGGTTACTAACCGAGAATCGTGAATAAAATCTTACCTCTGAGAAAATAAATCCAGGTAAACTTGGTACGATAACCTCGAACACAAAATTGTACCCTTTCCTCTGTGTAGTCAGGAGTGGTATCGCTTCGTAGAATTCTCTAACAGATCCCGGCCAGCCGTGCAGTAACAATAACGGTATTACCTGTTAATTATATCAAACTAATATATTTTGCTCATTGGTCTAGAAACATGACATTTCTGATCATTAAGTCGGTTAATAGGTCAACTAAGTGGTACTACGTTTTGTTACGAGGAAATAGAAGCAACACTGAAGCTAATTTGATATTATAGTCCTATTATAGTCATATTTCCTTTTTCCTTCGATTCTGGGTCCTTTAAGCGGGGCGTGAAAAAGCACCTTCTCAAGCCGTCAAAGTAGGGACCTCAACATCGCCTCAGCTGCTATGAGGACGATGTGGAGGCCACTGCTCTTAGACCACACGACTGCTTACTATCAGGCGGAGTGTGGTCAATTTGATGAGCAAAAAAAAAAAATAGTAGTGTAATGAATCTCACTTTTCTAAAATATTATGTGGCTATATTACCAAATTCACATCAATTACTCGGTTAGTTGAGAACGTCTTACTCGGTTGAATGCTAGTTCCTCACTACTCACTGAGCGATCTTTCACCGAGAGCCAAGTTACTTTTTCTCTTCCACAATAACGCCAGTATTTAAAAACGACGGCTGGCTGTGTTGCCAGTTGGGTAAATAAAAACACCCGAACAGAATTATGAATAGTGAAATTTGGTTAAGCTAAAGTCCTTTTGATGTTAAATGATACTAAATGATTGTAAATTATAAACTGCTAGGTTAGGTTAGTAAGAGTTTGTTGACTGGATGAAAAGGATATAGGACACTTCCCTATGCACTTTTTTGTTCCCCTGAGAACGTGTATGCAAAATTTCACGATGATCGGTCGAGTAGTTTAGGTGTATAACCGTAACGAACAAATAAACAAACAAACAAATCACATTTATAATATTAGTTAGGACTACTCAATGAAGCTTATACCATCGAACTAATTTGGTTGGAACTTGGCACACAGATAGGTATACCATGTCTTAAGACATATAAGATATTTTTATCCTAGTATGCGAACTTGTGCTATTAAAGAATGTAGAAATCATCCTAATCCAAATTATCCTATCTATAATATTATAAATGTGCCTTAACTATTCGATCGATCATCATAAAATTTCGCTCATATACGTTGTCAGGGGAACAGAAAAGGACATGGAGTGCCCTTTCATCTTGAAAAATCTTCTGTTACTAACCTAAGCTACATTTACGCAAGCGAAGCCGCGGGCAAAATCTAGTCTATACTAATATTATAAAGAGTAAAGATTTGATTCTTTAAAGTTCGAAAAAAATCTCTTATACTCCAGCTTTGTCCGTCCGTCTACCTGTTATACAACTTTCAACTCAAGAACCGTAAAAGCTAGTGACTCGCAGTCAACGCCATTCGACTCAGCATAGTCGATAAGCCCCTGAAATGACTATGACCTTCGACCTTTGACCTGAAGGTCACGTATTAACACGTCACCTTTGCATATTATTTGAACCATTTTTTCGAACTCTAAGATTTAGAGCAATTTATTGCCGTTTCTCACTTGTTGTTTGTTTGTAAGGGTTTAACTCAAAAACTATTCAACCGATTTTTAAATTCTTTCACCATTGGAAAGCTATATTATCACCGAGTAATATAGGCTATATAATATTTAAAAATCACTGTTACTTACATAATCCAAACTTCTTTTATGCGTCTTCTTTTAAGTCGCGGGCAAAATCTAGTACGTAATAAATTGGACCTATGCCCGTATATTAAATTTATTCCAATTTCAATTATTATATTTCCAATTGATTTATTCCATTTTTAAATTTATTCGCTAATTTATTCCACGAGACAGTTGAGTTGACAGTTGACAGTTTGTCACTAGCAATATAAAACGGAATACGTACCATTACATTATTTTCCACTTTTGGCTTCACATGTATATAATGTATATCCAATCCTTGAATATTAGTCTTGAACTGATCGAACTGGTTCAAGAACTTAGAACGCTGTTCGAAGTTATACTTGAAGATCCAATAAGAGTAGAAATGTTCAAAGGCTTCCGAGTTCACTCCGTAAGTCCAAGCAGTATCCTCGAGATTCTGCTGCTTGTCTGCTCGTCGGTACATTTCAAATAACCATCGGATTTCTGACTCCATCTAAAATAGGATAAAAGCTTTGGATAAAATACAGCGCGTAACAGAAAAGTGTGGTTATATTTTAGGGTCGTAATATATAACTGAAAAATCACCTATGTGCCTTACCCCGAATCAAAACAAATAGTTTTAATTTCTATTACAATTCGTTTTCAATATTATTTATTAATTATTTAACCTTTTAAATCGTGGTGGCACACCAAGTGGCCTGACACAATAGATTTTTTATTAAGTTTGATAATTTAAGACTTGACTGACTACGTATCGAAACAAACGCATTACCTATACCACTATCAAAATTGTACTTGGTCATTTTCGGGTTCACGAAGGTCAACCGAATCAGCTATTATAGTGTTTTTTACCTATCAAATAGAATATATATCTCGTGAAAATAAGGCATTGAGATTTAATCCTCGCGGTTTTCCATTTTACGTCTATATTATGTGACCTATACCTTTATGTTACACACTGTATACATTTTCTGGTTAATTGAAAGTTAATCCAAATAAAAATGTAAAGTGATTTGCCATTTCAGGGCTTAAATAGCAGAAAGGGAAAATGATTATCGAGTAGCGACCACAAAAAGGAAATTTCTGCAGGGGACAGCCTTCACTACATGGACATACGAACTACATAAAGTGGGTCAATCGGTCCATTTGCTGCTGCATCCAAATCTTAGTTCTTACAATACAAATTCGATTCATTAAATTGAAGATTGATGTGATGTATAACTTCAATAAGATTTTCTTTTTGTCCTCACTCAATTTTTATTTTCTTTACGGTAAAAATGTTTAATTGAATGTACACAAGTGCATGCTCACTGATTGTACATTTTGTATAGGAGCAACATTTAACTGAACTTGAGTATAGCAACGTCTAGGCTCTAAACGCATAGATCTTTAAGCATTTCAAGAGCGAGTCAGTTCTACTAAAAATTAAATGTTTATGCATATAAGGCAAAATTGCACTTTTTGTAAAGAAAAAGGTCTTATTAGCTGTTATATCAACGATAGACAGTAACGTTGGGTTCTTACTCCAACCGCAAGAGGCAAAGTATTTCAAAGATTTTTATTAATAATACAACTCCCTCACTAGGAATAATTCGCCAAAATTGACAAACACGTAAGAACAAAAAATGTAAAAGGAAATGTGGTTGCATTAAGTCTATACAAAATACTTCCCTATTTTCTCTCTGAAAAATTCGATAGAGCTACGAACAAGTAGCATATCTATACTAATATTATAAAGCTGAAGAGTTTGTTTGTTTGTTTGCTTGAACGCGCTAATCTCAGGAACTACTGGTTCCACTTGAAAAATTATTTTAGTGTTAGATAGCCCATTTATCGAGGAAAGCTATAGGCATATAACATCACGCTACAACTAATAGGAGAAGAGCAGCAATGAAAAATGTTGCAAGAACGGGACAAATTATCTTGAATGAAATTAAGAAGTAATTGCTACACACCCAAACACCACTTGATAGACATGACATCACTGCCAGAGCTTTTAAACAATAATTAAAATTTCTTATGAATTTTATTATAAAGCGTCGTCTGTACGGCCAAGTCCTTTATTGAATATACTCTGTTGAATGGCAGAAGCGTGGTCTGCCATATTTTAGTCTGGTTAATTGACAAAATAAGGCCAGATGAAATTGATTCCATCATTTCAGCTGAAATACCCGATGAAACAGTTGACCCTAAATTGCATGCAGTAGTGACAAAACACATGATACACGAACCTTCCGGGGCTTTCAACATCAACTCACCCTGCATGATCGACGGCAAGTGTTCAAAGCGATACCCCAGAAACCTAATTGCTGAAACTATAACGGGAAATGACGGATACCCATTGCATCATGGGCGATCAGTTGCGGACAATGGGCGATCAGTAATTGTGAAAGTAAAAGGACAAGACTTTGATGTAGACAATCGTTGGCTAGTGCCATACTCGCCAATATTGTCCAAAGCTTTTGAGGCTCACATCAATGTGGAATATTGTAACTCCGTCAAGTCGATAAAGTACATATGTAAATATGTTAACAAAGGTAGCTATATGGCCATATTTGGTGTAACAAATGCAAATAACGAAGTATCTCAGTATCAGATGGGTCGCTATGTAAGCAGCAATGAAGCAATTTGGCGAATCTTTTCAGTTGCGATCCATGAAAGGCACCCTATAGTAGTCCATTTGGCAGTTCATCTGGACAATGGACAACGAGTGTATTTCAATCAAGAAAATGTAGCGGCATGTCCACCATCGACCACATTAACAAGTTTCTTCTCAGTTTGTCAAACAAATGTTTTCGCTCGCACTTTGCTATATGCTGATATGCCACGTTATTACACATGGAACGCATCGTCAAAATCGTTTCAGCATCGGAAACAAGGAACACCAGTTGAAGGACATCCAAATGTATTTGCTTCAAACGCTATAGGTCACATCTATATAGTATATCCAAATAACAACTAAAGTTACTATATTCGACTGTTATTGGTGAATGTACGTGGACAGACATCGTTTCAGTGACTCGACTTAACGTGAGGCGTATTAACTATTACAGTTGCTCGAGAACAATTCGCATTGGACTCACGCTCAAGGATTCCGTTATATCTTCATCACCGCATCAAATTCGCACATTGTTTGCGATTATCATAACGACATGTTTTCCCTCATCCGGAAGATTTGTGAGTGACATATAGGGATGACATGTCTGAGAATATTTTGCATTGTTTGCGCTGTCAAACTTTGAATCCTATATTACAAATGACTGCAGAAATATACTATTACGTTTTGATCATGATAGAAGACACGTGTTTATGGATGGCAAATAAAGTATTATCACGTTTGGGCATAACAGCACCCATTCGTAATACGCGTGTTGCATTTAACTACGAGTTACAAAGAGAACAACAGTACGACACTGAAGCTTTGGCCGAAATAGTTCGTACGAATGTTCCACAATTGAATCAGCAACAAAGGATTGCGTATGATACTTTGATAGAAGCTGTGAACAGTGGATCTGGTGGAATTTACTTCCTTGATGCTCCGGGAGGAAATGGTAAAACGTTTCTAATTTCATTGTTATTGGCGAGAATCAGATCGCACAATGAAGTAGCCCTAGCGTTGCCGTCTTCTGGAATAGCTGCGACTCTATTAGAAGGCGGACGAACTGCACATTCTGCCTTGAAATTACCATTAAACATGCAAATCAATGAAACACTAGCTTGCAACATCGCCAAAAACAGCGCAATGGCGAAGATTTTACAGGTATACAAATTGATCATTTGGGAGAAATACACGATGGCCCACAAGAGGTCACTGGAATCATTAGACAGAACTTTGAAAGATATTCGTGACAACCAAAACATTTTTGATGGTGCCATGATTCTGTTGTCAGGTGATTTTCGTCAGACTCTTTTAGTTATCAACTGTTGCGGACGAACTAAACGCATTTCTAATGTCCTCAAATTTGTGGCGGCACGTAAAACCACTCCAATTAACGACTAATGTGCGATTGTTTTTGCAAAAAAATCAAACTGGAAATGTGTTTTCAAAGCAGTTGTTAGACATTGGAAATGGTAAAGTCACCATTGACACCTCGACCGGATTAATTACATTACCTACAGATTTCTATCACTTCACAGACTCGAAAGAGGAGCTTATTCAGCGTGTTTTTTCGAACATAACGCAACAGTACACTAACCATAATTGGCTAAGTGAACGAACAATATTGACGGCAAAAAATACAGATGTCCATGATCTCAATGCGACCATACAGAGATTTCTTCCGGGCGAGATGTTTTTTTTTTTTTTCAAATCAGTTGACACAGTTATAAACCAGGATAACGTAGTCAACTATCGCACAGAGCTTTTAAATTTATTAAAATTGCCTGGACTCCTACCTCTTATAATTTAAAATTAAAAGGTTGAAGAGGATCAGTTGTGATCATGCTGCGTAACATTAACCAACCACGCCTGTGCAATGGAACGAGACTAACTGTGACAAAACTAATGGATAACGTCATCGAGGCAGCAATCATCAAGGGAAAGGACAAAGGTGAGGATATCTTGATCCCGCGTATTCCGATGATCCCAAATTTACCTTTTGATTTTAAGCATCTACAATTTCCAGTGCGTTTGGCCTTTGCGATGACCATAGATAAATCGCAAGGGCAGTCGTTGGAAGTTTGCGGAATCAACTTGGAGTTTCCCTGTTTCTCTCATGGACAATTATACGTCACGTGTTCGCGCGTCGGAAAACCATCATCTTTATATATTAACGCACTACAAAAAAGACAAAAAATATTGTTTATCAAAAGAACTTATCAATAGATTTTGCTTTTAGTTTGATAAACTTAATTGTCACTGTGTTGTATTTAAACTTCACCCCCAATTGCAGAATAAATAACTAACTAACCCGAATTTGTTTTATTTTTATAGATAAGTTCAGACAACTTTTATTGGCAGTACGAAGTTCGCCGGGTCAGCTATAACAATGTCCTAACTATGGTCTAACCCTTCTCACACTGAGTAAACTTCCGTGCCCAGCAGTAGAACAGTTGAATACAGGGCTGATATTATATTGTAATAAATTGATGTAATACTTACAGCATCAGAAAACACAATTCTATAAGGTCTAATAGAAGTATCTTGTGGTCCTGTAGAATTCTTCCCCCACCACACATTCAAATCAAATTCTGGCATAGCTGGAACTCTAGTTGCATCTTTGTAGACCACGTAGGCTATTACTGATAGACCTAATAGAACTGTAGCCGAAATTAATGATACTATCTGAAAAAGAATATAATCATTGAGTAAGCTTTGAACTACCTTGATGGCGCATTGATAGTGAATGCGAGTGCATGAATATAATATATTTTATATTCTAATATTCTATCACATAACAACATACACACAATACCATCTAGCCCAAACTAAGCAGAGCTTGTACTATGGGACTAGACAATGGATAAATATACATACATATTTTTTTTGTATATACGTAAATATTATACATAGAAACACCCAGACCAAAACAAACTTCCATGTCCATGCACACAAATGTTTGACTTGAGCGGGAATCGTACCCGCTACCTCAGGCGTGGCAGTCGGTTACACTAACCACTACGCCATCGAGGCCGTCATATATAATAGAGAGTTATTAGATTTTTCTGACAAGAATATTGTCTGTAGCAGCACGAAGACAACAACAATGCCTAGTAGACCGGCTAGTAAACTCGCCTTCTATTACGTGGGGTCTATACTCATATCAGTCAGTACGATATGCCTCTGCCTACCCTTGAGGTAGATGAATACTGCACACACCCGGGTATATAGACGTGAAAGTATCTATGTATAAGTTAACTATTAAGAAAAGAAGGACTAGTGACAATTCACTCATACTTTAGCGGCTCGATAACGCAAACACCTCAATCCTATAGAAGATCGCAACTAAACAACCTTGTTATATATTCCTATGTTAATTAGGGTTACCAGATACATTAAGTGGACTCTGTATTATAGAAAGAATAGCAATAGAATACCAGTGTGAGCTTGGCTTCTTACATTAGGAGGGCAGTTTAAGTTTTTTAATGCGGATTATACCTTTAGTTATCTGTTGTTCACACATATGGCAACCGCTTACGATAAGGCATTCCGTGTATCCTGTGTAGTACCTTATTCAACAAGCTTTAAATATATGTACGACCTAGATAGGTATAACATAGAAAACTTGTTGAATGAGCTACTTACATGGCTGGTCAATTATAAACATACATAGTATGATGCGTTCGAGTACACAACACATTAGTCATACTTCAATAATAAGCAAACTTGTTCATTGTCGACAGTATTCAAAACAGGTACATATATATTTAGTCAGCTTAGTTTTCGTAAGGGTCAATTTTCTATGCAGAAGAGATAATGTTTAAGTATAATATATGTACGCTTTATATATAGATATATTAGAGCTCCAGAAAATTTTGCTGGAAAATTGTAAATTTGCGTTTAATTGTTACTTAAATAAAAGCGTTAGCCTAACTGGGCAATCATGCTGCTATGTAAGATCTAAAGGTCTTAAGTTCAACACTTCGGTACGCATCTCTGACTTTTCAAAGTCAAGTACGTATTTAATAGCTTATTAACGCTTTTACAAATAGTAAACAAAATCATTGTAAGAAAACCTGCATGTCTTAATTTTCTATAATGTTCTCAAATATGTATGAAGTCTTCCATCTCTGACTGGGCTCGTGAGGCAGACTATGGGCCAGCCCTTCTTATAGCAAAACGATTTCCCTGCTCAGTAACGTCCACAGCCCAGTTCATAAATAATGTTGTTATTATTATTTTATATTTATTATTCGCTAAAACTAAAGTTATCTAAAAGAAAACTTACTGAAATTTCATCACTTCTCTTATTAACTTTAACTTTCTTTTTCACAGTATATTTCTTGACATCTTTCTTAACACTTTCTTTTTCTCTAGTATTATCTTTTTTATCCATATCCACTTCTTAGTCCTACGATTTATCGAAAAGTACTAAATGCAATTGTATCTTATCTTTACTATAGATAAACCGGTGTGTTAATCAGTACTAGTCAGCTTGTTGATATAATTTAATTGGTTGGCGTCGACCATAAACATAAGTACACGTATTTGATTTGTATAGATATAGATAAACTGTCTTGATAGCCCAGCGGTATTGAATACGATTGCAGAGCATGAAGTCTCAGGTTCGAATCGCTCCGGGAAAGTCTTATTAGGTTTTTCTGTCTAGAATACTCAGTAGCTGGCTTTAGTCTGGAACTGTGCTCGGAAGAAAGCAAAAATCTTGACATCTATTATGTGTGACCTCAATTTTAATGTACATTCTGGCTTATCTCTTCAATTATTTGAAAATTGAACCCACGAGCCAATGCAAAGCAGTCACATTTATTGCCACTAAGCCAGCCGTATAGTATTCTGCTAATATTATAAATGTAAAAGTTTGTGAATATGTTTGCCTGTTATTAATATTGATGCATAAATCTTTGAACGGAATTGGGTAATATTTCCCACACAGATAAACCATATTCTAGAGTTAGGTTGTGTATTTTTATTTTATTTTTTTAGGTGCCCCAACGGTACTAGAGGATTAGGGGACAGTAATTAAAAAGATATAAAATTTATTCAACGTAAGGTCAAGGTAAAAAATTACGTATCCCTAATTGCCTGTAAAGTATAATTAATTAGGATAAAATGTAATTAACAATTAAAGGACAAGGCACCAGTGGATACGGCAAACACATTAAAAATATAATTATATAAACACAGTCTTTTAAATAATCAACCCCAGTGGAATAATGGCGTAAGAAGAATATGTTAACTTTAGCGGAGAGTAAAAAAACTGATTGATCTGATATATTTATTATAGGAAGTACTTTTACAATATTTTGTTCAATTAAATGAAACAAAGACAAAACGTAAGAATAAATGTATTTTTATCAAATTTCATATATTTGGTTAGTTTTATATGATTAAAAATATCAAACTTATTATGACGCGACAAATGATATTTTTGGTATAAAGCCCTCATTTTTGTCAAATCACAATGAAAATAATTGAGCTTGTGTATCTTTACTTGCACTATTTAAATCCTTACTAATATAATAAACGCGAAAGTTTGTATGGATGTATGGATGTTTGTTACTCTTTCACGCAAAAACTACTGGACCGATTGCGATAAAACTTGGTATGTAGATTGCTGGAGACCTGGATTCACTTCATTTTTATCAAATATAAAAATATCGACCTATTTTTACTTATGCCTTTGCACTGAGGGTGCGTTATTACCTTGCGTTTATACCACCGTGTTAATTTGATAACATACATACATTAATGGTCTTACGCCTGTTTTCCCTAAGGGGTAGGAAGACGTGAATTACACTCATATTTCGCTAACTACACTTACGTAATAAGGGGCAAACCTATTAACATTTATTGGACATAGTTCCAAATTCTGTGCTGGTACTAACAATTTCGTGATAGTCAAACCCTATAACGTTTCGGCCGATTCGGGAGTCGAAACCGAAATCTCAAACACAACTTTCATATGAACCACCGCTTTGCAAGCGAAGCAGTAATTTAATAGTATTTATCTATTTATAGTCTTTTTCTGACATAAGTATACTTTTTTTTATATACATAGGTTTGTTTTTATTCTGTGTGCCCTTTGGCAAACGCCTCCTCCTACACTTTCCAATATTCTCTCTCCCGCGCCAGTCTAGTCCAGGTTTTTCCAGCTGTTTTAACCACATCATCTTCCCATCTTCTGAATGGTTTCCCCTTTTTCTCTTTCCCTCTCTTGGGTACCACAATGTTACTTCTTTGTTCCATTTCTCTTCCCTCTAATTACATGGCCAGCCCATTTCTACTTAAATCTGTGCTTATATTTGCATGCAATCGTATGGTTCCGTAGTCAATCAAAGAAATATCGAGTTTCACTGTAAGGAACTTCTCAGTACCAGCAAGAGGGTTGTATCTTAATAGGTAGGCCCAAAATTATAGGTGTATAAAGAAATGATCCAAAAACCTTCTGGACATTGAGGCATCGATCGTGGTTTTATTGCTTCAAAGCGAAGAGAGGAGAAGTCGTTTATAGGCTAAAATTATTTACTTACTAGCGATTCGCCCTGGCTACGCATAGGTAACCTTTACAAATTATACATAAGCCTTCCTCTGAAATGAATTACTCTGTCTATTGGTGAAAACTGCATGACAATCCGTTCAGTAGTTTTTGAGTTTATTGCGAACAGACAGACAGACGAGGCAAGGGACTTTATTTTATAATGTGTGGTGATCTTGCGATTGTTTAATCTACTAGAGGTAGAAATTTGACAGAAACTCTACAGTAGTTACGTTAAATATCTATATCTGGTAGGCAAAATATAAATAGACTATATAAATTTTAGCTTTTAAACAACATTTACAATCGATTGCTCTATCGATATCGAAATTGATCTCGAATTCACGACTAGTATATTGATATACAACCTCATACATCTACTTCTTTAAATTTCCTTCAATTACATAAAGTCATATGTGATAAGCCACGTATGGCAAGTATCACGTAGTTGTCCATCTGTTTATAAGTAAGATATATTCACAGCAGTATAGTTTTATATTGAGAGTGCAGTTTCTGGGTCATTCGTTTCATGTTGCGGAGTGCACCCCTCAAAGATGTAGAGACGACACGATTTTTGGTTTACAGAGACTTTTGGGGAAAGTTTTTATAAGTTTTGTGTAAGTTACAAAAATTACATTTAACTACCAATTTTTAAAGCATTTTAGCAGAAGTGATTTATTACAATACAAATATAATACAATACAAAATATTTATTTCGTTACCAAAAACGTGTATAGCAATGTTTCTGATTGGAGCTTCCTTTTAAGCTAACAATGCCTGTATTAGGAGGCTCTGAATTTCTTGCAGATCTCTTCTTATAGGCTCAACCCTTTGATGAACCTAGCAACTAACTTAAATGTAGCTTCAGTAATTTAATAAACTCACAGACCGTTAGTAAGTGTTACTTTGTGACGTAAATTAATAAATAATTTTTGAACTAATGACTTTGACTAAAAGTCCTGCTGCAAAAAAATGCTTAGGTTGCATAAATTGTGTAAGTAATTAGTTTGAAAGTTTTTCGCTTATTAACCTCTGAGTCTTCTTCGAAGAGGTTAATGAAAACACTATGTGAGTCTGTGTTAGTGACAGTTTGTTAGTGACAGGCATAGTTCCCGAAACACTGAACCGATTGACTTGTAACTTGGTGTGCAGACACCTTGGGGTCATACCTCGGTTAAGTTATAATATGGGCCTTGTGGAACAAAATACCCCCGAGATGTAGGGGTCACAGGATCATAAGGTCAGGGGATATCCACCAACAGAGTGATTTGGAAATCCAAGGAAGATGCTTCTGCCCAGCAGTGATACATTACAAAAAGCTGATGAAAAGGAAAAAGGTCTCATGAAGACGAAGATGTTGAATCCTGGGTTTTACACCCATCTCGTTGTAATAGATTTTGCCCGTAGCTTCGCTCGCGATAATCTACATTTTGTCAATTTTTTCCCTCGGAAATAGTAGTTTTTCTATTTGAAAGAACTGTTCTTTTCTGTACCCCTGACAACGTGTTTGTGAAATGTCATGATGAACGGTCGAGTAGTTAAGGCGTGAAAGCGTAACAAACAAACTCATTTTCGCATGTAAAATATTGGTTAAGATTTTAAAATAATATTTGAATGCGTGCACAACGCCTTTGACAATGCAAAGTAAGCATCGTGTTGTTCATAACCGTATTCAAATTTCATTCGAAATTATGTGCATCGATAATTTCAGGTAACATTTGTAAATAATATTCGAATACGTTCACAACGCACTTGATAATACAAAGTAAGTATAGTGTTGTACGAAACTGAAAATCAAAATAAAAATATGGTTATTCATATAGGTCACAAAGTAACACTTATGAATGTCAAAGTTACATTTATTAATGTAAATTTAAAATTACATTTCCCTATTCTCATGTTCAGCAAAGCATGGGCAAATGAGAAAAAGTGGCAAGAACCTCACGACCACAGTTTTTAAACGCCAAGTTTATTTTCTTTTTATGTATGGAGCTACAACCATTAAACCACTTATAATAATAATATCGGCCCTGTATTAATCTGTCCCACTGCTGGGCACGGGCCTCTTCTAAGTATGAAAGAGGTTAGGCCATAGTCCACCATGCTGGCCCAGAGGGGATTGGCAAACTTCACATATCTTCGAGAACATTATGGAGATTTTTGGACACACAGATTTCTTTGCGATGTTTCGCTTCACTATTAAAGCAAGCGATAATTAACTATTCACTACCCATATTACTTAGAAAAGTCAGAGATGTGTGACTTGAGATCGAACTCGAGACCTCTGCGTGGCTGTTCAACGGGTTCCTACTAAGCTATCGCTTCTTGATTATTAAAGCACTTACCACTTATAAAACACTCAAGCAATAAAATATTTCAAAGAACTGTATACGAATATTATTTGAAAAGAATAACTAAATTCGTGCAGCGTTAGAAAATGCATATCCTGGTCATCCTACTCGTCTTACGTGTTCACTTACAAGTAATAACAGTATGCTTTCACTTCATTGCTGTACTAGTTCTTATATTTTGTTAGCTACTTTATAACTTTGAGCTAGGCTGAGCTACAGATTACATAATTGCGCTTTAATATTACACCTGTCTACAAAGCTTTGGAAGATAAGGATTATAGAAGACATTTTCTACAAGTATAGTAGGTAAGATTAGAATTCTAGTGGTTGTATTTTAAGGGGCCGCCCCTAAAATAAAATCTTTATACAACTCTAATCTTTGCTATTTTATTTTTAGAGAACTAGTCGTTCTCTAAAAATAGTAGTACCTACCTACTTAAGCTTATCTTTCAAAACATTCATTTTCAGGGTAGGCTCTAATTTATTATTAATTATGCGATAGCCTAGTAGGAAAAGGTTAGACTGCCACGCAGAGGTCTCGAGTTCGAACCCAAGGCGCGCATCCCTGACTTTTCGAAGTTATATGCGTATTAAATAGTTAATTACCGCTTGCTTCAACGGTGAAGGAAAACATCGTGAGGAAACCTGCATGTCTGATAGTTCTCCATAATGTTCTTGAAGACATGTGAACTCTGCCAACTCGCACTAGGCCGGCGTGGTGGACTATGGCCTAAACCTTCTCACAGAGAGAAGAGGCCCGTGCCCAGCAGTGGCACTGTTTAATACAGGGTTGATATTATTATTATTTATGATATGTTTATTGGTTTAAAAAGGCAACTTCCGCCCTGGGAATAAATCCTTTATTGCGGGGAACTTACAAACATGTAATCAAAGAACCAGACTTGGAAGAACCATTTGTGGATTACACAATTTTTGTCCCGCTACGCTATCTGTGCAGACTATAAAACTAATATTGAGGTGTCGAGCAGATTCAACGCAATTACGCAACTATCGTACGAATATCACAGCGATAAGAGCATGTTCCCGCGATAATAAAATAGGGTTTGCTAATAGGATGCGAGCTTGGTATAATGGCGCAAACCCATGAAGATGGAGCGCCCCGATTATCGTGCGAATGTTAATTAGTGCATATGTTAGATACCTGTACGTTTCTTAATCGCACAAAGTAATTTCGCGTGAAACCAAACCAACCGCTATCAAACGTATTAATTACACGATGTGCATCTCAAAGTGACTATTGGCCTATCTATTCTGCCGTGGTAATCGAGAGCGCAGTATAAGACAAAGATGAGCATTTTTTTAAATTACTGATTTGGAATGCTTCTCTACTGTAAACAACATATTTTTCATTTCGTTTGACATATAGACGATAAAAATCGAGTATATGGTTTTATAACAAACACTAAAATTGGAACACAATCTTTGCGCGCTGTTTTCTAAAACCGTCTTTTTCTGACTTACTGCCCTCTCGATTACTACGGCAATATTGAACACGTATGTATTTCATACGAAAAATGCTTGGCGACTATGCGCGTAGTCTTTGTGTCGTATAAGGATGACGAAGAATGTTTAAAAAAAAAGTGGTGGTTTTTTTTTTGTATCAGGTACTTACGTAGTGTCAAGTCTACGTATCCTCCAATAAGTAGGCAGATATAATACGGCACTAGCTTGTAGCCATCATGGCACACTGCCAGACTATGTAACGCAACAGAAAAATTTCGAAAATGAGCGGATAGTAAACTTTTGCCACAAAGCGAACAAAAATGTTCAATTGCTAATTAATACGCCACTTTGATACTGCGACTGAACGCAAAAAGCTTCGTAAATGCAGTTACTACGGCACGCCAATTTTGTATCGCAATAAAACTGAAAAAGTCGCGCACACGCAATGTATTGATTGACACGTATTGATGCAGATGCAAAATCGCATACCGCAATAGTTGCATGTATGCTATGACCCTTTACTTCTATATCATCAACTTTATACTAGTTTCAATCACTTGTGTTTTTAAAGAGGGGACGACCTGGTGACCTTAAATACAGGCCAAAAGTCTAGCTTAGGCACCAGTCTCCCACAGTATAAATTCCATTGGTATATTGTTTCATTCATTGTAATTGCTGTACTATTATGGTGAGAAAATAAATATTATTATTATTATTTTAGTTCAACTAGCTCCTCAGTCCTCGATAATTCATAGAAAAACATCCCTTGGATAAATAAACTTATTCAGTTGTATAAATATTGTATTTTACTTAGCACTGCCTAGATTTCAAACACTTCAACCGTTGTTAGACGTGAAAGCTAAGTTAAATGTCGATAATATATTGATAGCTCCTTTAACAGCTATTTGTACTCCATTAGTTGATATATATTACGTATGTGGTAGTTTACAGTCCACCTAAGGGTAAGTGGTTATTGTAGCTCATGAACATTTCCATTACTGGGTATCATTTGTATACGGCCAGTCTCTTGTAAAGGACGCCTCCAATCCGCCATTCACTCGTCTTTAATTGTATACATACCATACATAGTCTAACGTTTTTTACTCAAATAGAACAAGAGTGTATTACATCCATATTCTGCCAGCTGTGATTTCAGCTCCAACGTTAGTGAGCCTTCTACCATCAACTGCTCACTGTTTCAGACTTCAAGCTGCTACTTAGAATATTTTGCCAAAAAATTATATATCTTTTCCCAGTATTTGTAACTGAGACCTTATGCACAGCAGTCGCTTTCATTACAATTCTCGCTAATAGCACAGAGTCTGGAAATAAGCCCGGTTAATGCCCATAGCCTCGGCCACCTATGAACGGCATTAAATATAATGACCATCAAAAATACTGATTGCACAGCAAAATATGCTCACTAAAATATATCATAACAAGCACCTATACGCCTCAAATAACTGCATTCCGTCTCAGAAGGGTTAGGTTATGTTAGGTTCCTTCTTAAACCTACCCAAAAATAGGAACCCCGTGAAGCGAGGCGCCGTTGACTTAGTTTTATCTCTTTAAATACATTTTGCTGTGCAATTTGTATTTTTGGTGAAACAAAGGCAAAAGAAATGAGAAACAATTAAATACTATACCATATGAACTATATTTATAGTCGGCCAATTTCAGTAGTATAGGCGTGAGACTATGTATATAATTATGTTCTTTCAGCGGTACATACTAACGTCTTATTAAGACAAAGTTAAATATACTTTTCAAGTAAACACACTTATACAACCAAAATTGCAACGCAATCAATCTCACGCCATCATTTTCATAACTTAATAAAGATCAGAAAAATAGAAACAAAATAACAAAAAGTATTTTAGTAGCAAGACCCAAGTCTAGCCGTATTTACCGTACCTGAGAAATTACCGAAACACGGGCCTCATCGATATTCGTGTCCTATTTATTGCCATCGTAACATTATGAATACCAAAACGCTTACGACATGATTGGATTTTAAATTCTTATCAAAAGCCCCTCTCCCCTTTGCATGATTGGGCTTTGCAGGATTTACAACAGTGGTGACACGACGTTTCCCCTGTGCAGAGTTTAACTAAATAAGCAATATTTTGCAGGAAAAATTTGCCATTATAAATATGTCCAATACATATGTCCATTTTAGTACCATATTCTAATAAGCTAGAGCTCAGAGGTTTGCCTTCATCGTACTTAGATCACACGTAAAAATGTCTAATGATATGGTGATAGAGAACGATAGTGTACAAATATCAAAATTAGTAAGCTGTATAATATGTAATATATTTGTAATTCAGATGTCATGTTGCAATTGTGTGTCGGATGACAACTTAACGTACTGAAACATGACCATATTTAAACGTAATAGCGTATAGTACAGCATTTGATGACTGGGCATATGCTTCCAGGCACCGCATTGTACTACAACTAAGAACTGCCTGCTAGGATGCAAACCCAGTGTGACCCAGAAACGAACTCAAAACATCATACTTGCAGTTAAACTTATGCCATGAAATCAACGAAACAATCTTCCGAAATATATTTTAAGCGAACACAAAAAATATCTCATAAAATAATAACAATTGAACCGCAATTTTCTTCAACATTCATCACAAATTCACCCGTAATTTTCCACAACATCGAAGCGCCGATTACAAATAGATCGGTACAAATGTGCCGTCAACAAATCAAATCGATTGATAATTGAACAAAAATCTGTTACAATTTCATCGAAGACGTTCAAGACTTCCATCCATTATGAGGATTACGAATGTCTGTGTGGATTGTGGCGTGAACACGTTGGGAGGAGACGCGGAGATATTGATTGCGTTTTGATTGGAATGATCCTATACACGTACATTTAGTTTATATAACGTAAATGAGAATGGAGCAGTTAGAAAGGGAATACTAGACGCTTCTGGACAATAATGGTAAGAGATATTCTGATACAAAATTAGGGTTAGAGTACTTTAAATCTAGAAAATATCTGATATCGAGTATGTTTGATGGGCTCGTTTAATGGAAGCTTTGGATAATAAAGGCGTTTGCTCGCCTTTACTGTCCCAGTACGAAGTCTGATTAATAGACGGTGACTCACCAGCTCACTAGATGGGCCCTCTCTGTTGCCACCAAAGGTATACTGAGTTTACTGCAGAGGGTAACACTAGTCTAAGGAGCTAGAGGTTTCAAGCGGTGTTCCAGGATTGATATCCCTATTTTGTTACCCTTAAAAATTATACTTCCAACCCGAGCATATTACTCTGACGCCTCTCCTCTCAGCAACAGACTAAGACAAGGCAGAGTTTGAGCCTCATGCTCTAGAAGTTCTACCCCAGTCAACCAATAAAAGCAAGACGCAGACGAGCCCGTGTTTGACTCTGTTAGGTATTCGGGACCGTAGTTTCGCCACTCACATTTTGGTCACTACAAGCTGCCTTGCGACTTATATGCATTTTCATTGCTGTATGCTTTTCAATTATCATTAAATATATTATTAAGCAATATTTAAAAGCTGACATCTGAAAATTCGTTAGTCTCTTACTGAAGTAGCAGTTACCTTATTATAATTATCATGGGTGTACGTTAACATTTCGTACGTTGACTTGATTACAAAGAATATGTACAGTCAATTCTGCAGCGAAATTGGAATCCTTTCAAATAGCATTATTACATTGTAAGTAGCAATATACCGACAGTGTTGCATTGTTAGAAACTGTATCTATTTGTAATGAATACCAGAGACTCAAACACAAGTAAAACCGCAATATATTGCTTTTTACCCGTATGTCTGCTTTCTAACTCGCTCTGTTGCCTAATCGGCTTGATGGATTTTGATAAATGAGGAGATTTAAAATATTTTTTAATTATTAGTTTTATGTTTGTTCAAACTTCGGTTTGTTCAAAACTTATTGATAATAAGTGATCATTGAATGATTTAATTGAATAGTTGTTTCAGTATTTGAATGTTTTATTTTTTGCTATTGAAATACTATTCCAGTGCGATGTCATACAGAAATCAATGAACAAATGGAAGCACTCTATTCTTTAATTACTCTCTAATAAGGTTATTAGAATTGAAGAATCGAGATCAATCGTCAATCAATCGAATCATCGCTAATTAAGAGAAATAAATTATCATATACACGCACCGCTCTTTACTAAACCCACATTCCCAGTAGTCGGCATTATGTAGATTAGACGTCTGCTTGTCTTGTCTGAGAACGATTCTGTCCCAATTTGCGCCTTGATTTATTTCCATTCCAAACTATATCGCACACTATATATACTAGTGCAATTATTATCGAAAATCAAATCGAATGATTCGTAATGTACGATACCGCATTCGAATGCCGAGTTTTTCGCTGTCGTTGTTATTCGAACGCGTCATTCAA
Organism: Catocala nupta; assembly: GCA_963675205.1. Classification (NCBI taxonomy): domain Eukaryota; kingdom Metazoa; phylum Arthropoda; class Insecta; order Lepidoptera; family Erebidae; genus Catocala; species Catocala nupta. The sequence continues at coordinate 18,670,438 of OY776102.1, read as the reverse complement.
ATATCAATCAATTGTATTTACAATGGTGTTTCTATGTATAATATGTATGTATTTACAAAAGAAAAAGGTGTCTATGTATGTTTATCCATTGTCTAGTACCCATAGTACAAGCTCTGCTTAGTTTGGGCTAGATGGTGTTGTGTGTGTGTGGTAGAATATATTATTATTATTATTATTAATTATTTTAACATTTAATTCAGAAATCAATCAACGATTGAAGCTCTCAATTCTTCAATTCCTATCTAATAACTTGACTGCTGCCATAATTCGAATGCTTCTCTCGAATAACCGCTAATCAAGTGTAATAAATCATCATATCTCCGCTTTGCTCTCCACTAAACTCACATTCCCAGTAGTCGGCATTATGTAGATTAGACGTCTGCTTGTCTTGTCGGATCGAACGATCCTGTCCCAGTTTGCGCTTTGATTCGTTTCCATTCCAAACTATATCGCACACTATTTGAATATTATAAGTGGAATGTTAAAGCGATTGGAACGGAAAATTCTTATAGCGCGCCAAGAGACTTTTGAAATTGGATCCAAGAACTTTTAATAACATTTACTATGCATATTATCAATACATATGGAGGACAAAATTTAACTTTTTATTTAATTCATATTCAGAATGCATAATTATAAATTAATCTATTTAATTCTTCAAAACTATTAGAGTTTTGAAGAACGCAGCGCAAGCATGATCGTACGAGAGAGGAAGGGAGCGGTAGAAATCAAAACACGGATGGAACAAAAGAAAAATTAAGATGTGCATTTCGTTTTACTACCGGTCGCCAAGTGGTCGAAATTCGATCATAATTGATTTAAATTTTAAGTTTTATCGTTATTACATATACTGCGACAATGGAATAGGTACTTAAGGTATGTAACCATAGTTACGAAGAATTGTACGACATCAACTGAATCACGCCGAAATACTACGAACGCGACTGCGTGTGTCAAATACATGGTTGTGTGCGTGTAGTGTTTTTTATTAATCTAATATATTTCTAAAGCATATTTTATAAAAATATTAGGGTTCGCCCCTCTTTCTCCATATAAACTATAACTGCGCCAAATTTCATACTCCTCCGTCCGCGCAATTTTCGTAAAAAGGGGTACAAAGTTTTTGCTTCACGTATTAATATATAGATTACACAATACAAACAACCTTAGCTGAGTATTGACGTTTTCAATCAGCAATTTCGCACATTAGGGGTTACATGAAAATACTAATATCCTTTTATTCGTGACTTACTTACCTATCTTGATGACTATTGTTTCGCAAGTTATCATAATTTATTACTTAAATGCTTTCATTCAAAAATGAAAATATTGAACTTGTTCTAATCGCACGACTAAGACTTAATAAAGGCTTCATGCGGTCGCAATAAAAAGTAGCGGCGTAACCAAACAACACACCGCGTAAGGGGAAGCATTGTGAGGGAGGCCGGGCGCTATCCATTTTTATCTTGTTATGACATGGTATTTTAAAAGGGATTGAGTTTTAAAAAGTGTTTGAACAAAAGTATGATTGAAAGAAGACACGGGTAAATACATAATTATTAGTGTTTTATTTAACCCTTTATAAATGATACCAATTTAATTATCTGCAATACTTCTGTATGGTGATAGCTCAGCGGGGAGACCAACAGACTGCAATGCAAAGGGTCTCGGGTTTGAACCCACGTCGCGCACCTCTGACTGTCGGAAGTTGTATGACTTTTCGAAATTATGTGCGTATTGATTGACAATTATCGCCTGCTCCGTGCCTCGGAGATCACGTTAAGCCGTCGGTCCCGGCTGCCATGAACATTTATAGCAGTCGTTATTGGGAAGTCAGTGCCCTATAATATCCTGACACTGGTCTAGCCTTAGGTATCGTTAGCCTTCAGGTTGCGGAGGTCAGGTGGCAGCCACTCCGTGTAAAAACTGCTATCCAGTCAAATCTGGTTAACTAGAAAAGCCCCAAGTGTCTTGGGAATAATAAAGGCTAGGGAGAAGAAGCCTTCAGTATGGTGTAGTACGGATTTTAACTAACATATTATATAAAATTATTTATGTAATGGGATAGCTAAGGCCATCCGCTGCGTTAAGCGGGTGCACGGAGCGGGTGCACGGAGCGGGTGCACGGAGCGGGTGCACGGAGCGGGTGCACGGAGCGGGTGCACGGAGCGGGTGCCCGCGCGGCGTGCTGTTTTCTATTATCATGGGTCTGAAAGAGACCCATGATAATAGAAATCAACACGCCGCGCAGACAACGTGTCCGCGCGACAGAGCACGCGAGCGGAGCTGTTTCTAGGAAATCAGTGAGCGCTGCTTCGTTACTGCCTGCGCTGCGAAAGGCGGGAGACCGTCACGGGCGCCCGCAAGTCCGTGACGGAGCATGGCGCGGGTCTCCGCAGCGGGCACCCGCTCCGTGCACCCGCATAACGCAGAGAACGGCCTAAAAATCACGAGATGTTATAATTATTTATCCCAAACAGACACAGATAAGGTGCGCACCTAATTGTAAGTACATTGACCTGAGATATCGTATCTTTTATATTTAAAAGAGGTTTGTAGATGATATTATTACAATATTACCAACAGGTAGTGTTAGTGTATTCCTAGAACATCTTAATTCCATTAATTACAACATCCAATTTACTATGGAATTACAGGCAAATAATTCATTAGCATTCTTAGATGTACTTGTCATCAGGAATCCTGATCATACTTTGAGCCACACTGTGTATAGGAAAAAGACCCATACAAATAGGTACTTAAATGGTGAATCTTACCACCATCCTAAACAGTTAGCTACCGTGGGAAAGTCTTTGTTTCAGAGAGCCCACGGGATCTGTGACAAGAAACACCTGGACGCCGAGCTTCAACATGTCAAGCAAGTACTGCAAGACAACAAGCTCCAATAGCCGCGCCGCTGTCACAGATCCTGAGAAAACAGTCGAGCGCCAGCCTGCTATACTGCCTTATGTAAGGGGTGTCACTGACAAGATTGGCTACATCTTGAAGCGAGCTTAAATCAACACATACTTCAAGCCGCCAACGAAGATAAGTCAATTTTTACCATCCGTCAAGTGCCAATTACCTTTACAAGATGCAGGGGTCTATAACATAGATTGTGACTACGGACTCACATACATTGGTCAAACCAAGAGAAGCATAGGCACCCGCATAAAAGAACACATAGCTGATGTAAAACACAAACGCTCGTTGAAGTCTGCTGTGTGTGAACATGTACAACAGGGGACCAACCACTGAGATATTTGACAAACCACAGATTCTCGCTAAAGAACACCGATTCCTACCAAGGATGCTTCGCGAGGCTATTAAAATCAAAAAACATCCTAATTTCAATAGAGAAGATGATTGGAATGTACCACCAGCTTAGGATCCAGTACTTCAAATAGTCAAACCCAAGAAGAAACAAACCACAGCTAGACTTCATGATACTTTGAGCTCATTCTGCGTAAATAGAAACACCAATGACTAAATTATGTTCGGCTACTTTGAAAAATTACACTGGAACATTGAGACATCTACTATCTTAGTCTCCCCGTGACCATGGCTGCTGAAAAGCAACCGAAACGTCGGGGAAAGTGTAAACCTATCTTATCTTATCTTGTGTAGGGGCCAGTCAGTACAGACCGGCGACACTTCGACCCAGTAGGATCTTTTATGTCGACTTCCCCAATAACGACTGCCATAGATGTTCATGGCAGCCGGGACCGACGGCTTTACGTGCTCTCCGAGGCACGGAGCAGGCGATAATTGTCAATCCATACGCACATAATTTCGAAATGTTATATAACTTCCGAAAGTCAGAGATGCGTGACGTGGGTTCGAACCCGAGACCCTCTGCATTACAGTCTGTTGGTCTCCCCACTTAGCTATCGCTGCTTTAAGTGTAAACCTAAATATAAATAGATATAATAGTTTAAATAATTTTATTAGCTTATAAATTAGTAAAATTCAATAGTAGTAGTAGTGTAATAGTTTGAAATTATGTAATACAGTGATTAATAAACAACGCGATAAAATCCGTATATAGTAGTTTAATTTTAATATAATATATATATACACAAACTTATATACATACTCTGATGAGCCTAAACTCTTTTTTCAAAGTACCCGAACATAATCTCTCTATACCCCTTGACCGCACGCAAGCTGCTGACTGCACAGATGGCGTACTGGTTTAAGTGGCCGCCTTGCCACTGCCTTTGCGCCGAGTGTTGTAGGTTCGAATCTCACACGGGACAAAAATTTGCGTGATCCATAAATGGTTGTTCCTAGCCTGGGTGTTGTCTTTTGAAAAGGAAGAAAGCTACCGCATCAACATTCATAGGAATGTTTGATGTACATAATATGTGTGTTAAGGTCCCACGTAAAAGCAAACGAGATAAGCTTTCAAAATGGTAATACCGTTTCTAGAATTCTTGTTGTTACTGGGCGTTCCTAAAAGATAAGTCCAGAAAAATTGGTCGGCCTTTTTTAACTCGAGGTCCTCCTGACGCATACCTCCTCGCCACAAGAGCAGACAAGAGGGTTATATCGGGCTCTTCCGGGACTTAGGGCCTACTGAGTAAAACCACCATGATGTGCCACCTCCCTGCTTTGTATGGTGGGTGGGTCACTGGAACTGAAACTACATCAACGACTAACATTGCCCGGCCTAGCATTCGAACCCAAATCGCATGGTCACTCGCAAACACAATTAAATTCCAAACGCCGCAGAACTACACAGGATACATACTTTCTACATTTCCTATTCCCATAAATAAAATTTAACACCATAATTTACTAGACAACATCTCTTCTATATTTTCATAACGCAGAATCCATTTTGCGAAAACACGGCCATTTTCCGTGTGTACAAACCATTTTGTTGCCAGTTATGTAGCACAATACGTCACACACCGAGTTGGACGAGATAAGGGCACTATTTCGCTGTGACATTTTACTGAATAACTTGTGCTAAACTGTTCTGCCGCGTACGTTTGTGGAGCAGCATTTGTGTTCGTAAAAATACACGTTATTTAAACAGTGTTTGAGATTTTTGTAGTACTATTTATACTGATGTTTTGTTATATTTTATATATTACCATCTATATATCTTACTTATATCATAATTCAATAGTTGTTACCCGCGGTTTCATTTACCTTTATGATTGCTGCTCGACTCCTCGAGATCAATCATCATGTAATTTCGCATCACATGTGTCAGGTAAACATAAAAGGACATAAAGAACCTTTTATTCAGAAACAAGGACAATTACAAGCCAATAAATAAATTTTCTACATGTCTTTTGCCATGAGGTTTTCCAGGTAGGCTCAACACTTTGTCTGAACCTAGCAATTTACATAAATGTATTATAACTTCAGTCAACTCATTACCCAATAAACTTTGACGTTCATAAATGTTATATTTTAACCTAAATGAATTAATGATTTTTGACATTGACTTCGCTGATGATTTGATCTGTGTCACGCGTTAACAACTGAACTTGTTACTTATATGACTGCACGGTGCAGTGGCTTAAATGGTAGCCACGACACTGCCACAGCGCTGAGTGTTGTAGGTTCGAATTCTACACGGGACGAAAATTTGTGGGATCCACAAATGGTTGCTCGAGTCTGGATGTTTTTTGTCTTTCTGGATTAAGTTATAAGATGCTATTAATACCTATATGCGTTTCTAGGGATTCCGGGAATAAAACAGCAGGTAAAAACGACTACGTTAAAACTGAGAGTTTATTCTTCTCCCTAGCCTTTATTATTCCCAAGTCACTTGGGATTGGCATTTCTGGTCTAACCGGATTTAACTGGATATCAGTTTTTTTATACGGAGCGGCTGCCACCTGACCTCCGCAACCCGAAGGCTAACGATACCCTAAGGCTAGACCAGTGTCAGGATATTATTATATAGGGCACTGACTTCCCAATAACGACTGCCATAGATGTTCATGGCAGCCGGGACCGAGGGCTTAACGTGCTCTCCAAGACACGGAGCAGGCGATAATTTTCAATCAAAACTGAGAGTTTATAAGTATGTTAATTTAGTTTTCTATAAGTATGTCAAATAAAGATTTTAAAAAGGTAACTCAAATCATAGAGCTAATATGTATTAACGAGATAGTTTTTAATACGCATTAGAGTGCATACTCCCTAACTCACTCAGTTTGATCCAAGCAGTTACAGCAATGACACGTTTCAGTAAACGCAAGGCTCACTGTTCCCAACTGAAAACTCTATTCACACTTTTCTTGACCAAATATAGAGGCGTGTGATTATGTTGTTTTTGTATTTTTATACAGCACTAGATTTTGCCTGCGACTTTACTCGTGTAAATGTAGGTCATGAAAATTTTAATCCCTCGCGAAGAGTACATTTTCTGGATGAAAGTTACCTTATGTCCTTTTCTGTATACCTGATAACATGTACAGTGACCTGTAATAGTGCATGGATACCTTAAGGTCTAAAATCCTGTAAACACTCGAAATAGAATGAATATGAACTAAATGGCCTTGGTTTATAAATTTTGCAACGCAACAATTTATAAAAAATTATAATTTCAACAGGAAAGGCATTTGAACACAGAGACAGAGTATAATATAAATTCATCTGTAATTCTTAACTTTTTGTTTTACCCTGATGTGTTCTTATTTTAAATAAACTATTGTGAGTAGAGATAAAAAAATTGTTTAAAGTAAACTATCAAAATTGAGTTATTAAGAAATCTACGTCTTTTCATTTTATAGTAGTGCACCGCCATCTATTACAACATGAATAAACTACTTAACAGTTATTGTATCAATTTCCGTTAGATGGCGTCAATTACCGGCTTATACCATTGTAGTTTTGAAATGGGTATGCATTTTTGCAGCTCACTGTACATATGCAAAATTTCATGATGATCGGTCGAGTCATTAAGGCGTGAAAGCGTAATAAACAAACAAACTCACATTCGCATTTATATTATTAGTTACGATGGAGCCAAACGAGCATACGTTTTGCCTAAAACGTAAGTATATTGAATCGAATTAGGCGTTACTTTGCGGCAATGTATTGTAAAATATTGTGCGAGAAATCCACGGGAAGGTTGGGCAACGAATGAGTTTAGGCTCATCAGTATATGTATATAAGTTTGTGTATATATATATATAGTTAACCAATATAAGAAAGGGAATGTGAGTTTGTTTATTTGCTTCTTACGCTTAAAAAAGTACTGATTCTAACCAAACCTAGTCTATATTTACGCGAGCGAAGTCGCGGGCAACATCTAGTACCCAATAAGTAAGTATAAAGGAGAAGAGATATCACAAATTTGAAGCAAGTGGATCTCCAAAGTTCCTGCCTACCCCAAAATGGAACAGGCGTGAGTCTATGTATATATAAATAAGTATATAACAAAGCAGCCAAGAAAGACTCGGACCACTTTCATGGCTATGATTAAAAGTAAATAATATAATAATTATTTATAATTATATTGTGTCAGTAGCAAAAATAAATTTGTATTTCACACTACTTCACTCAAAATTTAACTAAAAACAAAGTTACTTTTGCGGTTGGTAAACTCAATATGCGCTATATTGAGTTTGGTAGCGCAAAATTGTTATTGTTGAAAGTATTTTGAAGTTAACCTCTACTAAACTGAAATCCCAGGGCCGTCAGATTATAACCAAGCTGAATTATTACAGTAAATGTGTTAAATATAGATAAACAATGCAACGCATAATCTTCTTTATATATATATAATTCTTCTGTACGTGTGTTGACAGTGAACTCCTCCTAAACGGCTGGACCGATTTGAATGAATTTTTTGTGTGTGTTCAAGTGGATTCGAGGATGATTTAGATTTGGTTCTTTTTCTTTGTCTATACAGGACAACCGTCTGTCGGGACAGCTAGTTTATTTATATTTTCTTCCTTCAGTCCTGGGTCCTTTAAGCGGGGCGTAAAAAGCACATTTCCAGGCCGTCAAAGTAGGGACCTCAACATCGCCTCAGCTGCTTTGAGGATGGTGTGGAGGTCACTGCTTTAGGACCACATGATCGCTTACCATCAGGCAAAGTATGGTTATTTTGACGAGAGAAAAAAACCACTTCGTGTCAAAAAATGTCACGCCTGCACTTTCATATTTCGAGTTGACTGATTTATAATGAACAGTGGTACAGATAGCACAATGATTTTAATGGTCACCTCGCCATTGCCTCTGCGTTAAATATTGTGGGTTAGAACTTCATACAGCACAAACATTTGTGTGATTCACAAATATGTAGTTGTTTCGAGACTGAGTGCTTTTTGTGTCCTTTGTCTGAATGTTTGTCAAGTCCTTCGCGAGACGAATTATTCCTAGTACAGGGTACTTTACAAACATTGCAATACAATAAGATATTATAAAGTCTTAAAATACATTTAAAGACATTATATTGTGTTAAACAGATCTTCTTCTTTTCGTGTGGTTAGTGGCCAACCTGTTATCAAGAGTTGTTTAAGCCGCCCGTAGGCCTCTGACATGGCTTAACGACTGCTGTAAATTTGGCAACAACCGGGACAAATTTTTTACGTGCCCTCCGAAGCACAGAGACGCTCAGATGAAATACCACTAAGCAATCACCCATCTTTAGACTGACCGCACCCAACGTTGCTTAACCTCGCTAATCATTTACCAATCAGTGAATGCAACTGGCTATGAGCGCCTCTAAACACATACAAATAGACCATGTCTTATATCAGTATAAACGAGACTTTTTATGTATATACGTTCCCGTAGGATTCAGGCGGAGAGCACCGCGGGCAAAAACAAGTGACTTTCTTTTTTTCTTATCAAAAGAGACAACACCCGCAGTTGGGATTAACTTCGTATAGCCCGAAAAGCAAACATGCAAACAACGGACAAAAAACATCCAGATTTGGAAAACAGTTATATATCACACATTTTTTTATCTCGGACATCGAACCCACGTCACCAGGCATACTGGCAGCGGCCAGGCGGCAATTAAACAACTACGCCATCCGTGTTGTCAAGCCTACAATTTCTCAGCTATATTAAGCGAAGCCTCTCCAAAAAAATTGCTCTACATTCTCAAATGATTTGTATAACACTCGCGTGAAAATGTTCCACTGAAATTAGTTCGGCACGCGTCGCCGCCTGTAATCTCGAAACTGAATAGGGGACAATTTGTGACGTCACATACAGACATTTTCGTATCACGGAATGAGAGCGTATGGAAGTGGCATCGTAGGACATGCGAAGTGTGTTTGCAGTTTTAAGTGCGAAAAGTGCACCGGTTTAAATGGTGATGCAACCACTGCCCGTGTCTCGACCGTTGTAGGTTTGATCTCCACTGGGGAAAATATTGGTTTAATTTAGAAATAGTCACTTTTAGTGTAAAGTTTTCCGTAACACACCAGATTTATTCTTGGTGAGTGCAAATTTTGGTCAAACAAATTCATACAAGTCCTTACGTATTTACATTTGTTGGTTTGTCCCTCTTTCACGCAGTAACTCCGTTACTTTGCATTACTCCGGAAATGAAATAATGTGGTTCCTCGCATTACGCTTATATCTGCAGTCGATCGGAAGAACTCGATTAGATTTTCAGGACCAACAAAGAATTTTTGGATTTTGTTATTGTGATATTCAGTATCAGTACTATAAGTGTATAGATGTAAAAGATAAAGGCAATAGGCCTATAAGTAGGATGATTGCCACCTAATACACGATTAACGAAATCTGCCTTCCACTTACTAAAAGATATTAAGTGATACGCATATCAACTTAACATCTTTTAGTTAGCGTACGGCAGAAATGTGTATAGATAGATAATCTACTATTACATATCTGAATAAACAACTACCTCCGTGGCGCAGCGGTAGTGAATGCTGAGCATGAGGTCTCGGGTTCAAATTCCGGGTTGGGCCAACAAAAAGTTATTGCGTTTTTCTGTTAAGAAATTTTAATAGCAGCCCGGAGCTAAGAAGTTGGCGGTGGTAGACAGGCGGTGCCTCGGAAAGCACATAGAGCCGTTGGTCCAGCGCCTGATCTCTCTCCGGTCGTGTCGGATTACTGTTCCATCGGATCATGAGGGTAAGGGAACAGAGAGTGCACTTGTGTTGGCTCGCAAACTTATGCATGATAATATCTCCTGCGCAGATGGCCAGTCTCCGTTAAGACTGGTTGCCGTGACCGAAATTCGGTCTGGAGAACATTATTATACAATAGTAAGTATATATGTATAAGAGATGATGGTATCGCAACGTACGCTGAGCGATGTCCAAATTATGGCACTGACGGGACATACATTTTTGCATTGTTTCTGAAGTTTGTGTTGAACTATAATTTTAATACTTTTATTTTATTATTGTTTGTATCGCTGCACACTGACAAATTGACGTGACCTTGACCTGAATGGAGGCAGTTTCCGTTTGGTTAAGCGGAAGGTGTGGTGTTGCCAGTGAGCAGAGATTTAATTTATAGTGCTGGTATTTGTTTTTATTCTATATTTTTTTAGTTTTATTATTGTTCTGTTTTATTTTATTTTTATTTTGTATATTTTTGGTTTTTATTCTTTGATTTTTTGATTTCTTCGTGTTTTGCGTGCCAAAATAAATATTTTTCTTTTTCTTTCTTTTTTCTTTGTATATTCGCAGTGCTGTTACAATGATTTCAAAATCAAAATCACTTATTAAATGAATATGTGATTTTATAGATAAGTTTCAACTTGTAAACATGAAAGTAATAAACTTTAATGTTCATAGATTGCTATTACATTTTGGTTAGTTGCTAGATTCAGGGAAATGGTTTAGCGTATGTTATATATCTGCATGAAATTGTCATTTCCATTACCAAGTATATCTTTGTTCATATTGTGTCTGGTTGAATTCCACACATAATTATTTCTGGCCACAGAGCAATACGTCGCACTGTAGATGACAATTAATGCGTACGAGAAATAGGTCATGCCGTTATTCTGTATCAGTGCGTACTCTGTGTCCGATGTTTATGTACATAGTAACCTATATCTCCGACGGGGTAGGCAGAGGTACATGACACACATTTGACAAATTATGACTTTAGATCACATGCTACGGGTATTGTCCTTAAACGGACAAAGATGCAAACACCGTGCTGTTGCTAAAAAAATATTTGCAATCTACCCAAAAACGCTGCGTCCAGGAGCCAAACCTGAGTCCTGAAGCAAAGCAGTTCCATTACCTGCCGCTCCGTCACCTACGCTAATGTTTACAGTGTTCTTCTTCTTCTTCTTTTCGTGTGGTTAGTGGCCAACCTGTTGTCAAGAGTTGTTCAAGCCGCCCGTAGGCCTCTGACATGGCTTAACGACTGCTGTCAATTTGGCAACAGCCGGGACCGACGTTTTACATGCCCTCCGAAGCACGGAGACGTTCAGATGAAATACCACTAAGCGGTCACCCATCTATAGACTGACCGCACCCAACGTTGCTTAACCTCGCTAATCGTTTACCGATCAGTGAGTGCAACTGCCTAAGAATAAGAATAATAATAATAAATGAAGAGTTATACATTAAAAACGTCACTTCGAGGTATAAAGCTCTCATGAGCAAGCAGCAAGCAACATGGCCACTCTTTATAATCGCCAATTGTTTTGAACATTTTAAATAAATATTATTGTCTTCTGTTTACGCGAATGTTATTCATTAAAATTAAACTCCTTTATACGGGTTTTATCGCGTTGTTTATTTAACACTGTATTACATAATTTAGAAACTATCACATTACTACTACTATTGAACTTTACTAATTGTTAAGCTAATTAAATTATGTATTAAAATTATTTATATTTAAGTTTACGGGGAGACTCCCCGTGACTATGGCTGTTGAAAAGCAACCGAAACGTCGGGGAAAATGTAAACTTAAATATAAATAGTTTTAATAGTTTTAATAGTTTTAATAATTTAATTAGCTTAAAAATTAGTAAAGTTAAATAGTAGTAGTAGTGTAACAGTTTCTAAATTATGTAATACAGTGTTAAATAAACATCGCGATAAAATCCGTATAAAGCAGTTGAATTTCAATGAATATTAAATAAATATTAAAATAACGCGTTACATATTACACAATAAAATACTATGAAAATTGGTATCACATAAACTAAGTGTAGCGATACTGCTGACGCTTTAGTTTTGTATAGTCAGACTCAAGTATACAGTTGCGCCGCGCGGCAGTCGTCTCCCCGCAACTACTGAGTTAAGTCGTAGTCCAATATATATTTATTTTATATACAGGGTGTCCGGTAATTAATGGATAACCTTGAAATGTCTTATAGTAGAACTGAAGGCCGTTCAGAAAAAAATTAAAAGAAATATATATATTAAAAAGTGCAAGCTATATTAGCATAGCATACTTTTGACTGTCTATCTATTAGCATAATTAGTGTTTAATAATAAAAGAACAAAACCGATGGATTTCATTAATTTATGGTCGTAGTATACAAGAAAGTTATACATGGTAATTAAAAAAAACACATATCTCAGGTAGTAGTTAGGATACATTTTTTTACGGCCATCAGTTCCACTATGAGACATTTCCAGGTTATCCATTAATTACCGGACACCCTGTATAACTGGTACCAGAGAATATACACCCATATCTACAATGAAGCATTTTATCCACAACGCATTACACCCCACACTAAAAAACACGTAATATTGCGTGCCGCACATCTACCAGAGTTAAAAGTAATACAAACATTCGTGCTAAATGACTAATGGCGTCGAGCACAGGCAGCACCTTCAGATCAACAACTAAAAACAAAAGAACAACAAATAAAATATTGTTTCACTTGTGTAATTAACGTGGTTTGTATATAAAAAAAGTAAAAGTATTTTTAGTGATTATATAGAATCTCAGAACCGATAGATGTTGGAGCAGAAAGGCTCTTGAGTTGTGGCCACGCTCCGGAAGGCGTAGCAGCCCTCCTGGGTCTGCCAAGGTGGACTGACGACCTAGTAACGGTCACAGGATGCGGGTGGCCCAAGACCGGGCTGTGAAGAAATCCTTGGAGGAGGCCTATGTCCAGCATTGGAAGTCTTTCGGCTGAGATCATGATATAGAATATAACAAGTGGCCCAAAGTCGACACCTAGCGATAAGCGTGGTCCATGATCTGTGTCAAAAATTATTATTATTTATTCTGTGCTGTCAAATTGTGTGATAGTAGAAAGACGCTGACGGTACTAAATCAAACTAAAATATACAATAGAATGCGCGGACGGATGCAATGCATCCGTCAGGTTGGGATGGTTGACGATTCAAACAGCACAACTTTATAGAATTAAGTAGATTAAGCTGCTATTTGAAGGTGCATACTGTTGATTTATATAGCAATCCATGCGTAGACGAAACGTGCCACATGTCATTAGTCTGACGTAAAGTACCACTGGGCTCTGTACTGACGTCAAAGGAAAAAAGGAAATGTAGGAAAAAATACGCAACTGCCAGTATTTTTATATTTGATATAGAAATACTGGCAAATGTCTTTTTCTACTGCTTCCAAATACGTAATTCTCATCCTCTCTTATGACGGCAGTGTTTAGAACGCCTATTTCGGCCTCGATGGCGTAGTGGTTAGTGTAACCGACTACCATGCCTGAGGTCACGGGTACAATTCCCGCACAAGTCAAATATTTGTGTGCATGAACATGGATGTTTGTCTTGGTCTGGGTGTTTCTATGTATAATATGTATGTATTTACAAAAAGAAAGTATATATGTAAGTTTATACATTTTCTAGTACCCATAGTACAAGCTCTGCTTAGTTTGGGCTAGATAGTGTTGTGTGTATGTAGTAGAATTTTTTTTTTTTTTTTTCCTTGTCTATTTGGCTTTGTTCACAAAATAACTACCAAATTTAAAATTGCTGGAGGTTAGGACTAGAAAAGCCATTAGCTTATCTTAACAATCCTAAGAGGCGGTACACAGCGGTATAAAAGATTCAATCAATAAAAGTACGACTAAAAAATTCCTTACAAATAATTGTGTATTGTCTTCTGGTTTAAACAGGTATGTTTTGGAGATCTTTAAGGACATACACTTTTTACTTTAGCAATATACATATAAGTTATGCTAGCTCAAGGCGTGTTGGCAGACTTGTCATCTGTTCAAAAAGCATTAGGCTGCAGCTAGACGAGAGCGGAGAGGCCGCGCGGCGACCGCGCGGAGGCTGCGCGGCGACCGCGTACTAGAATTCGTTAATAGAGAATTGAAACTCTATTAATTAACTACGTCACAACATTCAAACTCTTTCCAACAATGAAACAGCGCGGCGGCCGCGCGGCATCTGTTCATAGAAAGTTTAAAACTCTATTAACTAGGACACAACGTTCAAATTTCTCCGAACGACGAAATTATGCGGCCTCCGTGCGGCGGTCGCGCGCCAGAGAGGACCGAGCGCGCGGCCACCACGCGGCCGCCGTGCGGCCTCTCCGCTTCCCATATAAACGGGCCCTTATGGTGAACTCTTATATATACATATATGTAGGTCCTCTATATCTCTCACAATATTTTCCTTGACCACTAAAGCAAACAATAGTTAATCATTTAAAACGCAACAAACAGAGTTTTGGGTTCGAATTTTAGATCTCCTCCTGGTGTTCCAAAGGTCCTCCATTAGTCATCAATGCTTTCAATCTGCGCAAGCAATGCAGACAATCTTTTTGTAGGACTGGTTCGTTTTTCAGCAGATAAAACCTAAGTTCATTTATCATCTTTAGCAGATATAAATAATTTGTCTCTTGATACGACGAGACCGTAATTATTTTTGATTGCATCATTATAAACAACGATTTCTTTAATCTCCAAAATAATTATTTTATTAATTATGCTCCTATTACTTATTAATAAGGATCTTATTACTTTGTCTCTTTAGATCAAAACATAATTAAAATTAGAATCTGCTTAAATTTGAAAAATAACAGTCAAGCACGAGTCTAATATTGTCGCTATTGATTCTGTACATCAGCCTCAAAACTAAATACATAAAGAGAATGATTAAAATTCTAACCAAAATATATAAATACGAAAGCAAGCTCGTTTGTTTGTTTGTTTGGTGGTTACGCGTTCATGCATTAACTACTCTAACATCATAAAATTTCACAAACACTTTTGTCAGGGGAGCAGAATAGGACATAGGGTAAAAGTACTGTTACTAACATAACCTATATTTATGCGAGCGAAGCCGCGGGTAAATCTAGTACTCTACATTTTTTTTTTTATACAACTAATGTGGCAAACAAGCATACGGCCCACCTGATGGTAAGTGGTCACCGTAGCCTATAGACGCCCGCAACACCAGAGGCATCACTTGCGCGTTACCAACCTTTTAGGAAAGGAAGTGGGAAGGAGAAGGAGCGGGAAGGGGGAAAGATGGTGATTGGGCCTCCGGCACTCTCACTCACCGAACGAAACACAACAGTAGAAGTACTGCTATTTCACGTCGATATTCTGTGAAAGGGTCGTCCTTCCCCGGTCGAGCCGGCCCATTCATGCTGAAATCAGCGAGGCTCTATATTATTATATTTTCTCTCTCAATCTCTTCACGCTGAGGCTTGGAGGTCTCATTACTTCATTGACATCCACCCAGACTCTCAACTTGTAATATATAAAACATGTACTCAGAGTAACTTGCGACTCCTTAACATGGGAAGTGGAATTATTACAAAGAAAAGGTTTTCTATTTCAAATCTTCATGAGGAAGTCCCTTAAGTAATCGTTAATCTCCTATGATTACCGCAGATTATACTGTATCTATATAGCCTCTGCGTTTACCTCTGAGAAACCGGCAGAGCCTATCGATAGGTTTCAGTTATAAATATTTATTGGAAATTAAAAACTTTACACGGATTTTGTTGCGTTGTTCACGGGGAGACATGGCTGCTGTAAAACAACCGAAACGTCGGGGCAGTGTAAACTTAAATATAAATAGTTTTAATTAAATTAAATAGCATAATAAAGTTCAATAATAGTAGGTAGTGTTAGAATTTTCAAAATGATGTAATAAAAGTGTTTAAAGTAAAATTTAAACAACGCGACAAAATCCGTATAAAGAGTTTAATTTCAATGTATAACATTCGCGTAAACTTAAGACAATTTATAAATATTTGCTTATCCTATTACAGTGCTATAAAATTTTGAAACTGCTTAAGAAATGTCTTTACAAAATCCCAATATCAAAACCTCAAATAAAGTGTGAGGTCTCGATATCGTCCATATTAGGCATGGAAACAGTATTAAGAAATTAATGATGCAGTCTGCATCACTTCAAACAACGGTACCCTAAAGTCGTCCATTGATGATCTACGGGTTAATTGGAGAGGCATCGGATGTCGTTAATGACGACCCTTACAGAGCCAACCCTAGCGAGAGCGCAGATACTATCGCGTTTTAGTAAAGGGAATATTTTGTACCTTCGATGTTTGAAGGGTTAATCTTTGGGGAACATCTCTAATGCTGGCAATGTCGAAAGAAGATTTTTGTATAGTGAGATTATAGACTTTGTTGGAGTAAATATTTTTTGTAGAGGCATTTTGATGTTAGTTTGTTATACGTATATATAAAGACTGTTTCAGTGGCGATGCCTTAGTGAATTACTATAGACTGCTTAAGATCTCGGGTACGATTTCCACGTCGGGCAAAGGGTAATTAGGACTTTTCATGACAAATTCTCAGTTGCAGCATATAATTTATATTCTGGGGCTGTGCCATCAATACGTTCACCTCATATCGCGAATGATCTAAACCATAGCTGGCGTACACACAGCGACACATCAACCTAGACTGTTGGGACTTTGAACTATTAGAAGTTGAACGCTGCGAATTGTGTGAGAGAGTGCGTTATATTTTTGTTACGCTCTATCCTTACCATTACATCGACACCACTATGCACTGTCACTTGCCGACAATTCTCTATTTTGTATGTAGCGTACTTATGCGTATATAGGGTGTCTAACTTGATGTGTAGATGTGTGTACGTAATTTTCTTTTCGTTTTTCCCCTCGCACTTGAAATATATTCCTTTGTCGCGGAGAACTTTACAAACATTCAAACAACGGACACAGAGAACACCCAGACTCGGAACAACAATTTGTGAATTGTGAATCACACAAATTTTTGTCTCGTGTGGTGATCGAACCCACACCACTCGGTGCGGCGGCAGTGACGAGGGCCTCACTTAAACCACTACACCCGCGCAGTTAAAATGTAATACATTTCAGCCTACCCAATCTAGGCTATAGAACATAGCATGTACCTATGTAGCCTGTATGTTCATACAGAACCATATTAGTTTAACATGAATTTCGCTACATTTTAGAAAATAATGAAAACGCCCATCGTTTTCCATTCGAATGAGCGTTTTCACCCGAAGTACATGAAATCGGCCTAAGAGTTGTTATTCAATTTTTCTGGAGTTAAGGTACTCTAATGTCCTAATTTTTGCCGCTGTATGCGAAATTTCATAATGATCGGTCAAGTAGTTAAGGCGTGAAAGCGTAACAAACAAAATCACATTCAGATTAATAATATTAGTTAAGATATAGAGGTAAATTTATTAAATACGAACAAATCCGCCAGGCAAATCCAGTCTAGTTACACAGACCACAACACGAAATTCAAAACAGATACACATCTTGTAAGATGAGGCGGTAACAGCTCAACTACTTACAATTAAGTTATTGTCAACAGCTGAAGTTTCGCGGTTGCTTATACGAAATTGTGATGGAAAAAGGAGGTGGTATGAGCGTACTTCAATCCTGGGCAAATGAGCAAGTAGATTATACACAAGATTGGTCTTCAAGACCCGAGTAGATAGGGTTTCGGGGGGAGAACTACGGGTCTCCCCCTTTGGACAAGGGTACTGCGGGGTCAGGAAGCCCACTGCGCCTCGAAAGGCGTGTTCTATCGACCGCTGACTAGAGTGCGCGGTGCCTGACATTGGTGTTGGACTCGCAGGGGTATGTGGTTGGCCGCTGAGGACGACACGTTCGTTTGCTCGGCAAGCACGTTGCGTTCGAGCGTCGGACTCAGGCGCGGCCAGTGCGAACCAGTCGGTCGCATGAGGCACGGAGTTGCCTTTAGCGAAGTGGCAGTGTGGTTTCACTGCCGCAACGCATCTAGGGCGCTTGCCTGCTCAGCAAGTAAGAGTCATAGCTGGAGTGACTCGGGCCACACCCGGCTTGTAGGCCTATTTGGGTAGGCATACGGATGTATGTCGGGAAGTGAGCGTGCCTTACACAGCTCCGGTACCATACTGGAGATATGGGAGGCGGCTTCAGCGAGGTTATCGTTAGCAACTCCTTGAGTTGCGAGTAGTGAGCGGCTTTATTGCTCCGGTAGCTATCTGGAGAATAGGTAGTGTCACTTGGGCACGAGGTAGCTCGCTTACTAGAACCGGATCTCTGAGGTTAGGGTGGAGAGTCGGGATTTGGGGACAAGACCTGTCTATATCTGGTCCCGGAAGGTGCTCTTGGGCACTGGAAGGTACAGCGGCTCCTTCTATTATAACCTAACGGTTGGTGTAGGGGAACGCTATATCATAAACTGGGATAGTCGTAGAGAAAAGGGGATGTCCCACTGTGTTCCACCTATCTACAGGACCCGGGGGGAGAACTACGGGTCTCCCCTCTCTTAGGATCAGGGTACTACGGGGTCAGGCTAGCCCACTGCCTCGATAGGCGTGTTCTATTGGCCGCTGATTAGAGTGCGTGGTGCCTAACATCGAGTGATCGAACTCGGCGTGACAGAGAGATCATTAAATTGCCATGCCAGTTGAAACTTAGCACACTGGCAGAATATCTAACTGCTGCCAAGTTTTATCTAAATCCATGTAATGGGTAACGCGTGATTGAGTCGCAGACATTTAGTCATACGTATTAAGGCTGCCTGTCCATTGAAGCGGAGTGAGGCTGTGATGCGAAGAAACTAAAAATAAAAACCAATAGGATTGCATAAAATCTACGCTCCGCTCCAGTTTGCAATCTTATTGGTTAATATTTATCCGTTTCTTCGCTCCGCAGCCTCGCTCCGCTTCAATGGACAGACAGCCGCCTTACATTCGTGATTTTCATTAGTAGTTTGAATTAGTTAAGTTACATGGTTAAAGTACAAGGAGCAAATAACTACATATTTGGACATTCAAAATAAATATAGAATCTAGATCTGTGTATCTCGAAATGTCAAACTGTGTGTATATTACAGTTGCAAAAAAGGAATTTTAGTATAAAGCAAATTATTTCTCAGATAAGAAATTTTAATGTTTTTTCCTAACTAGGCTTCTAATCGAATTTAACCAATGCAGAGTCGGTGGCAAGTCATTTAATTATCTTTGTCAGTCATTCGCTTGTATCCAAATTCAAATATTTTATAAGCATACTAATTTAAATTGAAAGCCACCTCCTCTTTCGAAAATGTTATTAATAAAACTCTTTATTAAACTGTCCCACTGTTGGGCACGAGCCTCATCTCAATGTTACAAGGTTGGGCCATAGTCCACCACGCTGGCTTAGTGCAGGTTGGCAGGCATCACATATCTTCGAGAACATTATGTAGAACTTTTAGACGTGCAGGTTTCCTTATGATGTTTTTTCCTTCACCGTTAAAGCGAGCTATCTCTCTCCTTCTAGCCTAAGTCCCAGGTGGGGTGAGCTTGCCGGATTTTCTGCCTCTAGTTCGCTTTTATAGTTAAAGCAGCCTATACTTAACTATTTAATACGTATATTACTCCGAAAAGTCAGAGAAGCCTCAAGTCAGAGAACTCTAGACCTCTGTGTGGCAGTTAGGTAGAACGGTTTTCCATTAGGCTAACTTTTTTAGCTTCGTATATAGCAAATTATTTTTGACTACATTATGTTCTATTGAAATAGCACACCATATCCATCAGATCGCGTACTCTTTATTGTATGGTCGCAACTTACAACTTGGAACTTGCTCACCTAGTCTGTTTGCTGGTGACGTATAATGAATAACGTTGCTATGCAACATTAATTTAGTTCGTCTCAAGAAACTACTGGACAAGGCCTCTTGGAAACTACTCGAGGCCTGTTTAGACGATACCGTTGTTTACAGCAGCTGTTTGTATGTAGTCATGTGCAACTATCGACTTAGTATTCGAATCATTCGAATGTTCATTCGAATTGTTCGATTATTGATTATGTGATAGAAATATTAAAATTAATACATATGTACATAGTTACGCCAATATCCCTGAAGAGGTACGCACAGGTGTGTTAAACATTTCGTCACTAATATACTACTATAATTACTAATAGTATTACTAATAAAAGGTTTTTTTAATATTCGGAAATCTTAAAGCTTGTTAAACAATATTAAGAGAATCTATATATAAACAATGGTCAATTAAATGATATGGCTTTAGGTCTCATGGTATAGGGATCGACACTATTGGAGTCTACCGCCCAAGTTTCAGACACATGGCGTTCTTCTGAGAATCTCTTGAAATTAAAAATCCAACTAAACTTTTCTCGACCCTATACTTAATGGAACCCGCGATCGCATGCACAACAGTCGCAATCAATATTATAAGAAAACATTACTAACATTGCAAAATTCCGACTGTTTAAACGAGCCCTTACTGAACTCAAGAGCTAACTTTTGGAATTCACATCTTGTGTGACGTTAACATGGAGATTGTAATTGTTTCTTGTGTTACATTCAAATACATTGTTGGTAAAGTACAGTTTCTTTGCGTTTTGGATCCGACAGGGAATGTGTAAGCTTATGACGAAAGATAAGAAGCGCAGCTCACTAAGGGAAGGTAATTGAAGTGCTATGTACCAAAGATTTAAAACATACATGAGTCCTCACTGCACTTAAATCGCATTAAAAAGTGTCCACGCCAGGAAGAGTGAGCTCACACATTACATTTACCTACATGATAAAGAACTACAGGGCACATTTTCAAGTTACTTCACGATGTTTTAGTTCACTGTTAAAAGGAGCGATAATTAACTTTGAAAAGTCAGAAAGTGTTGGGATGGAACTCGAGACCACAGCGGGGTAATCGAACGGCCTTTTATTTTTTTTAAAGACAACACCCTCACTAGGATTATTTCCTGTATCGCGGGGGACTTTACAAACATTGATGATATAAAAATCATGAGGCGAATCAGAAGTTCGGAAGACGCTTGTCTATTGCAAGAGGATTTAGAACGTTTTCAAATGTACTACGACCTCAATAACCTCGACTTAAATGTCTCTAAGTACTTCGTATGCTCTTTTACTCGCAAGCCCAATCAAAAGTTCACCAGTAACCTGAGTAAGCCACATCAAGGATCTAGATGTTACATTTGACTCGAAACTGATATTTGATGTTCACATAGAAAACATAGTTAAAAAGCTATAAAAGCGCTTGGATTCATTTGCCGAATCTCGTTTGAATTAAGGAGCATTAAGATTATAAAAATTCTGTACTGCTCCTCGGTACGCAGTAATTTTTTTTTTTTTTTATTCTTTAGGACAACCAGTAGTTGTTACATTGATACATGCACGTATATAAAAATATTATGTCAAAATCAAATTGTAAATGCACAACATTTTTAGGTGTCACAACATGCATAAAGATTTAGTGAGATAACACTGATATTACGGTAACTTTAAAGTTATACATGTTCAAAAATGATGACATATTCAAGTAAAAAAGTATAAAAGTATTGAATTTAGTAGATTTAGTATTGTTATTGCATAATTAAAAGTAAGGTATTAAAAGTAAAAGTTTTAAGAGTAAAGTAATTGCAAACAGTATATGCCATAATAGTCATCTCGAGTATGCTTCCCAAGTGTGGAATCCTTATTACAATGTGTACGTAAATCGACTTGAGAGCGTTCAAAGAAAATTCACAAGATATACAATATCGCTCAAACTGCTACCCACCTAATTATTTAAGTCGCTGTAAAATTCACTTGCCTCACCTCTTTATGAGACGTAGAATAGCTGATTTATCATTTTGTTAAATATATATTGGATGTATTGATGTAACAGAATTTGAGAGCAAAATTGGTCTACGCATGCCATCTGCGTTTCTACGCAGATCGCATGTCGTATATACTCCTGTGGTGAGTTCAAATTATAGGCAGAACTCATACTTAGTTAGGGCGAGCCGAATTGACAACGTGATATGCCAGAATGCTGATGTCGACCTGTTTATTACTACTGTATCCAAATTAAAATAAACGCGGGTAAAACCACAAGCACAGCTAGTTAATACTAAAATTTAAAAAAATACAAACTTCGGACACAAAGAACACCCAGACTCGGAACAACCATTTGTGGATCACACAATTTTTTGTCCCGTATAGGATTCGACCCCACAACACTCAGTGCAGTGGCAGCGGCGAGGTGACCACTTAATCCACTACACCGTACAGTCGGTCTTCCAATAGACTATCGCTATTATCTATACTAATATGATAAAGCTGCAGAGTTTGTCTGTTTGGTAGAACGCGCTAATCTCAGGAACTACTGGTTCAAATTTAAAAATGATTTTAGTGTTGGATACTCTATTTATCGAGGAAGGCTATAAGCTATATAACATCACGCTACGACCCACGGGGGCGGCGCAGTAACCATAAACGCGAGTGAAACCGCGGGCACATCTAGTCAATTCATAAAATTAAAATTTATAGTTTCCCCGACGATTTAATTACTTTTCAACAGCTTTGTTCATAGATAGACTTAGTTGGTGGTTGTCTCAGTGTCTTTTAGTATAGCTAGTTACTTATTACGTTGAAATAACGATACTATTCCTGCATTTGCACGCAAATAAAAACAACAAAAAGTCGCAACCGTACTACCAGTTCCAACTTGAACATACTTAAACTTGGATGAGATCCGGGCGTTTTTCATCTCAGCCTCATATTTCTCCTCACACAAAGTAATAAGACAGCACAATTTGCACAACAAGTATAAGCCCACAACATTATTAAGTTTAGAATTCTGTTTGCCAATAAATTACGAAGTTCGCGAGAGAGACCGCCGGAGTTTTTGAATATCATTAATTTTAACAAAACCCGATCTTTCCTTATTAATCAGTATTGTTATCATTTTGTTTGGTGACAACATTGATGTTATAAGAACTTTGTTTGATTGGGTTTTGTTTTGTAGTAGGGTAACATTGATCTTAGGTATCCAACTATATAATATTATAAATGCGAATGCGAGTTAGTTTGTTTGTTACGCTTTCACGCCTTTACTACTCGACGAATCATCATGAAATTTCGCATACACATTGTCAGGGGTACAAAAAAGGACATAGTATACAGTAAAATACTGTTGCTGAGTGGTTGAAAATTAGATTAAATATAATTTTACCTTAGCATGACGTTTGCGCGAGCAAAGCAGTGGACAGAATCCAGTATCAGAATAAGTAAGCTGACGTGGCAGTGACCTGACTATGTTCGTCGAAGGACTGCTAGCTACTGGAATAAGAGATAAGAGACTGGATTACTTAGAGACTTAGAGTAAGAAACACTGACAGTTGGCAGACAAAAACAGGTAGAGATGCCTGATCGTCAGGTACCTACTTGTCTGACGATCTGGCAACACTGCCTGTTTTAAACAAAATAACTTCTACCGCAGATACGATAATGTGGCGCAAATGTGAAGAGGCATTACTTGCTTTCTAAGGCACCGCATAGAATATCGCTAACTTATTAACATCTAATTAAGAATTATAAAGGAAACCTAATTAGATTTTCACTGGAACTTAACGGATTTCAAATCTAAATCGTCTTTTCGTAATTATACTGTAGCCACTAGACCGATGGTCAGAGTCAGTATGATGTAATTTTAAAAACAAAATATTTGTGGTACTACAGATTTTTATTCGCAATAATCCTGGCATTTCTCTTTAATTACATTTTCAAAGAAAACCGTCTCTTTCTCTAGAATGTCAATCTGTTCAGAGAATGTTTCCCTGAGACTTTCTTTTCTGCATCTTCAACACTCATCTACTGTATATACTTTCGTAACTGCCTCAGTGACGTAGCGGCAGTGTATACGACTGCTGTATATGAAGTCGCAATTTCAAATCCAAGATCAGGCCAACAAAAAGTTATAATATTTTTCTGACAAGAAATTCTGAGTAACAAAAGTTGGGGAGTCGGCGGTGTTAGACACGCCCGTGCCTCAGAAAGGACGTAAAGCCGTTAGTCCTATGACTGATCTCTCTTCGGTCGTATCAGATTGCCGTCCCGTCAGCTTATGAAAGTTAGGGAACAGAGAGTGCACTTGTGCTTACGTACACATCTCTTGTGCAGATGGCCAGTCTCCGTTACGATTGGACCCCGTGACTGACATTCTGTCTGGAAGATCTTATACTTTCTTGATAAATCTTTTGTCGTCCATTCTTTCAACATAAGCCCTTGGCACTAGATTCTATGAGTACGAAATTAAAATACGAATAAATACAACACATACAAGTATAAACAAGTTTCATTTACAGACTCGTGTTAATCATTAACTTGTGAGTTATGACGTAAGTTCGCTTAATGTGCACAATGCCGGGTTGTATGTGTTGTTTGGAATTTTGTTTGCAAACCCATAGTAATAACTCATGCAAACCATACTCGATTTTATTTAATAAGTTACTTGGGATGTCCTACATTTGATATTTTATATGTAAGTGAAACTATTTCTTGCTGGCAACTTTAGCAGGTCTTCATGTTAGTATATCTCTAATAAAGTTGGGATAGCAATATTAAATTCAAAATCAAAAATCTTTATTTCAATAAAAATGTGTATACAAGTTTTGGACACGTCAATCTATCTTATCTTATCTTATCTTGTGTGGGGGCCAGTCAGTACCGACCGGCGACACTTCGACCCAGTGGAATCTTTTGTTTCGACTGCTCCAATAATGACTGCCGTAGATGTTCATGGCAGCCGGGACTGACGGCTTAACGTGCTCTCCGAGGCATGAAGCAGGCGATAATTGTCAATCAATACACACATTATTTCGAAAATTCATATAAGTTCCGAAAGTCAGAGGTGCGTAACGTGGGTTCAAACCTGTTGGTCTCCCCACTGAGCTATCGCTGCTCTCACGTCCGCGTCAAACTGTACTAATATTATAAAGCTAAAGAGTTTGTTTGTTTAATTGAACGCGCTAATCTCAGGAACTACTGGTTCGAATTGGAAACCTCTTTCAATGTTGGATAGCCCATTTATCGAGGAAGGCTATAAGCTATATAACATTACGCTAAAACCAATAGGAGCAGAGCATAAATGAAAAATGTTGCAAAAACGGGGTTACAACGCGATAAAATCCGTATATAGTAGTTTAATTTCAATGAATAACATGCGCGTAAACAGAAGACAATGTTATGTAAAACGGAGAAAATTCTCTTATGAGATGCAGACGAAGTGGCGCGGGTCATTTAGTTATATAATATCAGCCTTATTTATAAGCTGTGTTTAACTTCCCAGTGTGGATTGGCGGATATCATACATGTGCAAGAACATTAGAGAATTCTCTACCATGCAGGTTTCCTCACGTTGTTTTTCTTCACCCTTAAAGCAAGCGATAATCAACTATTTAATACGTTCATAACTTTGAAATGCAGAGATGTCGAACTTACCTCTACGTTCCAGTTCAACGATCATCACTAGTTCTAATCTATCGCATCCTTAAGGACCTACCAATATTACAAATGTGAATATTGTTACAAAATCGCAAATAAACCGCTAAACGCAATTGGGACACAGATGATCTCTCTGTGTTCCAATTGCCTGTTCCAGATATTATTTTTACACAGGATACTATTTTTATCTTTGTAGCGGTCCCCTAGGGCTTACGCAAATGATGCCACAAAAAGAAACTAGTACAAATATATATACAGGATGTCACAGAAGTCGATGTCAAGCCGGAATCAGATAACAGGCTAAGTTATAATAGCTATCAGAAAAATATAAAAATCTAAGTTACGTATTTTAAAAATGGGCATCGAAATGTAATCGAAAAATATCTAGAGCTTAATGAAGCGTTATTCGAGAATAAATAACAAAAAATCATTCAAAATGTTAATACAACAGATATTAACTTTTACTAGGAGTGAAAAGACTATCACAGGATGTAGATTTTGCTGTTTTTTTTATAATGCCTATATTTTTTTAACTGCCTCCATGGTGCAGTGGTACTGAATGCGACTGCTGTGCATGAGGTCTCGGATTCGAATCCCGGTTTGGGCCAACAAAAAGTTATTGAGTTTTTATGTTAGGAAATCTCAATACGAGCCCGGAGTTAGGAAGTTGGTGGTATTAGACACTACCGTGCCTCGGAAAACATGTAGAGCCGTTGGTCCTACGCCTGATCTCTCTCCGGTCGTGTCAGATTATCCGTCCCATCGGATTATGAGGGTTAGGGAACATAGAGTGCACTTGTGTTTGCGCACACACTTGTGCACTATAATATCTCCTGCGCAGATAGCCAGTCTCCGTTAAGATTGGCCACCGTGACCGAAAATCGGTCTGGAGGACATTTTTATATATGTATGTGTGTAACGTATAATAGTGTGTTAGCATTTGATAGTAAATCTAAATAAAAAGCAAGATATTAGGAGTTGTTTCTAAACACACTTTTTTTTATTAGTGTTACCTTATACCCAACTCAATTGCAGACTGTACATTTAGAAAATAAAATCTGTTACCATTCAAAAACACATTACCTAACCTGTCAATTGTTGGAATACCAGACATAATTGGAAACCTTTCGTGTCTGGCCGCCGATGTATCGCTGCCACTTAATAGGTAAATATTCCATTAAAAAAGTGCCGTTGAGGTCTCAATTGATCAACATACATCGGTACTGAATTTACTTTGTTTTAATTGCATTTTTGTAAAGTACCCCAGCTCCACCAGCTCAGAAGCTAAAACAGAAGTTACCATTTTATGAAAAAGCTAAGATTTTGAAAAATAGCTTTACTGATCACTTATAACGACTGACTGCCACAGTGGCGCAACCTATGCCTTATGCCATAAAGTCTCGGATTTGATTCCCAGATGGGCCTTTCAATATTTCTGTTAAGAGTTTCTTAGTAGGGGCACAAAGTCTGAAACTAGGTCCGGTAAACGACAATACGCTCATCGCCTATTAGATCCTAACCCCTTATTTATATTGTGAGTGTAATACACCCCTACTAATACAATAATAATATGTAATACAATCCTAACTCATCGGAGATATATGTATGTATTTTAAGATATATGTGTTTAAATATATCTTGCAGCGATAGCTATAGGAGACCAACAGACTGCAAAGCAGAGGGTTCTCGGGTCCGAACCCACGTCGCGCACCTCTTGACTTTTAGAAATTATATGACTTTTCGAAATTATGTGCGTGTTGATTGGCAATTATCGCCTGATCCGTGCCTCGGAGAGCACGTTAAGCCGTCGGTCCCGGCTGCCATGAACATCTATGGCAGTCGTTATTGGGAAGTCAGTGCCCTATGATATCCTGACACTAGTCTAGCCTTAGGGTATTGTTAGCCTTCGGGTTGCGGAGGTCAGATGGCAGCCACTCTGTGTAAAATACTGATATCCAGTCAAATCCGGTTAGACTAGAAAGCCGACCCCAAGTGACTTGGGAATAATAAAGGCTAGGGAGAAGAAGACACTCCTAACTTTTCGGAGATATATGTACATATATATGTATTTCAAGATATATGTGTTTAAATATTTTTTTAATTATAATTGTAGAACAGGCAATATTAACAACTTAAAGATAAAAACGTATAATATAATTGGCTACCAATTACATGTTTTCGCATTTAAATAACAATCAGAGCTTGCTTGTTTATAAATATAAGAAAAAAGAAAGATATGATTACAATCATGTTACACACTATAACAATAATACTACATCACATACAATAATACGTCATGAAGTGCAATATAAACAGTCATTGAACCAATTCGTACCAATGTTTAGCGTGTATTTGATTAAACTAGCGGTCGCCTAGTGGTCATAATTCGATAAAATTCCTATGCTTGCTACTTTGTTTTCTGTTTTTCTCGTATAGGTAACCAAAGTTACAAAGAATTGTACGATGTCAGACGAATAATGTCGAAATACTACGAACGCGATTCGGCTGCGTGTGTCAAATGCATGGTTGTGTGCGTGTAGTGGTTTTCATTAATTTAATGAATTTCTAATGAATATTTTATAAAAATATTAGCATTCGCCCCTCCTTCTCCATATAAACTTTAACTGTGCCAAATTTCATACTCCTCCGTTATCAAATTCAATTTTCGTAAAAAGGGGTATAAAGTTTTTGCTTCACGTATTAAAATATAGATACATGCGGTTTAGTAGTGAATAACTCAAGTTCAGAAAAGTCAACCAATTTATTGGACGACTCGATGGCGTAGTAGTAAGCGTAACCGACTCCCACGCCTGAGATCGCGGGTTCGATTCCCGCACAACTCAAACATTTGTCTGCATGAACACGGATGTTTGTCTTACAAAAAAAGGAATATAAAAAAAATTATAGTTTATATATATTTATATATGTTTATCCATTGTCTAGTACCCATAGTACAAGCTCAGCTTAGTTTGGGCTAGATGGTGTTGTGTTTATGTGATAGAATATTATTATTATTGTAACACTTAGCGGATCTTATAAAGAAAGAATTCTGTCTGTGATATGTGCTGCAGCGATATAGTAAAAAAAGATTGGTATTCCGATCTGCGATCACACAATCCTTACAAAATAACAAACTTTATTCCTAGTACAGAGTGCGAATCTACAAATTAGATTTATCACAACATACATAGGGAATGGTAAATAAACTCCGGGTCTACTGTTCGATTCCCGTGCGAGGCACGTGATCTGAATATCATTGGCCCTTCCGTTTATTGTGACAGAGTGACGTAATCCGGCGTGTTTGACGTGAAAACATGACGTGTGAAAGTTTCTCGAACCTTCTCTTGATTCTGAATGTTTAGTTTGAAGCAAAGATTCAAATAATAGTTCCGCCAATTGAGTGTGCTGACCCTAATAATATTACCTTCGCCAGAACATCTGCCCAAACTAAATGCACCAGACAATTATATTGTCAACTTAGCAATATTTATTATAAATACCAATGTAAGCCTAATTTAAGTTGATTTCTATTGTAATACTAAAACATATTGTTACGCTGTATTTATTAAATAAAGTATTTTTTTAATTAAATCCGAGTTGAATCATTTAATTCGCCCTATTACGTTTGGTCACTTATCTGTACGTTAAGTTGTCATCTGATACACAATGCCAACATCACTTCTGAATGAGAGATATAGTATTATCACGCATATTGAAAATTTAATTGTTCTCTACTTATGTTTTGTACGGTGATGGCATATCTATTTATTAATACGTGAAGCAAAAACTTTTGTACCCCTTTTTACGAAAATTGCGCGAACGGAGGAGTATGGTATTTGGCACAGTTAAAGTCTATATGGAGAAGGAGGGACGAATCCTAATATTTTTATAAAATATGCATTAGAAATACATTAAATTAATGGAAAATTACTACATGCACACAACCATGCATTAGATACACCCAGTCGAATCGCGTTCGTAGTTATTCGGCATTGTTCGTCTGACGTCGTAGGTACAATTCTTTGTAACCATGGTTACCTATACCTTATTTATATGTTATAAAGCAAAAAAAGAAAAGAAAGTAGCAAGCTTAGAAGTTTTGGTTGAATTTTGACCACTAGGCGACCGCTAGTATGGTTTTAAATATATCGTAAAAAGAAACGAAATTATTTTCATCAGTCTTTACTTTGAGGCAATAAAATAAAGTACATTGTTTTATTTTACGTTTTGGAATGACCTGACTTGTGATTGATTCCCGGGTTAAACATGCTTGTAGCGACTCTGCTGACGCTTTAGTTTTGTATAGTCAGGCGCAATTATGCAGTAGCGCCACGCGGCAGTCGTCTCCCCGCAACCACTCACTTAGGTCGTAGCTCAATATCTATTTTTATAATTATAATTGGTACCAGTATATATATCCAAATAGTATACCATCAAATTATTTCATTTGACCGCCCACAATAACACTTCTCATTACCCCCACAATGCTATTGGAATTTTCACACATATTTAGTAACAACTCAGAATCAGGCAATGGGACATTGACTATAGGACCCGCTCCGTCACCTCCTTGATGGAAATCACTTCCTCACAGAAGGAGGCGACGGCGGTCCACGACCTCTCACTCCGGACCATAGACTGAACTACGGCCGGGACCGAGAGGGCAACCAATCCGACTGCCGCGATCAACTCACGGTGTTGCAATGCCCAGGCGGGGCAATCCGCCAAATTGTGCAGCGCCGTGTCCACAACAACGTAGCGGCAGTCGCCGCAATGGTGACAACCGGGTGTCTCTTGCCGGCCTATGCGACACAGGAACTGGCCAAAACAACCATGGCCAGTCATTACCTGTGTCAGCCGGATGGTGAGGGCGCCATGCCGCCTCTCCAACCATCCATCCTAGTATACGCTGCCTTATAGTTCACGCAAGCAAAACTACGCGCTTAATGCATAAATATTAAAATTCATAGGCAACTTTGACTTTTGAGTTTTATAAGTGTTATATTGTGAGCAAAATAAATGAATACATACATAGTATCAGGCTTATATTTCTATTACGCTTATATACTATTTAAGTAATAGACAGAGTTTTACTACACCTATATTTAGCCGGCTAAACCTACATAACAGGAACTCTATTGACGTTTACTGAGCATAATTGTAGACACTGTTACTGCTTAAAATTTCTTGACATGAAAACACTTTGCCTGACACAGAAAACAAACCTTGAATGTAAGTTTGTTTGTTTGTTCGACCGGCCATCATGAAAAAAATCTTCAAAAATTGTCAGTGTATCAAAAAAGGATATAGGGTACCTTTCATCCAGAAAATAAGTACTATTACTAATATACTATCGTAACCTATATATATGTACGCTCGCAAAGCAACAGGCAAGATCTAGTAATTTTATATTAAGAATCATTCAGGTTATCCTTTAATACATATACCTATATCATGAAATTTAAAGCATTAAAGAGCTCAACTTAATTATTTATTGACGTACAAATATCGTGTATACAACATGCCGCATACAATTCAAACTATCCTGCTCCGTATGTAAGATTACATACGAATAGTGGGTCGCGAATAATTTCTCTGGGGAGAGCTATCCGCTCGTACAACTCACACAGATTACCTGAATATAGGTCGATGTAGTACTTAGTTATATTCTTATTTTTAATCCTCAATCCGTTCGACTGCACGGATGGCGTAATACAGCGTTTCCCTTTCTTTGGCAAACAAGCGTACTGCCCATCTGATGGTAAGTGATCACCGTAGCCTATGCAGCCTGCAACACCAGAGGCATCAATTGCGCGTTGCAGACCCTTTAGGAAAGGGAGAAGAGAAAAAGGAAGTAGGGAGGGGGAAAGAGGGTGATTGGGCCTCTGGCACTCTCACTCACCGAACGAAACACAACAGTAGGAATATTGCTATTTCACGTCGATATTCTGTGAAAGGGTAGTTCTTCCCCGGTCGAGCCGGCCCATTCATACTGAAATCAAAGAGACTTTACTACTCTCAAATGCCGTCACTTGCTTGTTCCTTCACTTTATGTTTTTCTTATTTTAATGTACTGCACGGATGGTATAGTGGTTTAAGTAGGCGCCTCGTCGCTGGCGCTGTACCGAGTATTTGGGTTCAAATCCCACACGGGATAAAAACTTGTGTGATCTACAAATCGTTGTGCCGAGTTTTGGTGTTCTTTGTGTCCGTTGTTTGAATGTTTGTAAAGCCCCCACGACATAGGAATTATTCCTAGTGTTGGGAAGGAGGTACTTTTTTTCTTTAAAGACAAAAAATGTACAATAATATAACACAAAATCTAAAATTCAGCATTCACGTATTCTGCTCAGGTTCCCTATTTATTCGCATAAAATTATATGTCATAATTTAACATGGCATACTTTTACTTACCCAATAATAGTTACGCACAATATTAATTTGGCATAATTGTTAAGGCACAATTTTTTTAAGCATTATTACTATAAGCCTAATAATTGTTAAGCATACTATTCCAAAGCATAAAATTAAAGATTTTTAAAATTTGTTTGCATTTAATAAGATACTTTTCGTATATAAAATAAACATGTTGGCGATTTAGGGGTGCCCCAAGGGCCGCCCTCGCCGCACCCTAACCTATTGTTACATTACGGTACCAAGTTATATGTATATGCCTTATAACTTTATGCCAATCAATATTAGCGCAAAAAGCATTAGCCTAAATTATATTTATACCTACTGAAATAGCATGCCAAAAAGCAAAAAGTATTATTATAACAAAAACTGCCTAATTTATGCCAAATTAAATTAGGACAATAAAAATTATTCGAAACAAAGGGTTTCCTTCTGCTCACAATGTCTCATACATTCTTATTGTAATACCGTCCATTCATTTACAAATATATCAACTTCTGGATTAAAGTCCAAAAGAGCGTTAAGCTGTATGGGTGAATTAAAGCATGCAGCGGTACTGCATACATATCCACACAAGCTTTTAAAACTCCTAGACCATAATAATATCAGCCCTGTATTAAACTGTTCCACTCATGGGCACATGCCTCTTGTCAGTGTGAGTAGGGTTAGGCTATAGTCCAACACGCTGACCCAGTACGGTTGGTAGACTGCACATATCTTCGAAAACATGATGGAGAACTCTCTGACATGCAGGTTTCCTCACGATGTTTACCTTCTTTAATACGCACATAATATCGAAAAGTCAGAGGTGATCCTTGGAATCGAAACGAAGACCTCTGCGTGGCAGTCCAATGGTCTCCCATTAGGCTATCGTTGCTTCGAGAGTAAATATATTTAAATTGTTTTTATAATAATAAGCTTTTTAGGGTCCTATATCCAAGGGGACCCAATTACTAAGCCACCGCCGCCACCGTGCCGTCTGTCTGTTATGTCTTTTAAGTGCTCTTTGTATCTTTTGAATCGTAATAGGCAGCCGGATGAAATTTTCTTATGGCTGATATCCTCAAAAATATTAAGAAAAAAAAAGTTAAATGTCAGTAGAGTCTTCACACAAGAAATAATATATTTCATAAAATTAAATATACTCTTATCATAAAATGGCAATAAACTCAAGTCTTAAATTGATTATACTTTAGGCTCCCTCAGCATTACTTATAAAAATATCGCTAAGTAATACTTACCTAGCTCTCGAGTCATTGATCAATGATAAACTTAAATAAGCGACCCGTCCCTGCTACATATCTATTATTTATTTACACTCAACGTTGGGTAAAATCTATAGCTATCTCTAACATATTTGCGGGCTGCTAATTATAGAGTACTTGTACGGTGTTATGGTTACCGTACAGAGAGATTTATGTATGGTTCATAAATAAGTGAAAGATAGAGTTAAGCACAACTTAGTTTATTGACTTAACTTAATTTGATTGGTGACTAATCGCGAACTGGTATTTTAATTAATTGCGATAGCGCGTGTTCGCGTAAACGCTGACTACGCGCAACGTGATGTACGATGTAAAGCATCGTACAGTACTAGATTTTATGAAGGTCAGTTTAGGTTAATAGCAGTACTTTGTCTTGGATAAAAGGTTTCAAAGGTTTCTGTTCACCTGCCAACGTGTATATGTGATGATCGGTTGAGTAGTTAAGGCGTGAAAGCGTAACAAATAAACTCACGTTTGCATTTATAATATTAATTAGGATATATCTATCTGATGTCAGTTTCCAGAAGCGGTAGGCACAGATTACGAATAACCATGAGCTACGCTACTGGCATATATCAGCATATATATTTATTCACTTTCATTATTTATACTGGGTGTGTTTCTTAGTATAGTGAAAACCTCTCAGGGGGTGATTATACTGTTTTGGACTGTTGGTTCCACTAAATAGTTGCATCGATGGGTCCAATAGGATTCTCAAGTTTATATGGCTCCATTGGTGGGTCCCATAGGATTTACGAATTCCGATAGTTCCATTTAGTTGGTGGAGTCAATAATCTAAATTTTAACAAGATACGGTCTCGTAGCTCCATTTTCAAAACCTTACATAAAAAAGTGTCAAATTAAACTATATTCCGAATTATTAGGCAGTTTGGACAAACAAATGAACATCACGAATACAAGTAAACACAAGGAAATCAAATGGAAATCACGAAAATAAATGAACATCATGAAAGCAAAATAATGAACATCACGATAACAAATAAACAATTTTTTTTTTGGACGAGGCAGGATGATAAAGGCGAGGCACTTGTTTTTCATCATCTATATGCGATGAACTTTCAGAAAAACACATACATGCAGTTTTAAACATAATCAATATTGCATAGATTCCAGATTTTCTTATATTCGTGACCAGTGTCATCTATATTAGCCAAAAAAAGCATATTGGAAAAACATCCGAAATTGCTTGCTCCTCATTTTCTTCAAGGTCATCGCATATAGATTATGAGAACCACGTGCATGCAATTCCAGATCTTATATAGATAGAACTAATATAAATAAGATTAAAGTGATAAGTAAAAACACATATTTTTTAATTAACCTACACAACTAGTAAAATGTATCAATTATGAAGTTGACGCATGCTTGTCGGTTTTTTGACGCATATCAAAGAGATTATCAAAGACGGCAAATACATAACTAAACCATCCACACAATGGCCAGCGTTGACGGTAAGTCATGTCAATTTCAAATGTCTGTCAACTTAATATCCCGAGCCGTTGTCTTGAAAATTATTTTTGTGCATACTCGACATCCACCAGCTCTTTGCTCTCCATAGTACCATTTTTTTAACCATTTTCTTTTGTGTCATCTTCCCTAGCAAGAATTTGCATATGTTGTTGTCACGCGGACCGGTCGTGCTCCGCGGCTGCGTTCGCGCTGGAGTGGGAGCGCTTCTTTTTCCCCCCTCGTGGCCCATATATAAGCTGACCTCACGGGTTGGAAGTCTTCTGCGCTCACCCACAGTCCGCGCAAAATTTGTAAAGGCCGTCTGAGGCCAACAACTAACAAACACAAAAAATAAAAGGTTCCGGCCCTCTTCTTCTGTCGCAGCCATGATTCAGATAAGTGGTCCATATTGCTTTCCAGCTGGACCACGTAGCGAGCCTTTAATAGAACCACGCCCCGTTCTTTAGTTTATCATATACTTGTTATAACTACCAACATTTGTGTTATTTGGAATAAAGAACCTTGTAATTGCGAAGTATATTGTTTATATTATCTCCGCTACTTTACTACTCTGGTCAATGTAGTCCCTAAAACTAGGTTGACTAACTATAACGTTACATTATAAAGAATCCAATTGGATAGAAAATTGTGAAGACTTGTCATTAGCAACATTATAACATATGACCTACAGAAGTTGTCCTGTAAACACGAAAAAATAAAAAAATACCTAAACCATTCTCAAATCCACTTAATAACAGACAAAAAATTTCATCAATATCGGTCCAGCCGTTTAGGAGGAGTTTAATTACAAACACACGCACAGAAGATTTATATATATATAAAGATTTATCACTATTTAAATTGTTATGAGTCTGTAAGCGTTCTTCCAAAACCAACCCCAACTAATGTTATAAATGAGAATGTGTGTTTGTATGTTACACTTTCACACCTTAACTACGCAACCGATCATCATGAAATTTCGCATACAGATTGTCAGGGTTATAGAATAGGTTATACAAAGGCTACCTTTCATCCACAAAAAGTGCTATTTCTAATCTAACCTAACGTAACCTAAATATACGAGCAGAATTTTTAAATAAATAAATATTTCATGTTAGATTTGAACTCACAAGACTCTGTGCCGCCGCAAGGGCAAGTCGACTACATGCCCGCTACGCCATCAACGCGTGAGGGCTTACAGCCGATTTCTGAAAACCGACATGTCAAAATCAAAGACATATTGAGTGACTTAATTGGCTCTTAGTAACACAATCAGCCAATCACAACAATTGACATACGTTTGACCGACTGCTGAGAAATGTTTGTGTTGATCCTATTACAAAACAGATGTTGTTATATGAATCGAATTAACCGTTTGTTGACGGAAACCCACAAAAAAATCTAATTGGGAAGAAAGGAACTCGCTACGCATGCTTGGAATGCCAACTCCAACTATTTCAATAAAAAAAAGATTGACAATACCAATTTGACAAAACTGTCCTGAAGATGCCTCACGCTAAGATGAAGCATGTGTTGCACGTGAAGCACCTGCAAAATGGAGTACGCCTCGATCCCATTTCCACGACGCGACGTAGCGGGTTCCTCTCTTCCCAATGATTTTATTACGGATGCTACTGCCAAAAATTTGCGAACTCTTCCACCATCTTTCGGACGCCGGCATCTAGACACAATTCTAACTAATATTATAAACGCGAACGTGAGTTTGTTAATTACACTTTTACGCTTTTAATTACTTTTTGTTGATAAAATACAACCTATAAACAGTTCTGCCAACAACGTGACTTTTAAAATTAACAAATGCAGTAATTCAATATTTATGGCACCAAGCTCTCCACATGATGTGCTAAAAATTATAAAATCTTTAAAAAATAGTAACAGTGTAGGTTACGATGAAGTGTCAACAAAGATAGTCAAATATTTTGCTGATATTATCTGTGTTCACTTAAGTTATATTATAAACATATGTATTTCAACAGGCACATACCCAGATAAGTTAAAAATTCCTATAATTAAACCTTTGTTTAAAAAAAACGACAAGGAATCAATGAGCTGTTATAGACCAATTGCCCTTATACCTATATTTTCAAAAATTATTGAAAAATATATTTATGAACAAATTATTGTCTTATGTTTACGCGAATGTTATACATTGAAATTAAACACTTTATACGGATTTTATCGCGTTGTTTATTTTACTTTAAACCCTGTTATTACATAATTTTGAAAACTCTAACACTACTATTATTGAATTTTACTACTATTTAAGCTATATATTTTTTCTAATTAAAACTATTTGTATTTAAGTTTACACTTTGCCCCGACGTTTCGGTTGCTTTACAGCAGCCATGTTCACGGGGAGACTAAGATGGTAGTGTAGTAGTGTTAGAGTTTTCAAAATTATGTAATAACAGTGTTTAAAGTAAAATAAACAACGCGATAAAATCCGTATAAAGTGTTTAATTTCCTATGAACAAATTTATAATTTTCTAGAACGACATAATATATTAACGCATGAGCAGAAAGGTTTTAGAAAAAATAAAACTATAAATATGGCCATTTTTGATTTTTTAAAGAATATTATGAATAAAGTTGATGCAAGAGTGCCAATATGTGCAATTTACTGTGACATGACCCAGGCCTTTGATTATGTTAGTCATGACATATTACTTAATAAACTAGAAGCCTATGGTATGAGGGGCAATGTACTCAAACTAATGGAATCGTATTTAAAAAATAGAACACAGTACACAGAAATCAGCAGAATAAATACAATCAAAAAATGTGAGGAAATTTTCAATTCCCATGAGCGTAAAGTTCTGTTCGGTGTGCCACAGGGCAGTGTATTAGGGCCGCTGCTTTTTATTATTTACATCAATGATTTACCGCTAATGACTAACTATCCAATAACACTTTTTGCCGACGATAGTTCAGTTACTGTAGATTCTAAAGGAAATGCTTCACATGAGGATGAAATTAATAATACTATCCAATCATTAATACAGTGGATGAATAATAATAACCTCAAGATTAATATAGCAAAAACAAAAATAATGTATTTCAGTCAACGCATAGCTACTCCAAATTTTAAAATAAACTATCAGGGAACACCACTAAGTACCGTTGATACGACAAAATTTCTAGGTATAACTATTGACAAAAATATAAACTGGAAGTCACACACAGAGGAACTCACAAAAAGAATAAGTTCCTCCGCATATGCTCTGTACAAACTATCAGCTGTAATCAATACTGATGCCCTCATTACAGCTTACCATGGCATAGTTCATTCCATCTTAAGATTCGGAGTCATATTTTGGGGAAACTCAACCAACAAAGAAATTGTTTTTAAGTCTCAAAAGAGATGCATTAGGGCAATGTTTGGTCTTAAAATTACTGACAGCTGCAAACAATGTTTTATTAAATTCTAAATACTTACTTTACCCTCCCTGTTTATATATGAGGTAGCAGTTTTTGTAAAAACCAACCCTAAATTATTTAGTCGCATTGCAGACATAAGCAGTCGCAGTCGTAGGCATAAAGACCAACTGTGCATTGTGCCATGCAACACTGCACTAATGCACAAAAGTGTATTTTGCCTGGCACCTGTCATTTACAACAAAGTACCTAAATCAATAAAGCAGCTTCCCTTAAATAGGTTTAGATTACAATTTAAAAGATTTCTTGTTGCCAAATGTTTTTATAATATTAATGAGTACTTGAACGATACCTGATTTTATGACGTTTTCAATTTAATTTGTATAAAATATTTTGTACGCCTGTACTAGGAAAAACATGTATGGGTCTTTCTTTTATTATTTTACATCTTATGTTGCATATTTTCTATTTGTAAACATACACCCATGTTTTAACAAAATAAATTATCTTATCTTATCTTATCTTATCTTACGCCTTAACTACTTGATCTATCATCATGAAATTTCGCATACACGTCATCTGGGGTACAGGAAAAAACATAGGGGTACCTTTTATCCAGAAAAGTACTGTTCCCGAGTGATAGAAAATTTATATAATCTACATTTACACGAGCTAAGCCGCGGGGCAAAATTAGTAATACTATAAATGCGAATGCGAGCTTGTTAATTACGCTTCGACGCCTTAACTACCTGACCGATCATCATGAAATATCGCATACATATTATCAGAGAAATAGAAAAGGACATAGGATACCGTAGGGCGTAATCCAGAAAAATGCTGGTCCCGAGCGAGCGAAGCCGCGGGCAAAAGCTAGTTTTTATTATAAATGCTAATGTGAATTTGTTTATTATGCTTTAACACCTTAACTAATCGACCGATCAGCATGAAATTTCTCATAGACGTCGTCAGGAGTACAAAAATGGTCAACGGGTACTTTTTATCCAGAAAAATTACTGTTCCCAAGCAAGCTGTGAACAAAAGCTAGTGTTCTCGATATTGTTAAACAGCCAGATTTAAGCCAACGGTTTGCAATGTTGGCACCAGTGGTAAGCTGCTTACAGCTCTTCACACTTGAATGCCCTCTATAGTTTCCTTAAGTATACTTAAAGGATACAACACTAAAGCAGCGCTATTCATTAGCT
The DNA here is from genome assembly GCA_963675205.1 of Catocala nupta. NCBI lineage: Eukaryota > Metazoa > Arthropoda > Insecta > Lepidoptera > Erebidae > Catocala > Catocala nupta. The sequence goes on along the minus strand of OY776102.1, from coordinate 18,631,061 downwards.
CGTTCTATATTCCGAAGCACGAGGGCTTTACCAAATCTTTAAAAGTTATTTTAGTCTCATCGCGTGAAGTCTAAAGCCACAGACGCAGTAATGTGGAGCCGCGCGAACCAATTTTCAATATAGCTGGGGTTTATCTGTGTTTTGTGTTGTTTGGGACAGTCCCTTTAAGTACCGATTTCGATTTACTCGAATACAATTCGAATATATCGAATTGTAATTGAATGTATCGACATCTAGTGCGAGTAGGATTCACGGGAAAGCTACTGTATCTTAAAAAAAATTGTATAGAAACATAATTCCTCGAAGGGGTAGGCAGAAGTGTATAGTATACATATTTTTGCGAGCTATGGTTTTAGTTCTGACGTAATAGAGGTTCGGATTATTGCTGTCTACCAGGAATTATTCCAGACTTCGTGCTGCTGCTTAGAATGTCTTTACAGAGAAACCGAATAGCACTTTGCTTGATGCCTGAGTTGGTAGTGTTCCACACATCTCTTGCTGCCCGATACACATATTAGACGCTAGACGCGCCTAAGCTCTCTATGGTATAGTCGGACTACCGTCCCAACGGACTACGAAAGGGAATAAAGAGTGCACTTGTGTTTACACACACACGTGGGATCTATAATATCTCCTACACAGATGACAGAAATTCTGACTGAACCTTATATGTAAAAAGTTACTTATATTTTTGTTTTTGTCCCGAATTAATATGGGCTTTCAATGACACTAACTCTTGTTTGCAGTATCTACGCAATCTTGTCGAAATTGAATCTTTTAAAGCCCTGAGTCCTTTTGGCCTCACTATATGAAGTAAGTTCAAAGATTTCCAAGGGTACGTAGGTACTGGATAGGACACTAGCTCATTTTTCAGATTGGAATATTATACAATCGTGGACGTGACTCAGATCCCAAGGCTGGACCGTCATATACTGCGATCGTATATAAAATTTATAAGCTTCTGTTCGGACAAAAATATATTGAAAACAAAAGTGTAGGAGATATATGTTCTGTTGTATATATATAGCCTAGTTTTGGCTTGTTATACAGGGTTAATTGGAAGGTACTCATGACTTATTTCTACATTACTTAACGTATATATGCTGTTCACCGCGGTTTCACACTCGTTTATGTTTAATGTTATAAAGTCTATATTCTATATTCAAGAAACGAAAAAAAACAAAACTAGTTTAAATGACATGAATGAATGCAATGTATACAAGTCTCCAGAGTAAATAAATATGGCGTTTCACAAGGAAGCGTTTTAGGTCCCTTGTTATTCTTATTATACATTAACGATTTACCAGATCAAATAAATTGTCAAAGTGTTCTATTCGCAGACGACATATCTATAATAGTGCCATATAACGATAAAGATACATCTCACGAAATGAAAATAAGTAAAGAGGTACAAACGGTATTAAGATGGTTAAAATCAAACAAATTAAAAGTAAATCAGTCAAAAACAAAATTAATAAAATTTTGTACGAATAAAAGTAAACAATCTGATTATATAATTAACATAAATAAAATAGAAGAAGCTGACGGTATAAAATTCTTAGGTATAACTCTGGATAGATTATTATGTAACTGGAAACAACATATAAGTGACGTTTGCCTCAAATTAAGCAGATTATTCTACGCCCTTAGAAAGCTTCGAACCGTGTCAGATGAAAAGACTGCAGGTATAGCATATAAAGGCTATGTAGAGTCAATCCTTAAATATGGTTTAATAATATGGGGGAATTCGACTAATGTTGATCAAGAATTATTGCCCAAAAGAAATGTTTAAGAGCTATTTGTGGAGTAGGTCCACTTGACTCCTGTAAACCTCTGCTTAAAAAACTTAATTCGCTGACATTGACCTGCATGTATGTCCTTGAAGTATTAGTCTTCGTAAGCACGAATAACGATTTTTTCAAATTCAAAGGGGTTAATGTAACTAAATACAGACCAAAAGAACCTACTAAAATAATTATTCCATTTTGTAGAACCACCTTAATAAAAAGAATGTTGATCACATGTGCATATCAGTTTTTAATAAACTGCCTAGGAGTCTAAGAGAACATCAATTTAAATATTTTAAACTTAAGTTAAGAAAATGGCTGCAACATAAAACGAATGAATCTGATTATTTGTAAATTCTAATATAATATAATATAATAATGATAAATATTTAATATAAATGCCATTTTGTTAGTGATATTTTAATGTTTTGTATAATTATTAATATTTGCATGCCTAATACAGGCAGAATATAGCCTGAACTATTCATCATTGTTAAACCTGGTACCTACCACCTGTATTCTGTGCAAATAAATGTTACTTTCTTTCTTTATTTCTTTCGAAAAAAAAGCTTCTTTATCGAGAAGTAGAATATTACTTTCGTATAAAATAACGTTATAATGAAAAAATAATTATTACAATCGATCGAGTAATTTTTTAGTTTATTAATTACAGACATATCTTTTCTCTTTATAATCCTAACTAATACTATAAATGCAAATATGAGTTTGTTTATTTGTCCTGCTTTCATGTCTAAATTACTTGACCGATTATAATGAAATTTCGCATACACATTGTCAAAGGTACAAAAAAGGACATAAGGTACCTTTCATCCAGAAAAAGTACTATTCGCGAACGAAGCCGAAGGCAAAAGTTACTATTATGTAGTATAGATTAATGCAATTGCAAAATGATAAATACTGCTGAAATATATGAGAATGGCATCAACTTTAGGAATATTAAATCGATATTCGCGCATCGTTAACTACAATCAAGCGAATAAATAATAATACTAATATCAGCCCTAATATATAAACTGTCCCACTACTGAGCAAAAGCGTCTTCTCAGTTTAAGAACAACTGAGCCATATAATCCACCACGCCCTGGGTTGGAAGACTTAACACATAATCGAGATCATTAAGGAGATTTTCAGATGACGTTTTTCTTTACCGTTAAAATAAGAGGTGAAAATCAGAGGTTTTGGAAATGAACTCGAAACGTCTGTATGACAGTCTAACGATCACCCACTTGACTGTCGTTGAATATGCATTATTCGCTAAAATCACTAGCTACAACTAAGCCAATATATTTATATGTATGTATGTTTATGGTCGTACTCCTCCGAAACGGCTCGACGGTATTTTTACATTTTTTTTATGTTTATTTCGTAGGTATGAGAATAGGTCGTAGTATTTCATACTGCTGAAAAATAATTTATATGGCAGAACAACGTTTGCCGGGTCAGCTACTAGTTTATAACAAAACACGATCGTGTGGTCGCCCTAAATATTTCAAACGTGACTCAGTGCCGATATTCAATTTCCTTGAGTTTGCCGATACAACGATAGTATTTTTAAAGTGTTTGTGTTCTAAGACGACAGACGTGACGTGCGGGAGCAGATCTGGGAGCGCGATGTCTTGAATTTTCTCATGGGATTCTCATCATACTTCTAGTTTTATGGAGGAAGTTATACTAAAGCGTTCATACGAGTTTTAATAATATGATAAATAACTTTTTAATATACTAACATAGCGTAATATGAGCTATTTATTTAACATAATTATGATTACTTGGTTTAACAGTGAAGGAAGAAGTGTGAAGAAACTTGCATGTCTTACTGTGAGGCTTAATAAATTTTCAAAAGAGGCCAAGCCTAGCAGTGTAGTTAAGAATATGATATTATTATTCGTAAATAAGAAGGAAGCAGCGAATGTTTGAAACTGGCCATAGGTATGCTTAGTGATAGCGTAGTGAAACACCGTTGAACTGTCACGCCCTCTACTTCTCGAGATCAATCCCAAGACACACCGTCTTTTCAAAATGATGAGCATATTAGGTATCTAATCTTTTCATGTGTGTGGGCCAGTCAGTACAGACTGGCGACACTTCGACCCAGTGGGATCTTTTGTGTCGACTTCCCCAATAACGACTGCTATAGATGTTCATGGCAGCCGGGACCGATGGCTAAACGTGCTCTCCAAGGCACGGAGCAGGCGATAATTGTCAATCAATACGCACATAATTTCGAAAAGTCATATAACTTCCGAAAGTCAGAAGTGCGGGACGTGGGTCCCCGAACCCGAGATTCTCTGCATTGCAGTCTGTTGGTCTCCCTCTCCCCACTGGGCTATCGCTGCTCTCGCATATTAGGTAACTAATTATTTCTTGCTTTAACGGTGAATGACAACATCGTGAGAAAACCTGCATTCATATTGTGAGTTAGCCATAATGCTCTCGAAGATATGTGAAGTCTGCCACTCCGCACTGGGCCAGTCTGGTGGACTAAGGCCTAACTTTTCTCACACTACGATTCTTCGTAGCGTGTCCAGCCTTAGGATAGATATAGAGGACTGACTATTATGAATGTGGATGTGAATTTGTTTTTTAAGCTTTCATGCCTTTACTGCTACATATAGTTTTTGAGTAGTAGCCCCTCGCTGATTTCAGCATGAATGGACCGTCTCGATCGGGGAAGGAATACCCTCTCACAGAATATCAACGTGAAATAGCAGTTTTCCTACTGTTGTGTGAGCGTCTTCCCGCTCCTTCTTCATCGCACTTCCTTTTTCTCCTAAACGGCTGGCAACACGCAAGTGATGCCTCTGGTGTTGCAGGCGTCCATAGGCATGTTTGCCACCTTAGTTGTATAAAATAAAAAATAATCTATCGTCATGAAATGTTGTACACGTTTACACTTGTCATCAGGGATACATAAAAATACCTTTCATCCAGATAAAAGTACTAATTCCGAGGGAAATAGAAATAGAAATTTACTGACGAAATCTACATTAACGCATGCGATGCCGCGTTTCGAAGTTTCAAATTCATAATACATAAGTCTGTCTGTTCGAACACAGAACACAAAACGAGCAGTTACAATTAGCAAGCGGATGATTCAACCTCGAAACGTCAATCATTGTGAATTACACGCCAGGCCCCGACGGCAACATCTAACGTTACAAGGCCCTGGGGAACGTTGTAGTTCGGATTTGAGGAAGGTTTATTACTACTAGCGATATTCTATACTGGACTGCCAAGGCCGTGAATCGCGTCAGACTTAATTTATTTGTGTTTAAGGCTTCTAAACAGACGTTATTTTATTGCGATGTGTAGCTGCAATATAACTGCCAGTAATGACACCCAAAAAATTTGAAGATCGATTGTAATTTAGTCACACGTATAATTAATGATAAAATGTTATGTCAAGATATAACTACTAACTACAACTAAACCGGCTCATCTGAGAAAATACTACCCTTTTATAGAAAACCAGCGTAATAGGTACTAACTCGCTAAGTATTTATTTATTTATTTATTTAACTTAAGGCTTACCAACTAAAGTACATACTAAGCATTTACATGAAAACATTCATACAAATATTTATGTGTATGCTTTTAAATTAAAGGTGAGCACAGCATTGACTATATCTAAAGTGTACATACATGTAAGGTTACAATTTAATTTCTAAGTTATATAAACTACACATGAAAATTAAGGCTAGATTAAGGACTAAATTAAAACTATATTATACTAAATTAAATTATACTATACTAGACTAAATACTGTTTTCTTAAATGTAACTATTTTTTCTGAGAAAATGTCTATATCTACTTTATTATAAATAGCATTACATTTTCCGAGGATATAGGATAGAGGTGTGTTGCTCCCATATTTGTTGCGACTAGTTTTGATAACAAACGGCTTATAGTTCACTAACCTAGCAGATGTTCTGGGTATGTTAATATTTATTTTTGATATTAATGGCGTACAGTCTACACCCTGATTACAAATCTTATGTAGAAACAATAAACCCAAATAGTCTCTTCGCCAATATAATGGTTTTATATTAAAATAATTAAGCCTCTCATTATAGTCTTTGACCGTACGCTGAATACCGGATACCATAGAAAGCCTCCTTACAAACTTTTTTTGTATGCTTTCAATGCGTTGGATATTGTTTTGATACATAGGGTATCACACTATAGAACAGTATTCTATATTACTGCGTACTAAGGCGTAATACACCGTTTTCAGAACTTTTATGCATTTAAATTGTCGAGTATTACGATTTATGAAAGCAACCATTTTATTACATTTGTTGATCGTGTTGTCTATATGTTTAAGAAACCGCATTTCAAAGTCAATCGTAATACCCAGATCCTTCACCTCACTGACGATCTTTAAAATCTTGCCTTTCATGATATAAGTAATACCGAACTTTTGTCGTTTTCGTGAAAACTTAATGTGATTGCATTTATTGATGTTTAATTCCATGGCATTATTATCACACCAGTTGCAAAGTCTATCAATATCCTCTTGCAGAAGGGCCTGATCCGATTTAGATTTAACTATTTTAAATAGTTTTAAGTCGTCGGCATACATTTGGAGGCATGAATTGACAAAACAATACTTTATATCGTCTATAAATATTGTAAACAATATCGGGCCGAGATGAGATCCCTGAGGAACACCAGACGAAGGCATAAAAATGTTAGATGAGTACCCATTTACAACCACTTTAGCTCTGCGATTTACCAAATATGTTTTTAACCAACTCCAGAGAGATCCATGAATGTTAAATATTGTAGAAAGCTTATGAAGTAATATGTAATGATCCACTTTATCAAACGCTTTACTAAAGTCACTATATATTGCATCAATCTCATTGCCATTACTAATATCAGTTAGGGTATTTTCAACAAAATCAACTAAATTAGTTAAAGTGGATTTATTTTTGATGAAACCATGCTGATTATCAGAAATTATATTCTTGACGTGCCTACTTATATAAGCACATACTAACGATTCAAACACCTTAGCTACTATAGGTAGTTTACTTATTGGCCTATAATTACTAATATCAGCCTTGTAGCTAGACTTGAGTATGGGTACAACTAAGGCTTCTTTCCAGTATTCCGGAAATATTCCTTCAGAGAGGGATCTATTATAAAGAATATGAAGAGGCTTTGTTAATTGATCAGCACACTCTTTCAAAAATAGAGGTGGTATACCATTACTTCCTGATCCTTTTGATATATCCAGCTGTTTTAGTATTTTTTCAATACTACATTCATAAGTATACTTGGTGTTCGATTATGAATTAGCAATACGTAAATAATGCACTTCCAATATCGACTAGAATCCATATACAACAAGCTATAATACGTCATCAATAACATCAGCCAGAATAAAAAGAAAACTTACGACTGTGTCGTCAAACCTTCATTTCAATATTCAATCGTCATCCGAATAACAATCAAAGTATAAACCGATATTCGAATGCGAGTTTTCAAATCATTCGATATGATATTCATGCAGTGATTCACTGCTTCGATTAAAACGGGGAAGTCTGTAAAGATTAATAGGAAATCAAATATATGTTGTATTAGCTATCGTAACTTGTAAGGCACTTGGAAAATCATAAATGGTAGGGTGGAGTTAATGTGCTATGAGTAGATTTATGAGCCACCCTGACTGCAATGCAACATCGTTCACTTCACCGCAATATACGATATCGAATAGAAAATTGCGGTCATATAAACATTAACTTCGAACATCATTCTAAAATTAGAAAATAATGAGATGAGATATGTATGTTAAATTATTTCTTAGTTATTTCAAGAAGAGGTGTACCAGTCATGGGTAGATCAATAACTTGACAGTTGAACTCTGACTAAGAATTTTTACACAGAAAACCCCAATAACAATTTGCCCGATTTTAAACTCGATACTCAATCCTTACGATCGCTCGAAAACATATGGCATGAACCAAGAAGGCTGTTTTATCAATAAAAGGAAAATTGTCATAATATTGTCTTCTGTTTACGCGAATGTTATTCATTGAAATTAAACTACTATATACGGATTTTATCGCGTTGTTTATTTATCACTGTATTACAAAATTTTGAAAATATTACTCTACTACTACTATTGATTTTATTTGACTAATTTATAAGCTAATAAAATTATTTAAACTATTAAATCTATTTATTTTTGGTTTACACTTTCCCCGACGTTTCGGGTGCTTTTCAGCAGCCATGGTCCCCGTGACCATATATTATAAATTAGTCAAATAAAATCAATAGTAGTAGTAGAGTAATATTTTCAAAATTTTGTAATACAGTGATAAATAAACAACGCGATAAAATCCGTATATAGTAGTTTAATTTCAAGGAAAATTGTCGTTTATAGTAAACGACAATTGCCTGGGTGGCTGCAGTTTCAAGTTGTCGGTGATAATTATCCATTCAAACCCAAGCTAAAGAGCTCTCTAATGCAAATCTCTCAACTGATGGTCCCTGATAACTCACCACCCGGAACGAGATCACAAAAACGGCTTTATATACTTGAAGCGATTCCTCCAACTTTCTTACTCCGGACTGCAACTGAGAAACTCTTGACGGAAAAACCCAATAACATTCCCGAACCAGTTGTGAACCTGAGATGACATGATCCACAGCACACACTAGCCAAAGAAAAGCATTTAAATATTTCTTGACGGTAAACCCAATAACATTTGATTAGTCCGACCTTTAAATACGAAATTATTGTATTGTAAAGCAAGCGATAACTAAGTATAAAATACGCAACTAACTACGAAATTCAGTGGTGCGTGAATTTCAGATCACTGACTTGCTAGTCCGACGGTGTACCTTTAAACATACACCTATCTATAGCCGTATACCTATTTATTTTTTATTCTAGGTCAAAATGGCAGGCTTGCAAACAAAAATTACATTAATATCAACTATGAAGTTACATAAGAGGCGGACGTTTCAAAATGTTTCCCCGCAAAAAGAGGTTGAAACCAACGCCTGACGCAACGGCCTAGTCTGTCATAAGTAGGGTTGTCAATCATTAACATAGACTGAGGGATGTGAAATCTATTTGATATTATTTTTATCGAAAGTTGATAACTGAAGCATACGGTCTAATACATAATAGCTACGGTGGTCCAGATATTGTAAGCAATATTTAATTTTGTTACATAGTGCCAAGAACGATCTTGAGGCGAGAGGCGCGCGCTTATCCGCTCTCTGCCACGACTTCTAATCGCACAAATGCGGGCGATCGGGCGCCCTTCCAACGCTTAGTTAAGGTATATAATAAGAACTTTAATGAAATTGATATATTCGCATTAGCTCGACCTGTATTTAAGAAAAATATTGTAAACAGTCTCAAAGCAATCGAAACATAAGAGAAAGCTAGTAAGAAATTGTTATATTACGCTTATTAAAAGTCCTATATATAAATATAATATCTATTGTAATAAGTGAAAACGTTGTGGATTGTACGTTTAGTTAATCTTTAATATTGTTCAACTTTCTTTCAACGCTTAAAAAAAATATAATATTATTATCAGTTATCCTATTGGACTTCACAGATGCCGGTGTGCCGCTGCCACTCAATACTATAACTGCACTGATGGCGTAGTGGTTTATGTGGTCGTCTTGCCACTACGCTGAGTGTCATGATTTCGAATCCCACACGAAACAAAAAATTGCGATCTACAAATGGATGTTCTGAATCTAGATGTTATTTAAATATTTGTAAGTCCCCCGCGATTCAGGAATTATTCCAAGTGCGAGTAGACTTATTCAAAATAAAATACATGGCAGCGGCACACCGGTGGCCAGAGACAGTCGGCTAAATCACTGAGTACGGACACATCGGCTAGCATACGGAATAGGGTGATTTCAATGTGAGACGGTACATGGACAAATAAAAATATGCGACAAGTGAGAGTGGGTGAAGATTGTGCTCCTCACAAACGAAGTTGACATCACCGAAAAAGTCAGCTTGTGACCGCGGCCGGTGTTACCTGGTCGCAACGTCAAGCATTAATAAGGTATACATTATGCATGATCGCGTTAATACCCGGTACGAATTATATATATTTCATGCAACGTGAAAGTTTATAAAGATATTACAGACATAATAGGCTTTCAATTATGTCTGTTATTCCAAGGAAATCAAAGTAATCTTCCTACCTAAACCGGGTAAGTCAGACTACACACAGGCGAAATCATACAGACCGATCAGCCTAACCTCTTTCCTGCTGAAGACTCTAGAGAGGCTAGCTGATCGGTATCTAAGGGAAGGTGCTCTAAGACTCAAGCCACTACACCGCCAGCAACACGCCTACAGAAAAGGCAGATCAACGGAATCAGCGCTGCACTCTGTTGTAGGAACAATAGAAACAGCATTATCTGACAAATTAATGACACTAGGGGCCTTCATCGATATAGAAGGAGCTTTTGATAAGACAAAATTCAACAGCATTAACCAGTCACTCATCACATTTGGAGTTGATAGAACCACTAGTGGCTGGATCGATCAATTTCTAAAGATGCGGGCCATACAATTCACGGTGAACTCTACCACGAGAGGCATAGTAGCGAAGGGCTGTCCCCAGGGAGGAGTACTCTCGTCGCTGCTATGGAATATTGTGGTAGATGACCTATTAGAACGCCTTAATAACAGATGCTACTACACGGTTGGCTATGCGGACGACATAACCATCCTGATCAAAGGCGACTCAGAAAACATAATCTGTAATCGCATGCAATCAGCCCTCAGGATCATGGAACAATGGTGTAACCATCATGAACTGACGGTGAACCCGACTAAGACAGAACTGGTCCTTTTCACACATAAAAGGAAAACTCAGTTAACTAACATGCCAAAATTATTTGGAACGGAGCTTACCCTATCGCAAGAAGTCAAGTATCTGGGCGTAGTACTCGACCATAAGCTCAACTGGAGTAAGCACCTTAACACAAAAATAACCAAAGCATGCACAATATTCTAACAATGCAGAAGACTAATAGGCAGAAAATGGGGCCTCAAACCATCTATAACCTTGTGGCTCTACACAGCCATAATACGCCCAATGATAACATATGGCGCCATAGTTTGGTGGCCCCGCACTCTTCTAAGCACAGTTATACAAAAACTACAAAGCCTACAACGACTCGCCTGCCTGGCGACGACAGGCTGTATGAGAACAACCCTCACGGCAGCGCTGGAGGCTATACTAAACCTCAGACCCCTACACCTAATCATACAGCAGGAAGCAGTTACAGCTGCCATACGGCTTGAAAAGGTAGGGCTCTGGAAACGGGACAGTAGGATAACTCATGCACGCCTAAAGGAGTTAGTATACAACGAAATTCCAATGATAGTGGCGACATGTGATATCATCCCAAAAACTTTTGTTTTCGACAAAAAATACCACATCCAACTTCATGAAGAATTTAAAGATAGCTCTGGTATACACGAAATGAGAATATACACGGATGGATTCAAAACAAAATCAGGAACAGGAGTCGGAGTCTTCTCCCACGACCTAAACATCAATTACTAAACAACCCTGGGAAACCTCAACACTATCTTCCAGGCAGAATGTGTTGGAATCACCCGGGCTGCAACAGCGGTTACATCAAGGGGTATAAGCGATAAGACGATACGCATTATCTCGGATAGTGCCGCGGTATTACAAGCTCTGAAAAGCAACTGCTTTAACAGTGGACTCATCCTGGTGTGTCAACGTGAGCTGCAAAGAATTGCATCAAAAAATCGGGTAACGTTGCAATGGATACGCGGCCACAGCAACTCTTCTGGCAATGACGCTGCAGACCAACTGGCAAAGAGAGGATCGAGCATTAAAATGGTAGGACCCGAACCAATTGTCCCGATACCCTTCTGCCAACTCAAAACATGGTTATGTGACAGAACCACGAAACTACATGAAAAACAATGAGCAGAAACAAAGGAATGTAGACAGACAAAGGAAGCCCTTCCATCTTTAGACATAGATCTGTCACGCAAAATGCTACGTTCTTCAAGGAAAAACCTGCGTCATCTAGTGGGTATAATAACAGGTCACTGCTCACTCAACAAACACCTATTTAACATCGGCATCACTGACAGCCCTTTATGTAGAGGCTGCATGGAGACCGAGGAGACACCGGCTCACGTGCTGCTACATTGCAAAAGCGTGAGCAACCAACGGGTGAAAGTACTAAACAGTCCAGAAACGATGAAGGAAGTACTGTGCAACACCGATCCCCTATTGTCTTTCTGGACGGAGCTGAGGTGGTATGAGTAACCGAACAACTTTTCGCGTCGGTCACTACGCACAATGGCCCAATTGTGTGGCTAAGTGCGGATTACACACGTCCAACTAACTAACTAACTATGCCTACTATTCCAAAGATAAAAAGGTTAATATATTGGTGCGCTGCTTATCTTATCTTGTGTGGGGGCCAGTCATTACAGACCGGTGAAACTTCGACCCAGTGGGATCTTTTGTGTCGACTTCCCCAATAACGACTGCCATAGATGTTCATGGCAGTCGGGACCGACGGCTTAACGTGCTCTTCGAGGCACGGAGCAGGCGATATTTGTCAATCAATACGCACATAATTTCGAAAAGTCATATAACTTCCGAAAGTCAGAGGTGCGCGACGTGGGTTCGAACCCGAGACCCTCTGCATTGCAGTCTGTTGGCCTCCCCACTGAGCTATCGCTGCTCTGGTGCGCTGCATACTTATGTTTCTAAAACCTTTCTGTGTATTAGATCTCTGTTTCGAAAGTTAGGTCGTTTGTGTTATTGGCTCATAGTTTAACAGCTATTCTTAGTAAAAGCACAGAGCCTAAGGTAGGCTTGCCGTCACTTACGTAGAACCTAACACTATAGCCAGCATAATGTGGTTTATAATACTTCTGCCTATCGCATCGGAGATATGTATAGCCGTGAGACTATGCATGTATTGTGGTGGTTTTTATTTATTATAAAATTATACAAAAATTCTTCAAATTTCAAGTTATTAAGATTAGAAGTTGATGAGATAAAAAACTGTTACTGACAGACTAACGGACAAACAGACAAAGTGTCGTACAATATTGACTGTTCATTTTGGTACGATACCATAAAATAAGCACAGATATTTGTTTATTAATTTACAACCTTAGGAGAATTAACCAATCATCAGATAGAATACCTATGGGATTGATTTTACAGAGATTTGGATAACAAAATCGCCAAAAAATCTTCAATAGAGTGGTTATTTGAGACTTAGTGGTGGCTTTATAGTTAAGCATAACTCACATATTCAAAATTTTGTCTAGACATTCGCATCTATACGCTGATGGATAATATAAGATAATCATGACTTATATAGTGATGTAAAAATGGGTCCCAAGATATTATAACAATATTATTTCATTGTTACAAAAAGTAACAATAACTTTGCACAATAATTCGAATTTTCCGGTTACTTAATAATTTATTCGTTAAAACAATCAGTGTTATTCGATTTCTGTACTGAATTTACTTTTATGTTACGTGCGGTATATTCACTGTTAATTATCCGATACAGTAATCTACTTAAATTATACCTAGATGGCGCTGTGAATGTAGGAAAATACAATCTACGTTTAAGAACAATGTATTTATATTCCAACGCGCCAATATTCCAGCGCTTTGATATTGGAGATCTTTGCAGATCCCAATCTATGAAAGTAATTATACCTGGAACATAAGTGCATAAATAAATCGATAATATGCATACGCATATCGATTAAATCGAATTCGATCGATAAAATCGGTTTATCCGTTCGGGAGCTACGATGCCACAGACAGACACACACACACACACACACACACACAGACACGTCAAACTTATAACACCCCGTCGTTTTTGCGGCGAGGGTTAAAAATAATACGTAACAAAATAACAATATGCGTTTTACATTGCCCATTTTAAATCTATATAATATATACATATAATATAACTGTAACTAGCTCCTATCTACGTACATTTGAGCGGCTTTTATAAGAGCTATACCTAGAAGGTTAAAAAAATATTTTTGTATGTTTGCCGTCTACATGTATGCGCATCACGCAACAACTATTGCACAATGTAGTGGCATTATATTTAATTATTTAAATTATAAATATATATATATATATACTGTTTTAAATTTAATTTGGTACCTAGCATAAAAATATATATACATGTTATTTATTCAATAAACATACTAAAATAATATTTATAATAATTTGTACACGCAAACATTTTATAATGTTTTTATATATATATTGTCACTCGATGTACGGCGGCGCAGCGATGACGCGATCTTTTGTTTAAGGTGCGGGCCATCGGCTCGCTAGGTAGCTTGCGCGAGCGGGACAACACTATCGGTTGACCGCTCGCGCACGCCCCGTTCCGCGGCGCCGGCCCATCGAGCAGTCTAAGATTTGAATTGACGCGAACCGCTCAACAGAAATAATTATTGTCATCGCTACCGCGCGCATATTCCTTGTGTATTAACTTTCTCACTAAATTATATTCTCGCCTTCCATTTCACTCCTTCTGCTTGTGTATGTGTATAGACTGTGAACTTGTGCTACTGTGAACTTTCTAATAAACTCTCTTACTTCTGTTTCCTACCTGCGACTTTTACTTCTAAATATTTCATACTACTTGCTTCACACATTCTTCTACAACACTACACACAACATTGTAAGCCTTTTACACAGTTGTATTGCAGAAGATCTAATTTATTTAATTCTGGTGCATGTTTAATCTCGATACGCCATCTAGAAATCAAGTACTATGTGCTTCTTCTAACATACAAATGAAGAAAATATGAAGTTGATAGCTACCTGCTTTCAAATTCCACGCTTACGAAGAGCGAGCAAAACCTAGCATGAAATAAAATGATTACGTATTTGCATAAAACATTGTGCTAAAGTTGAATTACATAAAAATACACATATCTCGCCGATTTATCCGACATGCAAAGATATAATTTTGTATAATTATTTTGCCTGGCAGTTCCACGTGTGTTAACCCTTCACGCACAACCCTAACAACTCTCAAGTATGAATGAATGCTCTAATAAGCAAGCACACGCTCCGCTCGGCTCGTAAGCGTTGCCTCTTTGAAAAATCTACAAACATTATACCACATTTTGAAATTTTACAAACACTACCCTAAAAATGTATCTGTGTTTTAGCAGACTCTCGTTGGCCTCGTAGCATAGGTTTGTGCTCACATTTTGAGCCGTTTGCTGGTTCATGACTTCGATACCTGGATTGGAAAAGTCGTATAACAATTATCTCTTTTAAAATTGTCACTAGCAATAGGCAGCTTGGATATGTGCCCGACAAATTAGCAATCATCATCTCAGGCGAAAGACTTGCACTGCTTTGTGGGCCGTCCGCATCCAATCGCCTCCCGTGATCCGTGCAGGGTCGTCAGTCCTCCTTGTGCAATACCCCTGCTGCGTCATTCAGTGCGTGGCCGCCACTCCAGAACCTTTCAACCCCAACTGCCGTCAGTTCTACGAGTTATGTGCGCTGCCCACTGCCACTTCAGCTGAGATATCCGAAAATCTATGTCGGTAACTTTAGTTTTCTTACAGATCTCCTCATTCCTGATTAGATCCCGCAGGATACCTAACTCAAAGCATAGTTCTCTCCATCGCCCTCTAAATAACCTTGAGCCTCCTAATAAGGACCATAGTGAGCGACCACGTCTCTAATCTGATCTGAAATGGACAAAAGATGATTCTTATTATATGGCACTATAAATACATAACTGGCGAAATTTAGGTTTAGTATATTATGGCACCGGTAGACGCAGCAAGGGTAGGCCTGCTACAAGGAAACCGACGACCTGGTGAAGGTCGCGGAAAGAGGTTGGATGCGGGTGGCCCAAGACCGGTCTGTGTGTAGCTGGCGAAATTTAGGTTTAATATATTATGGCACCGGACGACGCAGCAAGGGTAGGCCTCATACAAGGTGGACCTACGACCTGGTAAAGGTCGCCGAAAGAGGTTGGACGCAGGTGGCCCAAGACCGGTCTGTGTAGAAAACCTTGGGGGAGGCTATTTCCAGCAGTGAACGTCTTTCTTTTCTTTCGAGATGATGATGATTTTATGGTCTACCCCTTTGTGGATACTAGTAATATTAGCACATTATTAGAGCCAAGCTATATATATCGGTTCAAGCCTATATACCCGAAGAGATAGGCAGCGATGTATTACACCCACAATTCGTCCACTATAGCTTAGGTTCTTTTTTTTATGCCATATGTTGGCAAACGAGCAGACGGATCGCCTGATGGTAAGCGATTACTGCCGCCCATGGACACCCGCAACCCCAAAGGAGTTACAAGTGCGTTGCCAGCCTTTTAAAAAGGAATGAAGGAGGGAAAGGACAAAGGAAAGGATAGAAAAAGGATCGGGGTAACTGGGCCTCCGGCTCTCTCACTCACCGATACGAAATACAACAGTATGGGTACCGTTACTTCACGTCGGTATTCTGTGAGAGGGTAGTACTACCCCGGTCGATCCGGCCCATTCATAGCTACGCATAAAGTCTCATGTTCGATTTCTGAACTGAGCAGTTCTACATAATGTTCTCGAAGATATGTGAGTCTGCCCATTCGCACGGGGCCAGCGTGGTTGACTATAGCTTAACCGTTCTCACACTGAGAAGCGGCCCGTGCCCAGCTTATATTATTATTATTATTTTATAAGCTTGAGAATTGAATTACATAACATACATTGGTATGTACGTTCAAACGGACAAAAGAAACATGCCCTTATTCCCTTTAATCTAAAACGCTTTTTGCAAATCACGTGGAACGTAACGTTAAATGTTACTTAACGCACAAGTAACATGTTGCAGCACGTTCTTAAAGCGAATAGCGTTATAATCAGCATGTAACGTTTTATACGCGATATATCACTCTACATAGCGTAGAGGGGTTTACAGAGTACGTGTACACAGAGACTTTATAGGTAATATATTTGTTTTAAATTTAAATTCAAGTTAAAATCTAAAGTGTTTATTTAATCTTAATGTTTGTAAAGCCTTGCCTTGCAAAAGTTACGTGCATTTAATTTCGAATACTAGATTTTGCCCGCAGCTGCGCTCGCGAAAATGTAAGTTATGCCAAATTTCTATTGATATTTCATAAAAGTATTCTATGTCATGTCATTTTATGTATCCCTGACAACGATTCCCTGACAAACATTTATAATATTAGTTAGGATATCGACTTTAGCCCTTCAGCCCTATATACAAACTGTACTACCGCTGGCACAGGCTTCTTCTCCGTTTGAGAAGGGTAAGGTCTTAGTCCACAACGCCGGCCCAGAGCGGGTTGGCAGACATCACACATCATCGAGAACATTACGAAGAACTCTCAAACATGCAGGTTTTACTGACGATGTTTTCCTTTACCGATAAATTGAGTGTTAATTAAGTTTAATTAACTATTTAATACATACATACTTCTAAAGGTAAAAGGTGCGTGCTTTAGGTTCGAACTGGAGATCTCTACGTAGCAGTCCATTAGTCTGCCACCTAAACTCTTGCTGCGGTATATCAACTCAAATCAAGTATTTGACTAGGATACAATTAATTGTAAATTAAAAAGCAAATAATCATTAAAATTCTATTCAAAATACTATTAATCTATACCAATATTATAAAGCTGAAGAGTTTGTTTGTTTGATAACGCGCTAATATCAAGAACTACTGGTTCGAATTGAAAAATTATTTTAGTGTTGGATAGCCTATTTTTCGAGAAAGGCTATAAGTTATATAACATCACGCTACAACCCATGGGGGCGACGCAGTAACCATACACGCGAGTGAAACCGCGTGCACATCTAGTCTCAAATATAAAGGCTTGGGTGAAATGCCAATATGACCGCATATTACCACATATTATACCGTACCATACCGCATATTTTGTCGGCCTCGATGGCGTAGTCGTTAGTGTAACCGACTGCCACACCTGAGGTCGCGGGTTCGATTCCCGCACAAGTCAATAATTTGTGTACATGAACATGGATGTTTGTCTTGGTCTGGGTGTTTCTATGTATAATATGTATGTACATATTTACAAAAAAAAAGTATATGTATGTATGTTTATCCATTGTCTAGTACCCATAGTACAAGCTCTGTGCTTAGTTTGGACTAGATGGTGTTGTGTGTATGTGTTAGAATATTATTATATTATTATTGCTCTTAGACCCTGTATTATAACACTGGTGTTTTAAGCTTCCATAGTCTACATGTACCACTTATCGACCGTATGCCTATTTGCTAGATGAATAATAACTTCAGCACTGAATATATACTGTGTCATTGCTGGGTACGGGCTTCTGCTCACTTTGAGGATAGTTAGCCTATAGTCTACAACGCATGCCCAGTGCGATTTATATGAAAACTCTTGAAGGCAACATGCAGGTTTTTCCAGGATGTTTTCTTTCCCTATTAAAGCTAACGATAATGAACTATTTGATACGCACATAACTTTGGAAAGTCGGATAAATGTAGGTAATACCAACTAGACTATCGCTGCTTTTTATAAATATCCTTACTAAATTATAAATGCAAATCTGAGTTTGTTTGTTTGTTATACTTACACGCCTTAATTTCTCGACCGATCATCATAAAATTTCGCAAACACGTTGTCAGGGAAATAGAAAAAGACATACGTATGTGAATAGGAAATAAGCAATATGTGTAGTTGTACCTTTTAGTCAGAAAAAGTATTGTTATTAATCTAATCTAACCTACATTTATACCATTTAAAACAATTTAAACCATTTATTTTCGTTACTCATATATACAAAACTTACATATTTACAGAATTAAGACAACATTTACATGGTTACACATATAAAATAAATATAAACTGACATACATACATGCATAACAAAGGGCTCCAGCTCAGTATTTGCTGCGCACATACACAGCACTGGTTTTCAGCTGGTCCCTGACAATTGAATTAATATTAATAACACACATGTACACAAAGAAGACAAAAGGTTACAAAACATCGAAGCATAAGTTAAAAGGATCCCCAACACATAAAAACAAAAAATAAAGCAATAAAGACATAAACATATAGATGATATATAAATATATATATTTAAATATGGCGTGCACAACATATACGATACGACACACAATAACAAGTATACCTAATGGTTATTATTCTGCTATCATATTATATTCCTTTTTGTCAATTTAATAATTCTCTGCGCAAGTGCGCTTTCAAAGTTTGTTGGGACATACTTTTACGCGCATAGCCGCGGATAAAATCAACTAAATTATATTTAAAGGTGTCTTTCTCTGAATATTCACAGTGGTCTGTGTCCGCCGGCAGCGGCAGCGTACAGGAAGAGGCGCGCTTATCTGCTGACAACAAATTCGCCGCGTATTTTACATGACGAAATATTAAGAGCAACGGTTACAATGTTGTGCTTCTAGTATCATACTTTGTCACTAAACAAACACTAGTTTAAAATGTAATAACATTTTGCTAGCGATGTGCGGTTATAGATTAAAGAATCAAATAGTCGAAGAAGCAAGCGAATTGAAGTATTCGAAATGTTGAATTCGAATACAATCATGTTAACTAATGTAATATACCTTTGTTTACCTAATTCGACAAATAAATGCGCAGACTATTATGCTATAATATTTCCTATGTTAATAATAATATCCCTCGAGAACAAAACTTTCTGGATGAAAGGTACCTTATAATAATAATAATATTCTACCACACAACACCATCTAGCCCAAACTAAGTAGAGTTGTACTATGGGTACTAGACAATGGATAAACATACATATATACTTATTTTTTTGTAAATACATACATATTATACATAGAAACACCCAGACCAAGACAAACATCCATGTTCATGCACACAAATGTTTGACTTGGGCGGGGTTCGAATCCGCGACCTCAGGCGTGGCAGTCGGTTACACTAACCACTACGCCATCGAGGTTCCTGTACCCCTACCGACGTGTATGCAATATTTCATGATGATCAGTCGAGACGATAAGGCGTATGAAAACGTAACAAACTAACAAACAAACTCACATTCGCATTTATAATATTAGTTAGGATATATTAAGAAAATATATTCCAAATAAAACTCTAGAATAGATACTAACATCCAAACAATTTATATAACTTTAGTTTTATATTATTGAATATAAAATTGTTTTGTTTTTAACATTACTCATTCACTTGTAGAAAGATTTAACATTCAGACATTACATTTTGGAGATTTCAGCAGATTTTTATTGCTGTCTACAGAGTTAGTAAACTTACAAAGATACTTTTATTTAAACAATCTGTAAAGTTAACTAGTAAAACTATATAAAGACATCTTATTGGGGCTGCTTCGGTGACGCAGTGGTTGGGAATATGACTGATGTGCGGGTGTCATCACCCGAGACATGCCCGGGTC
This sequence comes from Catocala nupta, assembly GCA_963675205.1. Lineage (NCBI taxonomy): Eukaryota > Metazoa > Arthropoda > Insecta > Lepidoptera > Erebidae > Catocala > Catocala nupta. Next base: position 18,610,757 of record OY776102.1, on the reverse strand, counting down.
AGGCAAAAGTTATTCTGTCAAGAAATTGCCAATAGCAACACGGGATCTGGAAACGTATCCTTCTTTTTCTTTTCAATGCTTTCTTTTTTTAAGTATATTTCTTGCCCATGATATACGTTCTATTTCACGGGGATATTTAGAACATAAAAACAACGGATACAAGGAACACCCAGGCTACTATCTGGCAATAGACTTCCATGTTAGGAGGAACCTAAAACCGAAGCTGATGAAAAGTGTGTGTAATACACGGTGTACAATATATGCGTGATGATATGTATGCATGATGGCTTAATATACCATCTCACCAATGTGGTATGATTAAAACTGATTCCGTAGAAGTAAAAAGAAAGTCTTCGTCGAAACTAGTTACGAAACTCTTAGTACGTAGACGGCTGAAAGGTCCGGGTTATATTCAGTCATTACCTACACTTTGCTGGACATAAAGATCTTGACAGGAAAATAAAACTACACAACTCGATCTGGGCATCAAATCCAAGACCTTGACTTCACTTGAACAAAGAAATGTGGATGTACTACACCTATAAATAGCTTTGCTCGCTGTGTGCGAATTTGCATAGTTAAGGCATGAAAGCGAACTATAACAAACGAAGAAACAAACATTACCACATTCGCATTTATAATATTGATTAGAATTTACTATCAAATTGTAGTGAAATAAACACTTTGCATACCCAGGGTCTCAAATCTAAGACTACATAGTATACAGTCCGTGATTACCCAAATAAAAGAAGAAAACCTAGTTACTTAAAATTAACCTAATACGAAAACAGCTGGCACAGTTTATTTTATCAGAAGTTCTTTAAGAAAACATAAAATTTAATTCACGTCTAAAATCTCATAATTAGCGAACTAGTGAACAGTTTTAAAACATAAGTTTATTTCGTTTCAAAGTTTTTTCCAGTATTTTAATTTAAACTTAGCGGAGTACACTTCAGAAATAAGAGAATTACTCCAAAGGAAAGCTTCGAGTTAGAGCTATTCGTTTTTATTTGAAACACGGGTACATTTCTGTATTAAGCTTAGTGTGGAGTAATTTGACCAAGTTTATAATAAACCTACGATTAATAAAATGTTTTCTTTACGCAGCATAAATGGAATTATTTTGTATATGTTTGAATTAAGTACAAAGTATACAGATTGCTATGCTTGCTTTTTTGTACTAAGAAAGTATAGCACTGTTATCCTTGTTGGAGAGTGTAGTGATAATCTTATGTAGTCTTATTATGAGTGTCCAAATTAAAGGCTTCCTTGTAGATATCAATATTTCATTTCATTTAATGATATAGGTATATTTACTGGTACCAGTTATAAATCTATAAATGAGCTACGACCTAACCATGTATGTGACGACTGCCGCGCGGCGCTACTGCGTACTTACGCCTGACTATATTAAACTAAAGCGTCAGCTCTACATGGGTTGGAGGATAAAAAAAAGAAAAAAGAAAACAATGTCGCTACAGAGAGTGTCGGACAGCTACGCGAGGTTTCGAATTTACAGACATTGCGAGGTTATGTGCTTAATAACCCGTCATAATTATGCTGGAACACCAAACATGTGTAATTGTAAACTAATTGTATGGTTACTGGCGCTCAATAGATAAATAGTTAATTACTGCTTGTTTTAATAGTGAAGGATAATATCGTAAGAAAACCTACATATCTAAAAGTTCATCGTAATGTTCTGATAATAATCTGTGAAGTCTGACAAACTGACTCAATGCAGGTTGACTAATTTTAGGCCGTGGCCTAACTCTTCTTATAATGAAGAGAAATACTAGGACTGTTTATAATTAGGCGGCTATTAATAAAACATCAACTTATGTTGCTTGATAACGATGTCATTTAAAGCAGCGCGGTACTTGCTTAAAGTATACATGACTCAAGTACTTTTGTTTCGAGCGTGAGTAACTTTGGTACTGTTTTATTAAATCTATCTCTAAATGGATAAAGGGGTGTACTGCGTAAGCGACGATCGCGACGTGATACATCGTACTTTGCTTGCAGCCTGCAGGTACAGCAGTGTGCGACGCGTCGTAACGCTTAAGTGTGGTTATATTTGTGATTGATTGTTCTGAAGCAGGTATGTACGTTATGTAACACTATATTTATTTAATGAAAATCTTGCCAAATTTTATCCACATGGTTAACAACTTGGATGAGTTTCACTGTATGTTAAATATGTACATTAAAATATTGACAAAGGGTTTTGTTATAGTTCTTAACATTTCTAAGCTATGAAAATAATTGTATAACATGAAATACTTATTACTTAATGTAACTATAAGAAAAACAGCCGCCCAAAACCGCCCATTTTAAATTTTTTTTTGTTTGTAACTACTATAGTGCAAAATTGGGCGAAAATTACTATAAATTAGTTTTATTTGTTTATTTTGTTTACAAGGCCCTTTTGGATTAAAGTCTATGTCTTGAAATGAGTTATGTACTATCATGCAATGCTCAAATAAAGCATCATTTCAATCAAAACCTTTTTAATAATTATGCTGATAATGATCCAATGTTAGCTGATGTAAAACAAAAGCTCTTCTTTTTAAAATACCAATTTAAACAAAAATGGTTAGCTGCTAGTAAAACAAAAGCAAAATTTGAGGAAAACAATGCTGATTAGTTAAACGGCACTATTAGCTTACCCAGTGCAGGTTCGTAAAACACAATAGACGCAAACCCCATAGTAATATTTCCTTGCATTTTGGGTTTACTTTATAGAGCAATTAAGTAAATTAAATAGTTAATTAACGCTTGCTTTAACGGTGAAGGCAAACATCGTGAAGAAACTTGCATGTCTGGGAGTTCTCCATAATGTTCTCGACGATATGTGAAGTCTGCCAACCCGCACTAGGCCAGCGTGGTGGACTATGGCCTTACCCTTCTCACAGTGAGAAGAGGCCCATGCCCAGCAATGGGACAATTTAATACAGAGCTGATATTATTATATTATAGTGCAAAGGCAATAAGTTCTTATTATTGTTGTAGGTATATATAGATACGTAATTTTTCCTTTATTTTTTGTTACGTACTCAGAAGTATTTTATAGACTCGAATGAATGAAGCAAAAGACGGAAAATCCAAGAGCTTCAATCAAAAGACGCGGATGAGTTGACCATGCTACGCAAATGAAATTACGGGAGTCAAGCAATGCTTCCAAAATAGTAAAAGATCTTACCAAAAGTCCTCGAAGAGCTTTTAAATATGTAAAACCTATGGAAAAAGCATGAAAGAACAAAATCTACCTTACCAGTTGTCGCCTTTACGTGCTTTGTCAATGTTCACAGAAGCAGGGCTTACTTAAGCCCAATATGAAATAATACAAGACACAAATAAAAACTTTCTCCCATGCTATTCTATCCTTCAGAAAGTGAAAAAGGAATGCTATCCGGAAATTCACAGTGTAACCGAAACATGTGCTGAAATGCTAATTTTCGCGTGTGATCTGCAACCAGGATGATCTCAATAGGCTTCTTTTAACTTCGGAACCCTAATTACAGAGATTCGATGTCATACAAATAAGAATAGAAAGCCATTATCATCTGACGTTCTTAATTTATTATCAGAAAGCGACATTACAAATGTTAACATTTTAGATAATATCTTCTCCCTAGCCTTTATTATTCCCAAGTCACTTGGGATCGGCTGTTCTGGTCTAACCGGATTTGACTGGATATCAGTTCTTACATGGAGCGGCTGCCACCTGACCTCCGCAACCCGAAGGCTAACAATACCCTAAGACAAGACCAGTGTCAGGATATTATAGGGCACTGACTTCCCAATAACGACTGCCATAGATGTTCATGGCAGCCGGGACCGACGCCTTAACGTGCTCTCCGAGGCACGGAGCAGGTCATAATTGTCAATCAATACGCAGATAATTACGAAAAGTCATATAACTTCCGAAAGTCAGAGGTGCGCGACGTGGGTTCGAACCCGAGACCCACTGCATTGCAGTCTGTTGGTCTCCCCACTGAGCTATCGCATTTTAGATGATAAATGAGGAATAAATACTTTTATTTGAAATACAGTCTTTGTTCTATAATTTTTTGTCCACAGTTAAACAAAATGTATAGCTGTTAGAGGTATAAAATAATATTGACCAGGTTTTGCAACCAAATACCACACTGTGCGTCGTGTTATTATGGCTAACATTATAATGACTAACATTATTTAGATTTATGACAATTTCCTTAACTTCTGCTACAAAATCGCTCAAAAAACTAGAGCATAAAATTTTCCACCTAAATGTTTTTAATTCTAGTTGCACTAAAGACATATCTGGTTTCAACAAAAAAAAGTATTCGTAAATATTTTCACTTAAACTAAAACAACTAAAACAGCGGCAAATTAACCGTTCTCCACACTCAAAGGCTGTGAAATCTTCAAAACGAACGAAGTTATAAACGAAACAGATTACGTAGTCAATGCGTTCGTGTGGAAACAGTACGGACAAAAGGCAAGACCGGTAGAGATGAACGCCACAAAGGAAGGCCGAGCCCGAAACCAAATCACCCAGCACAGTTAAATAAATTTGTAATATTTGATACAGGTATTAACATTTGTTAAGTAAAATGTCGCCGTGCTAAGTAATAATAATAATAATATTTATTTAAATAATAGGTACAATAATTTATAATAAATGACTAATTAATTTATAAAATACATTTGTTGTTGTTTGCCCGAACTCGATAGAACCTGTGGCTCGGGCAAAGAAGTGCTTACAAACTATTTTAGCAATATAAATTTACATAACTACAATTCAATAAATAATAACCTGCATAAGCAAGTAGCAGTACCGGTAATAAGTGGGTCAATAATAATGATGCGTTAAGATAGATCAGCAAAATTTTTATTTGCTTACTTGAAGTAACTGCTCAGTTTGCTCATACGACAAAATTTGAAAATAATTATATAATATGTTCTTACAGTTAACATAATTTAATTTATAAATACTTAACTCTCTATTTAATTTATTATATAAAATGGACCTAGGAAAGAAAAAAAATCTATTTGAAAAAATGAATTTTGAAACTGATTGTGAGGCGCAGACTATATCTTTTCGTCTTTTGTTAGTAACATCTACGTGATATGTAAGCAATGTGTGCTGTTTTAGTACTGTGTGATATATGAAAATTTGGCGAACAGTCATCACCTTGAACGATTTATATAACATAATTTTGGGAAAAAGGAAAGGTTGGGTTGTGGCTACTTTTAGGATTGCTCTTTGAGCTCTTTCTAGGGGCAGTAATATTGTTTTTAGTGCTCCACCCCATGAGGTTATGCAATATTGGATGATAGATTGACATAAAGATAAATACACTTGAATGATTAATTTTAAATCGGCTATAGCTCGCAGTTTTTTAAATACATACATTAATTTACGAACTCTACTTACCAAACTATCTATGTGTTTTCTAAAAGAGGATGTCGTCGATTATGATGCCTAGATATTTTACGTTATTGGTTTCCTGGATAGTAGGACAATTACACAAGGGCACTGACAAATTGACAAATTGTTAAGTGTTGTGGGTTTGAATGCCACTCGGGACAATTATTATTTCTTAAGTCAGAAATTATTGCTTTGTGTCTTTATATTATGAGGGTATTATTATAAGGTCTCCTGAGTCATTAATTTAATAGCTAAAATTTAACTCTCGCTATAGAAATATTTTTATTTTAATAAATATTTCTACAACGAGAGTTTGAGTTTTAATAAAATAAATGAAAATGTGTATGTCTTTAAGGATTATCTAACCAAATTAGAATCCTAACGAAGAAAGATCAATTTAATCTTATAATTAATTCATTTTAATGGCCGAAACCGATACCAATTTTCGTCGCCAAAGCACAGGCCGAAACCAAATCGACCATATTGGTTTCGGCCTCCCTCTAGTAAGAACGAGGCGTAGTATGCACCTTTGATATATTGCTGAACACAACTAATGTTGCGAATGAAATTCAGTGTATCGCATCTGCGGCAAACCTTTGTGCATAACTGCTGTATAGAAACTTTTGTTATCTATTATTTGGCTGGTAGTTTTAATTTCATTAGTAAGCTAGTGATGGTGGATTAAAATTATTATAGTTAAAATAAATTAACTCATTATCAAACCTTTCCTAAAATAGTCTCATCTAGAAACTTTTATATACAGATTATTTTCATTATAGAGATAGATAGAGCAAGATTATGCTCGTAACTCCGCTCGTCTAAGTGTAGCTTATGTCATTTTTTATTCTTCTTTTTTCTGAATGAGTGGTACGCTATACCTTTTTATGTACCCTTGACAACGTATATACGAAATTGCATGATGATCGGTTGAGTAGTTAAGGCGTGAAAGCGTAACAAACAAACACAAAATCTCACAATCCCATTTATAATAGGTATTAGTAACGATTTGCATAAATCGCGAAAGTCTAAACAGTCACGAAGTCCTTGGCCCAGTTTAGGTATCCATTAATTACCGTTAGCGGTCACAAACGCCGTCATAAATAATTTTTCATCAACATGTTTGGGCCTGTTTGCCATAAAGAGTCAGGTATCATGGCACCCACGGGCGCCATCACACGACGTAAGATCTAATTAACGCATTACGGAACATACAAAACTCATTTGGGTTTATGAGAAAGGAAGAATTAAACGGTGGTTATAATGTTAGTTTGTAAGACAATACTTGTCACGGTTTTTTGATATGTTGATGGTAAGAGTAGAGATAGAATAATGGGCAACTGTTGCACCTCGCAGAGGTCTCGAGTCCGATTTCAAAGCACGCATCTCTAACATTTCGGAGTTATGTGCTTATTAAATAGTTAATTATTTATTGTGAGGCAACCTATGCAGGTTTTCTGGAGTAAATAATGAACTGTGAACAGTGAAGGCAAACATAGTGAGAAATACTGCAACAGCAGCGATAGGTTCGTGGGAGAACCTTGCACAGCAACGCTGAGGTTTCAGATTCAATCTTAAGGAAGCACCTGTAAGTTTTCGAAGTTATGTGCGTAATAAATAGTTAATTACCGTTCGCTTTACGATGGAGGACAACGTCATTGTTTATTTATTTGATTCACCAACAGTTATATACAAAAATTCATTGACGAAATACAATTGATAGGTTTCAAACTAATTGCATAACTAATAATAGGTGAATACAGCATGCATTTCTATGTTTATAAGAAACTATAATATATTTAATAGTAATCAATCAAAATTATAAATTAATCATAAGTTATAATAGAATATTTAAATAATCACAAAATTTAAGTCAATGTAATACTAATATAATCCATTAATTTAATCAAAACATAAATCCATTAATTTAATCAATACATAAATCCATTAATTTAAACAACACATAAATTCATTAATTCAATTGAAACAATTAATACTAAATAATAAATTATTATTTGAGATATACATAAATATAAAACAGAAAAGTGTTATTTTAACATATACACAATATAATTTATGACAAGTAATTAATTGGGCAAGTTTTCGAATATTAATTTGTGAAACTTATGCAGTTTAACAGCAAAGATGTCAATCGAATTTGTACAATATTTATTAACCGCTCTACATAGTCTGGGAATTGGCGAATTATATCCCAAAATGGTGCTTCTAAAAGGATGCACCATTATTGCCATTGCTTTACGGGGCACGCGGTTGGGGGCGTTAAATTTTAGGCTTCCAAGCAGAGCTGAATAATCTAAATAGCTGTGCAATGATTTCTAGATAAAATTTAGATCCAGAAGCGTTCTTCTCTTTTCAAGCGATGGTATCTTGAAGAACGATAGTCTTTCATCATACCTCTTGTGAGTTTTGGAGATTCTGACAGAGAAGGCTAAATGCCACATGAAACGCTTCTGAATTCGTTCCAATCTCAAAATGTGAGTTGAATAATGCGGTCTCCACACAGTGAGACAGTATTCGAGTATACCACATACCAAAGTGTCGAACAAAAGTATTGTTTGCGACTTATGGAATATTTTAGCATTTCTTATAACAAATCCCAGTCACCTAAGTCCCTTATTGTATCAACTTCTTGTACGGGCATGCCCTCTACAAAATACCTTGAGTCTAGTTAGTTTAGTTTGCGGATAAACTTCAGGAGGCAGCATTTTTTTTAATTTTTAAGTACGCTGGTTATTGCTACACCACTGGCTTATGTGTTCTATGTTTTGTTGTAGAAGAGCTAGCGTCATGAGAACTATTAATTGTTCGTGAAATTTTTAGATCTTCAGCATACATCGCCGGTTTAGAGTACAATAGGCCGTCAGGTAGGTCATTAATAAAGATATTAAAGAGGATAGGTCCCAAATGCGATTCCTACGGCACGCCAGAAAAGGTGGGGAATAGATTTGACCTAAAGCCGTTTACCACGACGTAGGAAGAGCGATTGACTAGATACGACTCAATCCATTTATAAAGACTGTCAATAAATCCATAAACTGATAATTTCTGCATCAATATTGTATGAGACACTTTGTCGAAAGCTTTGCTGAAGTCAGTATATATGACGACTACCTGTTGACGACGGTCAATTGCTTCGGCCAAGCGTTAGATAAATATGACCAAGTTCGTAGAAGTAGAACTTGCCTTGACGAATTCATGTTGATGAGTGGACAGGTATCGGCTGAAATACTAATTAGGAAGCCTGTCTGAGAGCTCTCCATAATGTTCTCGAAGAATATGTGAAGTCTGTCAACTTGCATTGGCCCAATGTAGTCGACTATGACTTAAGCATTCTTACATTGAGAAGAAGCCCGTGCCCAGCAGTTAGGCAGCATACAAACAGAGCTGATATTATTATAGGTGGTAAACGGTTACCGTAGCTTGGGTTCTTCTGATCGAATTTCGGTCACAGCTCTCGGTAACGAAGACTGCTATCTGGGCTAGAGATGTTGTAGTGCACAAGTCTGTGCGTAAACATAAGTGTGTGCACGTACTCCAATGGGATGGTAATCTTATAAGACCAAACAGAGGTCAGTCGCAGGAACAACAACATTACATGCTGCGAAGGCATGTGGATTGAACATCACCACCTACACTCTCTGCTATAACTGAAAAAGAAAACTATATGTATTCCTTTTGTCTAGCTCGACCTGAGATTTGAACCCAGTTGAAGGTATTTTAAGTGGCAGCAAGAAGTCTCTCAATATAGACGGCAAAAGGTTAGCCTTCTATTAGGTGGAACCTTAAAACATATATAAATGGTGAAAAGAAGGAGTAATACACATCAGCTTACCTATTCAAGAAAATATAGCGTCTAAAATTATGTATAATAATAATAATAATATATACCTTTAACAGTATTCTCTAATAGTGTTTTGTTTAATTTACTATAAAGAAAAAGTATATCCAATTTTGACCCAGTTTGAAGATTATATATATAGATATACATAATTTTGAATACAACATGAGATACTTATTTTTGAAATATCAGATATTGGTGCCAATTCTGTTGTCACAAAATTCTCTTATCTTAGCTAAAAATCTCTAATATTTATTTTAGTCCTGTAAATTTTAGCGAGTTCGGAATTCGAAATGTCGTTTGACAGGACTAAACTAAATTTTAGAGATTTTTAGCTAAGATAAGAGAATTTTGTGACAACAGAATTGGCACCATTAACATATATTTGCAAATCTGTCAACGTTTATACATACAAATATCAATGCACTTGACTGTACGTATCTAAATGTTTTAAGTTGTGTTTGATTGCCTAATACAAACATTATTTGTTGTTGTATTTGTGTTGTGTTCATGTTAATATTGTAACTAGCAGAATTCAAGCCTGAAATCTTTCCTAACTCCACCTAGTATGCCTGTTATCTTTTCAATTCAATTCAATTCAATTCAATCATTTATTGCATTCCACAATGTATATACTTAGGTGGTATAGTAAAAATATGAGAACAATCATGGATCCTGTCGGGCACAGCAATAGTAGGAGAGAGGAAGAGAGATATAATTATTAAATTAATTTGTCATTAAAATATTCGTTTAAATCGTAATAACATTTTTCTAAAAGGATACTTTTTACTTTATTTATAAAGGAATTAAATTTATTTTTGTCTTTTATAGTTTGAGGTAATTTATTGTAGATTTTAATTGACATAACGTCTACAATAAATTACCTCAAACTATAAAAGACGAAAATAAATTTAATTCCTTACATTTTTGAGATCATAATATCATATTTGAGTGCAATGATAGCGTAGTAGTTTATGCGGTCGGCGAGGCGACGAATACCCCTACGCCGAGTGTTATGAGTTCGAGTCCCACACAGGACAAAAGTGGTGTGATCCATAAACAGCAGAATTTGGGTGTTCTTTGTGTCTGTTGTTTGAATGTTTGTAATGTCGACACAGTTACTAATCCTAGAAATACAACCTATTGCTGCTAACGAGTAAAAAGGAAACAAAGAAGGTAGGAAGGAAAACTATGGGATAAATACCAAGGAAATGAGAGAACAAGAGCGATAGCTGTATGTTTAAAAATATACAGAATCCAAACCTGCTTACTCTCAATCATAACTCCAATACTTCAAACATTACGCTATCGCTCTTTTCATTAACAAATTAAAGTACATTTCAAACATTACAATCTTCCTAATTTTAAACTCGCAACACAAAACTCGTAAATCTAAACAAAGTTAGACACAATAAGAAGAAAATAAAATAGCCAAATTATATCACTTTTAATACTGAAAGTGTTACCAAAGTACGGAGCTTAGAAAATTTAATGTTTTGTCTCCGAAATTGTGCTTATCATTTTATAGGATGACAGTCGCAAGAGGAATAAAACTCTACTATGGGTTTTCGAAGTGAGTTTTGAGTGAGTTGCGAGTTTATATAATTAAGTCTCATAGAATCAAAAGGAGTCATTTTTCTTTTATGCAATGTCGAGTTAATGATGCCAAAAAATGCTAAATATTAAATAATAACGGCTGCTTTGATATTTCATAACCAAACATGGCATATACATATGTATATGCAACATGTATATAATAGAAAAAAACCGTTAATATTTAAAAATAGCATTTTTGAGGGTCATTAGAAAACTGCAAAAATGTAAAATCTTTGATTATTTACGACTTTATTACGTTTATAGTTACCGTGCCGCTCCCATGACACTTATTCAGATATTACATAGCCTTAATTGCTATTACGCTCCCGTGGCCTTTAGTGAGATGTCATATTAGTCATATAGCTTATGTTATTTAATAATAATATAGCATTCACCTCGTGACAAAACAATTTAACTCGGTCTTATAGTTTCGAGTTTATCCATTACAAACTAAAATACAAAATTAAAGCTCTTTGACCTTTACAATATTGGTACATATCGATCTAGATATGGATACATATCTTATTTAGTTAACAAATATGGATAACTAATGGAAGACAAAGACAATAACATAGAGATCCAGTTTTCTGTATTGTCTTCCTTTTGTCATCTCTATTTATTAGAGAACTAGCGATCCGCCCCGGCTTAGCATGAGTAGTACAAAACCTTTACAAATTATACACGTAAACCTTTCTCATGAATCTCTCTGTCTATTTGTGAAAACCGCATGAAAATCCGTTCATTTGTTGTTGAGTTTATCGCGAATAGACAAACTTTGTTTTATAATAAGTGGTGATAGTGATATAGTGTGAAAGCATTAACAGTTTTTTTATAATGAGTTTTTGGTTGGTAAGACGAAATGGGGTATACGCACACGTAGAACCACGTCTGTATAATAAAGGGTAGGCAGATGTGTTTTACATCGACATTTTGCCAGTCATGTTTTAAGGTCCCACGTAACATGAACGAGCTATAAATATGGGCAGACTATGCTGTTTGTCTGGAACAGTAGCACTGTGGTAGACGATAGAAGGCTAGTCATTTATTACATGGTACCTAAAATAATAGATGATGAATATCAATGTATCATCTCTGCCTTACTTCACGGGAATATAGGCGTGAAATGAGGTGTATATATATACAAGGTTTCTATGATCCATGTACATTAAATGGACAGAGTATTCCATATGGGCTCAGTGTTAATTCGAATCGGTTCAAAACTCCATAAAGATAAAAAAATTATGCCATACCATATAACTTTGGATCAGTCTTCCGGCTAATGTGTTCCCTCCCTCCCTCCTTCTATGACATTGGGTCCTTCAAACGTAGTATGAAGAAGCATCTGGTCAGACCGGCTTGACACTGACGACGACTAGAAGACATCTATCTTCTCCTCGTCGTCACTGTCTCTGGACTGTAATTGGGCTTTCCATCAGGTCCGTTACAATAACTATGCCGTGTCACGATAAAAAGAAAACTTTTCAAACAAATTAAATTAATTTAATACGCAAACACCATATGTTATAAACATCTGTTGACTTTCATTGTTTCATTGTTTTTTTTCCTTTATTGTTTCATTGTTGTCACGGGTTTATTTATTGCTTCCTTGTTTATGTTACAAACTAATGGTGTAAATGTTATGCTTATGTTTTCGTTCTTATTGCACTAAGATTAAGACTCACTTTGGCGTGATTGTTGGCTACTGTACGTCTCCTACAATTTTGTCGCTTTAGGGTACATGACCTTAGATACCTATGCTTAGACTTAGACTTTCGGTCAGCTGTTAGGGCAGATACAACCCGTTGCAGTTTAGAAACTAAAAATCTATCCTGTGACTAAACTACTGCTCCTATTGAACTGAAATTTGGTGTAGAGCTTATATGTGGTACACACTATACGTAGATAGAAATAAAACCTCACTGTTTAATCAAACTTGTATATATGTATATATATGTATATATAAACAACTACCGCACCAGGAATAATTCCTGTGTCACGAGGACTTTACAAACATTCAAACAACGGACACAAAGAACACACAGATTCGGCAAAATCATCTGTAGATCACACAAATTTTTGTCCCGTGTGGGATTCGAACTCACAGCACTCGGCGCAGTGGCAGCGGCGGTGTGACCACATAAACCAATATGCCATCCGTACAGTGTTGGTAGTGGGTGAAGCAAAACTTCAATAATGTAACAAAATGGAAATAGTCTTGCAACACTCCGTTATTGTAGCATAAGCTAAGACAAGGCCTCTTTTCTGTCTCGCCTTAGCACAATAAGTTTTATCATCTGGTAGTTTTATAATGATGTATTTTATAGTTACTAACGGTCGCCAAGTGGTCGAAATTCGCTCATAATTTATTCAAATTCGCCCATAATTTATTTAAATTTTAAATTTGATCGTTTTTAAAGTTTTATTGTCTATAACTTCCAAATCACATATCATTTAGTCACCTACTCCACATACATATATATGTAACCATAGATACGAAGCATTCTACGAAGTCAACCGAACAATGCCGAAATACTACGAACACGACAGCTTGTGTAAAATGCATGGTTGTGTGCGTGTAGTGTTTTTTCATTAATTTAATGTATTTCTAATGTATATTTTATAAAAAATATTAGGATTCGCCCCTCCTTCTCCATATAAACTTTAACTGTGCCAAATTTAATACTCCTCCATCTGCGCAATTTTCGATCTCACAGGACAATCCTTTTTACCTAGATAAAAGGTGCCCAATATTCGTTTCTGTATCCCTGACAATGTGTGTGCAAAATTTCATGAGGATCGGTTAAGTAGTTAAGGTGTGAAAGCGTAACAAACAAATAAACAAGGTCAGGTTCACGTCAAGTCATATTTGCATTTATAGTAGGTACTACTGTTTGCGCGTGGCTCTGCCCGCGTGGTACCTACATCAATAAAAAGTAAAGCCGTGATGGTAATAGACAGAGTTACTTTTGAATTTATATTATTAGGAAGGATTAATATATACAGGGTGTCCGGTAATTAATGGATAACCTTGAAATGTCTTATAGTAAAACTGACGGCTGCGGCCGTTCAGCAAAAATATGAGAAAAATCCATCCTAACTACTACCTGAGATATTATTATGTGTTTTTTTTCGGACAGCCTGTATAAGGATTGTACGAGTATTGTATTAACAAAAACATGCTAACAGAACAGAAACTATTGTCAGCCTCTATGGCGTAGTGGTTAGTGTAACCGACTGCCACGCCTAAGGTCGCGGGTTCGATTCCCGCACAAGTCAAACATTTGTGTGCATGAACATGGATGTTTGTCTTGGTCTGGGTGTTTCTATGCATAATATGTATGTATTTACAAAAAAAAAGTATATATGTATGTTTATCCATTGTCTAGTTATACCCGTAGTAAAAGCTCTGCTTAGTCTGGGCTAGATGTGTTCTGTTTATGTGATAGAATATTATATTATTATTATTATTCCTATCTTTTTTTCAAATATCTAAACAACTTTCTCATACAACAGCAGGCTTTTAAAGACGAACTCATAGTACCATCATAGCTTTATCACCCGTGAGAACCTTTCAGGTGGCAACAGAAATTAAAGTCCTCAGAACAATAGCATTATTATCTTACGTAAAACACCTCGCTAAGAGACAGGCTTTCTTTCATAAGTAAACGTTGTCTTACATCTGATGCGTGTAATGTTGTTTCACAAACATTCAGACTAATATTTTGAGTAAAAGGAGTTTAAGGGTCGTGACGTTTGTCGTACCCGCCGGCAGTGCCATTAGCGCGAACATGTTTTTTAAGTAAAGCGCCATCTAGGCAGCGATTATAGAGTTACTAGATTTTTCCCGCGGTTTTGCTCGCATAAATGTAGGTTAGGTTAAGTTAGTGACAGTCAGCTTAGAGAAGACCTCTCGATGCCGGCTCTGATCAAAGCCATGGTGGACAGCGAGAGGAAGTGGGTAGCGGTCGCATTCTTCTGCGAGGACGTCATCTCGCAGAAGGAGGCGGCGGAGCGGATCCGTGAGGAAAGTATCCTTCAGAGAAGAACAGGGATCTGCTGCCCGCCGGCCGTTGAGTCGGAGCGACGCCCTCTGTCGTGCCGGCGCATCGCCCAGGAATCGTCACCCGCAGACATTACATCTCTGCGTTGGGTAAAGCTGGGTGGATCGTTGATATAGTTTCAGTTCTGGCGACACACCCACGATACAAAGCAGTGTGGTTTTAGTCGGTAAGCTTTCCCTCGCAAGTAAACGTTGTCTTACATCTGATGCGTGTAATGTTGTTTAACGAACATTCAGACAAATATTTTGATTTAAAGGAGTTTAAGGGTCGTGACGTTTGTCGTTGCCGCTGGCGGTGTCATTAGCGTTAAGGATATGTTTTTAAGATAGAACGCCATCTAGGCAGCGCGTATAATAATTATTTATTTATTTACAAAATGAGATTATAGGTTTACATTGATTTAGGCTATTATGTATTACAGGTATTAATTTATACTCGTAGATAGTTGACAGTATGCGTAATCTACAATAAGTGATGGGTAGAGAGTACTGAGTACTACTGAGTAGCCTGCGTTTAGGATTAGGTACAAAGCCGGTCCCCTATAGGTAAATTTCTATTTTTGATGCACGTGTCATTTTTAATTAATATAATTAATAATAGCAGTAGTTTATCAGTAAGTAAAACAATTAGACAATTATATTTCTTATTAAGTAGTGTAGTGTGTGTGTATGTGTGTGCGTGTGTGTGTGTGTGTGTGTGTGTGTGTGTGTGTGTGTATGTGTGTGTAATAGAATAACTAGTTTTTGCCCGCGGTTCCGCTCGCGTAAATTTAGGTTTGGTTGGTACTTTTTTCTGGATGAACGGTGCCCTATGTCCTTTTTTGTTCCCCTGTCAACGTGTATCAGAAATTTCATGACGATCGGTCGAGTAGTTAAGGCGCTAAAGATTAATAAACTAACAAACTCACATTCGCAGTTTACAATGTTAGTTAGGATTTATTGCCGTACTTTTAATTTTGTGGTTGTTTTAATGTGTACGAAAAGAAATAAAATACTAATTTAAAATAAGGATAAATATATTTTTTAACACGCTTTTATTAGCTTCATACATATGTTAGTATATATGTAACGAAAACTTTGAACATGATTTTGACCCCCTTCAAAACGTCGGATTATCTCGAAATTTGGCATAATTATCAAGGACTGATGACAATACAATAACATAGAAAATATATGTAAAAAAATAAGTGATATTTTAAATAACCAAAAATCACGCTTTATTAAAAAAGCAAACTAAAAAGTTGAACATAATTTAATAATTTTCACGTAAAATAGAAAATTGAATTGACTAAAAACACGCTTTTAAACTGTTATTAGATTTCCGTATTAAATGAGTAAAAACGTAACTTTATTCGTCCGAATTTGTCTATCTGTATGTCTGTTTGTCCGAACTGCTTATTACACAAACTGCTCATGTTGTATGCTTACGGAATTACGTAATATATTTCAAATACATTTCATTTTTATTGTAGAAAGGAAAAAACACGGTTTTTGGTGTTGGCTTTATGAGCCGTCGGTATATTTGTTTTCACCGTTAAAGTGAGCGATTAACTATTTAATTCGCTAATAGATTCAAAAAAATAAAAAGTTAAGCGTGCATTGGTATCATAAACACGGCTACACTTCAAGTTAGACACCCTATATACGCATAACTACGCTACATACAAAATAGAGAATTGTCGGAATGGGACAGACAAAACATAACGCACTCTCTCGCACGATTCGCAGCGTTCAACTTCTAATAGTGCAAAGTCTAAACAGTCTAGGTTAATGTGTCGCTGTGTGTACCTGAGACCTCAGCGTTACAATCTAACGGTCTCCCACTAGGTATCGCTGTTAACGATACTTTTATGTAATCTTCTATGTACATTTATGACTACAAACATTCCTATTTCTATTATACTTTTTGTTTATTTAAAGACAAGTTGCCTTTCTTTTATTCCTATAAGCACTCATATACTTTCTGTGACACGGTGAATTTCACAAGCATTTAAAAGGTGCACACGGAATACCCAGGCTCGGAACGACTATTTTAACTGAATTTTTGTTCAGTGGCAAGACAACTACGTACAGAACCACTCGGTCTCTCACTAGACTATCGCTGCTTCCAGTTCTACTATACCGACTTGCCCAACCTTTCTTATATCTTTATACTTTAAAAGTTACCAACCATTATCTTTCAAGTTTTCAAAGAGAACAGCTACAAATAACAGCATTGTACCCAACATAATAAACGGTTTTAATAACCCTTCGCTTAAGGTCAAAAATACGATCAATAAACAATAACAAGGGCCAATATAAACAAAATTTACATAAAATTACAATAAAACAACTAAGTACAGCTCCACCAACGAAGCATAATTCATAAATAAATAAATTACCAACGATTTTAAAGTGTCAGTGTTACGGGTTTGCGTTTCAGTTTTAATGAGCCGCGAGTTATTATGGCGGCGGCATAATTAATTGTACGGGACGGAAACGTTTACGTAACGCCGCATCTATATTATACGAAGGACTTGCTATGATATTTATTTGTTTTAATTTTTTATGTCTTGGTTTCTGTTGAGCTGGTTATACAGGGTGTCCGGTAATTAATGGATAACCTGGAAATGTCTTATAGTGGAACTGATGGCCGTTTAGAAAAAATATGAAAAAAAATCTATCCCAACTACTACCTGAGATATGTGTCTTTTTTTTTAATTACCATGTATAACTTTCTTGTATACTACGACCATAAATAAATGAAATCCATCGGTATTTTGTTGTTTTATTTTTAAACACTAATTATGCTAATAGATACACAGTCAAAAGTATGCTATGCCAATATAGCTTGCACTTTTTAATATATATATTTTTTTTCTGAACGGCCTTTAGTTCTATTATAAGACATTTCAAGGTTATCCATTAATTACCGGACACCCTGTATACAAGAAGTGTATAGATACTTTTAAACACATCCAAACAAACTTTCTATACGTACTTATCTATAGAACTACACAATACTTGACTACATGTGGTTTAAGTGGTCACTGCGCTGAGTGTTATGGATGCGAATCCCACACGGGCCAAAAATTTGTGTAGTCCACAAATGGTTGTTACGAGTCTAAATTGTCTTTGTGTCCGTTGTTTATATGTTTGTAAAGTCATCCGCAATACAGGAATTATTACAAGCGCGGGCGTTGTCTTTTAAAGTTTATAAAAAACAGAAATAATATTAAATCCAGCCAGTGGATGTCTTAAACACGTGATAAGAAATTATTTTGTTACAAACTAAAATCACTCTGTCTGACGAAGCTTGCCATGTAACCCTTTCATATTGCTACGCTGGATAAGAGACGTTACTGCCGTAGTCGATAAATTGAAACGTAGATAATGACGTCATAAGGAATAAAACCACTAGACTTTCCGAATATTAGATTATCTTACATACGGTTCACACCTACATCTCGGAAGGAGTAGACAGATGTGTATTAGAGACACATTTTACCATGTATGGTTTTGTAAAATCTCCCGAGACAGAAATTATTTTGATATTAAACACTTTATACGGATTTTATCGCGTTGTTTATTTTACTTTAAACACTGTTATTACATAATTTTGAAAACTCTAACACTACTATTATTGAATTTTACTACTATTTAAGCTATATATTTTCTAAAGTGGATATAGTGACGAGAATAGAAAAGGGTATGTTAAGTTGGTTTGGGCATGTAGAAAGAATGGACGAGAACAGACTGACTAAGAAAGTTTATAAGGCTAGTGTGAATGGAACAGTTGCAAGGGGAAGACCTAGGCGAACGTTTCCTGATCAGATCGGAGACGTTCTGGATAAAGGCCAGGTTAAGAGCACCTTAAACCGGCGAGCGTGTATGAGGAATGTTATGAAAGTGAATGAAGCCAGAGAAGTGTGTCAGGATCGTAGCAAATGGAAATCCGTAATCTCTGCCTACCCCTCTGGGAAACAGGCGTGAATTTATGTATGTATGTATGTATATTTTCTAAATAAAACTATTTATATTTAAGTTTACACTTTGCCCCGACGTTTCGGTTGCTTTACAGCAGCCATGTTCACGGGGAGACTAAGATGGTAGATTTAAAACTTAATTTAAAATCTTACTATATATTATATCATTCCTGATTCATTTGCCTTTATTATAGTTGTAGGTATATGTCGTGTTAGGTTCCCTTTAAAGTAAGCAAATGGAATAAATAATGTTCTGTGGAATAAATAGTTAATATGTTTTTAATAACTCTGAAATATAAGCCGTTGACTATGAAATTCCACCTAATAGGGAGCGAGCCTATTGCCATCCACTGGGTATATAGCCAGAGACCATGTTGTTACTGAGAATTTGTTGATAGAAAAATCCAATAACACTTTATCCGAGCCTGGAATCGAACCTGAAACCTCATATACAGGAACCTCACTCCGAGGCAGTCAATCTCATATACTTAGTAAGTCAGTTGTGTTAATACCTTTGTAGATGATAGCCAAACAAGCTTGTGTTGTATTTCTGCGGTGAGTTTGAGTAACTGAGCTCTTAAATAAGGCAATTTTCTATTAAAGAAAGCGCGTTGCTTGATATGAATGATTTATTATTACATATGTATGTAGATAGCCGGTCGATAAATGAAGATATATTAACAAGTGGCTATCCTTAAGGTAACCTTAACATTGGTATGCGTTTTTTAGTAGGCACTTGCGGAAACATACGAAAGTTGAATTTTTATTCGTGAAGACTAGCTAAGCACGGGCACGCTGCGCTCTGGCATGTGGTGCTGGCAGTGTGCTAATTTATTAGGAAAGTGAATTAAAGTATATTAGAAATATTTCCTGTTCCCGTGGGAACTTGAGGATAAGTATATCAAAATACTCTAATGCTATGTTGTATACAAATTCTTGGCTGCTTTTATTTACTTATTTATTTGAATGAATTAAGCCAAAGGAGTGTGATAGGATCGTAGCAATTGGAAATCCGTAGTGTCTGCCTACCCCTCTGGGAAACAGGCGTGAATCTATGTATGTCTGTATTTATTATTATTCAGTATTATTTATTATATTTCCGGGTATTTTTCGGCCACAAATATACAGAAGAAAACTTTTTACGTACATATTTATAAATATACAGGGTGATTTTGAAATCGTGTAATTCTTTTTAACCACGCATTCTACTGGTGATATAGAATAACCCTGACCATATTTTTTCTTAATTAGAATAATGGTTTCGGCAAAATTAGAGTACAGATCTTTTTCATGAAATGATTTCAAATAGTCATATTTTAACCACCTGACACAATCTTAATATTTTACCCTGACCATATTTTTTTTAATTAGAATAATGGTAAATAACATAACAATAACTGTTGTCGTAAATAATAAGGGGCAATAAAAAGGACCGCCCGTTATTATTTACGACATTAATTATTAATATGTTTTTTTATTTTAAATAGTAAAAAATTAAAATTGCCTCGGTTGGTTAACATTTGACTATCTGACACCATTTCACGAAAAAAAACGGAACAATAATTTTTCAAAAAAATAATTCTAATTAAATAAAAATATGGTCAGGGTTATTCTATATCACCAGTAGAATGCGTGGTTAAAAGGAATTACACGATTTCAAAATCACCCTGTATACACATAGACATATATAGCACATAGCCCCACACCTATATTTCGAAGGTGTAGGCAGCGATAGCCTAGTGGGAGACCATTGGACTGCCACGCAGAGGTCTCGAGATCGATCCCAACTTAATATTATATTATAATTTTCGCTTGCTTTAACGGTGACGGAAAACATCGTGAGGAAACCTGCATGTCTGAAAGTTCTCCATGGTTTTCTTAAAGATATGTGAAGTCTGCCAACCCGCATTGGGCCAGTGTGGTGGACTATGGCCTAACGCTTCTCACACTGACAAGAGGCCCGTGCCCAGCAGTGGGACAGTTAATACAGGGCTGATATTATTATAGGCAGAGTATATTACAGGCACATTTCAACTATGTTTTAGGGCCAACGTAATAAATAGCAAACCTATTGTCATCCATTAGGCATATATATAGACACGGTGCTACCACTGAAAATTTCCTGACAGAAAAACTCAGTAACAGTTAGCCCGACTTGAGAATGGAACCCGAGAGAGAGACCTCATGCACAGCAGTCGCATACCCTACCGCTTCGCCACTGTAACAGTCTGCATTTTCTAACTAATATTATAAATGCGAATGTGAATTTGTTCATTTATTTGTTACGCTTTCAGGCCGTAACTACTCGACCGATCATCATGAAATTTCGCATAACGGAAAAAAATGTAAGGTACCTTTCATCCAGAAAAGAGTACTGTTCCCGAAAGATGAAAATTTATGGACATAATCTACGTTAACACGAGCGAAGCCTTGGGTAAAAACTAGTTTATATATAAAGATACCTATGCATCAACTATGATCCAACTTATATCGCTGTAGATTTTTTATGAAAATGCAAGCGGAATAAGCATCCCGACGTAAAAGATTAGTTTAGATAAATTTAATTTATGATGACTTGCAAATGTAATACAAACGCGGACATTTTTCGTTTAACCCTTAAAGGCCACGATGAATTTGTATACCTACTGCTAAGACTACAATGGGTGTAAAAACACCCGGATTGAATAATTGCCATTAATAATATAATTAAAGATATATTCTATTTTCGTTTACAATAATAATAATAATATATTTATTTATTCAGACAGAGTCCATAATGTTAGTAACAATTTTCTTACGCTATGTTAGTAAATATTTAAAACAGATCAAGCTACTTAACCAAGACTCGAATGAACCCCTTCATTATGTCAGAGTCATACTTTTCCGAAATGACATTTAGGATGGCATTAGTACTATTCCTCACTCTTGTAAGTAAGGAAGCCACCCGTTTGCGGACTATAGCATGAAAGCCATCGACTCTCGTTTCTACAAACATTTTTGAGGCGCTACAAAAGCGAGGCAGCCTCAAGAGCACCCTAAAGCCATTATTATATTGGACGCGGAAGGCACTGAGAGGTCTCTGAGTATAATTGACCCACAGACTGCTCATGTAGAAAGTTTGACAGTATGCTTTGAAAAGTGTAATTTTGACTTCCTCAACACAGCGAGTGAATCTGCGGGCCAACATGTTACTCCTGATCGCCAATGCCCTCCGCTCCCTTTCAATATTAGCTTGGTCTTCAAGACCGTCGGTAACATAGTGCCCAAGATACTTGAACTGGTGAACCCTGTTCAGCTCCACACCATTTAGTTTAATTGGGGGCACCCTTGATGGACACTTACCTGCGACCTTGAAAACCAAATATACACTCTTTACACCATTGTATATTAGGCCATGATTTTAGCCATACGTTTCACAAATGACCAATAGTCGCCTTAAAGCATTTATAGTTGGGCTCAGCAGCACCATATCGTCTGCGTAACTGAAATGATTCATGCTAACATTATCAACAGAGGGTGCTGCTGAGCTCAACTATAAGCTCGTTCACGTATAGGTTGAAGAGCTTGGGAGAACTCAAACCACCTTGTCTCATGCCGCACCAGCCTGAATGTATTGGAGAAGGTATTAGCCCACCTTACGCTATTTGTCTGGTTAGCATACCAGTAACGAAACAACTTTTGCAAATGTGCATGCACGCCTGTTTTCTTGAGCTTTTGCCATAATACGTCATACGACACCAAGTCAAAAGCTTTTAACAGATCGAGAAACTTCTCGCTGTACAGTATTGCACAGTGTGCTTGAGGCTCAGTATGGCGCTTTCAGTAGAAAGTCCAACTCGGAAACCGAACAGAGCATCATGAATGTCTAAGTGCTTTTCAAGTTCCGAGTCAAGCACACTGTCCAACACCTTAACAGTAGCTAAAGATATAGGCCGGTAGTTACTTTTTTGTCATAAGTCACCAGTTTTATTTTTTACAATTGGCACAATAATAGTTTGCATTAGATCTGCGGGTAGGTGAACGCTGATACTTCAAGTGTTCGATGCTGAGCCCATCATGACCAGGCGACTTGCCTCTTGACATGCTACATACAGTGCGATGAATTTGTTCGGCTGACACCATGAATATGTCACTTGGCATGATGCTACCAGCATCCTCACACGTCTTTAAAGGGCCTTCTTATTCTCTCTTCTCTCTTTCTGTGCGCAGCGGTCAGTAAGGTTTAAAACAGAGCTGATACACAGTGTGTTATTTGATCATAGTTGCGGACATCTTATGTTTATGTGTGTATTGGATAGATATAATACTACTACTACTACTTAAGCTTCTATTAAAACTTGCTCGGCGTTATCTATTATATTTTTAAAGTTATTTAGAAAATCAAGAAATGTCCATAGAAAACATAGAAACACATTTTACTATTCCCAGTAATTGTTATTTTGTTAAAAAAAATATGGTATGATCGAAACCCGCTAAACGCATCGATATATCCACAAAATTTTAAATAATCAAGCACTTCTTCGATGAAAATAAAATATTTTGTACTATTTCGGAATTCGGAAAATCTGAATGTGTCCGCAGATTAGCATTTTTCCAAGACGTATTTGTTAAAAACGGTAACAACTACTACCATAAAAAAATCAGGCGCAATAGGAATACAGAAATATATAGTCCTAAAGTTTTAGGCTAGGGTTGTCACTAACCTACTTACTCGAAAAAATATCGCACTCGAAAACATTACTGTTTTCAACATTAAAGTTTTCAACTTCTATAATCGCGACACTTTAGACTTTATACACGATGATTAGTGAAAACTTACTTGAGTTTTCACAATCTCTAATTATGTGTATAGGAAGTAACTACCTTACCTACTTACATCTTCGGTGATGGATGTTATGTGGAATTGGAGAGGGGTTCACCCTCGTCAGGCAAATGCCAAAACCCAATTCCTATACATACCATCTGGAGAAGAGGGGGTGAGGTGTCATGAAGCCGGCAAAGACACATGGCACTGAATGAAATGAAAATTAAAAATTAATAGAATCAGACGACGAAGATTTTGCATTATACTACTACTAGCTTTTGCCCGCGACTTTGCTCGCGTTAAGAAGGTCCCCTTAGTTTTTCTTTGTACTCCTGACAACTTGTATGCTAGATTTCATGATGATCGGATGAGTAGTATAGGCGTGAATGCGTAACAAATAAACCAATTCATATTCGTATTTATAATGTTAAGTAGTTATAATTACATTGTCTGATTCAATTAAGGTTTCGTGTTAAGGGCCCATGAACCCTCTCCAGCAAAACAGACTCCACAAAAACACGTGATTTTATAAGGGTTTTCTTTATTTATCATCACACAACATTAATTTATTCACTCTGATCTATTAGTTATAAATGACAACCCTATTTCCATAGAACCATATATCTGCCAGTTCCTGCTAGATAGACGCTAAGTTCTTTTTTAATTTGTAGGTACATTAATTTATTGAGCACATTTGCTGAAAAGACAATTTTTATTTTTATTTACACTTTAATTATTTTTCTCTTTCTCGTTCAGTTAGGGCCTCGAAATTCATAATTCTTGTATATTTTTAATCGATAATCAAAATCAATTTATTTGCGAAAGCGATTTTTACCTATTTCGAGAAATAAAGATAAAATTATGTTTCTTAAAGTTCAATGACCTTACGAAAATAATGATTATATCTTTAAAATCAAGTGAAATAGCGAACCAGGTGTTTTTAAATATAACTTATTATAACTAAATCTATCAAAATAAAGAATAAAATGAGGATGTCCGCTACTTAAACGAATTTTCACACTGTGGGATATTACAATTTCATATTTTCAAAGGTGCGTGAAATCTAGCAACTAGTAGTCGACTATGCCCAAACCCTTCATATAAAGTAATAAGATCTATGCCCAGCAATTAGCCGAGTTAGAAACAGGGCTGATATTACAAAATATTGTCGAAGATGTGTGGTTGACCATGACCTGACCTTTCTCAATCTGTAAGAAAGCCTCTGCGTAGCAGAGAGACAGGATTTTTTTAAGACAACTACCGCACTTATAGTCATTCCTGGTCGCGGACAATTTACACACTATTCATATATACACATAATTCTCTTATCTTAGCTAAAAATCTCTAAAATTTAGTTTAGTCCTATCACTTTTGGCGATTTCAGAATAAGAAATGTCGTTTGACAGGACTAAACTAAATTTTAAAGATTTTTACCTAAGATAAGAGAATTTTGTGACAACAGAATTGGCACCATTATTTGTTTTATTTTTCTTAATATTGTCTTCTGTTTACGCGAATGTTATTCATTAAAATTAAACTACTATATACGGATTTTATCGCGTTGTTTATTTAACACTCTATTACATTATTTAGAATCTGTTACACTACTATACTATACTATTAAACTTTACTAATTTTAAGCTAATTAAATTATTAAAACTATCAAATCTATTTGTATTTAAGTTTACACTTTCCCCGACGTTTCCGTTGCTTTTCAGCAGCCATGGTCACGGGGAGACGAAGATGGTAGTTGTCTCAATGTTCCAGTGTAGTTATTTCAAAGTACCCGAACATAATTTAGTTATTGGTGTTTCTATTTACGCAGAATGAGCTCAAAGTATCATGAAGTCT
The DNA here is from genome assembly GCA_963675205.1 of Catocala nupta. Classification (NCBI taxonomy): domain Eukaryota; kingdom Metazoa; phylum Arthropoda; class Insecta; order Lepidoptera; family Erebidae; genus Catocala; species Catocala nupta. The sequence continues at coordinate 18,585,209 of OY776102.1, read as the reverse complement.
AGCTGTGGTTTGTTTCTTCTTGGGTTTGACTATTTGAAGTACTGGCTCCCAAGCTGGTGGTACATTCCAACCATCTTCTCTATCGAAATTTGGATGCTTTTTGATTTCAATAGCCTTGCGAAGCATCCTTGGTAGGAATCGGTGTTCTTTAGCGAGAATTTGTGGTTTGTCAAATCTCAGGTAATGGTTGGTCCCCTGTTGTACATGTTCACACACAGCAGACTTCAACGAGCGTTTGTGTTTTACGTCAGCTATGTGTTCTTTTATGCGGGTGCCTATGCTTCTCTTGGTTTGACCAATGTATGAGAGTCCGCAGTCACAATCTATTCTACAGACCCCTGAATCTTGTAAAGGTAATTGGCACTTGACGGATGGTAAAAATTGACTTATCTTCGTTGGCGGCTTGGAGTATGTGTTGATTGAAGCTCGCTTCAAGATGTAGCCAATATTGTCAGTGACACCCCTTACATAAGGCAGTATAGCAGGCTGGCGCTCAACTGTGGCTGGCTTTTCTTTTTATTTTTGTTTAGTATACTTTTTTGTTATTTTTTATTTCTTCGTGATTTGTGTGTGCCCTTGTGTGCGAAAATAAATATTTTTCTTACTTTCTTTCTTTTGTTTCTAGATTACACAAATTTGTGTCCTGTGTCGCAATTGAATCCACAAACTCGGCTACGGCTGAATATGTCCAAACACTTCTCATACTTTACTCAGTAAATAGACAGGTTAGGTTCATGACTGTTATTACAATAATCGTAAACGTCCTAAGTGCAACTAGCGCCTTCTATTATTGATCTAGAGACATAATATAAGTATGCTGCACGTTGTTATGGTTTAATTAACGCGTATATGCGGTCTATGTGCGGTCGATACAGATGTACGAGGCATAGTTGAACACATACGGGAGAGAATCTAAGCTAACTTGACAGTTTGTGAATTTATTTTACATACATACATACATACAAAGATTCACGCCTGTTTCCCAGATTGTATTACGTTTATCCGAATGTAGTATAACAATCGGGATCGTTATAATTGAAGTACTGTAGATATCTATATATTAATACGTGAAGCAAAAACTTTGTACTCCTTTTTACGGAAATTGCGCGGACGGAGGAGTATGAAATTTGGAAGTTTTTGGAGAAGAGAAGAATTTGGAGGGGCAAATCCTAATATTTATATAAAATATGCATTAAAAATACATAAAATTAATGAAAAATCACTACACGCATTACACAACCATGCATTAGATACACGCAGTCGATTCGCGTTCGTAGTATTTCGAAATTGTTCGTCTGACGTTGTACAATTCTTCGTAACTATGGTTACATATATCTTATTTATATTATATAATAAAAAAAAAGAAAACGATGTAGAAATCTTAGGATATATAACAAATTTAACATTTAAATCAATTATGGTCGAATTTTGACCACTAGGCGACCGCTAGTAAGGATTATAACGCGTATTAGTTGCCACAATCCTCCCGTCAGTATGGCTGCTGAAAATCAACTGGAACGTCGGTGAAAGTTCAAATTTAATATAACTTTAATATCAATAGTTCTAAAAAGACAAATGTAATCAAAAAACTAAAATAGTTACGCATTAATTTATACCTAGTAGTAATTTTAATCTTAGAACACGTACTCTCGGCGGCTTAATCGCAATTAAATAGTAAACCCACGAGAGCACACACCGGGATAAAAAGTCCAACCAGCAAAACATCTTATTTGATATATCTATTTACCAAGTTTCTTGCAAATAGGCTTAACTTTTTACGCGCGATGGAGTAACAACCATCAAAACATTTTCATAAACGTTCATGACTTTATAATATTTGTAAGATTGACTCATTTCACCGACGAAGTCGTGATTTTATCAAAATTATTAGGTGTTAGGAGCTGACGGATCAAGTATAATATTAAATTAACTTAGCCAACTCGTAATTTAGGCATTAGCTTAAATTAGATACCACCGCCTCGGACGTAGAGGTGCCATTTATGAAGACTTTTTTCAGTCTTTGAGTTTATATTAGCCTTTTCACAGATATAGTAAAAAGGAATGTTTGTTTTTAAACTAATTTTCACGCTAGAATGTGTGAATAACCAGTAAAAAAAACAAAACATGAAAGCAACACTTTCCATACTGCGTGCAGACACACACAAACACTCACATACGCACACACATTCACACACCCACAAACATACTTACATATACTTACACTTATTTACTCAACAAATTTAGTGAGGCGCTCATAGCCAGTTGCACTCACTGATCGGTAAACGAATAGCGAGGTTAAGTTCGGTCAGTCTATAGATGGGTGACCGCTTAGTGGTATTTCATCTGAGCGTCTCCGTGCTTCGGAGGCCACGAAAATGTCGGTCGCGGTTGTTGTTAAATTGACAGCAGTCGTTAAGTCATGTCAGAATCCTACGGGCGGCTTGAACAACTCTTGACAACAGGTTGGCCACTAACCACACGAAAAGAAGAACAAATTTAGTTACATATCTAAGTTTATATTATTATAAACCATTGGTTTAAATATGGTGAAGCTTGCGCAATTATATTATAAGATACTGTAATGTAAAGAGCGGGCTCTCGTAACACAGGTTATGTTTACTTAAAAGGAGTACCCCACGTACTGATTATAAAATAGCATATAAGAAAATGATAATAAACAAAATTTAATTTTACATATTTAACCGCTGTTTATTATTGATACCACAACCACGTACCTAACACTACCACTCCAAAAAAAGATGTTATTGTTAATGAAGCAAGATAGCTATTACCTAGCTGTTCTGTTTTACAGTTTAATTAGTAGCTGTCAATGTCAAGAACTAAAACCCATTGATATAATAATACTGCACGCTTCGTTCTAGATATAATTATGTTTACCATGCAGCTTCTTAGCGCCACTCGACAACTAAACGCAGTTTCAGAGCTAAAACTAAATGTAAGTATTTTATGCGTTATCTGTGCACTAACGCCGATTGTCAAGCGATTGCCAAATGCCATTATTTTCGTTTGCGCGAAAACGGAAAAATATATCTTTGTGAAGTTTTAAATATTTTAACGGTCAAAGATTTAACATTTTTAACGGAAGTCACGAGAAGAAAGTGTTTTTGTATTTTGTCGTGTCCGTGTGTCCATTCTTTTCGTACAATCAAATTAAGCTCAATAAGCACATAACTTCGTGTATATTATCAACTAAATGTGCCCGCGGTTTCACCCGCGTTTATGATTACTGCGCCTCCCCCGTGGGTCGTAGCGTGATGTTACACCAACGTAAGTTCAACCAAACAAACAAACAAACTCTTCAGCTTTATAATATTAGTATACTTAGATAAAAGTGATAATTAGTGTTGTGTTTCATAAATATTTCCGTATTACCGTACTTAGAACATTTCAGTGAAAACTTAGCTCTTTACGAAACTTCATCCTGCAAGAAAAAGCCAGCGCTCATTTTGGTAGTCCTCTGCAGCATAAATCATCTCAAAACTGAGAGTACGCTTTCGTTAATCCATCTGTTCATTTATTTATCTTCCCATCGTAAATAGTCGGATCTTTGACCCACAACTATTAAAGTATCACATAGAAACGCGACTGGCCTAATCATTATTGGGTACTGTAGCCTGCGTAAAAACTTATCAGAGAACAACTATCTATATTTAGTGAATTTTCGACATTCTAACTCACACTATATGTATTTTAAGTCAATGCAAATATGCAAGCAGTCATAGTTTTAGAATCCAGGCGGGTTTTTTTTAAATATTATAAATGCGAATCTTAGTTTGTATGTTTGTTATGATTACATGCCTTAACTACTCGACAGAACGTCATGAAATTTCGCATACTCGTTAGCAGGGGTACAGAAAAGGACATGCAGTAAAGTGTTCCCGAGGGATAGAAAGACATAAGCTACATTTTCGCGAGCGAAGCCGCGGGAAAAATCAAGTATATAATATAGCAATAACACGACGAGTACACACGGCTACACAACAAGTTAAACACGTATATAGGATACGCATAACTACGCTACATACAAAATATAGAATTGTCGGAAAGGGACAGTGCATAGTGGTGTCGATGTAATGTTAAGGATAGAACGTACCTTACAAAAATATAACGCACTCTCTCGCACGATTCGCAGCGTTCAACTTCTAAAAGTTCAAAGTCCAAACAGTGTAGGTTGATGTGTGTAATAATCGCACAGACTGCCTCGGTGACGCAACAGTTGTCAATGCGACTGCAGTGTATGAAGTTTTGGATTCGATTCTTGAACCGGCATAACGCTATTATTGATAAGGGACGAGCCTATTGATGTCTTCCTGGCACAGGCTAATACACCGCGTCGCTAATGAGAATTTCCGGCACAGACATAAGACTAAATTAGAATTTTAACGCTGACATTGCTTGCCCTACCGTTCATGTATTAGTTGAATATAATAATAATATATTCTATCACATACAGACAACACCATCTAGCTCAAACTAAGCAGAGCTTGTACTAATAGGTACTAAACAATGGATAAACATACATATAGATATATATTTTTTTGTAAATACATACATGAGACAGACATCCATGTTCATGCACACAAATGTTTAACTTATGCGGGAATCGAATCCGCGACCTCAGGCGTGGCATTCAGTTACACTAACCACTACGCCATCGAGATTACTAAACAGTCAAGCACTTGTGGAAGCTTTTGTTTTTTAAAGAAGTTGTTTTTCCCGCACTAGGAATAAATCTCGTGTCGCGGCGGACTTTACAAATATTCAAACAACGGACTCAAAGAACACCCAGACTCGGAACAACCATTTGTGGCACACAAAGTCCCATGTGGAATTCGAACCCACAACACTCGGCACAATGGTAGTGGCAAGGTAACCACTTGAGGTGACCACTTATATCACTACGCCATCGCCAAAGCCACTGGCTTTGGAATGCCAGCGCAAGCAACCTGCTCAAAGCTAATTATTCTGTAAGATGAAGAGAGCCCCTCGCCGGGTTCTCTAAATTTTCAGCAGAAACGCGCTTAGACTCACCACAATGCCAACACTTTAGTCAAATCTGTGCTTTGTACATGACGTGTATTCCGAGTGGGGGTGTTATAGTGTCCATTGTTCCAATTTTTATAAACTCCCCCGCAATACAGGAATTATTCCCAGTGCGTGAGATATCTTTAAAAAAAACCTTTGTGCAAATAAATACTAAAATTTCTCCTCCAGCATGCTTCTCTTAACTCATTCCCTTATGTTTCCCAACGTAACTAGCTGTCGTAACCATGTTGTACGTTTAATTAACCGCCGTGTTATTGTATGACACATTGATAACATACAGCCTCGGCCCGTGCATAATTTGATTGTACATTAACGTTGTAGTTCGGCACTGCTTTCATTAACCTATTGAGTCGCAGTGGCACACCAGTGGTGAGACACAACGCTTCTGTTAACGTGTTGAGACGCAGCGGCACACCAGCGGCTTGGCAAAATGCTTCCATTAACTTATTGAGTCGCAGCGGCACCGGTGGATAGTCACAATGCTTCCATTAACCTATTGAGTCGCAGTGGCACACAAGCAGCTAGACACAATGCTGTCGTTAACCTATTGAGTCGCAGTGGCGCACAAGCGGCTAGACACAATACTTTAATTAACGTATTGAGTCGCAGCGGCACATTGGCGGCCAGATACAATGCTTTCATTAACCTATTGAGCCGCAGTGGCACACCAGCGGCTAGACACAAAGCTTCCATAAACCTATTGAGTCGCAGCGGTACACTGGTGACCATCCGCTTTCTCTACGACTATCCCAGTTTATGATATAGCGTTCCCCCTACACCAACCGTTAGGTTATATTAGAGGAGCCGCTGTACCTTCCAGCGCCCGAGAGCACCTTCCGGGACCAGTTATAGACGGGTCTTGTCCCCAAATCCCGACTCTCCACCCTAACCTCAGAGATCCGGTTCTCGTAAGCGAGCTACCTCGTGCCCAAGTGACACTACCTATTCTCCAGATAGGTACCGGAGAAATAAAGCCGCTCACCACCTGCAACTCAAGGAGTTGCTAACGAAAATCTCGCTGAAGCCGACGGAGAAGCCGCCTCCCATATCTCCAGTATGGTACCGGAGCTGTGTAAGGCACGCTCACTTCCCGACATACATCCGTACGCCTACCCAAATAGGCCTACAAGCCGGGTGTGGCCCGAGTCACTCCAGCTATGACTCTTACTTGCTGAGCAGGTAAGCGCCCGAGATGCGTTGCGGCAGTGAAACCACACTGCCACTTCGCTAAAGGCAACTCCGTGCCTCATGCGACCGACTGGTTCGCACTGGCCGCGCCTGAGTCCGACGCTCGAACGCAACGTGCTTGCCGAGCAAACGAACATGTCGTCCTCAGCGGCCAACCACATACCCCTGCGAGTCCAACACCAATGTCAGGCACCGCGCACTCTAGTCAGCGGTCGATAGAACACGCCTTTCGAGGCGCAGTGGGCTTCCTAACCCCGCAGTACCCTGGTCCAAAGGGGGAGACCCGTAGTTCTCCCTCCGAAACCCTATCTACTCGGGTCCTGAAGATAGGGACACACTGGTGACTAATCATAATGCTTCCATTAACCTATTGAGTCGCAACAGCATACTGGCGGCCAGATACAATACTTCCATTAACGTGTTGAGTCGCAGCGGCACATCGGCGGCCAGACACAATGCTTCCAATAACATATAGAGTCGCAACGTCCACCATAGGTTTTAAATTATGTTTAGCATTTTAAGATATACATAGTCTTACGACTTTATCCCCAAAATGTTAGGAAGAGTTGTGGTAGAATGTTGCAACAATAATAAAGTAAATTGGTGGCTCAACATATGAGCCGCTGGTAAACAACAGAACAAGCTGTCGCTACTTTCAATTACACAACTGCACGGATGGCGTACTGGTATAAGTGATCGCCTCGCCACTGCTACTACCCCGAGTGTTATAGGGTTGAATCCCACACGGGACAAAAATTTGTGTCATCAACAAATGGTTGTTCTGAGTCTGGATGTTCTTTGTGTCCGTTGTTTGAATGTTTGCAAACTCCCCCGCGACACAGGAATTATACATAGTGCGACACTTCTTATTTTTTATCTAGATTTTGCCCGCGGTTTCACCCGCGTAAGTCCCGTTGCCGTGGGAATATTTGGATAAAAGTAGCCTATGTGTAAATCCAGATCTCGTTCGTATAGAGTTTGCAGGGCAAAGCGCTGGGTATACTGTCAACCGCTTAACTAGTCAGTACTTCATCTGGTTTATATTCCATAGCTTATGTTAACCGCAGCGCCTCCATTATCCTGCATACAAGATAATGTTATTTTTTAAGAAAATACCGACGTCAAGTATATACATAAGTAAAAAATACAAAACTTTTGCTAAAGGGAACCACAAAAAATCAAAACGTCATCAAAGTCAGTCAAAGAGTTTTTTTTGTTATTGTTGATTTCTTCAAAGCGTATCGTTTCAATTTCGTTAATTTATATGGGAGCACCTCTGAATGTGACCTAGCAAACAAAATAGAATCATCAAAATTAATTCATACATCGTGTAACAAACATACAGTTGAATAATTGAGAACCAACTCCTTTTTTGAAGTCATTTAAAATGTGCCTAGCCTACGTCACTATGGAGCCTAAAAACGATCGCATCGAGAAATATATTATATAATTATGTTGATCCATTGTTCCATTGCCAACAAACATATTTGCCCATTTATAATATTAGTAAGGATAAAAATAGCAGTCAACCAGGTACGATAACAGTTTAACAATTGATAACAGTCTGTTTGTAATCTAACTATTCTTATATCTACATATTCGTCTGTATTTTCTGATTAGTCTTAGTAAAAATACATTACCACGCCATCTATACAATATCATGTGAATCACAGTTTTTTGTTAAAACAGCTGTATTGTACTGGCCAAACTAGTCAAAGTAGTTCTAAAAAGTGCCTATAGATGGCGTTAATACAAACTTTTTATTGCTTTTATTACTTGTACAGCTCTATTCGCCAATATTTTTTTAAATATAAAATGTATACATATATGTATAATAAACCATCTTCGTCGGTCAATATTATCGGGCAGATAGAATTTAAAAAAAGATTAGAAATTATCATATTACTATGGTAAAATTTCTAATCTTTTTTACGTCTCTTTTTCTTAGACTGAGTAGGTGAGACACTAGACTTATACGAGAGCCTTCTTAAACGCTGGCAGGGATTATTATCTATACCGATATTATAAAAAGGGTGAGCAAATATTGTGAGTATATTTATTTAGAGGGTAATCTCCGGAAGTACTGCACCTGTTTGAAAAATATTCACTATTATAAAGTACATTACGCCATAGGCGAAGGCTGTATCCGATATTAAACCTGGGCGAAATCGGGGCAAGCCGATATTACAAAAACCTGCTATAATGTTAACATGTATTGTCACAGTGAACTGAATATAAAATACCTACACAAAGTTATAATAATTATACACCATGGAATCTAATTCACTGTTTTCCTGAAAAGTACCTATGTACTCAGTCCATGATATAGAAGCTTTCCATTGCAATTATTCTCCATAAAAAAATTTAAAAGAATTGTTTTCAAATCCGGTCTTTCATCAATATCAATAGTTCACTGCGCTACGACACGAGGTATCTTCTTCTTTGTCCAACGTCTATCCCGTTTAGCAAAAAATGGCACACTGACCTGACCTACTTACATAGACGAAAGTTGGGCAAACAAAAGGGATGCGGGGAGCGGGGAGATGGGTACGAGCTCCATGCGTTCGCGCCGCCGCGCTTGTCGGGCGCATTGTTATGCATTACTATGTTGCAGTCATGTTTAAAATAAAAATGTGTTTTCGACAAAAATTATATTGTCTATTCTTGATTAATTTTCATTAAGTGTTTTTTATAATTAACGATGCAGAAATATACTATATCATTGACTGACTACATACGTTTCGGGAAAACAATGAATTAAATTACATGGTGTAGATATTACCGATTCAATGTATTTGTTTAACTGTTACAATACATTAATTCGCACGATAGACGAGCTTTTATAATTGCTGACTTTAATTGTGTAGGCGCTTAGCTGGCTTAATGTGATTTAGCAGACTTTAGTCTTTACACATCTTCGAGAACATTAGGTATGTATAACTTTTAGATATGCACGTAACCTCATGATATTTTCCTTCTCCAATAAAGCGAGTGGTGAAAACCTATTTAATACGCAAATACCTTTGTAAATCTATTCTTCTATTCTAATATTATAACGCTGAAGAGTTTGTTTGTTTGGTTGAACGCGCTCATCTCTGGAACTACGGGTTTGAATAGAAAAATTATTTCTTGTATTAGTATTGGATAGCCCATTTATCTAGGAAAGCTATAGGCTATATAATTTCACGCTACGACTAATAGGAGTGGAGCATCAATGAAAAATGTTGTAAAACGAGGAAATTCTCTAAGTCTAGTAGACGAAGTTGCGCGGGTGAGCTAGTCTCTAGATAGGTACTCGTGTACAGTACGAATTCAGTGTCAGTTAATTTCTTATAGGTACCTAGTGATTTTAGTTTGGTTCAATAATGCAAAGGTTTAAATCATAGATGTACCCTACTAGTAGCTTTTGGGATTATATGTGAATGTCTACACTGATAAAATAATGCTCCCACATTAAACAGAGAACTATAGTGTACAAAGGAGAATGCCCATTTTTGTATGGGGATCCGTACCAAGTTGCGTCAAACCAAATTTACTGTCAAGACTCTATTTTTTATTTAACTGTTCACTACCAACAAGATTTTGTCAATATTTAACCACATTTTCGAGATATTGAAAAAATTCGCCGTGATTGTTATAATTTATTTATTATTTAGGTATATATAAGGATGCGTTTTAGGCCACAATGCGGAGAAGTGCATTGCATATTATAGATATACTGCACTTGCGCAATAAATTGGGACCGGACCCGATCTCGTTTGATCTTGATCCTCCGCACGCGTGCCGTTCTCGCCTATATTGTTACGTTTTGCGCTCAGGTTTCAACTTACCACGCACGGGTAAATCCGAAGCGTGTTTTGAGTTTCTAAAATTCCCACGCAATGGGATAACATAACTTATTGGGATAAAATAATATGATTTAGTTGAATTTCTGTTTAGTATTTTAATTATTTACTACTATATAATGTTTACCTAGACAACGGCTCAAGCTGAAGCAGGTGAACAAAATTTTTATGTTCATTGTAAGTTTACGATAATGACCAACACTATATTCGGAACAAACACTTATTCGTAAATGAACTTTAGTTTTACGGATATGCCATTTTTTGCGGAGGTGGGTAATTGTTATTATTTATCTATCTTTTAAATGTATTTTTTAATGTGGAAAAAAAAACACGGTCAAAATTCATTCATTACACACATAAATAAAACATTATTTTCAGTGTGTAACCTTGATGGGGTTGCGACCGCATGTGAAAGCGATTCGCGCGGCCCCGTCGATAGTGGATTTGTCGAGAAACACCGTGGTAGGTTTAGTCGGTATTCCGGGAGGTACATTATTCTTATTTCATCTTTCTTTTACCCCGGCGAGTCCGACATAATCCCTCCGCCCGCCCCCGCGGAGGGATATGCGTCAAAGCATTCCCACAAGGAAAAAAAAATGTATTTGTGACGCAACATGCTACGGGGTATGCATTCTTCTTTCAATACGAGTGAGCGAGATGATATTATTTTTATAATTCAATGTGTTGTTGACATTGTGTGTCCGATGACAACTTGACATCCATAAAGGTGACCATATTTAAAACATATGTGTATAGTTAGGCACATCTGTGATTTATACATTTGCAATAATTTAATATTAATTTATACCTATTTTTGGCTATCTAGCATTATATTTTTCATTTTATTTCTTAATTCCATTAATTAATTTCTGAATTATTTATTTTGTGCCCACGCTAGAAATAAATTCTGTGTCGCGAGGGACTTTATAAACATTCAAACAACGGACACAAAGAGAACCTAGACGTAGCAGACTCGGAACAACTATTTGTGGATTACACAATTTTTGTCCCGCGTGGGTATCGAACCCACAACACACGACGCAGTGACAGCAGAGAGGCGAACACTTAAACAAGTACGCCGCCCGTGACGTTTGATTTTGTTATTTGTTTTGCCTTAGTATGCAAACATTATTCGAAATTCTTTTAATAATTACAATAATTATCTAATCACATTACTTGCAAATACAGTCTGATTGATTGAATGGTCACAACACAGAAGTTGCGGGCATAATCTATCTAAATAAAAACATGGATTATCCCGTCAATTGAAACGACACCGACCAATTAAATTCTGACATAACACTTAAAAAAACATGTCTAGATCATAAATATCTATGTTAAATATGTCATCGAAATGCGCAAGGCCCGTATGTTGCGCGGTTGCGCTATTTTATGATAATTATGTAAAAATAAGATATTTTTGCCGTCATTGTGTATGCAACTTGATGTTCGAGAATTTAGGACTGGCAATCATGTAAGGCTGGCCACATACTAAACGATTGTAAGACTGCAAGGATGGCCATTCTCTCGCTATTTTTACTGCGGCGAATGTTTTCGTTTAGATCCTCACATGGAACAAAAAATAATGTGATACATCAGTTTTGGTATTTATATAGTCCTTCGCGTTAAGAGACTATGTTGTGCAGAATCCAACTATGCTTTTCAATTACGTAATAGGGAGCCATTTTTATTTATTTTACCGGGCATATTATATTACAGACTCCGTGTTGTGACACTGGCCTACTGCACCGAGGCGGTTTTGTTGTCTATACTAAAATAATGATTTACATAAATTAGGTAGGTATATGAAGTAGAAAAAGACTGACGAGTTTGTCCTATGTTTGAACGCAACTAGCCACGAGAGCAGAGCAGTAATATTAAACGTAGGTTAAACCGAGGGACAGCTAGTTTCATCGTTAGTTATAGGACAAGCTCGGTCATTCGTACCGCCACAGATAAATACCGCCAAACAATTGCCATAACATGGCGAGATCTTTAACATGCAAACTACTGGTTACTAAAACTCGTGTCGTAACAAGTGAATAACTTAACTATCTACTGGTTAAGTTAAATTACATTAACTTAACCCTTCACCCTTAACCCTAATCTAAGTTTCGTGAACAACTGCTATTAGTATCTGTCAGTGGTTGCCTCATTGCGTCAATGTTGAAAGTAGAATTTATAAGTAGTCGAAAGCCGTCGAAAGAGCTTAATTAAAGGAAACTTTTGACTGCATCGATGGCGGAAAGGTTTAAATATCCTCCTCGCGACTGTCACTACGCCGAGTGTAGTAGGTTTGATTCCCTTATAGTACAAAAAATTGTGTCACCCACAAATGGTTGTTCCAAGTCTGGGTGTTTGTTGTGTCCACCGCGACACAAAAACACACAGTCTATCTATCTTTTCCTTGGTGTTCCTCTCCCTTTTCATCCCTCTACCCTCATATTTATCACTTGGTTACCTACATACGTATCATCTCTTCGCATAATATGTCCATACCAAGCTAAACGATTTCCTTTCACCTTCTGGTCTAAGGCACCAATTTCAGACTATTCATTCCTAATTCTGTCCATTCTCGTCACTCCACACATCCATCGTAACATTCTCATCTCTGCTACATGCAATCGTTTCTCATCCATCTTCTTAGTAGCCCAACACTCTGCTCCCAAACAGTACAACAGGCCTTATAACCGCCTTATACATGCGACCCTTTAATTTCAAAGACAGTTTAGGATCGCATATTATGCCCGAAATCTGTCGCCATTTCATCCATCCTGTATTGATTCGTTGCCTAACATCCCAATCAATTTCGCCATCATCTTGCAGGAATAAACCGAGGTAGCGAAAGTTGGAGCATACTAGTAGAAGTATACCGCCATATATACTGTAACAGGCCTATACCTATGACTGGAGAGACCGCCAAAGTCACAGAACAGTCCGTTTTGGTTCTGCTTAGTCTAAGGCCTACATTCTTCAGTCTTTGCCGCCACTTCTCCAGTTTGCTCTGCACCTCTTGTCCACTCTCTGCTGCCAAAACGATGTCATCGGCAAATATGCACCTGGGTGCCTCTTCCTGTATCTTCGATGTTATAGGATCCATAATTAACAAGAAGAGGTATGGGTAAAGCGCCGACCCTTGGTGCAAGCCTATAGTTACATCGAATCTGGCTGTGATACCAGCTGTGGATCGGACTTGCGTACGGCATTCAGCGTACATGGCTCGAATCAACTTCAGGTACTTTTCAGGCACTTTCCTTTCTTCTTAAGGGCACACCATAAGACTTCACGTGAAACCCAGTCATATGCCTTCTCAAGGTCGACGAATACCATATGCAAATTTTTATGCGTCTCACTGTATTTTTCACATAATTGGCGAAGTGCAAAAATGGCATCCACCGTACCTCGACCAGGCATAAAACCGAATTGGTTACGTGAGATCTCACTCTCGCCTCGCAGGCATCGCTCAATTACTTTCTCCAATACTTTCACACTATGAGGCATTAACTTTATTCCCCGATAATTGTAGCATTCTTGAATATCACCTTTATTTTTAAAAATAGGCACCAAATATCTTTTGCACCATTCCTCGGGTATTGTCTCCTCATGCAACAACTTATTGAAGAATAAAGTCAGCCACACCCATCCATCCTCTCCTAACGAAAGCACAGACTTATACTATAGGTACAACAAAAAACCACCAGTCATGCAGTTTGTAACCGGCCATATTTTATTGTAATCCAATCTAACATCGTTAAGGTCATAGCACACATATCAATTCGGCAACGGATCGTCACCCTAACGTGACCAAAGCGGATCAGCAGCTCCGGTACGTCGACTTCGATATAACGGCTAAGCGACGCCGCGCGCCACTTAAATCATATTAATATGGATATTTTCTCACGTCTTCAATGAGTTTATCCTTATTCATCGTTATTTTTTTGTTTGAAATCTAACCTACAAATTCAACAAAACACGCGCGTAACACGATTGGTAGTTGTCTTGTGAATGACAGCACGTTCGGCAACCGTAGCGCACGGAAAGACGTTAGCGCGGGGACGACGAGCCGTAAGCGCGGGGACTGCAAGTTGACCACGCACCGCACCGCGGTTTGTGAGCTTGTCCCGAGGCGAGGCGATTACGTTACGATTCCGATTAGAGTGCGTTGCAGTAGGGAGTTTCATACAAAGAATACTGCACGGCTCGAGTTGATACGGTGACGATCCGTTTCCGAGTTGATATGTGTGCTATGACCTTAATTTTAACGATGTTGAATGAATGGAACGCGTGTTATTCTGCTACTACTTTAGACTTGTTTATGTTAAACTTTACAAGGACATAGTTTTTAATATTAGCCTGACGTATTGAATTTGTGTCGTAAGCATGCCAGCCCCAGCGCTACTGGCTTAACGTTAGGCTTGAATCTAACCTGCTTTACGTAAATAGTTTCACGAATTGCACGGCTGGGCCTGGTGGCTTCCCTTACAAATACTGAGGGCAGGCGTGGGCGACGAGTTCATAAAAATATTAGGGAGTCTTCACTTAATACAAAATATAATTTACTAGCTGTCGCCGCTGTTTCATTCATGTTTATGTTGCGCTCCAATTATACGTAGCATGATTATTTATGTAGGCTTTGTTACTTCGGGATTTAGTAGCTTTATAATGGTGCAATAATTTTTAAAATTGGTCTTGTCGTTTTTGACTTTATTCATTACAAACAAACAGACCTTTACTCTTTATAATATTAGTTTATGAAAACATTATAATAATAATAATAACCGGTGTTGCCCTCTGCTGCTGGCTTGTATGCCTATAGTAGCTTATCAGGGGGCCCATCTAGTGAGTTGGCGAGTCACCGTCTGCCCATTGCATTGATGCTATTAGAGAATTCAGGGCAGACGCCGTTTTTCATCCATAGTTAGCAATATACCGGTCCACCAAACACCCATACCTATAGCCCATATATGTATTAGAATCCATACGTAGTAATAGTCCTACGCCTGCTGCGGCTAGTGCCGCTGTAGGTGTTCCATAACACCTTTGATTAAAACTCTCGAAGGGCCTCTTCACGTTGGACCCATGTCTCCGTGTAAGCCTCCCAAAGGGCCAGGTATTTTCTAATATAATATGTTAGAAAGTACCTGTGATAAGAGAAACATAATAATAATAAGAGATAATATATGAAAAGAGAAACATAATAATATTCTACCACATACACACAACACCATCTAGCCCAAACTAAGTTATTATAACATTAGCAAGTCGGTCTGCATAAAATACTGAGCGGCGTCATGGACTGTACTGTAGCGAGCTCATAAGCGCCTTACGCATTAAAATATCTAACTGAATTCCAAGAAAACTAATTATTTACCTGGTGTTCGGTTCTCAAAGATCAACCTAGTTCATTATGCTGCTGTACCAAGGTGTCATAGGCAATTCAATACTCTATCAAAGACCCATGATATTGACATTAGCGAATCCTTACCAAAATATAAAACACACATATAAAGATTTATTTAAGGTTTCCTTTAAGTTTAATTTTGGTTTAATACATTCCCAACTTATAATATTCTGTGATTCCCAACGTGTAACTCATTTTAATTAATTTATTTTATTATATGCTTTGTAGTTATAATATATTCATTCATACATGCTGTGTTCAACTGAAGACAATAAACAAATCTTATTTTTTTTTATTTATGCAATTCGGAGATCAGTCAGAGAAGTGAATAAAATAAATTTAAAATGTATGTCGAAATGTAAGTTTAATAGCCTTCTGCCTACTCCTTCGGGGAAACATAAAAAAGGCGTCATATTATGGTGTATAATTATTTATGTCGGCGGTCTTCTACATTGACATGATTCATTTCTCTTAATGAAGTTGTCAATCGCAGTAGGAAGCATAAAAAGCCATATTTGTCAATATGCCAAATATAAATCAGACTAATCAATAAAATCGTTTAATAATTGAATTGAAAATGGCGGTCGCCATCATAAAACGCATCCCACATGGTTTTATTACATCCCATTTATGTGTAAATTGTATTATAAGTAATGTCCATACTAAGAATTAGTATTAAAAAATATAATTATGCTGTCTCGGTGGCGCAGCGGTTGTGAATGCGACTGCTGTCCATAAGGTATGGCGTTCGATTTCCGGGTCGGGCAAAGTGTTATTGGGTATTTATGTCAAAGTATGTCTTAGCAGCACCATGTAGCCTGAAACTGTGTCCTGTGTGTAGACTGCAATAGACTCATATATGCATATTATATTTCTAGGCAACTCGTGTAATATGTAATATTACGTGTTGCCTAAAACATGACGACGACCTCGATGGCGTAGTGGTTAGTGTAACCGACTGCCACGCCACTGGTCGCGAGTTCAATTCCCGCCCAAGTCGAATATTTGTGTGCATGGACATGGATGTTTGTCTTGGTCTGGGTGTTTCTATGTATAATATGTATGTATTTACAAAAAAAAAGTATATTTGTATGTTTATCCATAGTCTAGTACCCATAGTACAAGCTCTGCTTAGTTTGGTCTAGATGGTGTTGTATGTACATACATATGTGATAGAATATTATTATTATTATAATTGACAAAAAGTGGGTGTAATAAACCTCTGCTTTTCCTTTAGGAATATATACATGAGATATACATATGTATGCAAAAGTTACGAAGTTTTCTTTTGGTTTGTCGATAATTTCAATCAAGATCGTCTATGTTTTGACTCCAACTATTGCAACAAATAATATTGTTGCGGTCTATCAAGTCCTCCTATTTGCAGATATTGGGGCATGCAAGGCACAATGTATGGTGGGATACAATTCCGATTACATCACTCAAACAACCCAGATGATTACCATCCTTAAATCTCCACCTGAACATGTTTGACTTGCACCGGGCAAAGACCTTTTTTTTTTTAAATTTCCTTCTCTCTGGTTATCCATGACCTTCAAGAAGTCAGGAAGAATCTCATCAGACAAAAAGGGTCGGCTTCTTTGCTCCAAAGGTTACACCTCATTTTTGGATTCTTCAGGACGTCTCAGCGCGAAACACGTGTCGACGCATATTTTGTGCTTGAAGCGGCATACTGCAAGTTGGAGTGCGCCCGACTCCCACGTCGTGGCAGTCCCTATTCAGAGCAATAATTGGGGTGCGCAATCCGAGGGTGCGTGGTGGGTTCCCTTTCTTACGGGTTCTTTTCTTCTTAACCCAACTCAGAAATCTTACTATACCGATTTCTGCATCTACCACACAGTCTCTACATTGTCCAATAGTATCTAACGTATGCACAAACGAATACAAAACATAAAATCTACTATTAACTCTAAATCAATAAAACATTAGGTATATAGTATTAAACAGAATTAATTATGCGTGATCATGGCCATTTGAGTAACAACGTAATGTAATATAATGGTTTTCTTTGTTCCAATGTTGATATATAAAGATTTGCTTCCTTATAGACTTTTGTATATAGTAATTAATTTAATATGTGTGACCAAGCGTTTATACATATTTAATATTAATTTGAAAGGGAAGAATTCATCACGCAATCGCTTTGGCAGCAATTGCGCTCATTTAATGCCAGAGTTGTTTGTGTATAAGCGAAAAAATTTCTTAAAATACCTAATTTTCATATATAATTAAATTAGGCGTTAATTGACTGCAAGCTATATTAATAAAATAATTGAGAAGAGAGTTAGTCAGAGATAAAGGTTTATTCTATATTATAGAGGAAGCTTTCATTACCGATGCGCTCGAATTTTAACAATTTTGTAATATTTGCATTAACATTGATAATACGAGGGTCGGAATTACTTTGCCCAATTGTATATTATATTATTTTAAAAAAAATACTACCAACTTCATGCGATAGCTACACATTTAAGCAATCGAATGGAGTTCGTAATCGTTTGGCTCCTTAATTTCATCTTTACTTCTAGTACTCATGAATAAGGTTACAATCAGAATTTATTTGCATAATTTAAAAAAATCCTGTGTTTAGAGATTGGTGCCCAAACTATGCAATAATCGATATTTCAGACTGTTAGGTCACCACCTCGTTAATATTTATTTTTTATAATAAAACTTTATTTAAATCTAGAACATTTTCATGTTCTAGTCTCTTGTAGTGATATACATACATGCTGTATACTGTATACAGCATGTATACAGTATACTTGCCTAAGAATTTGAGTTTATACTTGCTTGGGTGTGTGTGTAGCCGTTTGTAGGTATGTCTGTGCCTTTATTTATGTAATTGTTCTAAGTCTGTCTATTCTTTGTGTCCGTTATTTCAATTATTGTATAATTCTCTCGCGATTAACCCTAGTGCAGGAGACATCTGACAACCTAATTAAACAGATATTAATTGCCTCGTACCTGTACAAAATAAAATAAAATATTTGCTTATATGCAAGCGCTAAGTAATCGGGCTTACCCAGACTTAAGTATCCTTGGTTCAGACAGCTGTACTGGGTTTTCTGTTAGGACTTTCATGTGACTCAGCCACGTAGGTCATCGTCCAGTTAGGTCAAGCAACCGGAGGTGAAGCAACTGTGCCAAGGTTCAGTCCTTAGCTGACTACTGTAGGAAAAATACGTAATGGTGTCAACCATCAACTACATATATATAATATATCCTCTCCCTGAGAGACTGCGTATACGAAAGAAAAACGGTAGTCTCTGCTGGCTTATATTTATTGGTTTTCTAATGTGCAGTCAATCCCGGTAAAGCATCTGCAGCTTTCGTGTAGATAAATACTAATTACATTTAATAAGATACAGTTAAGAAAATGGCAGCGAAAGCCTGGTGGGAGATCGTTGGACTATCACGCAGACGTAGCGAATTCGATCCCCAAGCACGCACCTCTCTTTTCGAAGATATATGCGTTTAAAAACTTAATTACCATTTGCTTTCACGGCGAAGGAAAACATCGTGGGGAAACCTGTATGACTGAGAGCTCTAGAAAATGTGTGAAGTCTGTCAACCCGCACTGGGCCAGCGTGGTGGACTATGGCCTCACCTTTCTCTCACTGAGAAGAAGTCCGTGCCCAGTAGTCGGATTGCTTATATACAGAGCTGATACTATTATATATTATTTAAATCTTTGTAGTATTGCAAGTGATTTAATCGGCATTTTGTATGTCAGTCACATCAATCACTTGTCCAGCTGAGTCTATTAGGTGCGTGACAAATTACAGAGATACGAACGATCGCGATGGCGGCAGAACCTTGGACTCGCTATCATTCCGGGTACAATTATCTGTTGGCACTGTACCTACGGGTTTTTCTAGTATTGTTATGTAACTAATAGTTGTTTTGTTTACATGAGAATATTGGACTGATTGAGGCAGTAACAAATCTATACTGTCATACTACATTCATAGATTTTAATGTTATTTATTTTATTCCCTGAAGTTATCCTTACAAGAATAAAAGCGTATCATGCAATATCTATACATATTATACAATTGTAACTGGTCGATGTCTGGGCATCCTTACTAATGTTATAAATGCGAATGTGACTTTGTTACGGATTCAAGGCTTAACTACTCGATTATGTTATTATGTTACCGATCATTATAAAATTTCGCAGTTAAGTTGTCAGGGGAACAGAAAAAGGAAGAGTTGGTTTAAATAACAGAATATAGATTTTGCCGTTCTGTGGTTTAAATGGTCGCCACTCATTCGTTGCCACTGCGTCGAATGGTGTGGACTTGTTCTCCATACTGTTTAAAAATTTGTGTGATCACAAATAGTTGTTCTGAATGTGGATGTTCTTTTGTCCGTTGTTTTTATGTTTTTAAGCTCCCCACGAATACTGATTATAAGATTTGAACTCACAGCAGTCAGCGTGGTATTAGCGATGAGAGAAAAGCTGCGTACAAACAAACTCATTATTAAATCATTCAGTTATTGTACTGTCTGTGTACAGACATTAGCTACCACGCCTTATTTGTTTACTAAAACAGAAAGGACGAAGAAATATATTATATATCATTATGTATAGCCCACATAATGATATATAATATCATAACATATCAACTACCTTCCTTTCCTAGCCCGCTGCTTCGCCTCTGTAAATCTATCGAAAATATACGCATACAGCGATAAAATGTATTCCAAATATTAATCCAGAACATGATTTATCTGTAAGTAACATATAATACCTATTACTAAGTAGTTTCCAAACTTTTCCATTTACAACAGACTAACAGAGTAGATGTGCCGCGCTGTTTTACCCCTGTTTATGATTACTACAAGGCTCCGTAGTTTGTAGCATGATGTTATATGGTTTTTGTTGCTTTTGGATAAAGTAGATTTCTAAAGAATGCTTAAATTCGATTCATTCGTTTCAGAGTTAACTCATTACAAACAAATATACAAGTCTTTTCTCTTTATAATATGAGTGTAGTATAAGTAAGATATTTAGTTCCAAACCTTTAAGACGATCCTTTGACTGCAGTAGTCAGATTCTAGGTCATCATGTCAATGCCACAACGAGGTGTCTTCCTGTACACATCACTCACTGTTAGTCATTTTCCGTAAATAAGTTTTCCTGTGAGGAAAATATTCTTTAAACGTTTATGCACCGGATATAAGAGATTGAATAATTAAATATTACTTGTTTAATAGTAAAGATGGCCTTGTGGAAGACTGTTAGACTGCCAAGCAGAGATCTTGAGTTCGATCGCAAGGCACGCACATCTGACGTTTCGAAGTTATGTACGTATTAAATAGTTAATTATCGTTAGGTGTAACGGTGATGGAAAAGGAAAACATCATGAGAAAACCTGCATGTCTGAAAGTTCTCCATAATGTTTTCGAAGATATGTGAAGTCTGCCATCCCGCTCTGAGCCAGCGTGGTGGACTAGGATTTTATCCTTTTCACACCGAGAAAAAACCGATGCCCAGCAGTGGGACAGTTTGATACAGGGCTGATATAAGTAATATACTTGTTTACTTAATTGTGAGCATTCTGATTATTGTATAGTTTGCCGTAATTGTTAATGCTAATATGGTAAAAATAGGCATATGGCTTAACGTACCGCCCAAGTGCGAGTCAGTATTTTAGAGGAGATTAAGGAACTGCTTGAATACCGACTGCAAAACTGAGCTTCTTTGTATCTGTTTTCTTGGAAACTGTTCAAAACATACTTTTATTTTTCCTGT
Organism: Catocala nupta; assembly: GCA_963675205.1. Lineage (NCBI taxonomy): Eukaryota > Metazoa > Arthropoda > Insecta > Lepidoptera > Erebidae > Catocala > Catocala nupta. The sequence continues at coordinate 18,563,926 of OY776102.1, read as the reverse complement.
AATCAGTACCTAAATTTTATTACTTCTATTTATCTATATACTCTTATTAATACGTGAAGCAAAAGCTTTGTACCCCTTTTTACAAAAATTGCGCGGGCGGTGGAGAATGAAATTTGGCACAGTTAAAGTTTATATGAAGAAGGAGGGACGAATCATATTTTTTTATAAAATATGCATTATAATCACATTAAATTAATGAAAAAATACGACACGCACACAACCATGCATTTGACACAAGCAGTCGAATCGCGTTCGTAGTATTTCGGCATTGTTCGGTTGACTTTGTAGAATGCTTCGTAACTATGGTTACATACATATGTATGTGGAGTAGGTGACTAAATGAAATGTGATTATAAGGGTATAGTTATAGACAATAAAACCTTAACAACGATAAAACTTAAAATTTAAATCAATTATGGTCGAATTTTGACCATTAAGCGACCGCTAGTCTTAATTCGAGGTCTCGAGTTCGAGAGGTCTCGAGTTCGATCCCAAAGCGTGCATCTCTGACTTTTCGAAGTTATGTGCGTATTAAATAGTTAATTATCGCTCGCTTTAACGGTGAAGGAAAACATCGTGAGGAAACCTGCATGTCTGAGAGTTCTCCATAATATTCTCGAAGATATGTGTAGTCTGCCAACCCGCACTGGTCCAGCGTGGTGGACTATGGCCTAACCCTTCTCACACTGAGAAGAGGCCCGTGCCCAGCAGTGGGACAGTTTAATACAGGGCTGATATTATTATTATTATAGTCTTAATTATCACGCGTTTATTACTATGAAAATTCTTTAAATATGATGGTAGAAATTATTCTTCTTACAGTTTTATTTGCAAATCATTTGCCAAGTTAGCCTAGCGCCTTTTGCATTCCAAACTAGGCTTAAACCTGGTGATATTGTAAAAGGCTGAGATCTAACTGTAAACAAATTAAATAATATTAAAGCTTAAGCTTAGCTTTTGCCCGCAATTTCGGTCGAAAACAAAACTTTTATTCTAGATGAAAGGAACCGTATATCCTTTTCTGTACCCCTGATAAAGTGTATACGAAATTTCATGAAGTTAAGGCGTGAACTTAACTAGTTACTCGACCGAACTTCGTAACAAACAATCAAACTCACAGATAGAAAAGTATACGTAAATTTAAATTTCGATTTCTTTTGTGAACCTGGAATGCCAAATATAAACAAAAAAGTATTGCGTCAGGTTGTGGTCAAAAAAGGGGTAATTCCTGTACCCCTGATCTGTCCCCTCGGGAGACAAACTGCAAACAAAGTTTAATCTTTCGCCCGTATATTAGAGGGACAGATTATTTCACTGCATTTCAACCAGGCTAAAGTTGATGTCATTTTTAAATCGATGACCTATCAATATAGTTTTGCAAGTAAGTTAGGCAACTGTAATATTGTCACAAAATTCAATATTAGGTATGACGTCAACGTCTTTCTAAATCGTACCGTGGGCGTCAGTGTGATGTCCTTTCACAAAATCATGTCAATAGAGTTAACTCATTCAATCCAAGGATGTTACTGATGTTGGTTCATCACGATTCTTGCACACAGTTTTTACTTTCTGAAGTATATGAGACTTCATCTGATACTTTACTTAACGCTTAACATTTAGTGTCTGCGAAAAAATCTATGAGTAATCGGAGAGCGATTCTTATGATTGCAAGTATGGCGTACGGATGGCGTAGTGGTTTAAGTGGTCGTCTCGCCAATGCCACCGCGCCGAGTGTTGTGGGTTCGAATCCCACACGGGACAAAAAATTTTGTGATCCACAAATGGTTGTTCCGAGATTGGGTATTAATTGTGTCCGTTGTTTAAATGTTTGTCAAGTCACCCGCGACATAGAAATTAAAAATTAAAATAGCAGTAACTATGTGCTCTGTAATAACTGTGTAATAATAATATATAATGTGCTACTGTGTAATAATTTATGACATGTTTATATAATTGGAGTAAATTATCAGACGATTGAAAATAGCCCCTTTATTATGTAAAATATTAGTCAATAGATGCCCATTTTTGCATGATCTTTCTTGCGCCCACGTAAAATTCATTTTCGCACGCAATACCTATATTTAACCAGTAGCTTAAACCATAAAAATAATTGCGGTACTAAAATTTTATTCGTTTTTAATCTAGGAAGTTCCGATTACTCCAAAGGCAAGTCCGTGACATACAAACCGCGCGATGACATTATAAGTTCCCCTTTCTACGGTAAACCTTGATCGTCAAACGTTCACCGGCCGTCAAATACATGTAGAAGTACCAAGCTTATACGACCCATGTATGTACCTTTTCGTTAACACGCTCAAAGCCGTGCCAGTCACAAATGATCGCGAACAATGCATTTTCTATTGCGTCTATGTGGTAAGTATAGCTAATCGTGTAATAAAGATTTATTTCATAGATTTGCCATCGCGGTATTAAGATGGCACGAAAACGTATCGACGACGCCAGAAAGAGTAAGCTTAACTACATATTTCATTTATATAATAGAAACTGATAGTGTACAATTTTCAATATGTGTGAACGCCATAATACAATATTTATATCTCGGATGTGATCATGTCAGCTTTGTGAGTCAGATGACATATTAATTTCTAGAAAAGTGACAATATTTAGTGTTTAAACAAATTAGGTTAGTGGTTGCAAAAATCTTTATTTAGGCGCATATGATACAGGTTGAAGATTTAATTAATATTTAATTAAATCTTATACTAATCCTCTATCAAAGTCGTTATTACCGCTCAGGCAAAAATTGTAGTAACTGTTAAATATTTGTACTCTACATCCCAACATTCGCATATAATTCTAATGCAATAATGTACATTGTTATTTGATAGTAAGGATACGTGTTGGCATTTGGCAATTTAATACATACCATATAAGCGTGGTCAACTATAAATACTCACATATATTTTTAGAACAAGTTAGTCTTAAAAGTTTAGTTCTTTAACCTCCAGAGCTATTAGGTCGCATCGCTCGAAGCTGCCTCAGCTGCAAGCTTGTTGCTAAGGAGATAAAATCATATGATGTCATTGCAAGAGTGGAACTGCGACTAAAGTAAAAAAAATAAACCACTTTTAAGGATTGCCCGTTTACTTGGATTAAGTATAATCGAAGACATATATTATGCAGATGTAATAATACTATCCTCCAGGCCGAAAAACAGTCACTGTGGCCAATCTTATATAGAGACTTTTGCGGAGACGGCGCAGAAGATTTTATAGTGCATAAGTGTATGCGCAAACACAAGTGCACACTCTGTTTTTTTTTTTATCGTGAAGCGGCCAAATCATTGTAACGGACCTGATGGGAAGCCCAATTACAGTCCAGAGACAGTGACGACGAGGAGAAGATAGATGTCTTCTAGTCGTCGTCAGTGTCAAGCCGGTCTGACCAGATGCTTCTTCACACTACGTTTGAAGCACCCAATGTCATAGAAGGGAGGGAACACATGAGCCGGAAGACTGTTCCAAAGTTGTATGGTACGGCATAAAAAGGAATTGCTGAACCTTTTGGTGCGAGACGGGATTGTGCTAACCGTCAATCGGTGATTACGAAGACCGGCTCGTGTGGTTCTCAAAAGGAAGGGGGAAGGTGGGATGAGGTCAAATAACTCTTCGGAGCATTCGCCATGATAGAGGCGATATTAAACGCTACGGGACGCAATGTTTCCCTAACTCTCATAAGCCGATGGGAGGACAACCCGACATTACTGGAGAGAGATCAGGCGCAGGACCAAAGGCTTTACGTGATTGCCGTGGCACGGGGTGTCAGACACCGCCAACTTCCTAACTCTGAGCTGCTATTGAGATTTCTTGGCAGAAAAATCCCAATAACTTGTTGTTGGGTCGCCTCGGCATTCGAACCCAAGCCTTTATGCACAGCAGTCGGATTTACTACCGCTGCGTCACGGAGGCTGATTGGGGTACCTATCACAGAAACCTACAATATACACGCGGTCCGCTCTCGGACCATATTCGATCGTGTGGCCCACAGTGCCCGCGACATTAATTAGCTGTTACCCGCGACTTCGACCGGATGAAACTTCGTAGCGAAACCATATTTTCTAAAATAAAAGTAACCCAAGTTACTACTTATATCATCAGCTATCTGCCAGTGAAAGTCCCGTCAAAATCTGTCCAGCTGTTTCAGAGATTAGCCGGAACAGACAGACAAACAAAAAAATTTAAATTGATTTTTCATATGCATTTAGTCAAACGCTGTTATTCTGAAATTACAAACAGACACTTAAATTTTATTTATTTGTATAGATACCGGTACGCTGCTTTGATCGCTTGCACATCGAACTTGGTGCGGAGCCGAAAATAACATGACAGTACGAGGTACGGTGGTCTGGTGTGAAGAGCGCACCGTAGCACTGTACTGTGCGTTGGTTCGGCCGCACCATGTTCGATCGTCTATTTGTACTGTTACAGCTTACTGCCACTAAGCGAGGCATGGTTACCTGCTTGATGGTATAAAAAATCCAGTATTTTTCGTGTTTGTTCCTGGGTCACCACGTAATGGTGAAGTGTTACTGACATTAAATATTGTACAATAACTGGTTAACCAGCTGGCGTCATTTTAAATAAACATAGTACACAGTTCCGTATTGTTTTAGAGTTCCGCATTATATAATACTTATATGTGTATATTTTAAAATAGCCGCCTTGATATGTTGCAATATGATTTTGCGATGATGATGATTGTAACATACTCGGGCCCTGTGTGCCAGGCTTATTATAAGCTAATATGGCATTAATCACATTAATTCAAGTTCATTATTACTTAAATGGCGCTAAGAAATGTGATAGAGTAAAAATAAAGATAGTTAAAACATGAGTATGCATATAAGTAAAAATGTATAAGTAAAAATGTAAAAGTAAAAATGTAAAAGTAAAAATGTAAAAGTAAAAATGTAAAAGGTGAAAATTTTATTTTTACATGCGTATTATGTGTACATGGTTAAAAATGTCAAACATTACTATGATTAACACATTACTGGACTGTTGCTTATTTATGTTTTATATGTGGACATACGTTCATGTTAATATTAATGATGCACAAACAAAAATAAATTCATTTAAAATTATCTTATTATTAGATATTAAACAAATCAAATTATTAAAGTGACATACGTTTTACCAATCACATCCTTTCATTTAAAAATTCCTGGATACTTAATATAATGACTAATTTATTTATTCTGTTAAAATGAATTTTGTTTTTATTGCACATCTTTTGCTTTGCTATGTTTTTGTAAAAATCTGTTCGTTACATTATTCCTGGCATATGCTATGTGGTTTAAATATTTCATAGCATAATGTCTCAATGCGCAATATAATAGATATTTAATATAGTCAAATAACTAGTACAGAACCACGTGTTATTAAAAATTCGTCGCGCCGCCATTTTCAATAAATAAAAACAGGCTTGTAATGTATTTTTATACGCGCACGACTTACTCATATCGTTTATAGTATAATTTTCGAAACAAAATGCTATTATTGGTTTATCTTACGTATGTATACCTTATATTCTATACTATAATATTATAAAGCTGATGAGTTTGTTTGTTTATTTGGTTGAACGCGTTAATCTCAGGAATTACAGGTTCGATTTAAAAAATATTTTAGTGTTGGATAGCCTATTTACCGATAAAGTTATAGGTTACATAACATCACGCTACGACCCACGGGGACGGCGCAGTAATCATAAAAGCGGATGAAACCGCGGGCACATCTAGTTATTTATAATAGTTGTCGCTCACGTCTCCGCTTGATATCTTAATTCTTATTTTCCTTTCAAATATTACAAATCGGACTGCACGGATAGCGTAGGTTTACGCGATCTTGCCACTAACACCGCGCCAAGTATTAAGGGTTCGATTCCCACACAAGACAAATTTTTGTGTAATCTACAGATAGTTGTTTCGAGTCTGGGTGATTTTTGTATCCGTATCTTACCAACAAATTGCAACAAGTTTCGTAGAAATAGTTAATGAGACATAGAACGACCTTGAACACACGAAGAGGCGGGTTAAGTAGATTAAAATCTAAAGTTGGTCGTTGAAGTAGTTCCAGTTCCAACGACCCGCCATTTAAGGCAGCGAGTAGGTAGGTAACACCATGGTAACCTACCATAATGTTACCTACTCGCTACTTAATCGATATGACCCAAGGCTTCCCATCTTTTCCTGGGTGAGCCCGTCATATGACTGAAATGATGACTACATATTAATGTCATATACAAAAATAATTTAATTTTATTAGGGCATTAATCATCATTAAGACGGCATCTAGACATTATGCGTTTATCGTTATGTCACATTATCATTACGCTGACACATTTTATGTCACAACTTAACATACGATCATTAAGTTTTAGTGTTTTGTGAGTTAACTAAATTATTTTTATGTTAGTTGCTACGTTTATACGAAATTATAACAGTAACAATAGTAACATCTTTATTCGTAAACAGGTGGGAAATTTGGGAATTTTTTTGTAAGGTAGTAGGTCCTCGCTGGTTCAGTATGAATGGGCCGGATCTACCGGGGTAGTACTACCCTCTCACAGAACTACCGGCGTGAAGTAACGGTATCCGTACTGTTGCGTTTCGTATCGGTACTAGTATAGTATTATATTATCTGTGGTATCGGTGAGTGAGAGAGCCGGAGGCCCAGTTATCCCGATCCTTTTCCTATCCTTTCCTTTGTCCTTTACCTCCTTCATTCCGTTTTAAAGGACCGGCAACGCACTTGTAACTCCTTTTGGGTTGCGGGTGTCCATGGGCGGCAGTAATCGCTTACCATCAGGCGATCCGCCTGCTAGTTTGCCAACATAAGACAAAAAAAATTAAAAATAAATAATCGGGTATTAATTAATAAATTCTGAAAAATTACTTGAAGATCTCGAAAATAAATTTGCCATTTTAGTAATGCACTAGGTGTTGCGCTTGGTTTTACCTACGTTTATGGTTACTGCTGCGCTCCCATGGCTCGTAGCATGTTGTTATATAGCTTATGTTACTTCTTGATAAAGGAGCTATCTAATGGTGAGAGAACTTCTTAAATCGATCTTGTACAATGTTGGAAGGATTGCTAAAATCGATGCTGTCGTTTTTGAGTTTATTTATTACAAACAAAAATACATATCTGTCCGCTTTATAATATTAGTATACAAGACAGATAATATTAATTGGTTAATATGTTTTGTAAAAGCAAAAAAATATTAAATTCTCCAATAGTTTATAAGTGTATCCGGTTGTCGCTATTATATGTAATTAAAACATTTTATTGGGCGTATAGTTTTTACCATATATGTATTGTACCTAAACGAAATATTTGTTTTAATATCCGGGTCTTAATCGAAGCTTCCAGGGGTCAAGGATAAATATTTTGAGTGCACCTGTGGCATGTAGCGGTTTAAGTGGTCGCCTCGCCAGTACGGAAGTGTTGGGGTTCGATTCACGAGACAAAAAATTGTTTGATCCACAAATAATTGTCCTAGTCTGGGTGCTCAGTGATTTGAAAGTTTGTAAAGTCAACGACACAGGAATTTAGATTGTCATTTATAATAAAACTAGCTTTTGCTCGCGGCTTCGCTCGCGTGAAAGTAGGTTGGGTTATGTTAGTAACAAGCCCGGCGTCGGAGGGCGCGAGATGACCTCCAGCCGCCCTGTGGTTTGAACTGGGGGTGATGGGCTTCGTGGGCATGCTCGCTACCCGATCAGCACCAGATCCGAGAGGCTGCGTGCGTGTTTCCACGCGCGCCTCTGTGTCGTGTCTTCGTCTCCCCACAAGGGGACAGTAGAGGAAGTCTTTTTATGTAGTGGCCTGCCGTTTCACACGGCGAGCCGAAACCTCGGCGGGGTCGTGATTGCATGAAAGCGATTTGCGTGGCCTCGCTGTCTATCGTTATGCCGAGAAACACTGTGGTAGGTTTAGTCGGTATAACCGGGGTATACCCCTGGTGAACCTCTCCGTCACCCCACGGAGAGGTATGGGTCAAAGCATTCCACCACGTAAAAACAAAATGTCAGATACAGTACTTTTTTTAAAATAAAATATAGCCTATGTTACTCGGTGATAATATAGCTTTCTAATGGAGAAAGAATTTTTAAATCGGTTGATCAGTTTTTGAGTTAAACCCTTACAAACAAACAAGTAAAAAATCAAATCATTCCTCTTTATAATATTATATAAATATTTATAGTATATAAAATAAAATGTACATGTACAATCTGGTATTCTGTGAATCGAGGGAAATGAACCATTTCCCTCGATTCACAGAATACCAGATTGTTCACTCGGCAGTTATTTTTATATAGGTATCTTTATGTATCCGCAAATGACAACTATAAGCGGATGTGTTCTGGTTATGCGTCACATGTTTTCGAGAATCCTTCAGCAAGCCTTGTCTTCAAATAGTCAGGTAGTTTAAATGACACAAGACATCGCAGGTTTAGATGTCTGACTATTTAATATTATACCGTAAGGGACAATGTTTGCGGTAGCTGATTTCTATAAACTTTGAAACGACTTCATAGGCTGTGTAAGAGAGGCGGAGATTATGGCGATGGTTGCTGTTGCTGATCTGCTGAAGGCTGGTTCCAATCACGTCTAGAGATGGATCACGTCAGGTGTTGAGGTCACGTCTAGTGATGGATCTCATCGGGTGTTGAATCACGTCTGTGATATTATATTATTATAAGATATTATTGCATAAGACTGACTATGCGGATGGTATTCTGTTTCTCGCCTCATCATTGTCATTGTGCGACCTAGTTCGTTCACGAACTACACAAAACTCGTCTGCTGCGACGCAGAAGTGTTGTCCTTTTATAACAAACATTTCGTTATCTTTGGATTTGTAAGTTAAAACGATTGTGAGATGTTAAAGAATAGCATTGCCGGCTTTAGAACATGCGCCGAGGTCTTTTAATGCTGTAATCTTGTAGTACGAGTAACGGAAATAATCATAATATTTAAACGAGCATTTGTGAGAAACCTTGGCTGATACTAAAACTATCTGTGGCCGTTCTAAAAAAGGCTTTGCGATAAAAAATGTCAACATATACAACCTTGACCTTCATGTGTGAATCTATACTACTCGTATTATCATGTAATTTATAAATAACTTTAGTATTAGTCATTTCTTTAAATTATTACAATAGTTTACCACTATAGCCTTTATCCACCACGCTGACCCAGTGCAGATTGGCAGACTTCACATATTTTCGAGACTATCATGGAGAACTCTCAGTAATGTAGTCTTCCTCACGATGCTTTCCTTCACCGTTAATCTATTATTGAAATTCTAGGCATAATTGAAAACCTATTATCTGACTGTTGATATGCCGCCTGGACTAAATAGGTTAATATTTAATTTAGTATACATAACTTCGAAAATACTGAGGTGCGTGCCTTGGGATCGAACTCGAGACCTCTGCGTGGCAGTCTATCGGTACCGTAATATAGGATATGAAAACCTTACAGTTATGATTTGTAAACGAAATATTATTGTACACTTGGCGATTAAAAAGAGTGGTCATGAGTTTCTTGCCCGTTCTTCTCATGAGCCCTACACCCTTGCTTCGCTGAACGTGGCAGTAAATGTAAATTCACAGGAAAAATTTACGTGTAACTTTGACGTTTATAAGTGTTACTAGTGTTACTCTAACTTGAATAAATTTATTTTGATTTGATTTGATTTGAACTTATTTGATAGGTATAGTATAAGGTATACCTATACTTTACAAGGTTATAATGCTATTCATTTAAATTATAACGAAGGAAAAAGACAAACGTAAATTAAACCAGTGACCTTGACAAACCAAGTCATCGCTCTGCCAACTGAACCCCTACGTCACGGATTGAAATTTGCCTCTGTGTTTTGCAACTAAGGCGATACTATGTATCATCTATTGTATAGTTCGATCAATAAGTACATATAACATATATATTAGACTAGCTGACCCACGCAACTTCGTCTGCTTCATATAAGATAAGAGAATTTACCCCGTTTTTGCAACATATTTAATTATTGCTCCGCTCCAATTGGTCGTAGCGTGATGTTATATAGCCTATAGCCTTCCTCGATAAATGGGCTATCCAATACTAAAAGAATTTTTCAATTCGAACCAGTAGTTCCTGAGATTAGCGCGTTCAAGCAAACAAACAAACTTTTCAGTTGTATAATATTAGTACAGATGTTGTTGAAGACGAACTAGTTTTCGTTGTTTGTTTTATTTTAAAGTACCTACATTTTATATTTCCTATTCTTTTGCTCTACATGAAAACGCCCTTCTATTTTTATTAACACCCAAAGATTTCCTGGTAGAAAACTAATATTGACTTCATCTCACCTTTTTGTACCTACATTTATATAAGAATTCTATTGATATTTATTTTTAATCGGAGTACAGCAAAACATATAAGGAAGTTATTTATTATTTACTTTGGACACAAAACAACTTAAAATCATGGGGAAATAGATTATGGAGTAAACAGCCAGATTGTATCTGTAACTATGTGTTTACAGAATGGTCCAAGTAAGAGAGTTAGCTGTGGTAATAGGTACCTATGATTATTTTACATAAATCAAGCACTGTGTGTAATTAAGAACACAGAAACACCATTAGTCTGTTATCGCAGCGGCACTCCGGCTGTCAGACACAATAGATTTTTAATTATTTCTGGCAATCCAAGAATTCATAGGTTAATAGTAATTTATTTAGTAAATATTCCTTAGTTTTGCTGTTACATCTTAATAAATATTCATAGTCCCACGAAATTTAATGCGGTTCGCCCAGTTTACGTTGCTGGCGTATGAATCATGCAACAGAACTAATATTCGACTGTAAATCTATGAAATGGTAAGTGAAGATGTCATTAAATGTGGAGCATTATGCTGCTTTAGCTGTTTATGATTTAGTTTCCACGAAACAGTGGATGATAGACACACATCTGTTCTACTAAGAATTTTCTTTTTAAATGGTAAACCCCAAAATTGGTAAAACCAAATGACATTTTGCGAATTATAAACCTAAACGCAAATCTGTGTCTCGGGCTCTTTTTATTGTTTTTTAATAAAAAAAATAACGATATTACTTCGCGTCGCATAGACGCAAAGAAATACCTTATAAATAACATACATAGAATTTGTGTTAGTATTTATACAACTTATTAACTATGTTAGTAATGCTTCACTTGCATTCTGTCGTTGTGCGTTCATGTGGCACTTGTCTGCGGAAGCGACGGAACACCACACCCTTCGGCCAGAAGTCCTCCTTCACGAATAAATATAGGTTGGGACTCGCACCACGAACGCCTTGAAGTTGACGTTACGACGCGATTCCAGCAGCTGTACTCTTGGCATATACTTGGACTTCTGGCAAACATACTCAGCGATATCCTCTGCCATGATGGTGTAATGCAGACGAGAGATGTACCCCAGTGTATACGGTGCTGCAGCACGTAGTTCACACCAGTATTAAAGGACATACTAGCTTTGGAAAGATGTGTCAGGATCGTAGCAAATGTAAATCCGTAGTCTCAGCCTACCCCACTGGGAAACAGGCGTGAATCTATGTATGTATGTAGTATAAAAAGATATGAGTGAGTGCCAAGTGACTGAAAATGAGGTCGAAGATAGAGCGAAGTGGGGCAGGAAATTAGGAAAGCTGACCCCACTATCATTTCGGATTGAAACTGGAAGGAGAGAGTGAGATCAAAGCACTAGCTTGCCGCTGCGGTTCTAACAATAAAAACATACAAGATTTTCAGCTTCATTATATTAGTACAAGATTTGTCCGGAACTTCGCTCGCGTTCATCTAGCTACCTCGGGAAAAGTACTTTTTTATGGATGAAAGGTACCCAATGTCCTTTTCTGTAGCCCTGGCAACGTGTATGCGAAATTTCATGATGATCAGTCCAGCAGATAAGGCGTGAAAGCGTAATAAAAAAAAAAAACTTTCGTTCGCATTTATAATATTAATTAGGATAGAGACTGACGTTTACAAATTACTTGTATCCTTGTCAACCCATCCAGTTTAGCTAGAATGCTTGTGTTAGGAATGGTCTCACGTCGGTAGGGCAACAGGTAGACATGTGAACGAGTGACTTCTCGATCGTAAGTCCAATGCCTTATCGAGAACTACTTCTGTTTCTAACTACGTATGATATGAATTTGTTGATGTTTCACTAATTCGTTGGTATCATAAGAGATTTGCACTTTATAAGCTTACTCCTAAGACTTCAAATTCATTTAAATTTATATTGGTATATCCACTTACCAAACATCAATGCAAGAAAGTTCTATCTAAGTGGCTTCAGTCACTAGATTAACTGTTGGTTATACCGTTGTAACTACATACACGCACGCACTCACACATACACACACACACACACATGCACATACACACACACACATACACGCACACACACACACATACACACACACACACACACACAACACATTCTCTCTAGTAACATATCACTAGTAATTAGAATTAATAGCTGCATGTACATAATATCTCTTTTTTACAATATTGAATCTCCTGGTTGGTGGCCTGGAGATTTGTCACACAGGGTGTGACAGACTGGACTCCAGTCTATCACAAAGAAATTAGATTTTATATACATACATTGTTCTAAACTATTTATTGTACCAATATTCTTTGTAAAGAAAGAAATAAATATTCTATACAAAATTGATGTCTAAACTCTGACAAGGTAGGTAGTCTGAATAGGCTTCGTAATGTAAGAGAAATTCTATGTCGTAACAAGATATTATAAAAATAAAACATAACAAAAGTGACATGTAAATTTACTTTAAAGAATAACTTTTATATAAGTATGCTATGCTATAATAGCTTGCACTTTTTAATATATATATATATATATATTCTTTTTTTCTGAACGGCCTTCAGTTCAGAAAAGTTCAGTTCTACTATAAGACATTTCCAGGTTATCCATTAATTACCGGACACCCTGTATAAACCGTCCCACTGCTGAGCACTCCTGGGTGTCTTCTCAGTGTGAGAAGTATTAGGCCATAGTCTACTACTCCAGCCTAGAGCGGAACACTCAGATATGCAGGATTCCTAATGATTATCCTTTACAATTGAAATGAGCGATAATTAACTATTTAAGACATAATTATTTGAAAAAGCTTCCGCAAATTATGGGTGCGTACCTCGGAATCGAACTCAAGACCTCTACGTGGCAGTCCAACTACCTCTAACTAAACTTTCGCAACATATGTAATTATATAGATACATTTATATTTAATTACTAAGAACTAAGTCTGACATACGGAGGTAAACCCAGGATCGTTTTGTGGTAAGCATGAAACAATAATATCTACCTAGATAATAATAAAAATTCAAGATATTAGTTTTACGGTTACGCGAATGTTAAACATTGCAATCAAATTACTTATACGGAATCTCTTTGACTAGGCCGGCTGAAAATGTATAGAAACGAGTTCGGGAATATCGTACAAAGACAACATCCACACTAGAAATATTTTATGTATCACTACATAAACATTTTAAAAACAGACACAAAGAACATTCAGAGTCAAAACAAAATTGTGTATTTCTCAAATGTTTGTCTCGTATGGGGATCGAACCCACAACAGTCGGCGCAGTAGCAGAGAGATGTAAGACGACCACTAGGTACGCAATTCGTGTAAATTATAATAAATTAAATAAACTGTGATAGAATACGTAATATATAGTTTAATTTCAATGTTTAAATAGTAGGTACGTTAGGTTAAAAAATAATGTAAAATGCTTTAAAACGTCTTATTTTAATTAAAATCCCATACGATCACCCTTCAACCGGTCACATACAGCACCCGTGACAACACAACTACGTGCGATCTGTAATCAGCAGAATCTCTCGCTTATATACCTAAACTCTTCCATTACTTAACCAGTTAAATTATATACATCGCGCCGACCGCACGTGGGAACCGCGGCCACTCTAGCGTTAAAGATCGCAGCATAATGTTCGCTATCTGGATACTCGCGTTCGTAGGCTCTGTTGCCTCACGATCAACACCATCCATAGACTTTACACCAGTGAACCAATTCTCCTTACAACTACTAGAAAATATTCACGCGTTCGAAGACAATTTCGATAACAAAAACATCGCGTTATCACCAGTGTCCGTTTGGAGTATCTTCGCTTTACTTGCCGAAGGATCCTCGGGAGATACCTTTGCGGAGTTAGTTACTGCGTTACGGCTGCCTAAGGATTTGAGGAAGACTCAGTGTCTGCACACCGCTGCTAAAAGTGTTTTGAAGTCTCAGTACCAAGATGTTATAGTTAAAGGACAGTCTTATATGTTTACCGAGTGTTCGACCAAAGTTCACGATGATTTCTGCCAGTCAGCACTTATGTACGACATGTCTATATACTCTTCTGAGACTACGAATACTACTGAATTAGCCCACGATATTAATGTGCATATATGTTACGCGACCGATGGAAGAATATTAAATGCAGTGAAGCCGCAAGATTTGGAGAATCTACGTATGGTGTTAATCGACGCTTTATATTTCAAAGCAAATTGGACGCATCCCTTCGACCCTACTCAAACTAAGGTAGAATCTTTTTACAATGCTCAAGGAAAGACTATAGGATCTGTGAATATGATGTATCATAAAGCACCGCATTACTCAGGAGATTCGGACGAAATCGGTGCTCAGATACTTGAAATGACTTACGGGAATAATGAAGAATTTTCTATGTTGATAATTGTACCATATGAAGGCATATCAATAAAGAAGTTACTAAACAATTTGGCGACGAAATCCCATGATTGGATGACTGAGTTCAGGATAGAAGGCAATTTGCCCACAATAGATACATACATTCCTCGGTTCAGATTGTCATCAAGATTAGACTTGATACCGCCTCTGCGTTATACGGGAATATACTCGATATTCGACAGTAAGAAAGCGAAATTACCAGGCGTGGCTGATAATCCTTTGTTTGTATCTTCGTCAATTCAAAATGTTGAAGTTGAAGTTACGGAAGAAGGGACTGTAGCTGCTTCTTCGACTGTAGTGGGGCTTGAAGATAGAATATTAGGACAGCGATTCGAAGCAAACAAGGAGTTTGTATTCCTAATCATGCAAAGGAGTTGTAATTTAATACTATTCGCGGGTGTGTACGGTGAACCTTCAGTTATATAAAGGATAAAAGAAGACAAAAAATCAAGGACACACAGTAATTAGTTGAGACAAAAAATGTATGTGAATATTCGTATTTTTGCAGGGAAATCCATTCGCGGCTTAATGTCCGGAACGTTATCAACTTTTTGTATTTAAAATTAGACTTTATTTTTATACGTATTAAGGTTTAATTTGTGTTCTTTTGAAACGCTTTAAATTATTCTCAAGATATTTTTAAAGATGAATTCTATCATTGTACAAATCAGTCTCTAAGTCATCGAGGTATTAACTTAAATCGTAAATAATTTTGTTGACATAAAAAATGTGTACCGTTATTCAAGTCAAAATCAATAGATTAATAATAGTTATAAGTTATTTGGTAGATTATATTATTTAATTTATGATTTTTGTTTCATCTTTTTAATTCAAAGTTTTTATCCAAGTATATGTATATTCATATTTAGAATAGTGTAGAAGTAAGTTTGTGCTTCGTCGGTAGGAATATATGCGATTACAGCCTTCGGCTCCCGGATAAAGTGTTTATGGTTTTTTAAATTTATTTTATAGGCTTTGTTACACCGCCACACCGCCCTTATTAGAAATAATACATAAGTGATATAATCAACAAAACACTAAATCATTAATTTATACAATTGCTTGGCCTCATTAGAGAGACTAGCTAAAATGCTATTAGAAAATCCGATGTTTACGGAATTCTTGTCAAGAAATGTTAAGATATAGCACGAAGTCTAGAATTGTGCCCAAATGATATGATCATAAGGTTCCAAGATCGATGCTCGAATTACGTAAAATATATTTGAGATTTTCTATTAAGCAATTCTCATGCCAGTAAACGGCAACAGGATCGCTCCCTATTACATGGTACCTAAACCCATAGCTGGTGAAAAGTGAGTGCGTAGCACTATTAGTCAACCTCTTCGGGATTTAGGCGTGAAATTGTGTAATAATAATATAATAATATCAGCCCAGTATTAAACTGTCCCACTGTAGTCCACCACGCTGCGCTGGTCCAGTGCGGGTTGGCAGACTTTTCATATCTTTGGGAACATTATGGAGAACTCTCAAATATGCAGGTTTCCTCCGATGTTTTTCTTTACCGTTAAAGCGAGCGATAAGTAATTATTTAATATTATGCATATATCTTTGAAAAGTCAGAGATGCGTGCCTTGGGATCGAACTCGAGACTCTGCGTGGCGAGTCCAACGGTCTCCCACTAGATTATCGCCTATTATATATTTTTATGTGAAATTATGTAATGTAAGTAAGTAAAGTAAGGCGATCTGTTTGGTTACGTTCTCAAACTAAACCGCTAAACCGATTTTAATATTGTTTTGTGTGGGTTGAGTATAGGGTTGCCAACTTTATTTTGATTTATCAGAGGTAAAAAAATAAGTACAGACGCCGAAAATTAAGTATTATTTATCTCACCTGCTTTTTTGTTATTATATTTTTGTTGATGCTCATAACATCTAACATATATTTACTATCATGGAACGTGTTAATCGGATCTTAACGATATAAATGTCTATATTAAGCTGGATGTTAATCCACAATACAATTGTTAAATTATTTTTATCCAATTTAGGGAATCTCTAAAGCGTTGCTTTAAGTTAACAATTAAATAAAACCTGTAAAAGTCGATATAGGTAAAATAAAGTATTTTACGTATTTTATTTTCCTAATAAAGTATCACGAACGTTTACCCGGAATAACGTACAATACTTTATTATAAAGTACGGTTAGCAACCCTAGTTGAGTAGGTCATGCTCTTTGTCACAAACTAAATCAGTTAATCCTTGCTTAGATAAATGTGAAAGTGTGTTTGTATGTTTATCCTTTTTCACATAGTAATGATGCAACAAATCGAACTAATTTCTTGCCTAAAAATAATGAAGGATTAAATTACTCTTTTTTATTTCGGCAAATACATGTTTTCTATAGTAACATTATTTGTCTTTAGAATCATATATTTATATTTACAAAGCTTAGTTGTTAAAATGATGACACTGTTTGTCGAAGTCGCAAGTTCAAGTCCAATTTTATGGATTTTTTTTGTTAAGGCCGCGTTCATCTTATCAACCATTTTTACATTCGGTATACCTATTTATTGCCGATCGCAACCTAACCTATTATAAACGCGAATTTGAGTTTCTAGTTGTTTGTTTATTATGCCTTCACGCCTTAAATAATCTACCGAGCATCATGAAATTTCGCTTACACGTTGTCGAGGATGCGGAAAAGGACATAGAGTAACTTTTATTCAGGAAAAATTACTGTTTCTAATGGCGTAGTGGTTAGTGTAACCGACTGCCTCGCTTGAGGTCGCGGGTTCGATTCCCGCACAAGTCAAACATTTGTGTGCATGAACATGGATGTTTTTGTTGGTCTGGGTGTTTCTATGTATAACATGTATGTATTTACAAAAAAAAGTATATATGTATGTTATCCATTGTCTAGCACCCATAGTACAAGCTATGCTTAGTTTGGGCTAGACGGTGTTGTGTGTATGTGGTAGAATATTATTATTATTATTACATTTACGCGAGTGAAGCCGTAGGAAAAATCTATTAGACCAATAACTATACTATATAGATGAAACATAGCATAGGATAGCATAGCGTAGGATTCTGAATAGTTTAGTTGGCAAATCGACGACACGTTTTGTAAGGCCGCAGGTTCAAATCCTGTTTCGTCGTCTGGAATTTAGAAACGGATAAATACCAGTAAAGTAACATCTATAATTTAGAAAATTTCCAATATCATGTGTGCAACTTTATATTAGATTTAGTTAATGTTATGTAACAGTTTCAAAGCCAGATAGTTTGCAATATTTATTGATATATATATTTGTTTGGTTGCATATGCAATCTGCCTGATTTTCCGTATAACGCAATAGTTGTAGTTTAACGTCTCAACCAATTCAATTCCTATTCCTCGATGGCGTAGTGGTTAGTGTAACCGACTGCCACGCCTGAGGTCCCGGGTTCGATTCCCGCACAAGTCAAACATTTGTGTGCATGAACATGGATGTTTGTCTTGGTCTGGGTGTTTCTATGTATAATATGTATGTATTTACAAAAAAAAGTATATATGTATGTTTATGCATTGTCTAGTACCCATAGTACAAGCTATGCTTAGTTTGGGCTAGTCGGTGCTGTGTGTATGTGGTAGAATATTATTATTATTATTAATTATCAAAAATACAAAAAGGATATACAAAAGAAACTACCTTAAAAAAATTACGTTTTAAATAGTTTGGTTAAGTTCGGATGCGGGCGGCCTAGCGTTGGTTGAAAGGTTAAGCGTCCACCTCGCCAATACCAGACGACGGTTATTGTGAGTTCGATTTCTAAACGGCACATAAGTTTATGTGATCCATGAATACTTGTTTCAAGTCTAAGCGTTCCTTGTCTTCGTTATTGGATTATTTGTTCCCCGTGATAGAGGTTTATTCATAGAGCGGGAAAAGTCTTCCACAAAACATTATCTTTTACAAGAAGATATCTATACTAATACTATCTGTCCAGACCGACGTTGTCCTGTACAGGCAAAAAAAAATCTCCTCGAATCCACCTGAACACACACAAAAAAATTCATTCAAATCGGTCCAGCCGTTTAGGAGGAGTTCACTGTCAACATACGTACAGAAGAATTATATACAGGGTGATTTTGAAATCGTGTAATTCCTTTTAACCACGCATTCTACTGGTGATATAGAATAACCCTGACCATATTTTTATTTAATTAGAATTATTTTTTTGAAAAATTATTGTTCCGTTTTTTTTCGTGAAATGGTGTCAGATAGTCATATGTTAACCAACCGAGGCAATTTTAATTTTTTACTAATTATAATAAAAAAACATATTAATAATTAATGTCGTAAATAATAACGGGCGGTCTTTTTTATTGCCCCTTATTATTTACAACATCAGTTATTGTTATGTTATTATTTTTAAATTAGTAAAATATTAAGATTGTGTCAGGTGGTTAAAATATGACTATTTGAAATCATTTCATGAAAAAAATCTGTACTCTAATTTTGCCGAAACCATTATTCTAATTAAGAAAAAATATGGTCAGGGTTATTCTATATCACCAGTAGAATGCGTGGTTAAAAGGAATTACACGATTTCAAAATCACCCTGTATATAAAGATTACAAAGTTGAAGAGTTTGTTTGTTTGATTTTTTGTTTGTTTTGATTGAACGCGCTAATCTCGGGTACTACTAGATCGAATTGAAAAATTCTTTAGTTTTGGATATCCCATTTTAGAGGAAGGTTATAGGCTATATAACATCACGCTACGACCAATAGGAGCGGCGCATCAATGAAACATTTTGCAACGGTGAAAATTGTCATATGTGAAACAAACGAAGTTGTGCGAGTCAGCTTAGCAGCAATCCCCTTATAAAATATAACATATGTTATAAACTCACATTCGAACTCAGGTGATATTGTGAAGTGAGGTCAATAAAATAACATATTGCTATGCAAATAGCAGTTTATGGTGTTAAAAAGTCATGGCTAAAATAATTTACATATTCTTACGAAACTTGCAACATTCAGCAAAACATCTTACTAAGTAAGTTTGATATTTATAAAACGCATAATTATATATGTCTAATATGTTTAGTTCATTCTGTGGCATTTCTGCGCAATGCTGTTTGACGGCATTGCGAAGATATGTGTAATGGTTAAAGTGATCGCCCGGGGTCGATTCCCATACGGGACTATATGTTTGGTACTCAAACAGTTGCTCCGAGGCCAGGTGTTTTTTGTGTCCTTTATTTGAATGTTAAAAAGTCCCCTTCGATACAGCAAGATTATTAGTACGAGCGTTGTCTTTTTAAAAAGAACCAATATGTAAGAGGTACTATGTTATTTGACAGCAAAATCGAATAAATCGAACCCAAGAATGTCGCTGTCCCACTGAGACAATCCCTAAATACGTGGTACCCAAATTGTAGATATGACTATTCAGCGATAAGTAGTCCGTCTATACCTACAATATTATCCTTACTAATATTATAAATTCGAAAGTTACTCCGTTTGTCTGTTACCTATTCACGGCTAAACCACTCAACCGATTTAAATGAAATTTGATATAGATGTAGTCTAACATGGGAAAGGACATAGGCTACTTTTTACTGATGAAGGTATCACGCGGGCGCGCGCGTGAAAGCTAGTATTTTTATAAAACACAAATCAGAAATAATTTCTGTATTGCGGGATACTTTACAATCATTCAAACAACGGACACTAAGAACATTCAGACTCAACGGCTACGAACCCGTACGCCCCTTGACTTTCGCCCCTTTCATGGAAAGACGGAGCTTGACGGGGCTCCTATTTTTAGGTGGATTTAAGAGGAAACTTAACAAATACCTATTAGGGGGCGAAACTTAAGGGGCGAACGGGCTCGTAACTCTCGAAACAACCCCTTGTAGATAACACTTTTTTTTTTCGGTATTGAACCCCTATCACACAGTAGGTAGGCAGTGGCGACGCAAAAACTTCAACTACTACGGCAGTCAAATAGAATTCACAATAACCTTACTATCACCAAAATGTTGCCTATTTTTATTATTTGTTATTTTACTTTACTTGTGTATGCTATAAATAAATAAATAATGGTTTAAAAAACTAAAGAACACGCTTTATTAAAAATAGTAGTAAATAATTTATTAATTTTAATGTAAAAAAGCGTGGGGTAGGGGTTATCAAAATATCTTAGAAGCTGTTACACTACTACTACTATTGAATTTTACTCCTTTTAAGCTAATTAAATTATTAAAAGTATTAAAACTATTTATATTTAAGTGTACACTTTCCCCGACGTTTCGGTTGCTTTTCAGCAGCCATGGTCACGGGCCGGGTCTCTCCGTCCACTACGCCATCGAGGATTTACTAGTTTTTGCCCGCAGCTTCGCTTGCGTTAATGTAGATTTTGTAAATAAATATCCCTTAGGAACAGTTTTTTTTTTTGGAAGGATGCCTTGTGTAGGTATGTCCTTTTCTGTACCTCTCACAACGTGTATGCGAAATTTCAATTTATGAAATATCCTTTTCATCGTTCCCGAGTGATAGAGATTATTATTTTATTAACTTCTAATTCTTCTTCAAAGAGGTTAATGAAAACACTATGTGGGTCTGTGTGTCTGTCTGTTAGTGAGAGGCATAGCTCCGGAACCACTGGACCGATTGACTTGTAACTTGGCATACAGACACCTTGGGGTCATCCCTCGGTCGAGTTTGTATATAATATGGGCCGAGATATAGAGGTTACAAAGTCATAAGGTCAGGGGATATCCACCAACAGAGTGATTTGGAAGTCCAAGGGAGAGGCTTTTGCCCAGCAGTGGGAAGTTACAAAAGCAGATGAAAAAATATAGGTCACATGAAGACGAAGAGGTTGAATCGTAGGTTTTTACACCCATCTCGTTATTATTATTTTTAGCCTGTATTGTCCCACTGTAGTACATTCATAGGGAGATAGCTAAGGGATAAATCTTGGGTAGTAGGGATAAATCCGACACAAAAGATCCCAATGGGTCGAAGTGTCGCCAGTCTGTACTGACTGGGCCCCACACATAAGATAAGATAAGATTGTCCCACTGCAGGGCAAAGGCCTCCCTCTCGCTTTTCCACATATCCCCATTATTCGCTAGTTTACATTACGGGACCGAAACCGCGAGCAAAATATAGTTTCATTTAAACCGTTACAGAAATAAACTTAACTTGTAATAATTATAATTGATAGTAGTTAAGTTATTATATATTTTATAACATTAAATCATATTGGTGTTTATTTTTCTTAATATTTAATTGGTTTTTATTTGATTGGCTCTAGTTACGGTAAAAGACCGTGATAGATACCGCTTTGATGGGAAAGCAATTTTAATTTAGGCAAATATTAAATTATCTATAACTATTCTTAATTTATTTGCAAAAACACATGTAGTAAGTTAGCCTTATAACTATTGCATTCACTAGCATGACGCGGCAAATTTGGTAAAAATTCCTGTATCGCGGCGAACTTTACAAACATCCAAATAACGGATACAAAGAACACCTAGACTCGAAACAAACATTTGTGGATCACACAAAGTTTTGTCCCGTGTGGGATTCGAACCCACAACACTCGGCGCGGCGGCAATGGCGAAGCGACCATTTAAACCATTACGTCATCCGCGCAGTGATTTCAGAATTGAGACGTATACTCGTACCCACGGCTACACATCAAGTTAGACACCCTATATCTATATATTAATACGTGAAGTAAAAACTTTGTACCCCTTTTTACGAAAATTGCGCGGACGGAGGAATATGAAATTTGGCACAGTTAAAGTTTATATGGATAAGGAGGGGCGAATCCTATAAACTATGCATTAGAAAACATTATATTATTGAAAAACACTACACGCACACTACCATGCATTTGACACACGCAGTCGAATCGCGTTCGTAGTATTCCGACATTGTTCGTCTGACGTCGTACAATTCTTTGTAACTATGGTTACCTATACCTTATTTATATGTACTTAATAGAGAAAAACAGAAAACAAAGTAGCAAGCTTAGGAATTTTGGTCGAATTTTGAACACTAGGCGAACGCTAGTACGCATAACTACGCTACATACAAAATAGAGAATTGTCAGAAAGGGACAGTGCATAGCGATGTCAATGTAATGGTAAGGATAGACCGTAACAAAAATACAACGCACTCACTCGCACGATTCGCAGCGTTCAACTTCTAATAGTTCAAAGTCCAAACAGGCTAGGTTGATGTGTCACTGTGTGCACGTAGGTATAAGTCACAGATCCCGCGCAAGTAATCCGTATCATTAACTCGCACATGTAGCCTGCGTCAGCTACTTAGCTGCATGGGTGGTGTAGCGGTTTAACCAGTCTTCTCCCAGTGCCACTATGCCGAGTGTTGTGGGTTTGAATCCCACACGAGACAAAATATTGTGTAATCTGCAATGGGTTTGCCTGGATCTGGGTATTCTAAGTGCCCGTTTTTATTGCTTGTAAAGAACCGTAATACAAAAGTTAAAAGTAAGTGAACCCCGCCCTAAGAATAATTTATTTCTGTATTATGTGCATATACTAGCGGGCCAGACTCTTATCTAAACCTAAAAACCGATCGCAGCGCCACGGGGTCTTATTGTGAACCTAGACCACCCAGGAACCCAATCAAACACACTTAAAGATGTCATCAAAATTAGTCTAGCCTTTTAGGGCTAGAGTTTTGTGACATAAACACGTACAGACGAATTATAAATATAGATTTACGTCGAAACGTATGCTAAGTATTCCGTGGTAGGAAGTAAGATAAACATATAGGAAGGTTAAACAACTATTTTAGTACAATAAAAATAAAGAAAATTTTCCTGTCGCCATCGTCCATTGTCAAATTAAAATAATGTTGCCATCTATTATCGTACTCGTAGCCTTTGAGCAGACAATGCTACTATTGCATAATAGTCTTGACCTCTGCAAGGGCATAAGCAGAGGCATTACGTGAGCAATTGCGGATTTTTATTTTATTTACTGTTTAGACAAAAAATTCAAACATTGTGATTAATGAGAATGCACGTAGTAAGCGATTTGCGATTAAAAGGTCGTGGGGTCGAATCTTAACTTTATCTTTTAAAAGACAACTCCTGCACTTTGTATGAAGCATTCAGGTGTCGCGAGCACAGAACAGAGAAGTCGCGGAAGACTTTAACCACAAATACTCAAACAAAACACCCGCAGCGATAGCTCAGTGGGGAGACCAACGGACTGCAATGCAGAGGGTCTCGGGTTCAAACCGACGTAGCGCACCTCTGACTTTCGGAAGATATATGATTTTTCGAAATTATGTGCGTATTGATTGACAATTATCGCCTGCTCCGTGCCTCGGAGAGCACGTTAAGCCGTCGGTCCCGACTGCCATGAACATCTATGGCAGTCGTTATTGGGAAGTCATTGCCCTATAATATCCTAACACTGGTCTAGCCTTAGGGTATCGTTAGCCTTCCGGTTGCGGAGGTCAGGTGGCAGCCGCTCCGTGTAAAAACTGATATCCAGTCAAATCCGGTTAGACTAGAAAAGCCGACCCCAAGTGACTTGGGAATAATAAAGGCTAGAGAGAAGAAGACTCAAACAAAATACCCAGACACAGAACAACAATGATCGCATTAAGTGCTTAATACTTTAATTTATTAGGTATTTATATTTTCAACTATTTAAATTGATAGTTAACTTTCTTTCCTTCGCACATAGTAGGCAATGACTCGGTTTCGTTTCCATTAAATTCTACAGACTGGTAACAGGATAATTAGGAACAAAGACATTAAAAAAATTCTAAACTACCTCGGCAGAAAACACATAATTTCTAATTTTCTCATAATCTTTGTTATGTTTCTGCATGTTGAATGTACCCACATAATTGTACATAGTCTCATGCCCCTTTCCCCAAATGGGAAGGCAAAAGTATATTACCTACATCTTGAAATCAGGATGTAGGTAATAGTTAGTCAAAGGGCTTGCTTAGGCCTTTGGTCCCTAGGCGGCGGAGCGGGGGCGTGAGGAAGATCCTTACGCTCCGGATGTCCGCCGCCGGAGGAGGGGGCGCAGGAGACGCGCTTATGTCGCTCTCCTGCCCTCCACCTAGGGGCTTCGGGTGGCTGAGCCTCAGGGGACCCTGCCACCCGTAAATTAAGAGCCCCAAGAGGGCGCGCGCGGTGTTCCCGCGCGCCTTCTTGCGTCGACAGGGGAGAGCAGTGAGGCTCTCCCCTGGGGACAAGGGGTGGCCGGGTCCGTTTGACCCGGCCCGCACCCACACGGAGGGGCTGGCTATGAATGAATCTTTTGAGAGCTCCCGACTGACTCCCCCCCTCCCCTCCCCCTCCTACATTGGGTGAGTGAGGGAACACCGCAGGTTTTTTAGTGGGTATACCAGCACTTCATGCTGGGAGTCCCACATACCCCGGCGGTGCCGTACCCTAGCCGGCGGACAGTGCATAAAGCATTTATCCTGGGAACCAAAAAAAAAAAGGAAGGCCTTTGGTCCCTTGTATAAGCGGGCGAGCGTATTGCCATTTAACGGAAAACAGTTCCAGATAGAAAAACCTAATAACCACAGGGTTATTAGGTTTTTCTATCTGGAACTGTTTGTTGGAAGGTCTCTGGGTCGATTGCCGGGTCGACCCAGAGACCTTAGACAGCACAGCAATCGTACCCACTATCACTTCGTTGTGGACGTCTCTGATAGAATTTAGGCTTTCTCCTAACCTATAGGTATCTTTCGACTACAGCAATAAAAGATGAATGAACTAACCTCGGCAATTATAATTAAAATTTTAAATATGCCTGACCTTTTCTAAAATTTACATTTAACGCAGTAGCATATCAATTATGTTATAATTAAAGTCAAAACTAAACAGATTTATGTTTGGTATAATTGATATGTCCTAGGACCATTATTTATGATCTAAGGTTAACGATAATTCAAAATCTATAATTATATTGCTAAGTTGCAAATGTTTATTTATTTTTTGAATAGCATTTTTCTTTGACAGCCACTCTCTCTTCCTACCTACCTATGTATCCCACATGGTGGTAGGGTCAGCTTTCCTTATTCTTCTCCTTTACTTCGCTCTGTCTTCGACATCATCGTCAGTAACATTGCATTCTCTCTTGTCTTTTAGCACTACATATTTCCACTTTGTCTTGAGTCTTCCTCTAGGTCTAGCTTTTTATTTGACTGCTTAGCTAAGGATATATATACTTACCAAAATTATTTTTTTTTTTTTTTTTTAATTCACATTATACTACATCGCGGTTACGTAGCTCGTCATAATACGATTTTGGTAGGCAGTCCTTTCCAATGATTTATCGTAGAAGAACCTACCAGCTTCAAAACGTTTAAAGAAAATGATAGATCTATTTTTGTCGCGCTAGACCCGAACGAAATACGAGGGTGAGTTTTTAAGTTCGCGGAATGGAGGGTATGGAAGGTGGTGGGGGTGCTTGTTTAGTCACTAACGTGTTTAGCAACTAATAATTAGTATATATACCGAGTATTATCATAATGAGGTCATTAGTCTTTGAACTATCGTCCCTCAAGCAACTCAATCTGGAAGAAATTGTGAAGTATGGAGAAAATCGAGTTCCGCGCCGTTATAAAGTTCCTTACCAAGCAAGGAAAAAATGTTCAAACCATTTTGGAAGAGATGTCATCTGTATACGGGGACTCTTGTCCAGGAAAAACCATGGTATACAAGTGGCACAACCTCTTTAAGCAAGGCAGGGAATCAATTGAAGACGATTCCCGGCCTGGGCGGTCTGTTGAGGTCACCACTCCAGATCTTATCAAAAAAATCGAAAAATTAATATTGGAGGATGCACGTTTGAAGAAAAAACAAATCGCAGAGATGGTTGGAGTATCTGAAACGACCATTTTCAAGGTTCTCCATGATCATCTCGGCATGACAAAAGTCAGTGCAAGATGGGTGCCTAGAATGCTCACACCGCCTCAAAAGCAGAAGCGCGTCGAGTGTTCGCGTGCGTTTTTGAGCCAGTGTAATGAAGACAAGGATGGTTTTTTGGAGCGAATTGTTACTGGGGATGAAACTTGGGTTCATCACTATGAACCTGAGTCTAAACAAGATTCCATGCAGTGGCATAAAAAGGGTACACCACCGCCTAAGAAATTCAAGGTGTCGCAATCGGCGGGAAAGCTCATGGCGACAGTTTTTTGGGACACAGAAGGAATTTTGTTGGTTGATTACAAAGAAAAAGGTGTTTCCATAGCCGGAGAACACTAAGCTTCAATTTTAGAGCAGTTAAAAGAGGCAATCAGAGAAAAAAGAAGAGGAATATTGACCAAAGGTGTCCTGCTCTTGCACGACAATGCTCCTGTTCACAAGAGTCGAGTTGCGTTGGCTGCTTTGCACAAGGTGGGCTTCGATATCATTGATCACCCACCTTATAGCCCAGACTTGGCTCCCAGCGACTATTATCTCTTTCTAAATCTGAAAAAAGAGCTTCGAGGAAAGAAATTTTCAACCGATGAAGAAGTGAAGGATGCAGTTTCGGCGTATTTTTCAGAGAAAGACAAAACATTTTTTTATGAAGGTATTCATAAGTTAATTCATAGATCTGAGAAATGTATTAGGGTTTCAGGTGAATATATTGAAAAGGAAAAATAATTTTGTAATATTATTTCATCCCTTTCTATTCCATTCCGCGAACTTAAAAACGCACCCTCGTATGAATGTGCAAGAGAGAGAGATATAATTATGTCGTATGTTTATACCTTTATAATTATCATCGCCGTGTCCTCCATGGTAACTAAACCAATTTATGTTTGTTTTTATATGTAATATGAGAATGCTTTTGGATGGTCTGTATATTATTATTTATTTATTTAATTTGTTTCGTAAATGTTTTTGCTGAATGCGTTAATGTTTTTGTCCGTATAATAATAGAATTATACATTAAATAAACACAAAGAAACATAGCAGTGTAGATATAAATTACATATTTTCTGCTCTAGCGTCGTTATTCATAGAGAATACAGAGGCAATACGTTTGTATTGACAAAACCTTTTCGGTTAATCTGTCATGTCTTGGAATGCCAGACATAATTAGTAACCTATTCGTCATAGACTGGCCGCCAGTGTGCCGCTGCGACTTAACTTATGACGAACATAAGAAGTTCCTTTCCCAAATGTTTCATTGACGATTCGATGGCGTAGTAGTTAGTGTAACCGACTGCCACGCCTGAGGTCGCGGGTTTGTTTCCCGCACAAGTCAAACCATAATTTTCCTCTAGTGCAGTATGTTTTGTTATTTGTGTGCATGAACATGGATGTTTGTCTTGGTCTGTGTGTTTCTATGTATAATATGTAAGTATAATATTTATCCATTGTCTAGTACCCATAGTACAACCTCTGCTTAGATGGTGTTGTGTGTATGTGATGGAAATATTATATTATATTCATTAAACTGCAAGCCTACACTCTACACACACAACATAGGTAAATATCTTAAAAATGTCCAAACGTTTTACGTAACTACACAAAAATTTATAAAACTGATTATCTTTTTTATTTCACACGGCAATTATAATACATGACATCAGTACACAAAAACTACCTCGTGACCGCAAAGAATTTAACAAAAATAGTTGTACCTTGAGAGCCGGATTTTCGTCGCATATAAATACTTTTAAAAAGGATGTTGATTAATATCAGCCCTGTATTAAACTGTCCCATTGCTAGGCACCTGCCTTTTCTCAGTGTGAGATGGGTTAGGCCATACTTCACCACGTAGGCAGTTTGGCAGACATCACATATTTTAGAAAAATGGAGAGCTCTCAGACGTGCTGGTATCCTCACGATATTTTCCTTCACCGTTAAAGCATGCGATAATTTTATATTCTTTTTATTTTTGGGAAAATAAAGAATGCTACAATACAAAATATAAGAACATTGGTACTTAAAAATATCTTACCATATATTCCACAAATTACAAAAAAAAATATATTATTCATTAGGAACTATTGGCACAAATAAAAGTATTGCAACAGTGCCATTTAAAGGAAAGAGATTTACAGCAATACTTTGATAGATAAATAGAAAGATAGATTTTACTAAAATTACTACAACATAATTTAAAAATAAAAATATAAGGTGCAGATATAAAACTATAAATAAACAAACAACAATTAAAAAAAATATGACAAAGAAAAGGTGTTTATTCATAAAAACAACAGACAGTCATTGTCGCTAGGTGAGGTGTTGTTAAGAAGGCTTTTGTGCTGGATCAGCAACTTCATGCTCGAGCATATCTACGACTTCTTTTTTAAACCTTTTTAGATAATTAACTATTCTATACGCATATTACTTCAAAAAGTCAGGGATGCGAGCCTCGAGATCGAACTCGATACATCTACGTGGCGGTCCAACAGTGTCCCACTTTGGTATTGCTGCTTGTTTAGGATGTTATTGATATATCCTTATTGCGTGTAATGTTACATCCCTAACTGATGACAAGAAGGTTGCTTAGAGTTCAGTACATTCTATTATGACATGCCGTCAAGGCATATATATATCAATAACATTAAAGCAAACTTAGAGAAAACAAAGATAAGGCATTTTTTTTTTTTTTTACCTGCGGGAATGCAATGACGCATATCCCTCCGCGGGGGCGGACGGAGGGATTATGTCGGACTCGCCGGGGTAAAATAAAGATGTTAAAAAAGATAATGTACCTCCCGGAATACCGACTAAACCTACCACGGTGTTCCTCGACACAACCACTATCGACGGGGCCGCGCGAATCGCTTTCGCATGCGGTCGCGACCCCGCCGAGGTTACGGCCCACCGTATGAAACGGCAGGCCACTACACGAAAGACCTACCCAAAATAGGCACTACTTCACATAAAACCCTACTGTCTCCCCCCTAGAGGGGAGACGGACTCAACACAGAGGCGCGCGTGGGAACACGCACGCCGCCTCTCGGACCTGGTGCTGAACGGATGGCGGGCAGGCCCACAAAGAAAGATAATGCATTTCAGCCAGCGTAAGTTAACGTCTAAAGACTTAAATATAAGTTTTAATGGTCAAATTATAAAACAAGTTGACACGACTAATTTTCTTGGGTTAATCATAGATCACAAACTAACTTGGAAACCACATATCAATCAACTGTGTAAAAGATTTAGTAATTCCGCCTATGCACTACATGAACTTGCTCAAATTGTAAATGTTGATACACTAATTATGGCATATCATGGTTTGGTAGAATCGATAATTAGATTTGGTATAATCTTTTGGGGCAACTCATCTGATAAAGACCTTATTTTTAAAGCACAAGAACGCTGTATCAGAGCCATGTTTGGATTACAGTCAACCGACAGCTGCGTACCATTTTTCCGTAAGCATAGCATACTAACATTGCCTTCTCTATACACACTAGAAGTAGCTAACTTTGTAAAGACAAACCCAAACAATTTTGTGTTAGCATCTGAAGCTTCTGATCGGCAGCAAAGAGACACGACTCGACTATGTATACGAAAAACTAACACCGCACTAATGCACAAAAGCATTATGCACATGGCTACCGTTATATATAACAAAGTACCAAAAAGTATAAAAGAATTATATTTAAATTTATTTTAGGGCAAATTAAAAATGACTTTAAATGACAACTGTTATTACAATATCTCAGATTTTCTATTGGATTGGTTATAATCTAGACATTAACTTTAATATTTAGACATTCACAATTAATATTCTGACATTTAAAATTTATTACTATAAGTAACTAGAACAATAATTAATAATGCTATGAATTATCATATACTTTTTAATAAATCATTAAGTTATCTGTTTAATATTAATGTTTCAAATAATTTAGAATATGTATGATCATTTCAATAGAATTGTATATATTTGCACGCCCTTTGTGGCAAAACTCAGCGCACTTGTGAAATTTTGTAACATCTCTGTTAACCTGTGTTTAGCAAATAAAATATTATGATTATAATTATGATGATCCTTGTTTTTCTAAGCCTTTGTCGTCTTACTGCCAGTTTTGCCTGTATTCTATATCTTGAACCGTATTGAGAATTGATTAAAATTTTACCAAAATATAATTAAGAATAAGTATTGCCATTCAACGTGACAATGCTGCCAATCTTCTGGGCACGTTGCCAATTGACGACGATGCGGAGGAATATTATGACGCTTTATAATTTTGAAATTTTATTTGACTCTATAGTTTATATTTCTTGTAAATAATTTGTGTATATATTATATTAATTATTTAATTATGTCACTAAAATAAACATACTAAAATAGATTAATCTAACCAGTAGGCGAAATTGTTTATACAAAACTTAAAGCCGGGCCAAATGTTAAGACTGCGTCAAGCGTAAGACGCTGTTGGACTGAATAACAGAGCTCGATATTCAAATCGGCGCGCGGCCGCCATAGTGAAATTGTATGGAGGATTTGAAGTGCTTTATTGATAAATATGTACAATTATTGTCAACCAATAACTTAAATATTTGGGACAGACAAATTGTAATATAAACTATTTATGTTTCGTTTAAGCTGTAAAATAGGATAGATATCTACTGTTATAAACTAAAAATCACGTAACACAAGCTTACGTTTTTGCATTTTTCGTGCAAATTTACGTAATTTTGTATTTACGTAATTTATATTATCATAAATTATTTTAAGTTTTTTATACGGAGTAATTGTAAACACATTCATTGTTATGGTAAATGTATATTTTATATTTGTTATAAACAAAAAGTGTTGATTTTATCAACTTAACTGTGACCGCCTGTTTTGGCACATTTCGCTCGGCTCAGTCTTGAGAACATATCTATTATTAAAATAGGGACACGGGCAGGGTCAGGGGATAGCATAATGATTAAAACAGTCACATCGCCATTGCCTTTACGTTGAGTATTGTGGGTTCAATGCAAAGTCCACCGTAATACACGAATTATTTCTAGTACGTAATCCTTTTCATTTAAAAAGAAAATAAATTGTTGCTTGTTTTTGTGTGTAGATTAAGGAAAGATTACAGGCTGATCCTGTCCGAAGTCAACAAAAACATATAATAATCAAAGATTAAATGTATTAAACATTTCTTGAACACTTAAATTATCTCATATAACTGGCTGTCCGATTTCACCCACGTTTATGATTACTGCTCCGCTCTCGTGACTTATTGCGTGATGTTATGTAGTCTATGTTACTTTAAGATAAAAAAGCTTCCTAATGGTGAAAGAATGATTAAAATAAGGTAAATAATTTCAGAGTTTATCCAAACAATTTAAACTACGGTCTCGGTGGCGTAGTAGTTAGTATAACTGACTGCCATGCCTTAGGTCGCGGGTTCGATTCCCGCACAAGTCAAACATTTGTGTGCATGAACATGGATGTTTGTCTTGGTTTGAGTATTTCTATGTATAATATGCATGTATTAACAAAAAAAAAGTATATACATATGTATGTTTATCCATTATCTAGTACCCATAGTACAAGATCTGCTTAGTTTGAACTAGATGGTGTTGTGTGTATGTGGTAGAATATTATAAAAGAGAATATTATAATCCTAACTAATATTAAAATGTGAATGTGAATTTGTGTGTTACGTTGTCACGCCTTAACTACTAAACACAATCGCATACACACACATAGTACCTTTCATTCAGAAAAAAGTACTGTTCCCGCGAGACAGAAATTTACTGTCACAATCTACATTAACGCGAGCGAAACCGCGGGCAAAATCTAGTCGATGAAAAAGAAACAAACAAATCTTTCGTCTTTGTAATATTATATATAAAATTCTCGTGTCACAATGTTCGTTCCCGTACTCCTCCGAAACGGCTTGACCGATTCTCATGAAATTTTGTGAGCATATTGAGTAGGTCTGAGAATCGGCCAACATCAATTTTTCATACCCCTTAGTGATAAGGGTTGTCCAACCCTAAAATTTTTTTTAAATCTTTTGGTCAAAACATTTTTTTATGGCAAAACAACGTTTGCCGGGACAGCTAGTATTAATATAGATAAATTATTGTAATAAAATAAAAAGGAAATAAAATTATGAATAAAAAAGCCAGTTCGTAGTAAAATACATATAAGAAGAAACAGGCAAGAAACTCATGGCCACTCCTTTCAATCGCCAATTGTATACATTCAATACATATCAATTAACTAGCTTACCCGCGCAACTTCGTCTGCTTCACATAAAATAATTTTCTTCGTTTTTGCAACATTTTTCATTGATGCTCCGCGCCTATAAGTCGTACCGTAATGTTATATACCCTATAGCCTTCCTCGATAAATGAGCCATCCGACAATAAAATAATATTTCAATTCGAACCAGTAGTTCCTGAGATTAGCGCGTTCAACCAAACAAACAAACTCTTCAGCTTTATAATATTAGTACAAATTTACTTATTTTTTTATAGATGCTGTCATAATTTACCGTTTGGCGATGCGGTCATCATCATACGTATACAGTGGTGCCAATTCTGTTGTCACAAAATTCTCTAATCTTAGCTAAAAATCTCTAAAATTTAGTTTAGTCCTGTCAAACGACATTTCGTATTCTGAAATCGCTAAAAGTGACAGGACTAAAATAAATTTTAGAGATTTTTAGCTAAGATTAGAGAATTTTGTGACAACAGAATTGGCACCAGTATGTATAAAAAATCCCTGTCAAATCCATTAAGGGTTTGTTTCTCGCTTATCAAACATGCTAAGAAAAATAATTTAAAAAATCTTTATCATCGTAAAACGTCTTCATAATATTTTTAAGTACAGGTATTGATCAGCAATTTTACTCTTAAATAAAAAAATTCGCACAGTCTAGCAACACTCCACTAAACTTGACAAGGACGCGGAGCGTGGCATTGTACTTTTGGCGGCATTTTTCTAAGGCGTAGGTAGGTAGGCGCGGCGTAGCGCGGCGCGGCATCGGTGAACCTTTATGAACTTTAGTGATACCTAGCTATTATGATTATTAAGTTGTCGGTGTTGCCATGGGTAATCCATTAACATATTATTTTAAATAAATTAAATTTACTGAGGTAATTTTTTTGTTCGATTTTTATAAAAGGATGTCAGTTACGTACTCATTATAAGATACTGTATAACACTTTTAAGGATCGGATAGAGTTTATTATACACACTGTATATTGACTGCACGAGTGGCGTAATAGTTGAAGTGGCCGCCACTGCGCCGAGTGTTGTAGGTTCGATCCCCACGCAGGCCAAAAAGTTTGTGTGATCCATATATTCCGAGTCTGTGTGTTCTTTGTGTCCGTTTTTGAATGTTAGTGAAGTAGTATCCTAACTAATATTATACATACGAATGCGAGTTTGTCTGTTTGTTTGTTACGCTTTAACGGCTAAACTACTCGACCGATCATCAGGAAATTTCGCAGACACGTTGTCAGGGGAACAGAAAACGACATAGGATACCTGTCATAAAGAAAAGTGCTGTTACTAACCTAACCAAACCTACATTTAAGCGGGCGGAACCGCGGGCAAAATTTACTTTAAAAATAAATGTTTTATAAATGATGTGGTTGTACAGTGGTGCGACCACTTCATTTATAAAACACTAGCTGTGCCCGCGGTTTCACCCGTGTTTATGATTACTGCGCCACCCCCATGGATCGCAGCGTGATGTTATATAGCCTATAACCTTCCTCGATAAATAGGTTTTCCAACACTAAAAGAATTTTTCAATTCGAGCCAGTAGTTCCTGAGATTAGCACGTTCAACCAAGAAAACAAATAAACAAACAAGCAAACAAACTCTTCAGCTTTATAATATAAGTATAGATTTATGTTATAAATGAAGTGGTCGAATATAAATTCACTAACATATACTTCATTGATTTGTTTGCGTGTATGAGGAATGTTATGAAATTGAATGAAGCCAGAGAAGTGTGTCAGGATCGTTGCAAATGGAAATCAGTAGTCTCTGCCTACCCCTCTGGGAAACAGGCGTGAATCTATGTATGTGTGTAAGTGTGGAATATGACATTGTTCAAATGCCCGCCTCAGCTTCTTACAGTGGCACGGATGGTCGGACGGATGGTCCAATTTTCATTGACTCTTCCGCATAGAACCGGCTGAATTTGAGCGTTCTTGTTATGTTCATCTTTAAGACATGGGTCGATTGTGGTTTATTTGCATAGACCAGCGACTTCAAGAAATTCCACAATAATTTTATTTTGAAATTATTGGAAAGCCCTTTTACATATGAAACGAGTATCAGAACAGATGTGCTTGGTAATTTTATTTCCTTATTACAATAGTGGTCAGCGATAGCTCAGTGGGGAGACCAACAGACTGCAATGCAGAGGGTCTCGGGTTCGAACCCACGTCACGCACCTCTGACTTTCGGCAGTTATATGACTTTTCGAAATTATGTGCGTATTGATTAACAATTATCGCCTGCTCCGTGCCTCGGAGTGCACGTTAAGCCGTCGGTCCCGGCTGCCATGAACATCTATGGCAGTCGTTATTGGGAAGTCAGCGCCCTCTAATATCCTGACACTGGTCTAGCCTTAGGGTATCGTTAGCCTTCGGGTTGCGGAGGTCAGATAGCAGTCGCTCCGTGTAAAAACTGATATCCAGTCAAACCCGGTTAGACTAGAAAGCCGTCCCCAAGTGACTTGGGAATAATAAAGCCTAGAGAGAAGAATAGTGGTCAAAATTCGACCGTTTTAAAGAGAAAATTTGTTTTATATATTTCCACATAAATTTAAACTTTATACATTTCTCCATATAAACATTAACTGTGCAATACCTACAGTCCTTGCGTGAGCAAAATATATGTATATTTTGACCGCGACTTTACTCGCGTAATGTGATAATGTACATAGGTTAAGTTACATTAGTAACAGTAGGTACTATTTTCTAGAACAAAGGTACTTTACGTCCTTTTCTGTTTCCTCACAACGTGTATGCGAAAGGGGAATGCTTACTCTCCATAGTGTCTCAAGCCAAAGATGGACATCAAAAATTATTATAAAAATTGAGTATTTTAAGATCTTAAAATACTCAATTTTAAGATCTTAAAATATATAACAGTATTGTAATCTAAAAAATATATTGAAATTGACGTCAAAATTTTATAAATACCTATAAAAAATAAATGTTTTGAGGCTATTTTTCTATACGAAAATGTGTCTGGCTGTGAGATAATTTAAAAACATCTCTTTTCTCAATGCTATATTATTTAATTATGATAGGAGGTGTGTTTGTAATATATTTTTATCCAGTTATACTTAACAGGGTATGAAAAAAAATACACATTTATTATTTTAAACGTCTATAGTCTCTTCATTGTCATATATAACAAATCATATAGAAAAGTTACCCCGATCCTTTTCCTATCCTTTCCTTTGTCCTTTCCCCCTTCATTCCTTTTTAAAGGGCTGGCAACGCACTTGTAACTCCTTTGGGGTTGCGGGTGTCCATGGGCGGCGGTAATCGCTTACCATCAGGCGATCGGTCTGCTCGTTTGCCAACCTATAGGATAAAAAGAAAAAAGAAATGGCGCAAGATATGAGTCCAATATAATTATGCTCTATATTGGACTCATATCTTGCCCAATAGACTTACTCCTTTTAACATTTTTTTGTAAATTGCAGTGGCCTCAATTTGAATGAAAGTATATACATATTTTTTACGACAAAATCAATTGGAAAGTAATTTTTTCTCTAGCCTCTTGTCCACTCGTGGTCTTAGATGGGCGTTCCCCTTTCATGATGATCGGTCGAGTAGTTAAAGCGTGTAAGCATAACAAACAAACAAACAAACTCACATGCGCATTTATAATATTAGTTAGAATGAGTATTCTCAAAATATCACTGAATTTTTAAATAACCAGTACATTTTGTATAGAAACCATACTTCTAACAATTTCTCGACAAAATACTAAAACCATTGGGAGACCTGGGAATGAAACTCAAGAATTCACGTTCAGCGGTCGATTTCACTACCGCAACACCATTGTTTATTACGTCATATATAATAAAATTACAAACTTACGCCATAAAAATATATTATATATCGCTTATCATTATATAAAATACAACTAAGTAGATTAAATTTTATTAAATTAAACTTGGTATATTAACATTTAATTGTGTTATATTATTGCATTGTTACGCAACAGTATCTATACGTATAAAATGCTTTGTTCTGAATGACTGACTTACGGATCAACGCACAGCCTAAACCGTTGATCGTTGAGACTTGAAACTTGGAGGGTGTGTTCTTTGTATGACGTAGGTATCCGATAAGAAAGGATTTTCCAAAATTCTACCCCTAAAGGGGTGAAAAAGGGGGGCAAAGTTTGTATAGGACAACGTGATTCCTTGCTCCAATCTACATCAAATTTTGCATAAACATTCTTTAACAGAATTGATGGAAGACGTGTTTCGTATTTTATTGAAATTCATTCATTCAATAGCGGGGTTAAAAAGGGGTAGAAAGTTATTTTTGGGGGTGATTTGCTTCGAAGTTGATATCAATACTCCGGGCCCGGCCTCGCCGGTCGCTTGCCTTGCTACCTGTTCCTGGCCACGCCCAGCCGCCGCCGCTAGGTGCCGCGCGGCCAGTCGATAGAACACTTCACCACGGAGTGTATGTCGCTCGAGCTTGCGCCCGGAGTACGAGTATACGTATTTATGTAATACTCGTATAAGACGCCTAGCTGTACCAAAAACCTGTGTAAAAGTTTAATCTGTGCTATTGCTGTTCAATAAACTTTCTGTGATCTATCCTTTCACTCTTATTCTCCTTCTTGAATATTTGAATGAAAAACACGCAGAGCTTAGGAAAGGACATAGGTTACCATTTGTTGTAAAAATGGCACACGGAGGTTGAAATAAGGGATTAAAATTTGTATGAGAATTCGTCATTATCGCGCCTAAACCACAACCGATTTTGATGAAATTTGGTAGAGAGATAAGCTAGACTTTGGGATAGGACATAGGCTACTTTTTGTTGTAAAAAAGGGCATGCGGGGGTTGAAATAAGGGATGAAAGTTTGTATGGGAATTTGTCATTATCGCGCTTAAACCACAACTGACTTTCATGACATTTGGTACAAAGATAGACTTTTGTTGTAAAAAAGGCCATGAAGGGGTTGAAATAAGGGTTTAAAAGTTTGTATGGGAATTTGTCATTATCGAAGATAAAACCATGAGACTATGTATTTAGGCACTTGATAAGAAGGCATTAAGTAAACATTTAAACCAGCGATTTTAAAATTTCGGCCTACATGGGGATGAAATAGGCGACGAAAGTTCGTATGGAAGCCCAGACAAATCTGTCTATTTTTACAATATGTAGGTATATTTATCGGAAACATTGTATAATTAGTAAAAATGCCGTCTTTATATACAGTGTGACTGATTAAACATTGTAAATACTTAAGGACATGATAATTTATATACTCAGACGTAAAGTATTAAAAAAAAATCGTGTAACCTGCAAAGAAAACCTTTATGAAAATTTGTATGAAATATCCATAAAATGTGGACACTGTGAGCGTCGCACACAGCTGTCGGAGGCTAATGACCTTTGATAAGAAAAGGACGGGCGGGGGTGCAAATTCTGGGGAGTAAAGGGTGCGGTAGCGCAGGGTGGGGACGGAGGTTTTGTTTAGCTTGTTTAGCTTTTAGGTATATGCGCAAGAATGTCCGCACATTAAGTTTTTATTGGAGAACCAGGTCAAATTTTAAGTACCTATTTTTTTAGATATTTGACTGATTTTTTGACTGATTGATTAAATACCCCCTTCTTCAATATGTTCAGTCTTTTACCAAGCCTGAATACACGTCGCGCGAATGCGGGATACCACAAGCGCCATACACAATGAACGATGTGCTGATGGCGGCGCAGCGCGACTTATTGAGGGAGTCTGTAACATTAGCAAAAGCGGCGAGTGCGGAAAAATGTTGCAGCAGTGTAAGCTGTTGGTTTGGGATGAATGTACGATGTCCCACAAAAGAGCAATCAAGGCACTATACCGCACCATGAAAGATATCAGGAGCTACCGGGGTATCATGGGAGGAATGGTCGTACTTTTAGCTGGTGACTTTAGACAGGTTATTACTAGGGGTACGCCGGCAGATGAAATAAATGCCTGTTTGAAGGCGGCTGTATGTACACGTAAAAAGTTTTATCTGAATACAAATATGCGACTACAACTACACGATTCTCACGCAGGGCAATATGCGGCTACTTTTCTAAAAGTTGGCGATGATTGTATTCTAACAGACAGTAACGGACGGCATGATTACATAAAATACGTGAATTCAGTCTAATTGTCCATAACACAGATGAATTAAATAATATATAATGTCTATCCAGATCTACAAATAAGTATGGGCAATCGAGAATGGTTGTGTGACAGGTTAATTCTGGCGCCGACAAATGAGACAGTAGGCCAGATAATCGAATAAATTATGTCAGATGTTGGGGGAAGTGTTGTCATGTACCTCTCAGTAGACAATATTATGGACACTGAACAAGTGACATCGTATCCTACAGAGTTTCTTTATGTTAAGCATAGGATGGAAAACATAAACGTAGTTTATAAAAATGTGATAAAAGAAGGTATTTCCTAAAATGATGAAATATGTCCTAAAGATGAACATAACACAGGCCATCGCTCATATTCAGCCGGATCTATGCGGAAGAGTAATTGAAAATTGGACTACTCGGATCCGTGCCAATGTAAAAAGCTGAAGTGGGCATTTGAACGATGTCATATTCCACACTTAATGGAACATGTAATAATAATAATATCAGCCCTGTATTAAACTATATTAAACTGTCTAAACTGTTTGAAAACTGAAATAAACATAATAAACTGTATTAAATTGTTCCACTGCTGGGCACGGGCATCTTCTCAGTGTGAGACGGGTTAGGCTATATAATATATAATCCACCTGGCCTAGTGCCGGTTGGCAGACTTCACATATCTTCGAGAACATTATGGAGAACTCTCAAATATACAGGTTTCCACACGATGTTTTCCTTCACCGTTAAAACACGCGATATTTAATTATTTAATACGCATATAACTTCGAAAAGTCAGAGACGCGCGCCTTGGTTGACGGTTTGGACGGTTTCGCGTTAGGCTCTCGCTACTACTATACATGGACCATTCAAATAAAAAAAAATGTTGTTAATACCTCACACACAGCATGTTTTAGTTCATTTCAACATCCGTCCTTATTGGAAAACCCTTTATAATAACTAACTTGTATTTTTCAGTATAAGTGAATCATTGTATGATGTTTTAAGAAATTAACTTCTGAAACCATATTATAAATTTATATGCCAATTAATTTAAATGCCATTATTTGTTTGTATGTCTTTTTTAATGTTATTAATCAAACTTTTTCGTAATTTCTCAAACGAGCATAGATAATTTTTTTTGTTTATGCATGCCGTGGCAGCCTGTAAGTAAGGTAGCACTATGTTATGTATCCGTATTTATGTTTTAACGCAATATTTTAGTTAGTATACGCTTTGTTGGTTGTTCATAAATAAATATTATTTTTGCTAGTAGGCCCTAAGTATTCATGTCCTTTTCGTTGTCGTCTTATAGATTGGTTTTTTCTTTGAGAAAGTGGCCTTAGTACTCGATACTGTGCTTCTAGTTTTAGCTTCCATCGGCACTGCAACAATGTCAAGTTTTAAGTTCTTGGATCACTATACGGATGACCTTGCAGTTAAAGCGGTCGGCTGCCATTACGCCGAGTGTTGTGGATTCGATTCCCAAACATGACAAAAATTTATTTTGTTCTGTATAGTGTTTCTAAGCATTTTCAAAGTAAAGCCCAAATTAATGAATAGCATTTAAAACCTCTTAAAATATATCACTTACATGCGACTTGGAACAGACCAAAAGGCGTAAAAGATTCGGCAGATGTCTTTATAATAATAATAATATCAGCTCTACTGCTGGGCACGGGCTTCTTCGCAGTGTGAGAAGGGTTAGGCCATAGCCTAAGAAGAAAAGGCGGCCCAGTGCGGACTTCAAATATCTTTGAGAACATTATGCAGAACTCAAAGACACTGGTTTCCTCTCAGTGTTATTCTTCACCGTTAAAGCGAGGGAATATTATACTTAATACACACATAAATGTGAAAAGTCAGAGATGCGCCTTAGGGTCGAACTCGAGACCTCTGTGTAACCCAACGGTCTCCCACTAGGCTATCGCTGGTAGTAGTCTTATTAACCTCTGAGTCTTCTTCGAAGAAGTTAATGAAAACACTATGTAGGTCTGTGTGTCTGTTTGTTAGTGACAGTTTGTTAGTGTCAGGCATAGCTCCGGGACCACTGGACCGATTGACTTGTAACTTGATGTACAGACACCTTGGGGTCATCCCTCGGTCGAGTTTTAATATGGGCCCTGTGGATCAAAAAAACCCCGAGATATAAGGGTCACAAGTTCATAAGGTCAGGGGATACTCACCAACAGAGTGATTTGGAAGTCCAAGGGAGAGGCTTTTGCCCAGCAATGGGACAATATAAAAAGCTGATGGAAAAAGTCACATGAAGAGGAAGAAGTTGAATCCTTGGTTTTTACACCCATCACGTTATTATTATTTTCAGCCTGTATTGTTCCACTGCAGGGCAAAGGCATCCCTCGATTCGATTCGATTCCCACACGGGACAAACACTTATGTGATCCAGAAATAGGTGTTCCAAGCCTGGTTGCTCTTTGTGTCCGTCGTTTAAATGTTTGTAAGGTATCCCGCGAAACAGGATATATTCCTTGTGCGGGAGTTGTCTAGTGTTAAAAAAAAACTTACAATGATTGGGCGGTGGAGTCTCATCCGTACTATTATCCAGAACGGTAGTAGTCCAGAGATCATACTCCGGCAACCACATGCCATAATCAATCGGCTCAAAGCCGTAATCGGTCATATAGGTAGGTCCACGGTACTCTACTTGCGTCAATGAGAAGTCGTCGTAAGAAGCACCTTCTTGCCATCTCCACGATTGCATGTCTAACAATGTGAGGTTCTTATGCCAACCGTAAGCAACCATTTCGAACCAACAAGAGTCGGAGTACTGCAGTTCAACTGATAGGTCGAAAGACGAATCTGTTAACAGAATATTTTAATTATAAACATTTAATTCACACGCGTTGCATAGACGCATAGATAAATACCTTATTGACCAACATACATACAATTTGTGATAGTATTTTTCTTTTTTCTATTGCAAATTAATTAATGTAGTTATTCAAGATTCATTTACTATATATTTACATTATTCATTTTCATTTCAAAGATAAAAACATTATAAAATACACATATTTATTATTATAAATTTAAGTGTTTATACAACTTATTAACTATGTTAGTGATGCTTCTCTTGCACTCTGTTTTTCTGAGTTCATTAGCACTTGTCCACGGAAGCGACGGAACAAAAGTCCTCCTTCATGAATACATTGATTAACCAAGATGGCGGTCGCACCTCGAACGCCTTGAATTATGCTTATAGTGGCGGTGTAGTCAGTACAGCACTTTTAATTCGAAGTACTTAATAAAATTATATGTCCTTCCCCGGGTTTTAAACTGTATCTGTACCAAATTTCATCTAAATCGGTTTAATTAATATTTATTTATTTTTAACTTTATGCATAAAACAATACATCGGCGGACTTAATGTCAAGGGCATTCTCTGCCAGTCAACCGCAGGGTGAAGCAAAGAAAAAAATAAATTTAAAATTTAAAAACACATATTGAAGGAAAATATGTAATTCACCATTTTATGGTGGCGGCCATCTTGGATTTGCAATTTATCATAGTGTATAGTATTCTACTAGTCAAGTCCTTTCATTTGATACCCATATTGAGGGAGTCGTGAAAAAATATGTAATCCGCCATTTTGTGGCGGCGGCTATCTTGGACCGATTTTCATCAAACATAACTAAGAACACTCCCGACTAATTTACCTTTCAAATAAAAAAAACAAAATTAAAATCGGTTCATCCGTTCGGGAGCTACGATGCCACAGACAGACACACACACACACACACACACACACACACACAGACACGTCAAACTTATAACACCCCGTCGTTTTTGCGTCGGGGGTTAATAAAATGAAAATGAAGTAGATGCTAGAGTAGCATGGAACATACTTGTACATAATATATACATACAAATAAACATATTATATAAACTAAATAAAATATATACTCATATATATGTATTCATATAGATATAGATACATGCATAAATAAATACATACATATATACAAAACATACGTATTATATTAATGATGAGAAGAATCTGATAAACTGTCGAGGAGGAGAGCACGTACTTTTACCTTGAAACTGTATTGTGTTGTAGTTTGTGGACATCCTGACTTCATGAGGGAGCGCATTCCATAGTATAACAGACTGGAGGAAGAAAGAAGAATGAAGGAAATCAGAATTATGAGAGGGACAAAGTAAGAGGAGGTTATTGGAAGAACGAAGATTTCTGTCATGTTTAGAATATAGGTATTGGAAAAGGCAGGTTAAATGAGTGAAGGCATTTGGTGAGGTTAGAACAGAAAATAATACTGTAAGGACACGCAAACTACAGCGTTGACGAATGGGTAACTATTTTAAAGTGGATCTATGAGATTAAATATGGTCATATTTACGAAGATTATAGATGAATCGAATGCAGTTATTTAGAAGTCGGTCATATTTATTGAGTAGATCTGCATTCAGGTCATA
This sequence comes from Catocala nupta, assembly GCA_963675205.1. NCBI lineage: Eukaryota > Metazoa > Arthropoda > Insecta > Lepidoptera > Erebidae > Catocala > Catocala nupta. Next base: position 18,520,399 of record OY776102.1, on the reverse strand, counting down.
GTAACACATATCACCGTAGTCAATTAAGGGAAAGATCAAAGTCTGCACAAGCATTATTTTTGTCTCAGATGGGCGAAAATTCTTTAGGAGATACAAGGTTTAGCCGTGAACAGGTAACAGACAGAAAGAGTTACTTTCAAATTTATAATATTAATTATTGATATGTTAGTTTTTCATGACTGTACTTTCTTTTTTAATAATTCAGAAAATATGAGTACTAATTTTAATAATGAAGATGTATTGATTGAGACATTGTATCTCTTGAAAGAGATCCTTATTAAATGAATTTGTGATGAAACATAATAATATCAGCCCTGTACCAAACCGTCCCACTGCTGGGCACCAGTCTCTTCTCAGCGTGAGAAGGATAAGGCCATAGTCCACCACGCTGGCCTAGTGCAGATTGGCAGACTTCATATATCCTCGAGAACATTATGGAGAACTCTCAAAGATGCAGGTTTTCTCACGATGTTTTCCATCACTGTTACAGCGAGCGATAACTAAGCATATAACTCCGAAAAGTCAGAGATGCGTGCTTTAGGATCGATGTCAAGATCTCTGCTCTGCAGACCAACGGGCCATCCAATAGGCGACCGCTGCTTTTGGAAAATACGATTTGACGAAAATTCTCTTTTGATATACATATGTACATACATGAAAAAGCATCTCCTTAGTCCGATAAAGTAACAGACCTAGGTAACACTACGTCAGGATGTGGTATGTAGGGCTCTGTTCGTTGTCTACACCACTACTTACCATCAAACGGAGTGTACTCCTTAATACCAGCTACAAATAAAACAGCAGCAAGTAACTTACATTTGTAGAAGTAGCAAGGCTTGCCGAAATTCTTCCTGTCACAGTAGTGATGTATCATCATCATAGTGCTTGCCGATGCGTTGATTATAGACAATGTTAGACAAGTGAACTCGACGTGATCTAGTAGAGTCAACTGAAAACATAAACAGCTATTCATATATTATTCATACGCCAATATCTCCTCTCGGTGGTGCAGTAAGAAAAGATAACTCTCGCACTAGGATATTATAATGATTGATATTACTATTTGTGACCTACTGCACAGACTTAGTTGGAGATGAAGAATCGTTATGTTGTCCTACTTATTCCTTTGCAAGTCTGTTTGTATAAACTCATCTCTTTTATTCATGATGTTGATTTTTTTTGATCCGCGGGCGACTTTACAAACTTTCAAACAACGGACACAAAGAATAATTATTTGTGGACCACACGAATTTGTGTTCCGTGTGGGAATCGACCCCACAACACTCGGCGCAGTGTCAGTGGCAAGGCGACCACTTACACCACTACGTCATCTGTGCAGTCGAATTTAAGGAGGCCTAGGGCTAAAACGTAATCGAATAACTAATTTATTGTATTCGAAATATTCGATTATTGTCGATCTAATCGCTACTTCGAAGATATTCATACCACACCTATAACCCCGCACGGGTATGCAAATCTGTACTACACTTACATTTCACTGACTATGGTCTTAGGTACTACATTATAAACTCCACTCACCGTGCTGCTACAAAAAATACTTGAGAGAATAACCTGATAACAATTTGCCCACAAATCGATCCCGAGACCTTATGCACGGCAGTACTATTGCCGAGCCAAGCGTCCAAATATTTTTTAGATCTACCATAACAGGCAAGCCGAATGACGTTTACGGAGTAAAATCTCCGTGCCAGTACAGAGAATGTCTTGACTAAAGAATCTATTAACATTATGTCCTACATCAAACTTGAAGACTCATGCACAGTCGCTTTCAACGATACTGCTGCTTTTGGCTTATACAAGGGGGCAGGCAGGTAAGCCGTGAGTAACCCTGGATAGTCTGGTGTATACACTAGACAATCCAGGGTTAGTCACGGCTGAGGTAGACCTTTGGATATTTAATTCTATGTAATATTGTCTTACGCTTAAGCGAATATTATACATTGAAATTAAACTATTTTATACGAATTTTATCGCGTTGTTTATCTTAAAATACCTACTATTATAACATAATATTGAAACTATTAAACTACTACTGTTACACTTTTCTACTATTTGAGTTATTTAAAATATTAAACTATCTAGATTTAGGTTTACCCGACGTTTTGGTTGCTTTTCAACAGGTCACCATATCCATGTAGCTTAATTTCGATCTAAATTCTATGTGCATAGGATATTGCCGTTTAGGTCTATACCTAAACGGCAATATCGTATGCACATAGAATTTGTGGCCCCATTTCCATAGAGAAAGAATAGAAAGAATCAACTGGACAGAAAAGAAGAAGGACCTTGTCCAAGAAAATCGCAATAAGGACATCAAACAAGGAAAAGTGGAAGGAAACAGAGGAAGGGGCAGACCCAGAAGGGCATTTAATTACCAAATAAAGCAAAGGCGAATGTCATGTTTTATAAAGAAGTCAAGGTATTGGCCGAAAATCGAGAAAGATAGCGTATACTCCACCGACAAGAGCAAAGCTCTTAAATTTTAAGAAGATGGCCACAGAGATAGTCCCAAAAGAAAGTATTTACTAACGTTATAAATCATACGTTGGCGCTGATTGTTATCGGTCACCAATAGAATATTTTCTCTGTACAAAATCTGTTGCATCTCCTCCGTGTCACAATCCCCATACCGCTGTATTGCAAATGCTATACCAGCTGCAATAAAAAAATAATAGTAGGTTATGTTGGGTTAGTAACAGTACTTTTTCTGGATGAATGGTACCCTACGTCTTTGCCGGTTCCCCTGATGAGGTGTATGCAAAATTTTACGATGAATTGACGAGTAGTTCAGGCGTGAAAGCGTAACAAACAAACCAACTCACATTCGCATTTATAATATTAGATAAGATATAAAAATATTCATAAGGAGGCCCACCGGCAGGGTACAGGGACCAAGCTACCCGTGATTAGGGACAAGAACCCCTCGAATATCGCCTTCTGTATCAAGGACTTGTTCCAGCAATCAAATATGCACATACATATTGTCATATGTTTCTCTTATTACCAGTATTTTTCTAACATATTACATTAGAAAAATACCCGGCCCTTTAGGAGGCTTACACGGATATGGATTAAACGAAAAGAGGCCCTTTGAGAGTTTAATCTAAAGTGGGATGGAGTACCTATGGCGGCACCAGCCGCAGCAGGCGTAGGACCATTGTTACGTATGGGCTCTAATATATCTGGGCTATGCGTATAGGTATTTGATGGACCGATATAATGATCATATGCTTATAAGTATCTATTATTTTTATGAAAGACTAGATTTTGCTCGCGGCTTTGCTTATGTTAGTAACAGTATTTTATTTCTACTTAATAAAATAACATAGGTTATCTATGTTACTCGGTGATAATATAGCTTTCTAATGGTGAAACAATTTTTAAAATCGGTTTGTTGTTTTTGAGTTTATTCTTTACAAACATACAAACAAAAATCAAATATTTGATTCTCTTTCACTGGGCAATATTCCTGTGTTGAATTTAAAAACTTTAACGGACACAGAAAACCCAGACACAGCACAACTCTTTGTGGATGACATGATATTTTATTCCGTGTGGCGATTGAACCCACAACATATGTCGCAGTTTCAAAACCATTACATCAACCACTGTGCCATCCACGCCAGTCAGTTATCAGACTAATTTGACTTATAATAGTTATGACATAAATAGCCAGAACAAATAACTAAGAAAGTGGCACTTACATCGCAAAATATACTTCTGATCATTAATTTTGGTGATGGTTACTCTCTGGAACTTGTTCAGAGCATACTCTATCCAAGGCAAGTAGCTCATCATATCCAGGTACCGGGATGGGGCACCACACCCCGGTCCTCTGACACCGACTCCGAGCTGAATAAACAAACTACTTAACACATGATCTAGAATCCATAGGAAAATATTACAGACCCTGCGTGCATATCCAACACTAGAACTATCTATAGAAGAAAGAAACATTTATTACGTCAGACAGTGCCACACAATAGAAAAAAAAATCTAATCAAAGCATACAAGAAGGACTTATCATCTAAACTAAGCTTATTTAAAAATAGGACAGCTTCCGTACTACGGTTAATTCCTGTATCAAGGGGGACTTTACAAACATTCAAACAACGGACACAAAGTACCAGACTCGGGACTACTTTGTGGATCACACAAATAGTAAATCAGGAAATTAAAAAAAAAAATGTTCTGTGTAGGATTCGAACCCACATAACTTGGTAAAGTGGCAGTGGCGAGGTGACCACTTAAAACATGTCATAATTGCAGTCAAAAAAAAAATTAAAATAAGGACATTTATGTGTCACACAGTCGTTGCAAGAGTTGTCCAGGTCAGCATTTGTCAGACTGCTAGGACCGGCACTTGTTGTTTTTTTTTTAACTTGATTGATTTTTTTTTTCTTCTACGTTAAAACGAGCGATAAATAAGTATGCATAATGCAATTAACTTTGAAATTACCGAGGTACACATGAAATCAAAACTAGGAAATCGTTGCCCATAAACGAAGAATGGTAATGACTGACCAACTGCCATCGGCCCCAAACATCTCGAAGGACGAGCGCCGCTCCAGCATTCCACACACACACCTCGTTTGTCTGCAGAGAGACAGCACAAGCCACGTGGGGAGGCCGCATCATTGTGCTATACAACTAGAAGAACAAAGCAGATTACATAAGCACACATATACAATAAACGACTGTAAGAGAAAATTCTACTGATATGATAAAAAAGATTTTTAACGCGGCTTCGCTCGCTTAAATGTAGGTTAAGTAAATTTAGACTAGTAACAGTCGCCTGGGCTTCGCAGCGCCGTGAGTTGGTTGCGGCAGTCGAAATGTCATGCCTAAACCTCGGCGGGGTCGCGACCGCATGTGAAATTGATTCGCGCGGCTCCGTCAGTTATGGTTTTGTAGAGGAACACCGTGGTAGGTTTAGTCAGTATTCCGGGAGGTACATTATCTTGTCCACTATCATCATTACCATCTTGCTATTACCCCGGTGGTTACATCCGCCCCCGCGGAGGGGTATGCGTCATGCATTAACCAACGTAACAAAAAAAAAGTAACGCTCTTTTTTCTGGATGAAAGATAAGATATCCTATGTCCTGACCACGTGTATGCGGAATTTGATGACGATCGGTCGAGAAGTTGAGGCGTGAAAGAATTTATAATATTCGTTAGGATAGGGACAGGCAAATAACTATGGTAATCTTAAACCAACCGGCAGAAGCTAGTTTACTGAAGTAGCAGCATTAACAAAAGTTATACCATTTTACCTTAGATTATAAAACAAATCCTTTTTTGTCGGCCTCGATGGCGTAGTGGTTAGTGTAACCGACTGCTACGCCTGAGGTCGCGGGTTCGATTCCCGCACAAGTCAAACATTTGTGTGCATGAACATGGATGTTAGTCTTGGTCTGGGTGTTTCTATGTATAATATGTATGTATTTACAAAAAAAAATGTATATATGTATGTCTATCCATTGTCTAGTACCTAACTAACTAAGCAGAGCTTGTATTATACAAGCTCTGCTTAGTTTGGGCTAGATGGTGTTGTGTGTATGTGATAGAATATTTATTTATTTTGTTCTATAATCTGAGTATTGTACGTTCAATAATAAAAAGCTCACATTGGCTGCGACGTAGAAGTCTTTACACATTTTGCCTGGCACATGCATGACTCTAATAACTTCTTTCTGTAAGTGTTGAAGGTCTGAAACATTTTAATTTTATTTTAAGAGTATGTTGAAATTAAACTACTATATACGGATTCTTTTGAGTCTCCCCGTGACCATGGCTGCTGAAAAGCAACCGATCTCATGAGGTCACATAGTGTGTCCTCGAAGCATCCGGTCGCGAGAATAGCAAGGTCATCTGCATATCCCACTGTGAAGAGCCCTCTGCCGTTCAGTTTTCGTATTAAGTCATCTACCACTATGTTCCATAGGAGTGGCGAAAGTACACCACCTTGTGGGCAGCCTCTGGCCACAATTCCCCTAGTTGTTGAGTTAACTGAGAGTTGTATCGCTCTGTATTTCAGCATATTGTTTATCCACTCTGATAGCGTTGGAGTGACCCCATACGCTGCCAGTGCTTCGGTTATGCTGTTAAAGTTGGTTTTGTCAAAGGCTCCTTCTATATCAATGAGAGCGCCTAGCGTCGGGGAAAGTGTAAACCTAAATATAAATAGATTTAATAGTTTAAATAATTTTATTAGCTTATAAATTAGTAAAATAAAATCAATAGTAGTAGAGTAGTAGTAGTATAATAGTTTCAAAATTTTGTAATACAGTGATGAATAAACAACGCGATACAATCCGTATATAGTAGTTTAATTTCAATGAATAACATTCGCGTAAACAGAAGACAATATTAAGAGTATGTTTCTACAGTAACGCAGCAATCGGAAACTCTTGTATTGTTATATACATAGTTTACACTTGGAAAAGCTATTGTGAATATGTACAATGCAAGCGAATCGGTTGCTTTCACACGTTGTTTGTTGGCATAATCTACGCTATCGATCCCTTAACTATAGGAAGTCCATTTGGTGCTCCCTTGATTCGCAGACAGAAATATTATAAAATTTTGCGGCAGAGGCCGGCGGGTGCCAAAAACAAATTTATTTACACAAACAAACAAACAAAATATGAACTAAATGATATGAGGATAAAGAATAATTTATTTGTTTTTCCTAAGAATAACTAATACAACAAAAAAATGGGTCAAAAATCATTGAGTAGAATTTATTTAAAGTAAGTATTCTGTGTATTGATTATTCTATGAAATGATAATATGAGAAAATTTATGTGAAATGAAATTCTATAAAACTAGTGTCTATAAACAACGTACAACCATTCCATTTCTATACAGTGAACCAGTAGTAGAATACAAGGATGTGCTATATAGCTATATTGGCCTGGTATTTATACAAGGTTATAATATAACTTTTCCAGTCTTACCTTCTTTCATTTTGACCACGTAAAATGCAGGGTTCTTTAAAACAGTATTTGGAGCAGGACATAACTGATGGATGTTTCCTGAAAAAAAGTTCCTGTATCGAAGTTATGAAATAATTTCAATACCTACATTACATTGTATTACTTAAGGTTTTGTATTTCTTTTTGTAAATTTTACTGAATTATCATACATGTTTGCTTGCTTTCCTAGTGTCTTATAGTTTTAACCCAATGGTAACCTGTGAACATCGCCGTGGGCTACATTACTACCTACATTTAAGTGATTCTGTTGATTATATTATGTAGTGTGGCTGTTGAATATTTTAAAATAAAATTACCACATTTCGCCAGCTATATTTATAGCTGGCAAAAAGCGCGATAAGTATATTGCATAAGATAAATAATATTTATATACCCATAAGGTCCCGCGTAATATGGAGCGACTTTGGCGTCTACCAGACCCACTCACAGACTTCGTGCTGTTACGAATAATTTCATGACAGAATATCCCAATGATACTTGCCTTGAATCGAGCATTTAATCCTAAACCTTATGCGCAGCAATTACATTCCGCTGTACTAGGCGGCCAAGTCTACTGAAGTGCTTTTGTGGTAAAGAAAATGTTCCTTACGGTTTCTCACAATGTCCCTGAGTTGTACTAGAGCAACAGTGTTGAACGTTTCCCCGTATTCTGGATGTAGAATGTAGTTGCTCACGCGCCGCCCCGGATTGTCCCAATCTTGACCAAGCAGGACACGGGTTTTGCGTCTGAACATAAAAAATCCATTTTGTGAAACTAAAGAAACTATGTCTGTTCTGAAGTAGTATTTGTATAAAAAAACTCGAAAAGTAGTCAAAGAAGAATTGACTTAATATTTTAAACATTATTGCATTTCTGTATAAGATTGATTTTACATACTACTTATGCCCCAATACCCTCAAAAATGGGAAATTCTATGTTTAAATAAAAAGATAGTACAAGGGATAAAGCATTGCATTACCGACGTGAACCCACACCTAACAAGTTAACAAAAATAAAAATACTTCTGATTTAGACTTCTTTGACTTAGACTTCATTTTGACTTTAAAAAAAAGGAAAGAAGGTACGATTTTTGGTGGTATTTAATAAAAAACTTAGATCGACCAATTTTGAACAGTTTCAATTTGTAAAGTCAGCAGGCAAATCTTCTGTTTAGGTAATATTTAGTAATAGCAATTGAATGCAGATCGGCTAATTTTGGAAAGTTTCAATTTTGATACAGTAAGCAAAACTTCTAGCGACCCCAGGCAGCATGCATGCTGTTAAATCTTTCTGATTGAAGGATTTTGAATTTACCTGAAGTCATGCTTAGGCATGGGTCCGATGTCTGCGGCTGCCCCTATCACGAACTCTCTGTGTATGAGCGCGACTGTCGTTGTTGATCTTTTCTCTGACTCTAAATCCTCTGTCAAGATATAAATAATCCGTTAACTCGTCCATCGGCGTACGGAGACTGGTCTCTAGACACAATGTATTTTCATTATATCTAAATATGATTAAGCTGACAAGTTATAACTAAATTTAAAATTTAAAAAACCCCCGACACAATATTCATTTGTTATCCATATTGAACAATTATAATTTGTGGAAATATGTAATATTCTGGTGGCGGCCATCTTGGATTTGAAATTTATCATAGTGTATAGTATTCTACTAGTCAAGCCCTTTCATTTGATACCCATATTGAGGGAGTTGTGAAAAAATATGTAATTCGCCATTTTGTGGTGGCGGCCATCTTGGACCGATTTTTATCAAACGTAGCTAAGAACACTCTCGACTAATTCATCTATCAAACAAAAAAAACAATATTAAAATCGGTTCATCCGTTCGGGAGCTACGATGCCACAGACAGACAGACACACACACACACACACACACACACACAGAGACACGTCAAACTTATAACACCCCGTCGTTTTTGCGTCGGGGGTTAAAAATGGATTCAAAATGGCAAAAGGACAGAAATAAAAGTCTACAGACTGAATTTTAGTCACGATAATCTGATCGAAGGCTAACCGTTGAACGAAATATTAGAGTGCACAAGTGCATGCGCAAGCACATGTGCTCTCTGTATTCCCTATGGCTCTAGCTATCCGACTTGTATGAAAAAAGATTAGGCACAGAACAGATGGGTGGGTTGCTAAAAATTAAGTAACGTGCACTATAATATATTATTTATAATTACCTATTAAAAGCCACCGCGCTATCGAAATTCGGTCTACAGGGTATTATAAAAAGAAATATTTCCCTGCCTCATCCTTTTTGTATTCAAGAGCTAAAAATCTGACACACTTACCTTAATCAAAGGTACCAGTAGGAAACATAAAAACAATGAGCGATTTGTATGTAAGAAGACGGTGAAAGAGGACGGCATTTTGTATATGTATGATGATTGATATTGGCATGTCGAACTAGTTCAGGTTAGTTGGAATTATCTTTGGGGACTACACCAGTTGTGCATATGATAATGAGAATTATTTTGACTGTATTTTTTGCCATTGATTTCTTTTTCTATACATTAGACATTTTTCTTTATGTGTATTATTATAAAAAAGGGAAAATAATGTTAGTAAAATATTGAATAAGTACTAACGGTAAGAGTAGTATAGTACACCAAGCCATGGATACGCTGTGATCTTGACTTCTCCTTCAGAGACGGACAGGGATTCGTCCACGCCGCAGTCGAAATAGTCCAGGTCTACTGATGTTATTGAACATGCTGGACATAACAAAGTTATATCAATAATAAAAACGTAATAAGCAGAAATAGCCTAGTGGGAGACCGTTGGACTACCATGCATCGGTCTCGAGTTCGAACCCAAGTATTACAAAGTTTTAATGTAGCCACTAAATTACTTTTTTATTTTTATGTCAAACCAGTTACTTTAACGAACCTTTAACTTTTCGAAGTTCTCGAAGATATGTGAAGTCTGCCCAGCCACTATGACCTAACCCTTCTCTAACCAAGAAGAGACCCGTGCCCAGCAGTGGAACAGTTTATACAATACAGGGCTAAGATTAAATATCCTTACTATAATATTATAAACGCGAAAGTTTGTATGGATGTATAGATGTTTGTAACTCTTTCACGCAAAAACTACTGGACCAATTGCGATGAAACTTGGTATGTAGATAGCTGGAGACCTGGATTCACACATAGGCTACTTTTTATCCCGATATTCCCACGGGAACGGGACTTACGTGGGTGAAACCGCGAGGAATATCTAGTTATTATATGTATACAGGGTGTCCGGTAATTAATGGATAACCTTGAAATGTCTTATAGTAGAACTGAAGGGTGTTCAAAAAAATAAAAATATAAAAAACTAAAAACAAAAAATATATTAATAAGTGCAAGCTATTACAGCAAAGCATACTTTTGACTCTATCTATTAGTATAATTAGTGTTTAATAATAAAAAAACAAAACCCGATGGATTTCATTCATTTATGGTCGTAGTATACAAGAAAGTTATACATTGTAATTAAAAAGAAACACATATCTCAGGTAGTAGTTAGGACAGATATTTTTTAAATTTTTCTGAACGCCCTTCATTTCCACTATAAGACATTTTCAGGTTATCCATTAATTACCGGACAACCTGTATAATAAGAGTTTTACATAGGTAATGTTTTCGAACATATTTGTTAGTTGCGAATCTGCTTTAGGCCAGCTTGGTGAGTAAGAGCATTTATTGTTGTATAAGAATGGGGTTATGTACTAATATACCACGCCAGCCTGGTGCGGGTTGTCAGTCTTGCCTTATCTTTGAGAACTTTATGCAGAACACACAGATATGTTCACAAAGATATGTTCTCACGATATCATGATGCCTGTACCGTTAAAACGAGAGATTATTTATTATTTAGGTACACATAGAACTTCAAAAAGTCCCTCTGACTTGCATGAAATCTAATTCAAGGCCTCTGCGTGGCAGTCCACGGATCGTCCACTATAACCACACATGGCTATAACTGCTTCATCTTGTCTTTAATTTAGTGTTTCCAGTATTATGAATTTGAAGCTGAACCTAAATTAAAATATTTATTACCCTTTCCCGTTACACTGAAAGCCAGGCAGATTACAGAATATATTGTGGCTTGAGACGTTTACATTATTCTTACAAACTATGCCTTAAAATATACACTAGAAACATACCTTTTAATAAAACAATGAGAAGCGTAAACATTGTGAACTCTGCTTGAAAAATGCACATATATTTGCTTCGTTAACAACTTAAAGCCGTTGTTATATTGAACAACCGATAAATATCCACGAACATCCTATATTACTAGTCAGTACAACACTGGATGCATATTATTTGAATACTTACTTATAAGTTGAATTTGTTTGTTGTTGTTTTAGGATGTTATTATTTGAATACTTACTTATAAGTTGAATTTGTTTGTTGTTGTTTTAGGATGTTATTAACATACAGTACGAAAATTGTAAATAAAATCTGAACCGGGCGCTCAACAGGGTACCCGCCAAGTTATAAGTCACGAATTCACGATAACAGTCGCTTTTATTATAATAATATCAGCACTGTATTAAACTGTCCCACTGCTGGGCACGGACCTCTTCTCAATGTGAGAAGGGTTAGGCCATAGTCTACCATGCTGGCCCAGTGCGGGTTGGCAAACTTTACATGTCTTTGAGAACATTATGGAGCACTCTCGGACATGCAGGTTTCCTCAAAATGTTTTCCCTTAACCGTTACAGCAAGCGATAATTAATTAAATACGCATATAACTTAGAAAAGTCAGAGATCTTCGCCTTGGGATCAAACTCGAGACCTCTGCGTGGCAGTTATTATGATTTTAGGTAATTGCCCGATTGCAGTAATACGAGACAATTTTTTTTTAAATGTATCTTGCTTGCAGCTTTCCGCTGCAGCTAAAGACGTTAAAGCATTGATTCGAAGTAAAAACTTAATATTTTATACGATCGCCTGCATTTCCTCAAAGGAGTAGGTCAATAGGTATATATAATAACCCCAATGTTACGTTGTTAGGTGCCACGTAATAGAGAGCGAGGCTACCAAGAAAATCTTGTAAATTCTGTTGCTATTGAAAAGTCTTATGTTCCCTTGCCTTTCTTTAGACATAATATATAACTGTTTCTTTTTTTCCATGGGGAATAGCTTTGACGCATACCCCTCCGCGGAGGTGGGCGGAGGGACGGATGACATCCTGGTAATACCGACTAAACCTACCACGGTGTTCCTCGACAAAACCGCAATCGACGAGGCCGCGCGAATCACTTTCACATGCAGTCGCGACCCCGCTGAGGTTTCGGCACGTCGTATGAAACGGCAGGCCACCACACAAATAGACCTACCCTTTAGGCACTACTCACTTATAAAATCCATATTGTCCCCCCTCCCCTCCCCTTGAGGGGACAGAGCTGACACAGATGCGCGCGTGGGAACAATCGCGGACCTGGCGCTGATCGGGTTCCGGGTAGGCCCACGAAGCTCACTAACCCCAGGTCAAACCTCATAGTGGCTGGAGGGCCTTTCGCGCCCTCCGGCGCCCGGCTTTGCGGTGAAGGTTTAAGTGCAAGTCACAGAAGGAGGCGACGGCGTTCCACGACCTCTGGCTCCGGACCTTAGATTGAACCACGGCCGGTGAGAGGGTAACCATATCGTCAGCCGCGAAAAATAAGAACTTAGTGATGCCTACTTTCTATAGGAAACTTGTGTGCAATATAGTGTCGGCATCGATGGCGTAGTGGTGTCTTGGTCTTGTCTCTCGTCTGGGTATTTCTATGTATAATATGTATGAATTTACAAAAAAAAGTATATATGTATGTTTATCCATTGTCTAGTAACCATAGTAGAAGTTCTGCTTAGTTTGGGCTAGATGGTGTTGTGTGTACATGTGATGGAATATTATTATTATTTCAAATACATGAATGATCAATTTGATAACATAAATAAAAAAACTAAGTACCTTTGTACTTATAGATTAGATATATATTTTTATTTTTAATTTTAGTTGCTCTTGATTATAAAATCGGTTAACGTTTAATAAAGGCATAATAATTTCAAATTCGACAACTTGGCTGTACTTTTGCATTTCGGTTCAGCGTATCGCTTATGTTCTCGTATTTTAATATGTGTTTGTTATTGTCACAATGTTATGTATTTACTAAAAATTTAATACTATTTTTCCTTAGCCTACCTCGGTGGTCTCGTGGTATATGATTGCGTTTATACTACTTACTGATAGAAAGGTTTAGTTCCCGTATCAGGTAGTTTTTATGATTTTGCTGTAAATATATTTTAGTAGCTGCACGGTGTCTGTGATTATGTCCAGTAGACGGCATTAGGTTTTCGTGCTGAGTACTTACTTAGAACATAACGAAATATGATTACAATACACCTCTACATACACCTTCAGAGTTTTTAACTCCGAAAGGATTTAGAAACTGTTTTATTAGGATACTAGATGTGGCCGCGGTTTCACCCGCATTTATGATTACTGCGCCGCCCCGTGGGTCATAGCGTGATGTTATATAGCCTATAGCCTTCCTCGATAAATGAGCTATCCAATACTAAAATAATTTTCAATTCGGCTCAGTAGTTCTTGAGATTAGCGCGTTCAAGCAAACAAATAAACAAACTCTTCAGCTTTATTATATTAGTATAAATATTATAATAATAAATAATATCAGTCTTGTATTAAACTGTCTTACTGCTGTACTTCTCAGTGTGAGAAGGTCATAGTCCACCACGCTGGCCCAGTGCGGGTTGGCAGACTTCTCATATCTTTGTGAACATTATAAGGAACTCTTAGGCGCATCGCTCACTTGTAAATCGAGGCACGGTCGCGGTGGTGGCGCTTGGCGTCGAGGGACGGAATCGGCTACTATCTATTTTTCATACCCCTTAGGCCCAGTTCCTATATCAAGAAACGAGTCGTTTTAGTTACGGATACTTAAATTTTGACATATTTTTCATAGAACATGTGTCAAAAATTAATTGTCCGTATGTAAAACGACTTGATATAGGAACTGGGTCTTAGTGATAAGGATTGTCCACCACTAACATTTTTTTTTAATCGTTTGCTCAAAACATTTTTTTTTATGGCAAAACAACGTTTTCCGGGTCAATTAGTTAACTATACATATAATAAACAAATATTTTTGCAAAGTCAGAGATGCGTGCCTTGCGACCAAACTCGAGACCTCTGCGTGACAGTCGAGCGGTTTCTCACTAGGGCCCAGTTCCTATATCAAGATACGAGTCGTTTTACATACGAACAGTTAATTTTTTAACACATGTTCTATGAAAAATATGCGAAAATTTAACTATCCGTAGCTAAAACGACTCGTTTCTTGATATAGGAACTGAGCCTTAGTAAGGCTGCTGTACGAAAGGATAAGTAGAGGCATATCATACCCACATTTCACAAGTATGCTTTCTGTCCTACGTAATAAATGGTGAGCCTGTTAATATTATACCCTATACCTAATAAAAAGTCTTAATAGAAGATCTCAATTACCCTGCCCGACTGGGGCATTGGACCCGAAACCTCATGCACGGCAATCAACACCGCAATCTCCTTGAAATGTCGGTTTTGTCAATACATAACCTATGTGCGCTGGCAGCGCTGGAATGGTGACAGATTTTGTGCGTCGCGTCGCGTCGGTCTTATTCAGACTGCCAAGATGGTTGTATTACTCAATTCTTGGAAAATGTAAACAATTGCATAAGATAATTCGACCAAATGATAAAGTCGTACGCTTCTCTCATTAGCCCGTACCCCAATGAATGAGGCATTCAACGTGTGATTGGACTTGTAATTGGAGATATTGGGTATCCCATCCATTGTACTAACAACGTGGACCCGAAATATCCCTCCAGGGATAGCTGTGAATTTATTTATATACCTATATTTAAGCTTGACTTATAATTTGGATTGCTATTCAACTTTAATTCGTCTTGATGTCTTGAAGTGTTAAGTTATTTACATTATACTTGCAACGTTTAACTACCAAGGTTAAAACACACTTAACAATAATTCATATTATGCTATGGCGTTCATTGTTCCACATATCCGAAACATTCACACTTTTAATAAAACAGAGACTTATCTGTGTATTTTGGAGTGAATAAATTTAAACTCTATTGCAATTATTTAACATATGTAAATATAGTATTAGAGTTAATAGTCAGACAAATAGAGTTGAAATTGCCTTATCTTAATTTCGAGTTGAGCTGTTTTATAAAGAGAGGGATAAGTACAAAACATTTATAACGATTTAGCAGATTGGCACCGTTCCCTTCGAAACGGCCTTACCACGTTGCAGTGATTCTGAACAATGGGATATCCCATGCTTTGTTTTAAAGAATATATGTTTCTTTAGATAACTTTGTTCTGGTTTTGCACATATGTGTGTGAATGTGTGTATGGTTTAAGTTACGCAATGTGCGCTGTTGCTATGGATGGGTGAATATGGCGAGGCGATATCAATTCGGAGATTCAAATACGTAGAATGGTAATGGGAATACCTACTGGAATTTAGTATGAGCCTTCTTTTTATGAACTGTAACATAGCTGGCATTATGAGGCTCTTAATATACCTTTTTTTAACGTGTGGCAATGCCATTTACTCATCCATGTCCATAAGAAAAGGAGTGTGAAGAGGATATGTCGGGCTCACCCAGGGAAAGAGGAAAAATCTCGAGTCCTATCGCCTAAACTTAACTCGGTGTGCCACCTCGCTGCCTTGGATGGTGGGTGGAGTCACTGGATTTGGAACAACTTTAGCGGCAAGCTCTTAAAAACCTCTGCCATATTTTTCGAAGAGATATACAACCGACCGTCTATGTATGAACGTTTTCCGCCTTTATAATCACGCAATTTACGGATATAAAGTACACAACGACTTACAATTACCTACACTTACACAGAATAGTGTTTTGTGTTTCATTCAAATAATTGTGTGTAAGATTCGAACGCACAATATTCAGCGTGACAGAAGCGTTGAGGGCGCCATTTGTGATTGATAATTTTCTTTCAAATGCAAAACATAGGCAACTC
Organism: Catocala nupta; assembly: GCA_963675205.1. Lineage (NCBI taxonomy): Eukaryota > Metazoa > Arthropoda > Insecta > Lepidoptera > Erebidae > Catocala > Catocala nupta. Next base: position 18,504,329 of record OY776102.1, on the reverse strand, counting down.
AAAAAAAAAAATACTTTAAGGTTCGGTTAGTGCTTAAACCGTTTCTAGTTTAGGTTATATTCTTATATTAGAGGTTAAAGTATGAAGTTGCCGTTGTATAGTAATAGATACTTTGAATTGACATAAAACCTTCATGACTGTGAGATTTTCGAGTGAAACTTATTTTACATGATACCTATAAGAATCTTCTTTTAAAAAATGTGCAACATTCGATTTTCGACTTTCAATTGATTTTTTTATTCAGCTTAGATGGTAAACATGGATACTTCGAGTATTTTTTTAATACGAGTTCCGACGCGGAACTAACTCGGCAGAAACGGCTCGCAATATCAACCTTGCGTTTGGAGAGGAGACTGCTAATAAACGCATCGTATGTTTTTGGTTTAAACGCTTTCGTAATGGAAACTTCGACTTGAAGAACGAACGCTGAATTGAAGGAGATGGTGGAAGCCGATCCAAGTCAAACTAGCCAGGAATTAGCAGCATGGCTTAACGTTACCCTATATACAATATTGGCTCAATTGCATCAAATCAATAAGATGAAAAAATATGAAAAATGGGTGCCTCATGATTTGACATCTGCAGTAAGAAATGCGTGTTGAAACATGTGTTGCCTTATTGAATCGGTACAGAAATGAAGGAATTGTGGATCGAATTGTGACATATGACGAAAAGTGGATTCTTTACGATAACCGTAAGCGAAAAATGCATTGGCTGACCCCAGGTCAAGCGCCGCAACAGCCAAAGCAAAGCTTACCAATAAAAAGATAATAGTAACTGTTTGATGGTCTCTTCATGGTGTTATTCATTATAGTTTTCTCAGGTCTGGTCAAGCAATAGCAGCAGATGTTTACTGTGCCGAACTTCGAACAATGGTGGCGAAACTGGCATTGGAACAGCCCCGACTCGTGAATCGATCTTCACCATTAATACTCCATGATAAGTATAACGCAAGAGCTCACAGGGCACGAGAAACCGTTGTAACTCTACAGGAGCTGCAGTTAGAAACCATACGTCATCCTTCGTACTCGCCAGACCTTGCTCCAACGAACTACCATTGTTTTCGGGAATTGGACAATTTTCTACGTGATAAAAAATTTTCTTCCCTGGAGGCAGTACAAAATGCTTTCACACAGTTTGTCGAATCTAGATCCCCGGAAAGGCATAAATGAACTTCCATTTAGATAATAATAATAATAATAATATTCTACCACATACACACAACACCATCTAGCCCAAACTAAGCAGAGCTTGTACTATGGGTACTAGACAACGGATAAACATACATATATACTTTTTTTTTTTTTGTAAATACATACATATTATACATAGAAACACCCAGACCAAGACAAACATCCATGTTCATGCACACAAATATTTGTCTTGTGCGGGAATCGAACCCGCGACCTCAGGCGTGGCAGTCGGTTACACTAACCACTACGCCATCGAGGCCGACGAAGATGGCAGCAATGTACAGATAATGAGGGTAAATATTTCGATTAAAGAAATATGGTACATCTTAGAAAAAAAAACGAGTTTCAATTGTTCAGTACAAATCGTCAATTTCATACTTTAACCTCTAATATTATATCTTTATTACCTTTGAAATTGCTGCTTATATCCAACATTTAATTTCGTGATGTCTGCACAATGCAATGCAATGCATTGGTTATTTTAAAATTTAATTTATATTTAATGAATAGGCTATATAATAACTAGACATAATATTAATAACATGTACTATTAATTATGAACATCAGTAATCTTTTATACAGTTTGTATTTAAAGTTACATCGCTTAGTGTCAGCCCATATCCGTTGTTGCTATTCGCTAATGACATGATGGTTGATATAATATTGTCTTTTGTTTACGCGAATGTTTTTCATTGAATTTGGTCACGGGGACCATGGCTGCTGAAAAGCAACCGAAACGACGGGGAAAGTGTAAACCTAAATATAAATAGATTTAATAATTTTATTAGCTTATTAATTAGTAAAATTCAATAGTAGTAGTAGTGTAACAGTTTCAATACAGGGATAAATAAACAAAGCGATAATATCCGTATATAATAGTTTAATTTCAATGATGGTTGATATTTTTATTAATTTAAGACAAACCATAGTAGCCTAAATACAAGGAACTACACATAAAAATAAAAACATAGTAAGTAGGTATTCAAAATGGCCATGCATTAAGTATTGACGAAATAGTAAGTATGAAAATCACATCACCTTTCGTCATACAAAGCGGCAATTCATATTTCAATATTAAATCTATGAGGTTATCAAAAATTATAAACTGATCTAGCAAGGACCTGTTCCTCTCTATCGCGCTTATACAGGGTTACAGGTTAAGTCGACCTATTCCCGTTAGGTGCGTGTAGTTTATATCATTACTGACTGATTTGACTTTGAAACACCCTATCCTAAATCTAACCGTTGTCGAGATATTTGAATTTAATGGTTTTTTATAAAAAATGCCCGATTTTCAGCTATCAGCTTAGATATTTTGCTTACCATACTTTCCATTGTGAGAGTCCCAGATCACGGGCAACAATATTAGTGGAAGTTGTTGGATCCAATCGAAATCGTCATTAACTACTGGTGTAGTAAAAAGTGGACTTCGAAAAAGAATGCCAAGATGTGTGCAAAACAGAGGCAGTCATGTTGAACATGAAATTTAGACGTTAAGATGTTTAGTTTGAACTTGAAACATTAGTAAATTTTGTATCTTGTACTCGCCAATTGTTTTATTTCGCTTTCTTTTTTTGCCTCCCCTGTAGCGTATGAAACTAAGTTTTCCTAAGTTTTTTTATTACAACCCTAGATAGACCCTCGTTAGATAGCTAATAAAACGTAGATATTTTTAAGAACATCTGCAGAACAGGCGCCATAATATTTTTTTAGATACCCTAAAAGAAAAGTAAACTTTTTAAATTTGGATTACATTTTATGAGTTTTAATCGTCTACATTGACTTATTTATTCATTTTATGTTAAATATTGGTTACTCAGGTTATAAAGCATCTTATTTTACACGTAAAAATAAAAAATAGTAATAATAAGACTTACGCATTGCAAAATATCTAAGATGATAGCTGAAAATCGGGCATTTTTTATAAAATACCTTTAAATTCAAATATCTCGACAACGGTTAGATTTAGGATAGGGTGTTTCATAGTCAAATCAGTCAGTAATGATGTAAACTACACGCACCTAACGGGAATAGTTCGACTTAACCTGTAACCCTGTATAAATCGCGCACATTTTTACATGCGGTATTGCTAATAATTATCTACCAACAGAAAATCTCAATAACACTGTCTGATTATAGAATCGAACCCACGTCACAAGCGGCATAAATGTAAACTCAAACTTAAAACACAGGCAAGCAGTTCATAAATTGGATCATATATTAGTAAGAAAACTGCTCCGCAATTTGAGTTTTAGACCATCTATTATCTCACAGACTAAGATAAAATCAAAATTAATATTTACCTACAAAATGGTTTGGGAAACCTTGACTTTGTACGCCATCTATGTAATATCATTGGAACTATTTAATGACAACATTTCAATGTTCACTAAATTCAAGGATGAGACAAACATTGCAATCCAATGCTAGTTTTGCAACAGTTAGTACCATAATAACAAACTAGATGTCGCCTTCGTCATCATCATACGGAACAGTGAATTTTTAGATGCGATTCGAAAGTCACTTATGATATTGTATTGAACCTGATTGGTTCTAGGTTTAATTCTCAGGTCAAGCGTCAGAAATTCTCAGGCATCTGGCAATTTGCTCAGTAGACAACAATAGGTTTGTTATATTATGTAGAATCTACAACCATATTTGGCTAAAAATGTAGATAATACGCCTCTGCCCTCGTCGCGGGTAGGTAGGTATACAGGATGTCCGGTAATTAACGGAAAACCTTAAAATGTCTTATAGTAGAACTAAAGGGCGTTCAGAAAAAATGAAAAGAAAAATTAAAATATTAAAAAGTGCAAACTTATCTAATCTTATCTTATCCATACAATAATTAGGTAAAGGGATTGCATTTGTCTCTTTATTTCTTTTTCCCCTTTTTGAAGTAGTTCCTGTATCGCGGTGGATTATAAAGTATAAACATTCAAACGGACACAAAAACAAATGTTTGTCTCGTGTGGGGAGTGAACCCATAACACTGAGCGCAGCGGTAGTGACGAGGCGAAATAATTCTAGTGTTGACAAGACAAGCGTAAGAACTTAAAAGCATCATACTTCTACTTTACTATTACTTAGTTCGAAATACTTACTTTATTATACATCAATCAGGATATCGAACCGGAATCCTTACGATCAGCTCTTACATGAGCTCAAAATTATATCACGGATCAATCAATCATAGCCCGACACACCTACACCTATATACAGGTTGTCCGGTAATTAATGGATAACCTGGAAATGTCTTATAGTGGAACTGATGGCCGTTCAGAAAAAATATGAAAAAATCTATCCTAGCTTCTACCTGAGATATGTTTTATTTAATTACCATGTATAACTTTCTTGTATACTACGACCATAAATGAATGAAATCCATCGGTTTTTTGTTGTTTTATTATTAAACACTAATTATGCTAATAGATAGACAGTCAAAAGTATGCTATGCTATTATAGCTTGCACTTTTTAATAGATATATATTTTTTTTTTCTGAACGGCCTCCAGTTCTACTATGAGACATTTCAAGGTTATCCATTAATTACCGGACAACCTGTATATTATAATTTTGTAAATATACAGGGTGATTTTGAAATCGTGTAATTCCTTTTAACCACGCATTCTACTGGTGATATAGAATAACCTTGACCATATTTTTTCTTAATTACAAATATCCAAGTTCATGCAAACAAATGTTTGACTTGTGCAGGAATTGAACCCGCGACCTCAGGCGTTGGAGTCGGTTACACTAACCACTACGCCATCGAGGCTACGCTATTATGTCTGGTCACTTATGTGTCATCATCAATCATCATTTATGTGCGGCCGCGGTTTAGAAAGAAAGAAAGAAAGAAACATTTATTCGCACGAAACATGGTTACAAGGTTGTTGGAAAAAAAGAACATGTCCACAACACATTTCGCCTTTTCTAGGCATGCGAATACTAAAATCTTATAAATAAATGTTTACATAGCTTAAGAACAGTATTGCTAGCCTATTATTACTTATTATAATATCTTATCTTCTAATTAACAATATAAATTAATGTAATTACTATGCATGAGTACTTTTTAAATAATAATAATAATTAATTAATACTATAAAAACATTTCTCGACTAGCCACGAATACAGCCTAACTTTGAAGAGTGATAGGGGCAGATTTCTTATATTGTTTGGAATCTTATTAAATATTTTTATTGTCATAGGATAACAATATATTGTCTTATGTTTACGCGAATGTTATACATTGAAATTAAACACTTTATACGGATTTTATCGCGTTGTTTATTTTACTTTAAACACTGGTATTACATAATTTTGAAAACTCTAACACTACTATTATTGAAATTTTACTACTATTTAATCTATATATTTTCTAATTAAAACAATTTATATTTGAGTTTACACTTTGCCCCGACGTTTCGGTTGCTTTACAGCAGCCATGTTCACGGGGAGACTAAGATGGTAGTTGTCCCAACGTTCTGAAGTGTAGCTAGTTATTTCAAAGTACCCGAACATAATTTAATCTTTGGTGTTCCTATTTATGCAGAATGACCTCAAAGTATCATGAAGTCTAGCTGTGTTTTGCTTCTTCTTGGGTTTGACTATTTGAATGACTGGATCCCAAGCTGGTGGTACATTCCAACCATCCTCTCTATTGAAATTAGGATGTTTTTTAATTTCAATAGCCTCGCGAAGCATCCTTGGTAGGAATCGGTGTTCTTTTGCGAGTATATGTGGTTTGTCAAATCGTAGGTAGTGGTTGGTCCCCTGTTGCCCATGTTCACACACAGCAGACTTCAACGAGCGTTGGTGTTTAACATCAGCTATATGTTCTTTTAAGCGGGTGCCTATGCTTCTCTTGGTTTGCCCAATATATGAGAGTCCACAGTCACAATCTATTTTATATACCCCTGCATCTTGTAAAGGTAATTGGCACTTGACGGATGGTAAAAATTGACTTATCTTCGTTGGCGGCTTGAAGTATGTGTTGATTGAAGCTCGCTTCAAGATGTAGCCAATCTTGTCAGTGACACCCCTTAGCTGTTCTTTATTTCTTTTTTCGTGACTGTATTGATATAACTAAAAGAAAGCTAATAGAGAACAATATGCCTGAGGAATATGCAGAAATACTAAACCATTGCTTAACAACTGGCTATCTGTTGTGGGACAATAAATTCTACATACAAGTAGATGGTGTGGCAATGGGCTCCCCAGTATCGCCTGTTGTTGCCGACATATATATGGAGGACTTCGAGGCTCGAGCTTTGCAGACTACCACCATCACACCCAGGATTTATAAGAGGTATGTAGACGATACTTTCACAATATTACCAACAGATAGTGTAAATGCATTCCTAAAACATCTTAATTCCATTAATAATAACATCCAATTTACTATGGAATTAGAGGCAAATAATTCATTAGCTTTCTTAGATGTACTTGTCATCAGGAATCCTGATCATACTTTGAGCCATACTGTGTATAGAAAAAAGACCCATACAAACAGGTACCTAAACGGTGAATCTCACCATCATCCTAAACAGTTAGCTACCGTGGGAATGTCTTTGTTTCAGAGAGCCCACGGGATCTGTGACAAGAAACACCTGGACGCCGAGCTTCAACATGTCAAGCAAGTACTGCAAGACAACAAGCTCCAACAGCCGCGCCGCCGTCACAGATCCCGAGAAAAGCCAGCCACAGTCGAGCGCCAGCCTGCCATACTACCATATGTAAGGGGTGTCACTGACAAGATTGGCTACATCTTGAAGCGAGCTTCAATCAACACATACTTCAAGCCGCCAACGAAGATAAGTCAATTTTTACCATCCGTCAAGTGCCAATTACCTTTACAAGATGCAGGGGTATATAAAATAGATTGTGACTGTGGACTCTCATATATTGGGCAAACCAAGAGAAGCATAGGCACCCGCTTAAAAGAACATATAGCTGATGTTAAACACCAACGCTCGTTGAAGTCTGCTGTGTGTGAACATGGGCAACAGGGGACCAACCACTACCTACGATTTGACAAACCACATATACTCGCAAAAGAACACCGATTCCTACCAAGGATGCTTCGCGAGGCTATTGAAATTAAAAAACATCCTAATTTCAATAGAGAGGATGGTTGGAATGTACCACCAGCTTGGGATCCAGTCATTCAAATAGTCAAACCCAAGAAGAAGCAAAACACAGCTAGACTTCATGATACTTTGAGCTCATTCTGCATAAATAGGAACACCAAAGATTAAATTATGTTCGGGTACTTTGAAATAACTAGCTACACTTCAGAACGTTGGGACAACTACCATCTTAGTCTCCCCGTGAACATGGCTGCTGTAAAGCAACCGAAACGTCGGGGCAAAGTGTAAACTCAAATATAAATTGTTTTAATTAGAAAATATATAGATTAAATAGTAGTAAAATTTCAATAATAAGAGTGTTAGAGTTTTCAAAATTATGTAATACCAGTGTTTAAAGTAAAATAAACAACGCGATAAAATCCGTATAAAGTGTTTAATTTTAATAGGATAACAATTCACATTATAATACCTCGTTTTTATATTTGGAAGTATTAGTCTAGAGGGATATCTGGCATTGGAATTACAGTGTTCGCCAAAAGACTTGTATAATTGAGGATATTTTTTAACAATGGCACAGTTAAAATTTTGAGTTTACAAAAAAGCGGGTTACAAGAAGACAATGGTTCCGCATTACACATAGCGCGTATGCACTGTTTCTGAGCAATGAACACTCTATTTATATTTACAGAATTACCCCATAGAGGTATGCAGTATCTCAGGTTTGATGCTACATATCCGTGGTACGCTTGTAGTGCAATCTTTACGTTACATATTTTTGTAAGTCGCCAAAGTGCATATGAAAACTTGTTGATCTTGGTGCATATATTATCTATGTGCAGATTCCATGTACATTGATTATCCACATTTAGTCCCAAAAACATTACATTATTAGTTTCTATTAATGAGTGATTATTGTAGGTTATATTTAATTTATTATTTATTTTGTGTCGGTTGAAGAATTGTACATATTTAGTTTTTTCTATGTTTGCTTTTAAATGATTAATTTCCATCCATTCAACTACTTTAGTAACAGTAGAGTTTATCTGCTCGTTAAAATTAAGCGTGGTATTCCGTGAAATTACTGCAGCAATATCATCAGCGAATAGACTACATGGGTAATTTATATAATCAGGTAGGTCATTAATGTAGATTATAAAGAGAAGCGGTCCCAAAATGCTTCCTTGGGGCACACCAACCCTGTTATATTCTAATGAGGACTTTACAGATATTTCTTCATTTTTATTATTAATATCCTTTACTTCAACATATTGTTTTCTATTACTTAGATAAGTGTACAACCATTTTTCAGCTATTCCTCGGATACCATAGTTATTACATTTGTGGAGCAATATATTATGGTCTACATAGTCAAATGCCTTGGACATATCGCAAAACACTCCTACTGTCGGTACCTTCTTGTCTACTTTTTCCGTTATGGTACTAACAAGTTTAAAAGCAGCTAATGTGGTAGATTTTCCCTTTTGAAAACCATGTTGTTCAGATTTTATAATATTGAATTTGTTTAAGAAAGATGTGAGTCTTAAATGCATGATTTTTTCAAACACTTTAGCAAGTATGGGTGTTAAGGTTATCGGTCTATAGTTATCAACACATGCCTTCGACCCTTTTTTGTATATAGGTTTTACAACAGAAATTTTCATTTTGTCGGGGAAAGTTCCTTCAGTTAGTGACAGATTGACTAGGTGACATAATATGGGAGTGATAGCTATTGCACAGCGTTTTAATATAAATGTGGGCAATTCATCATATCCTGTAGACATGGTGTTATTAAGGGAATTAATAACATTATGAATTTCTTGACACGTGGCAGGTACTAAAAATATGCTTGAATCTAATTTATCTATGTCGTTTACCTTTATCACGTGTGAAGGGTTTCTCTTTTGATATGTTGCATTTGTTACTTCAATAAAACGAGTATTGAAAATATTAGCTATTTCATTCAAGTTAGTGTGTATTTTATTGTGATGTAAAATTAATTTTATATTATTTTCACTATTAGTAGCTGTTTTATTATCATTCTGTTTTATTATATGCCAAGATGCCCTACATATATTATTTGATTTCTTAATATAATTTTCGTTCTTAATTTTTTGTGCAGTAAGTATACATTTTTTTAATATTTTGTTATATTTAATATATTTAATTTTAATTGCATTTGTTTTATTCTTTAAGTAAGAGTATCTAAGCTTCCTTTTATTCATACATGATTTTTTTAATACCAGTAGTTACCCAAGATATGTTATTATTTATTTTATTATTGATCTTAATTTTGCGGAATGGAAAACATAAGAGATCAAAAAAAAAACTTAAGAGATCGGCTTTCGTCAATTAACATCCTGTAATTACAGTTATATACTAAAATTATAAAAAGAAAAGATTACATACATAATATTGTCTTATGTTTACGCGATACATACATTGAAATTAACTACCTACTTTATACGGACAGCAACCGAAACTTCGTCGGGGCAAAGTGTAAACTTAAATATTAATAGTTTAATTAATTTAAATAGCTTAAATTATAGCAAAGTTCAATAATAGTAGAGATAGAGTTAAAAAATTATGAAATAAAAGTGATGTAAAATAAACAACGCGACAAAATCCTAATAAGGTGCCTGCCCGCCATCCGTTCAGCACCAGGTCCGAGAGGCGGCGTGCGTGTTCCCACGCGCGCCTCTGTTTCGAGTCCGTCTCCCCTCTAGGGGGGAGACAGTAGGGTTTTTATAGTGTGAAGTAGTGCCTATTTTGGGTAGGTCTCTCGTGTAGTGGCCTGCCGTTTCATACGGCGGGCCGAAACCTCGGCGGGGTCGCGACCGTATGCGAAAGTGATTCGCGCCGCCCCGTCGATAGTGGTTTTGTCGAGGAACACCGTGGTAGGTTTAGTCGGTATTCCGGGAGGTACATTATTTTTTAACATCTTTATCTTACCCCGGCGAGTCCGACATAATCCCTCCGCCCGCCCCTGCGGAGGGATATGCGTCATTGCATTCCCCCAAGTAAAAAAAAAAAAAAAAAGTTAAATTTCAAAGGAAAGATCGAATTTTTTTGTTAGTTTGTAAGAATTATAGTCACAACAACTAAACCGATTTAAAAAATTCTTTCAACATTAGAAAGCTATGTTATCATCACAGAGTAACATACGAAACATTTTATTTAAAAAAACCTACTGTTGCTAACATAGCATAACTTAATTTAGGCGAGCGAAGCCGCGGGCAAAGGCTAGTATGTTATTATCAAGTAGTCACATCCCTAAACATCTGAGTCACAACCATTATGATTATAATCAAATCCGATAATCGTGCTCATTGACACGACTCACTTGATCAAAGTCAGCCACGGGTTTTTCCAGCCCCGCTCGTAATCTTCAAGGAAATAATAAAAAATTAAATTAGGTTTTTCAAACGTTTGTATATTAAAAATTCCGGTAGGTATAGTGACGTTAAACGTTGTGTTAAAAGTAAACAAACCGAGATTCCAGAGCCGGCAAATACGTCATTTTAAAACAGCTGAAATGTATTGTGTGCATACTCGCTAGTTTAAAACTGGACCCATTTTTTTCCTTAGAACTACCTAATAGGCTTTTCAAATCAAAATAGTCATCCAATTACATATTTTAAAGACTACTTTATGCCTTGTTGGGGTAACTATTTTAAGTCTTTTAGGTACGATCTAAAAGACCTAAGCGACCAAAGAAAACAATATTTAAAAAAGGACTCTCTCTTAGTCGGCCTCGAGGTTTCGGCTTTTGGATGCTTAATTTTTTATTTTGGTTTCTTTACAAGCATCTAGGCTTAAAGTAGGCATCCAAATATACCTACACCAGCTGTGGCCGCGGCTACACCCGCGTTTATGGATACTGCGCCGCCCCCGTGGGTCGTAGCGTGATGATATATAGCCTATAGCCTTCCTCGATAAATAGGCTATCCAATACTTAATGAAATTTTCAATTCCAACCAGTAGTTCCTGAGATTAGCGCGTTTAAATAAACTTTTCAGCTTTATGATATTAGTATAGATATGTACTTATGTATATTTGTGTGACTACTTAAAGCCTTTTAGCGGTATATTACTACAAATATGTATACTTTAAAATAGTCATTCAGCAAGGTTTAAAATAGTCACACAAATATGTATATATACATTATTATTTAATCCGAAAGGTCTATAAGTACAAAGAAAGCAAATTAGAAAAATTGGAATCACTTTGAATTTAGCGAATATGCCTAGATACATATATAATAATAATAATATTCTACCACATACACACAACATCATCTAACTCAAACTAAGCAGAGCTTGTACTGTGCATACTAGATAATGGATAAACATACATCTAAGCTTTTATTTTTGTAAATCCATACATATTATACATAGAAACACCCAGACCAAGACAAACATCCATGTTCATGCACACAAATGTTTGACTTGTGCGGGAATCGAACCCGCGACCTCGGGCGTGGCAGTCGGTTACACTAACCACTACGACATCGAGGCCGATATTATATATATATATATATATATATATATATATATATATATATATATATATATATATACATATATATATATATATATATATATACATATATACATACAAATATCTGGAGGTAATACGTTGTTTACCTACACACTACGTACTATGTAAGAAATTCGATTGTGTTAAAATGACGTAAGTCTTGTAGCTGTGTACTCTGTCTTTTTCTTTTATCGAATCGTGTGACGTCACTATATTTACCGGTATTTTTAATGTACGAACGTTTGGAATACCTAATTTTGCTTTTGTTACGAATTGAGCAGTTCCCTATTCATTTGCATAACATTTTAAAACATAATATGTATATCATGGCATACTTTTGTACTGTTCATCCTAATGATATTTTCGCATAACATTATTTACACATTTTTTTTGTTATTTTCAGAAGTAGCCGCCTTGGCAATCACCTATTTGTCGGAATGACACTAATTACTCGCTTCGCAAGCAAGGTGAAGTAAGGGGACCTCACCAGGTTTGCTGTATGGCAAAAACAATTACAGCAAAGTATTATTAAACCAAAAAGTAATATACCAAAGTATATTTTACCCTTCTCACACTGAGAAGAGGCCTGTGCCCAGCAGTGGGAAAATTTAATACAGGGCTGATATTATTATATTAGGATTATTTTTTATTTTGCGAGAAGAAGGGAATTTAACTGATACTGAAAATATCTATATGACATTTAAAAGACGTTTTTGTAATGGCGACCTGTATTGTCCTTGTCAAGTATAATGAACCTTATTTGAAGAATAGAACTACCGCTATCCGTATTACAATGTCTCAATTGCAGAGCAGCTGCTCTGAAAACTTAACCGTTATTTCTGACATATCAACCAGTGATCCTTTTTTGTATTTCTTTAGTTTGTAAATCCCTGCAGTCTTTCTATAATTATTATAGAAATACTGTACGTATCGCGTAGGTTTAAGAGGTCGTCTCGCCAGTGCTACCGCGCCGAGTGTTGTGGGTTCGATTCCCACACGGGACAAAAAATTGTGTGATCCATAAATGGTTGTACCGAGTCTGCATGTTCTTTGTATCCGTTGTTTGAATGTTTGTAAAGTCACCCGTGATACAGAAATAAACCAAAAAGACGACGAATTATTTAAAAATGCTAAAAAAATAATTTTAGGTAAAATACAGCATTAACATAAGTCATCATTTTATTGATATTAAATTAAATTATAAAATAAATTAAATGATAGCTTGTGTTCTGAGAGAGTTATCAGAGTAACATGCGGACGGCTGGGCGTGGACTGTGTTGACCATATTCAATAATAAATTATGGATTAATAGTAGATATTATACTCATTGATGTATGCACAATTATTTTATTAAATATCCTAACTGATATTATAAATTTGTTTGTTTGTTACGCTTTAACGAGGCAACTGTTCGATAGATCATCGTGAAATTTCACGTACAAGTTGTCAGGTGTAAAAATGTTTTCGATTGGAAGACTTTCATCAAATTCATTCATAATAGCAGTTGAAAATTTAAACTAGGTTAAGAGATATGGATGCCTGTAAGTCACGACTGACGGACCACCTTTGTAAGTAGCCACTCAAAAGTTAGTAACAGTGTAACTTTTGAGTGGCTACTTTTACAAACTAGGGGCGAAATTTACAATTGTTTGCGAACTTTTACTAAAAGCTGAAACATTCAAACGCTCGAAATTCAAATGTGGTCGCTCAATAGGAACGCATATGTCTATAGTTACGAGGATGCAAGGAACGTAACTATTCGTGCACCAATAAAATATGATATTGGTCTTGTTACGTTAGTGTAACCCACCGTATCAGTAACTGATTTAATTAATTAACAGTCTCCCACAGGACTACCGCTGTTGCAAACCACGTACGAAAGAAGAAATCAATATGTATGCTTAAAAGTCCATAATCCAATAATAGAAACCCACGCGTCACTTCGAGGTTTAAAACATACGATCCTGCACGTACACACAACGACACGTCAACCTAGACTGTTTGGACTTTGAACTATTAGAAGTTAAACGCTGTGAATTGTGCGAGAGAGTGCGTTATATTTTTGTTAATTTGTCTCATTCACTCTCATTCATCCTTACCATTACATCGACACCACTATGCACTGTCCCTTGCCGACAATTGTCTGTTTTGTATGTAGCGTAGTTATGCGTATATAGGGTGTCTAACTTGATGTGTAAACGTGTGTACACTTTAACACTTTAGATTTTTGACTGCACGGATGACGTAATGGTTTAAGTATTCGCCTCGCCTCTGCCACTGCGCCGAGTGTTGTGGGTTCGAATCCCACACGGGACAAAAATTTGTGTGATCCACAAATGGTTGTTCCGAGTCTCGATGTTCTTTGTGTCCGGTGTCTGTATGTTAGTAAAGTCCGCCGCGACACAGTATTGAATCATAGTGCGGGAGTAGTCTTTAAAAAGAAAGGATAACACTTTGGCACCTTTAATTAAAGTACACACAGCGACACATCAACCTAGACTGTTTGGACTTTAAACTATTAGAAGTTGAACTGTGAATCGTGCGAGAGAGTGCGTTATATTTTTCTTACGCTCTATCCTTACCATTACATCGACACCACTATGCACTGTCCCTTGCCGACAATTCTCTATTTTGTATGTAGCGTAGTTATGCGTATCTTATCTTATCTTGTGTATGGGGGCCAATCAGTACAGACTGGCGACACGTAGTTATGCGTATATAGGGTGTCTTACTTGATGTGTAGCCGTGTGTACCAGGCATAATGTTATTTACTTTGTTGGAAAATGTGTCCAGTAGATATCCTAATATTTTACTCTGCCTAGATACTTACTACCTGCGCTTTTTAAGATCTGAAATGCTCGATCAATCGCTCTAGAGATACAAAATCATGTATGGGCCTGACGCGCGACGTTGAAACCGCTAACCAGCCGAGTGTTTCATTGCCACATTAATAACCTGCCTCCGTGGCGCAGCGGCAGTGAATATGAGTGCTATGTATGAGGCCTCGGGTTCGAATCCCTCTTCGGGCTAACAAAAAGTTATAAGAGCAGCCTGGCGTTAGGAAGTTGGCGGAGTTCGACACCCGCGCCTCGGAAAGCACATGATGCCATTGGTTCTGCGCCTGATCTCTCTCCGGTCGGAGAGAGTTGTTGTATCATGATTGATGAGAGCTAGTAAACGGAGAGTGCACTCGTGTTTGCGCACACATTTGTGCACTATATCTCCTGCATAGATGGCCAGTCTCCGTTAGGATTAGCCGCCGCCGTGACCGTTTGGACTGGAAGACATTATTTATTATTATAATTACATCAATATAATACAAATTATTTCGGTTTAAATGCCAATCGCCTGTGTTCCCTTAGTGCTGGTTTTCCTCATCCCAACATGAAGCTGTTACACATTAATGTTCGGTACAGAAATACCCAGAGATAAGCGATGCGGACTTTCTCGAATTTGAATTTATAATTACTGTTACATAAAAAACGTGAACGATATAATATTATGATACGATAGATATTTTTTATTTAAGCATTATTTACTTGATTTATTTAAGAATGTTTATTCAGTATTAAATAATATTTGTATATATAGTGTGTTAATTTGTGTGGGAATCATAAACGTAGTTGAAGCCACAAGTGACAACTAGTAATGAATATAGAACATATCTACAAAACACGAAGTCTCAGACAAATAGTAGAATATATTATTATAAAATTTTATTGAAATATTGGAGAACAACCGTTTTCATGATTCGGTAAAACATTCAAATAATTTATATTGATATGAATGATTTAAACCTTGACATGATTTAACAGTAATCGAATAATAGTAATTACTAACATTCGATTGCAGTACCGACATGCAATGCTTTCGAATGAATTGATCATTCGAAAGCTTTTCACAACAATCGCGTACATAATAATATTATGTAGGTATACATGCCTTATCCTTTGACATTATTATTCTGTGACTGAAACGGTACTTGAACATTAATCCTATTTATTGATGTGTAAAATCCAGCCCGTATATACGTTGTCGAAGGCTATAGAATAACTGTACATTTATGAAGGCCAATACATTAGTGTCAATGGTTTTGTATCTTTTATGTTACTGTAGCGATGTTAAAAGAGGACAATATGCTTAAAACGGTTAAGTGTTTGTGCAGGTTTATAATTACTTATGTGTGTGAGCACACACACATAATTATGTTTTAGTTTATTGCCGTGTATGCCCCCGTGGCTTAAGTTTGTCTTCATGATCGGAAAACCCAGTTCAATTCTGGAGTTGAATTTTTCTGTTGGTCGTACTTTTGGTAGTAGAACGCAATAGACGAATCTACGAGTCATTCAACGGGTCCCCAGATGCTTCTTGAGTCGGAGTCTGAGTGTTCTAATTGTTTGCTATTTGACCTCTGTTACTTTGCAGCGGCTCACCAGCGGCCTGGCACAATAGGTTTTCAATTATGACTTGACATTTTAACAATTGACAAGTTAATCTAATTTACCAAATCACAAAACCGACGAAGCATTCATCAGTTTTGCTCATAAATTTTGCAAACTTTAATTCCCGGTCATTGTATGGGTTTTTGTTAGGATTTTCTCAACAGCTACCTGCAGTCTAGACTAACAGAAAATATTTTTTAGGGTTTTCCTGTACTCGAATTTATTCCTACGTCGCGAGAGCTTAACAAACATTCAAACAACGGACACAAATAATATCGAAACTCGGCACAACTATTTGTGAATCACACAAATTTTGATCCTGTGTGAGGATCAACACTCGTAACAGCCGTAACACCCGTACAGTCAATTGCCAATGTCTCCGGTAGTCTGAAGTATTATAATGTCAAAGAGTAAAGAGGTCACAACTTCATATTTATGAATTGTAAACCTTTCTGCCCATTATTAGCATAACACATGCCTCTGCCTACCCTTTGAAGGATATACAACGTTACACTTTATTAATATTGTGTTAACATATTTATATGTATTATGTACTAAATTTTGCTCGCGGCCTCGCTCGGTATTTCTACATTCTTTTCTGTAAATTGCATGATGATCAGTCGAGTAGTCGAAGCGTGAAAGCGTAAAGAATAAACTAACATTCGCATTTATAATATTAGTTACGATAATTATTCTGTACGTGTATAATTATAATTATTTCGGCCTTGATGGCGTAGTGGTTAGTGTAACCGACTGCCACACCTGAGGTCGCGGGTTCGATTCCCGCACAAGTTAAACATTTGCGTGCATTAGCATGGAGGTTTGTCTTAGTCTGGGTGCTTCTATGTATAATATGTAAGTATTTACAAAAAAAAGTATATATGTATATTTATCCATTGTCTAGTACCCTTTACCCTCTGCTTGTACTATAGCTCTGCTTAGTTTGGGCTAGATGGTGTTGTGTGTATGTGATAGAATATTATTAATTATGTCATTGAACTCCCTTTAAACGGCTGGACCGATTTTGATTGACTTTTTTGTAGGTATTTAAATGGTTTAAGGTGGTGGCGTTCCGATCGGATCCTAGGATTTATTTATTTAACCCCACATTTGAGTTGGATGACTGATGAGTCCGGTAGTTTATAATATAAAGTAAAATATCAGATATTACGAGATACATCAGAAATAACATCAAAGTAAGTACGACTGCGTAAAAACGTTAGTCCTGTTTTAAAGAACTGGTTAGTTTAGAGGTCAATTGTTGCAAATGTCAAATATTGTAAAGATCGAAAAATCAAGTGCATATCGAATATGAAATCTTACTGTATTGGATATTATTACTGTAAACTTGCTGAACCAAACGCTTCGCTGTGGTACACACGGCTACACATCAAGTTAGACACCCTATATACGCATAACTACGCTACGTACAAAATAGAGAATTGTGAAAAGGGACGGTGCATAGTGGTGTCGATGTAATGGTAAGGATAGAGCGTCGCGTCCCGTTCAACGTGAATGAGACAAAATAACAAAAATATAACGCACTCTCTCGCACGATTCGCAGCCTTCAACTTCTAATAGTTCAAAGTCCAAACAGGCTAGGTTGATGTGTCGCTGTGTGTACTAAGTTTCGTTTTTGTGCGTATTTTTTCATTGTAAGTATTATAACCATAATTTATGTTACATATTACAAGTATTCTTGTTGCCCTCATCTAAAAGCTATTACTTGGAGGAGTTCGTTTTGGTCGGTAGTACAATACGTGCTATCTAATCCCATCTCTCAATATCGCAACTGGAATCATTTACCGGTTAGTCTACCGCCGTTTTTTTGCATCCGATTAAATAACAAACAAGTTTATTTACATTTAAATATTAATAGAAAGTAGGAAGAGATTATCTAATGTTGTTAAGTGAAGACAACTTTTATCTTCTATATTATTATTCTACTAAACTGGCAAACAAGCATACGATTTGGCTGACGGGAAGTGATTACCATATCCTATGATATCTTGTTTATTTTTTAATATACCGCTACCGCTCTAGGAGTAATTTCTGTGTCGCGAGGGAATTTCCAAGCATTCAAACGACGGACACAGAGAACACCCAGACTGAACAACCATTTATGGACCACACAAAATTTTGTTTCTTGTAGGATTCGAACGCACAACACTGGTCGCAGTGGCAGTGGCGAGGCGCCTACATAAACCAACCGACACGACATCCATACAGTTTGTATAAGTTTGAGTAAAAAATATATTGGACTGTAAATTTTGCTTAATTTGCAGTCCTAATTGCTAGTAACATTAAAATTGAAAACCAAAAAAAGTGCGGTTAGTACTCAAAAACGAAGGGTTCCGTATAAGACTAAAACCGGCATATTTATTTTGTTTAATGCCATTTTGATATTGGGCATCTTAGTGTTTTATTATTTGTTGTTTTAGCGGCAATAGAAATACACAAACTGTGAAAATTTTAATACAACGTAGACTTCTGGACTACGCTAATTTAGCACTACATCTTTCACTCTCAGGTCAAAGATTCAGAAGCAGACCCAAATCAAGATGGAAAGATGTAATGTAAAAAGATATGAGTGAGTGCCAAGTGACTGAAGACGGGGTCGAAGATAGAGCGAAGTGGGGGCAGAAAATTAGGAAAGCTGACCCCACTACTATGTGGAACGAGGGCAATGTTGGTCGGTGATGTAATTTCAGTCCCAGCGACCAAAGGCACACCGTGGTGGGTTTAATCATACGCTGCTGAATGGGTCGCACACAACTTTGATGTTTGAAATTGTGATGTATGCAATATGAGGGTATTTCGGTTAAGTTACTTTTGTTACCGTGCGTCAATTCAGTCTGTGAATATACGCCATATAGTCAAGTCGTGGTTTCATTACTACCCGATATACTTCAGTGGCGACGAGCAGTATCGAATCCTACGCGAAAAATAGTTTTGTTTTGCTAAAATGTCTATCGGGAAGATATCGGAATTTAAAGTGCATAGTGACGATTGGACATTGTATGTAGAACGGTTAGAACAATACTTCGTAGTGAATAAAATATCCGAAGAGTTACAAGTGCCTACATTAATCACTGTAATGGGAGCAGAATGTTACGAACTATTGGTTAATTTGTGCACGCCAGATAAACCTAAAACCAGAACATTCGCGCAGATCAAGAACATCATGAAAAAACACTTGCAGCCCAAACCGAGTGAGCTAGCAGAGCGGTACAAATTTAGACATAGAAAACAAAAGGAGGGTGAATCGATATCGGAGTATATGGCAGTTTTGAAGAAAATATCTAAAACATGTGAGTTTGGTTCCTGGCTGGAAGAAAGTTTGCGTGATCAGTTAGTTTGTGGCATATCGAATGAAACTATTCGACAACGATTATTCGCCGAAAGTAAATTGGACTTTGGCAGGGCGTATCAGTTAGCAGTAAGCATGGAGGCGGCAGAAAAGGATGCGGCAGAGGTTGTGAGACATGGTGGGTCGGCGAACGAAACGACGGCGGCACCTGTGACGTGTCAAGCGATATCAACAACAAAAGTAGCTCGACGAAAGGCGGCGGCGGAGCCGGCGACTGGCGCTGCGCGTGACGTCAGTGGAGCGGCGCGGCAGGCCGCAGCACAGGTTCCGCGCAGGCGAGGCTCGCGCGCACCGGTGGCATCCACACCCGCTCAGCTGGGGGAGCGTGCGCAGCAGCAGTGTCAAGTGTGCGGCGCGCGTCACGATACAGCTACGTGCAAGTTTGTACGTTATGTTTGCCGAGTTTGTAACCGGCTGGGCCATCTGCAACGCATGTGCCCTAATCTTGCGGACATTTCAATGTCGGCATTGATCCAGTAGTAGAAGATAACGGAAATGAAAGTGACGAGGTAATTTTTGTCGATGTTTGTAAATTATCTGCTACGGAATGTAAACCCGTGTATTTAGAATTAAATGTTGATGGCAAAGATATCAAAATGGAGTGTGACACCGGTAGTGCTATCTCATGCATAAGCCGAGAATGTTATATTCGACTGTTTAACAATTTGCGTCTTTAACCTTGTCATTTAACATTTAGGTATTATACGGGGGAGTTAGTGAAACCGCTGGGAGTTATCTTGCCAGTAGTAAAACACAAGGGTATGTCTAAAACGTTGGAATTAGTTGTTGTGGAAAACGGAAAAACTGTACTTTTAGGTCGGCAGTGGATGGCTGAATTAAAAATACAGTTACCCTCAGTCAACTATGAGTGCAATAATGTGGTTATGCACAAAGATGATGTTTTTGATATGTCTGTTTTCAGTTCCAAATACTCTGAAGTGTTTGCGGATGGTCTGGGCCGATTCACCGGGGGCAGAGTAAGCGTGCATGTACGGGAAGGGGCGCGGCCAGTGTTCATGCGCGCGCGGCCGCTGGCCTACGCGCTGCGTGAACCTGTGGAGCGCGCGCTGGCGCAGCTGCAGCGAGACGGTACCCTTCACCCATTTTAAAAAATAACGGTATAAAACAGTATTTTCACCAGCATATCACCCATTCTCAAACGAAGCAGCAGAAAACGCGGTTAAATTGTGCAAGCGGGCAATTAAGAAAGCGTATAGGGATAATGTAGATATAGATACGGCGTTGCAAACTTTCCTACTAGCATACCGCAATACTGTACACAGTACAACAGGTGCAACGCCGGCCATGCTATTGCAGAGACGATCGTTACGATCGAGGCTAGATCTGTTACGAGCTGACCGTGTCACTGAAGACAGAGTACGCGAAGTGCAAAGGCGTCAAGTTGAATACGCGGGCGGATCTTCACGTAATTTTCAAGAGGGGGACGCAGTTTGGGCGCGAGAGTATGGTTCTCGGGATAAATGGGTGAAGGGTACCGTGCAGGGAATAGACAGTTTACGTAGGTATTCGGTTGTGGCGGATAGCGGTCAATTGTATAAAAGACATATCGATCAAATACGACGTAGATCTCGATTATCTGATGTTACCTGTCCTGAGGGTGAAGAGAGTGTTGTCGAGCCATTAAGCAAGGGGGTAGAAGGGATAAAGTCGCCATTAAAACTGAATACTGACAAAGAGAATGAAAATAGTAACCAGGTGGATCAAGGTACTGTTCCTGATGAACATTCAGGCACATCACCTGAATTACTACCACCGCCTACGTCACCGGTGAATCGGTATTCCAGGCGTACGAGAAAACCTGTAGAGAGATATAAAAGTGAATGGTAGTTAATTATAGGAATTTGTGTTTTTTTTTAGTTATCAAGTTGTGATACTTGGGTATGTTATAAGCTAAGTTGTATTATGTATTATAAGTAAGGTAAAATACAATTCATTACATATACCTATGGCTAACCGAATGATATTTATTTAGTTCCCTAAGCTGTGTTCAACGACTTGTGTACATATATTAATAATGTAGCTAAGTACCTAGGTACTGTAGTATTATTAAACTGCGTATTTAATGTATTTGGTACTTACTACTGTTACTACTTACTAAGTTTTATATACCTGTTATCTTATCTTATCTTGATCCGGGGGCCAGTCATTGTAGACCGGCGACACTTCGACCCAGTGGGATCTTTTGTGTCGGCCCCGAGGTTTATCCTTGAGCTATCTCCCTATGAATGTACTGCATCAGTCGCAGCGTACACCTCAGAGGGAGAAGCCTGAAGTCTTCAGGGTTCGGATATACCAATCCCATCAGACCCATCCTTAGTCAAGCCAACGCGTCACATTCACACAGTAGGTGTGATATGGACTCGTCCTGTTCACCACAGGCTCTGCAGATCGAATTGTTTGACAATCTCAATCTGCACAGGAAGTCATTGGTGCCAAAATGACCAGTAAACGCTCCTGTGAGTAGGCGTATTTGGCCCTTGTTGTACCCGCAGAACTTCCGGGTAAAGCCCGTGGCTCTGTTTGCAATGAATTTCTTGGAGTGTTCCAGACCCCTAAGGGCCATCCACTCCAGCCTGTGTTTATCATTGCCATGTGCATTCAAAGCTGCCTTGACGGTACTCTCAGAGAGACCTACGAATGGCTCGGGGCCCACAAATTGTTGCTCCGAGCCCTTTTTGGCTAATACATCAGCCTCCTCATTACCCTGCACCCCTGCATGCCCCGGAACCCACACCAGCCTGACTGTGTTTTTCCTGCCAAGTTTGTTAAGGGCTTTAACACAGTTCAGGACTAGTGCTGAGTCCACCCTACAGGAGTTCAGAGCCTTAAGAGCAGCTTGACTGTCACTGAGTATATAAACAATCTTGTCAGTGACATTGTTGTTAATATTCTCCTGCGCACAGGCAATTATAGCATAGGTTTCCGCCTGGAAGACCGTTGCATATTTGCCCATGCTTTGGTTCACCTTGCAGTCGTTGGCATAAATACCAGCGCCTGATCCTGTTTCCATTTTGGAACCATCGGTGTACCAGATGAGACAACCCTTGTCAGGGGATCGTAGACCTCGTCTCCATTCGTCCCTTGTGGGGACCTTTATTTTAAAATTCTTTTTGAATATGTGCATTGGTTGCATTTTGTCACATCCCATGCTCATAATCTCTTTAAGATCCTTCGAGATCTCCAGTTTTGTGTGTCGAGTTACTGGCATGTTGACGCTCCACAGCCCATGTATAGATAGTCTATGTAGCGCCTTCATCGCCTCTAACTCCACAACAATGTGTAGCGGCGTTAGGTCCAGCAGGATCTCTAACGCAGCCGTTGGCGTAGTAGGGAACGCCCCTGTTATAGCCATGCAGGCTAATCGCTGCACCTTCGACAGCGCTTTCCTGCATGTTGCTAGTTTGGTTCTTGGCCACCAGACAACGCTTCCATATGTGATTATGGGTCTTATCATCATCGTGTATAGCCACTTGATGACCTTGGGCTTCAGGCCCCAGGTCTTCCCATAAGTAGAACGAATCATACCGAAGACCCGCTGGGCCTTCATTATGACTTTGTCTACATGAGGTTTCCACGTTAGCTTGTTATCTAAGGTCATGCCTAGATACTTCACCTCCGTGGACCATTGTAGCTGTGTACCATACATGGATAGAGTTCCCAAGCCAGTCGGATCTCTCATCCTAGTAAACGGCACGACAGTAGTTTTCCCTGGGTTGATCGATAAATGGTTACTACTGCACCATTTTTCTACCATACTCAGGGCCCTCTGCATGAGACTGGATACTGTGTACTATATACCTGTTACTCTTGATAAGAATGCTGTAACTTTAATACTAAATTGGAATAAGTCTAGTTTATTTTCTCTAATCATAGAATAGTGGTGGAGGTGTGATGTATGCAATATGAGGGTATTTCGGTTAAGTTACTTTTGTTACCGTGCGTCAATTCAGTCTGTGAATATACGCCATATAGTCAAGTCGTGGTTTCATTACTACCCGATATACTTCAGAAATGAAAGATCACTGAAAGTTAAAATGAGATGCGATTTATTGATCACTTAACTACCACGTAACTTATGATAATATGTATGATACGATAATTAGTATAAATGAGTACCGCCGATTATGAAGTATGATCGCGCACTTATGACACGTACAATTCGGTAGATCCGAAGTCTTGGGAGAGCCCGACATAACCCTCTCGCCTCCACTTGTGGTGAGGGGGTATACAACAGGAACAGTTACAAGAAAAAGAAGCGGAGAGAGACTGATCATTATTAAGGCAGAATTGAAATTACGGTTTATTAGATACAGCCTGCTGTCAGACAGACGGAAGGACAATGGAGGTTTAGTAAAAGGGTCTTCGGGTACCGAACCCTAAAAGCAAAGATAATGGTTAGTGTTTATTTCATACCAATTGAGCTAAGTCTATAGTCTATAGTTTATAGTCTGCATTTTAATTAGTGTTAATAGAAAGTTCACGGACGTTAATTGTGAATGACAATTGTAATTATTTGCTTACCTCATCGTCGAAGTTTATTACTTCTAGTTAATTAATGTCAATTGTTGTTTATCAAGAATGATTTGCTTTCCTGACACAAGACATAAATCCATGTTATTATTGAAATTAATTTGACTTTGACTGGTCCTAAAAACACGATAGCGTTTTTTTTTAATCCAGTCGAAGTTATTTTTCCTATTATTACATTATTTTAAAATTATTAAACGGATGAAGTAGTGTTTTAAGTGGTCGCCTCGCCACTGCCACTGTGCCGAGTTTCGTAGGTTCGAATCCCACACGGGACAAAAATTTGTGTGATTCACAAATGGTTGTTCCCAATCTAGATTTTCTTTGGGTACTTTTTTTTAATGTTTGTAAAATCTCCCACGAGACAGGAATTACTCCCAGAGCAAGCGTCGTTGTGTTAAAATAAGAAGTCTACCAGTAGGTATTAATTAGTTTCAAAATTATGAAATAATAGTGTTATAAAAATAAATCTACTCAGATATAGGTATTCATATATCATCAGGGTTATCTACGCTATAAAATCCGTGTAGTTATTATTGCAGTCAGTTTAGGACCTTAGTTTAATATTACTTTTTATCGTTTTTTTTTTTCACAATCATGTTTTGAAGACTATTATGTGGTCGGAAATATGTTCAAGAAAAGTATAAATACTATATCACTGGTACCCTAAACAGTATAGACAGAGCTAAAATTTAGTTGAAGATAAGCCGTTTTGCCTGTTGTCAGCGCCTATAACATTCGCTTAAACTTAAGACGCGATGCTAAATAATATTTTGTTATGTTACAATAACGAAGTATACTCCCGAAATATAGGTGAATCTATCATTTTAAGATAAAATATGAGACAGCCAAAGATAAGCATACCTACGTATATAGTGCATAAGGATTAAAAATATAAAAAATTGATTTATCCGCGAATTCACTGAGTGGTCAAATAGATTAGTAACTTCCCGCGGAGTGGTATACGTCAATGCATTCCCCCACGTTAAAATTTTATGTTAGTAACTGTAATATTTTCGCTACTAAACCAAATAAACAAACAAACTCGCATTCTCATTTATAATATTAGTTAGAATACTATCGTTATCTATTTTTAGTTAATTATCTCAGGCCATAAATAAACACATATGTATGGTACTCACATTTACGCAGGTACCTATAGTTTCAGGTCCCACATTAAAGGAGGAAACCTAAATGCCGTCTACAGGGCACAGATACATACTCCGTGGAACTTAGAATTTCTTGAAAGAAAAACCAAATAACACTACCTGGCCCAGAAATCTAACCCAAAACCACACAGCAATATGCCAACGAGGCAATTTTCTAAATGCGTGTAAATAAATCCATATGCTAGACCCGGGAATCTAACGCAAGACTATAAATAGGACTTACATTCACTGTGTGACCAGAGCAATTTACTTAATGCGGGTGAACAAACCCACAATCTATGGCCTTGCGAATTGTTATATCATGTAGAAATGTATTGTATGAGACAATAGCTGTCCCTACGGTTTCACCGATGTTTACGATAACTGCGCCGCTGCCATGGCTCATAGCGTATTATCATATAGTCTATAACATTCCTAAATTTTAGTTTGACTGCCATAGATTAGCGTATTCAACAAAACACAAACAAACTCTGCAGCTTTTTTTATATTAGCCTTGACTAAAACCTTTCCAACCGGCCCCTCACTGTAGCCAAGACACCTTTAACCATCTTTGATCAGTCGTGTGAGTCTGCTTGACTAGCAGTGAGTTATCTATCGTCATCCTGGACATCCCGTCTACTCTCCACCTGTTACCTTAGGACGCACAGTGCAGGACCGGTTACCGGTTACCGGACACCCTGTATATTTTCCATTCTTTGTCAAGATCTAACCATAAAATAAGGTAAATAACATGCACTAGATTTTAGTTTGACCACTAGCAGTACAACAGTGATAACTGCATTCAATTTTGTGCAGTGGTTTTTGCGTGATACGCGTACAAACATACAGACATTACAGACTGACTGCCGTAAATTCCAATAATAATTGTTATGGCTTCTACTTTGATACATTATTTTTGTTTTAAATATTATGAATCTTCTATGTATAGACATCAACAAGTTACAATTTTATTAGATACTAGCTTTTGCGCGCAGCTCCGCCCGCATGATATCTACATCAATAAAAGTAGCCTATGTCCTACCCCAGGTTTTAAACTATATCTGTACCAAATTTCATCTAAATCGGTCGAGTGGTTTAGCAGTGAAAAGGTAACAGACAGACAGATAGACAGACGGACAGACAGAGTTACTTTCGAATTTATAATATTATGAAGTAAGGATGTACAACCTATACATTACTAACTTTTGCCCGCGGCCTCGCTCGCTCGGTAATAGCACTATTTTCCTGCATAACTTCTTCCTCTCGTGTCCTTTTCTGTTCCCCTGACAACGTGTATAGGAAATAATTGCATGATGATCGGTCGAGTAGTTAAACCGTGAAAGCATAACAAATAAATTCACATTCGCGTTTATAATATTAGTAAGTAAGTATGTATATGTTACGTATAGCACGACCTTTGGAATGCAGTGTCATATAAATATTAAGATCGTTTACGAATCTTAAGGTTTTGCTTTAAAGATCATATTGAGTACACGTGTAATTGAAACACTTACTGAATCCACTAAGTATATAAATACACACGTGCTACAAAACGTTACAAAATTTTTAATTTAATAAGATTTTTACACATCAAATAAACAAATAATTAACATAATATATACACAAATTATTTACAAGAAATATTAACTAAAGAGAAAAATAAAACAATAAAATTAAAAAGCGTCATAATATTCCTCCGCATCGTCGTCAATTGGCAACGTGCCCAGAAGACTGGCAGCATTGCCACGTTGAATGGCAATACTTATTCTTTGTGCAAAGAAAATACCAGTCCTCTGGTCACGTGAAGCGTCAATCAGCTGCTTAGCTAGGTTTCTATAAACAGACCTAGCACTTGGACCCCATGGCCCCAACGTTTCGACACCAAACGGCTCAAATGTTTACACACGGCTACACATCAAGTTAAACACCCTATAGTTATGCGTATAACTACAGTGCATAGTGGTGTCGATGTAATGGCAAGGATAGAGCGTAGCGTCCCATTCAGCGTGAATGAGAAAAAATAACAAAAGTAACAAAAATATAACGCACTCTCTCGCACGATTCGCAGCTTTCAACTCCTAATAGTTCAAAGTCCAAACATTCTAGGTTGATGCGTCGCTGTGTTACCAATAAGGACCTGACATAAAATTTAAAAAAATATAAATGACTAGATTTTACCCGCAGCTTTGCTCGTGTAAACGTAAGTTATGTAAAGTTAGTAACAGTACCCATTTTTTTCTGGAATATGTGCCCTTTGTCCTTTATTGTATCCCTGACAATGTGTATCATCGGTCGTTAGGGCGTGGAGGTGTAACAAATAAACAAACTAACTCACACTCATTTATAATATTAATTATGAAAGGAGGGTGAGAACCCCTGGGCCCACCAGTTATCACATTGTAATTGATACCAAAAAATTCGTTATATTTTTAGGTACTTACCACCAAAATACGTTTGATTATTTCTTCATAGAAAGCGAGAAACATAAATTAAATTAAGTTAACCAATAATCGATTAATATGCATCTCTAATTATATACTATCGAGTATTATTAAATCGGTATAATCTCAAAATGTGTTCTATAATCGAATGATGATAATAAAAACTCAATCGATTGAAAATCGTGTTTTGGTTATTAATTACCTGTGGTCACCGACTGACAAGTTTACGGCTAATGTCAAAATCAAGTTCAACACTCGTTCGGTTTGTTCCAAATGTACTCTGTGGTTTGTTCCTTAGGAGTGCGCACGTACTTTTCTTGTTTTGTTATGTTGTTTGCTTTACCCCACGACTTTAGCTTGCTAAAGGACTGCTCGACGGATCTTGTGACTTATAATTACCTGGCACTTCATATTAGACAACTGATTCCGCTTCTGAATTGGATATTGACGACATGGATCGCTGTGTGAACTATACCATTGCGATAGGTCGCAATAACTCTATTGGCAGAAGAGTTTTGGAGGATAAAGCGATTTTATGAGTTATACGTCAATGGCGTGCATAGGTATAGGTATAGCAAGTATGTAGGTATAGCAAGTGAAAAAATGCCTGCAGTTGCATACTTATAGAGGGTAATGCCGCAATCTAAGTAATCTAGTGGATCTTTGCTTTGTCTTTTAGTGGTCCGCATCTGCATGTTACAAACAAGGACGTTTTATTTTTTATTTATAGGTACATAAAAATCAAAGCAATATTGATGTTTGTTTTCTGAGGTGCCTACTTCTATCTATCTATCAGCCACAGACGTCCACTGCTGAACATGGGCCTCCCCATAGACCGCCACTGGTAAATAAATAGATAAACCTTCGATAAAGTACCTCCGTATAAACATATAGGTATAACATTTTGCAAACGATTAATGTCATATAACCTCACTTTTACTTTATTTTATATAACTTAATTTCTGGGAAGCGAAATATCACAAAATTTTTGGTGACGACTTGTTATTATATTCTCTTTCAAATAAGGCTACTTTGATTATGATAACAACTGGGCCCAGATATATATGGAGTGATTCCTTCGTCCTTTAGGTTTTATATGAACAGATGACGTAGTGGTTTAAGTAGTAGCCTCCTTACTGACACCGCGCCGAGTGTCGTGGGTCCAAATCCCTCTCGGGACAAAAATTTGTGTGAAGCATAAATGGTTGTTCCGAGTCTGGATGTTCTTTATGTCCGTTGTTTGAATGTTTATAAAGTCCCCGCGATACAGGAACTAGGGGTCGGGACCCGTTGGTCCCCTAATATTCGTCCCCCAGAATAAAAGTTGTAGATTCGGCACCTATATAGGTGCCCATTGGTCCCCTGGTAGGAGACCAATCAATATTAATTTATTTTTAAGGCACCCACTCGTCTCTGGAATAAAAGTTATAGATTCGGCACCGGCTCAGGTGCCCTTAGGTTCCCTGATAGAAAGCAAGCCATAGTAGAGTGAATGGGAAATATAAATTATTTTAAATAAATAATATATCGGGGGACGAATGGGCCCCTCAAATATAATATATACGGGACCAATGGGTACCGACCCGAACTAGTCCTAGTGCCTGTTGTCTTTTTAACTAATCTCAAAAAAATTAAAAAGTAGTATATGATTTTATTTGATTTGAGTTGGATTAATTTGAACCGATTTAAACGTATTTCAATAGATTTAAATTGTATTGACTTGATTTAAATACATTTGACTTGCTTTGATTTAATTTATTAGCCATTTGAAAAGCCACACTATCCGCATAATCACTTAGGCATGCTTAGGCTTAACTTTGAACGTATTATTGATATGCAGTTAGGTTAGGTTAGTGCTTATCTGATATTGACATACTAATAAATGACGTCAATAATTTTCCACTATCTGAAAATTATACAATGGATAAACCCATTATGCGCACGATTGGAATAATTACTACAAATACATTGTTCAAATTCCGAACGTCAGTACAGTCACCCTCAATAAGATTTACGGATGGTGTAGTGGTTTAAGTGCCTCGCCAATGCCACCGCATCGAGGATTGTGGGTTCGATTCCCACACGGGACTAAAATTTGTGTGATCCACAAATGGTTGTTTGAATATTTGTAAAGTCACCCACGACACAGGAATTATTTCTAGGGCAGCAGCTGTTGTCATTTCTTTAAAAAAAACATGCGAGGCAGTCTTTGGGGACTTCCGATAGAAGTGAAAACTGCATAAGTAACTAGCGTGCGGTGACGATGACGCGAGTTTCACGCTTTTTGTTCATCCAAAAAGTACACATATATACCTACACAGTATACATATAGCATATGGAAAACGTTCGGTGACGATGACGCGAGTTCTATGATTTTTATTCACCCAAAAAGTGCTAAACGCGCCTAATGAAGGATTCACTTTAAAAAAAAGACTGGGCAACCAACATCTTAGTCTCCCCGTGAACATGGCTGCTGAAAAGCAAACAAAACGTCGGGGAAAGTGTTAAATTAAATCTAGTTAGTTTTTGTAATTTAAATAGCATAAGTAGAGGTAGGTATAAAGTAACTATGAAAAGTGCTTAACAATAGTAGTTTGTATTTACAAAATGATGTAATGGTATGTCTACCTTGGACAAGTGATTGAACTTGGTAGGAACAACTTCGAGAAAGAAATCGACAGGAGAATCCAGTTAGGGTGGGCAGAGTTTCGTAAGCTTCGTCAGGTTTTCTCATCGCTTTCAACGCAATGCCTGAAAACCAAAGTCTTTGACCAGTGCGTCCTACCTGTTATGACCTACGCTGCCGAAACGTGGACACTCACGGTAGAGCTAGTCCAAAAAGGAACATGCCCATTTCTGGGCCCACGTGTTATAGCCAAAATTTTTACTGCAAAAATAGCGCTATTTCATCATTAAACATAATCACAAAAAATAAATTGAATTTTCAATGGTTAATTGGCGAAATAAATATTTTACATGAATTAATTACGAATTAATTTGTATTCATTGAAATTAAACTACTATATACGGATTTTATCGCGTTGTTTATTTATCACTGTATTACAAAATTTTGAAAATATTACTCTACTACTACTATTGATTTTATTTGACTAATTTATAAGCTAATAAAATTATTTAAACTATTAAATCTATTTATTTTTGGTTTACACTTTCCCCGACGTTTCGGGTGCTTTTCAGCAGCCATGGTCACGGGGAGACTAAGATGGTAGTTGTCTCAATGTTCCAGTGTAGTTATTTCAAAGTACCTGAACATAATTTAATTATTGGTGTTTCTATTTACGCAGAATGAGCTCAAAGTATCATGAAGTCTAGCTGTGGTTTGTTTCTTCTTGGGTTTGACTATTTGAAGTACTGGATCCCAAGCTGGTGGTACATTCCAACCATCTTCTCTATTGAAATTGGGATGTTTTTTAATTTCAATAGCCTCGCGAAGCATCCTTGGCAGGAATCGGTGTTCTTTAGCGAGAATCTGTGGTTTGTCAAATCTCAGGTAGTGGTTGGTCCCCTGTTGTAAGTGTTCACACACAGCAGACTTCAACGAGCGTTTGTGTTTTACGTCAGCTATGTGTTCTTTTATGCGGGTGCCTATGCTTCTCTTGGTTTGACCAATGTATGAGAGTCCGCAGTCACAATCTATTTTATAGACCCCTGCATCTTGTAAAGGTAATTGGCACTTGACGGATGGTAAAAATTGACTTATCTTCGTTGGCGGCTTGAAGTATGTGTTGATTGAAGCTCGCTTCAAGATGTAGCCAATCTTGTCAGTGACACCCCTTACATAAGGCAGTATAGCAGGCTGGCGCTCGACTGTGGCTGGCTTTTCTCGGGATCTGTGACAGCGGCGCGGCTGTTGGAGCTTGTTGCCTTGCAGTACTTGCTTGACATGTTGAAGCTCGGCGTCCAGGTGTTTCTTGTCACAGATCCCGTAAAGTGTTTGTTATTTATCAATACACAAAATCACAAAGAACTATATTCAATTTACGATAATAAAATAATATTTTATATTCTTTCGAGTTTGGGTTGTGCTTGCGCTGGTGATGTGTTCTGTTGTATTATTCGCCTTTTCTGTGATTTTTCCTTTGGCAAACAATAAACAAACAAACAAAAATAAACAATTATATTGACAAAGTATGATTTTGTTCTTGTGCACGCATATCGGTATTCTGTTTTAGGTTGACCTAAATATTTTATTATGCTGCAGACCTCTCACTCCGGACCATAGACTGAACTACGGCCGGGAGTGAGAGGGCAACCGATCCGACTGCCGCGATCAACTCACGGCGCTGCGATGGCCAGGCGGGGCTAACCGCCAAAGTGTGGAGCGCCGTGTCCTCAACAACGTCGCGGCAGGCGCCGCAGTGGTGACAACCGGGCGTCTCTTGTATACGACACAGGAACTGGCCAAAACAACCGTGGCCAGTCAATACCTGTGTCAGCCGGAAGATGAGGGCGCCATGCCGCCTTTCCAGCCACTCCTCAAACACGGGACTTACCGCCACGATCGTGGCGTGCCCGGATCCATTCCTAACCTAACCTGACTTAGTTACACATTCGAATAAAAAAATCTCATTATTGCAATTGCCAATTTTAATTAAATAAAGCAGAAGTATAATTTATGTACTTATCTAATAAATGCCACCAATTTTATGACTATAACAAGTGGGCCCAAAGATGTAGGAAAAATGGGGGATCTCCTTTAAAGTCACTCAGCGGGCTATCTAGCGAGCTATGCTTGGAGTTCCTTTGAGGGATAAACTTAGAAATGAGGTTATCCATCAAAGAAACAAGGTTACGGACATAGCTCGCAGAATAAGCAAGCTGAAGTGGCAATAGGCTGGCCATATCTGTAGAAGGACCGATGGCCGTTGGAGCACGCGAGTCCTAGGTAGGACGCCCCCTGGCCAGGTGGACCAATGACCTAAAAAAGGTAGCTGGGTCAGTCTGGATGCGGCAGACCGGATGTTGTAGCGTAAAATGGGAGAGGACTATGTCCAGCACTGGACTGCGGTGGGCTGATTGATTGATGTAATAATAGTTTTATAAAAAATAAAGAACGTGATAAAATCCGTATAAAGTAGTTTAATTTCAATACATTATCTATGGTATCCTAAAATATTGAATTTTATATCTATTATGGTAAGACATGATATTTACTGTAGCTTGTCAATTCTATATATATATCTGTTCCAAAGCTTTGTAAACGAGGATGTTTCATAAGTTTATATGCCCCTAATAATCCTAACAAATATAATAAATGCGAATGTGAGATGGTTTGTTACACTTTAATATCTGAACTACTCGACCGATCATAATCAAATTTCGCATTCACATTGTCAGGGGTAAAGAAAAAGACGTAAGTTACATTTCATTCAGAATAAAGTACCTACTTTTTCCGATAGACAGAAACACACAAACTCACATTCGCATTTATAATATTACTTAGGATAAAATAATCTGCTCACATTATTTAATGACGTAGAATTCCTATTAGGTTTGATATTTATATATCTTTGAAGTCTTAGAGATTTCCTAGGAAGAATCTATATTTACACTTCACTCAAGACTTATTTCTGTGTAGCAGCTTCATATTATAGCTAAATATAATCTCTGCTATATTTTTGTCTCTTATTTTCCTTCCCTAATACGTAATGATATTCTTGTTAGCCACAAAGATGCATTGTATGTAAATTTCGTCTGTATTCTGTAGATCTGCAACAGATTATTTTATACCTAGTTATACCAGGTGAGGCGGATGAATAACCTATAATAGTCTCTTATGTGTGTCTTTGTACCTTGTGTCGTGACTGAATCTTTAAGTAGATTCGTCTAGTGATCATAAACTCGCTGTTTATGGTCACCTTAATATCATCCCTGTATATAAACTGACCAACTGTTGCGGGCTTGATATGGGCCTCTTCTCAGTGCGAAAAGGAATAGACCATCGTCCACCACGATGGCAGGTTGGTTGACTTCATATACATTGTATTTCGAGAACATTTTGGCGAACTCTCAGACATGCAAGTTTCGTTACAATACTTTCTTTCATCGTTAAAGTGTCAATAATGAACTTTTTGACACGCAGATAGCTTCAAAAAGTTCAGAGATACGTGCCTTAGGATCGAACTCGAGACTGTGGTGTGGTCGTTGGATGAATCTATTTGTAGGTACACTTAAAAGTACACTTAAGTCTAATAACCACGAAAGCGAAATATTCCTGACTGACGGATAAAAGTTACCGTTAGTCCTTTTTAACACGCTTTTATTATCTTGGTATGTATCCATGTATCTATGAATCTACGTATCTATAAATCTATGTAGCGGAATCTTTGAACGTGTTTTTAACCCCACTCAAATCGACAATTTGACAATGAAATTTTGCTCACTTATCGACGACCGAAGAGAAAACAATAAATGAGAAAGAAAAAAAAATAGATTAAAAAAATAAAAAAATAAAATTATTTGGTTATCAAAATATCTTAGACAGCACCCTAAACTTTTTTAATAAAGCTTGTGTTTTATTGAATATTTTTTATTGTTTATTTGTACCCCTGACAATGTGTATGCGAAATTTCATGATGATCGGTCGAGTAATTAAGGTTTTATTTATTTATTTATTTATTTATTTATTGCACAAAACAAATTACAATCATATTAAAAATAAAAAACAATCAAAGCTTATGTTCAGATCTAGATTGCAACTCAACACATGTGCACACATCGAAACAATTGAACATCAAGTTAACAGACAGAAAAGGTGTACAAATATACATATAAGACATTCACATTCGCATTTATAAAATGTTAGTTAGGATATTTTGGTTATTTTCTATATACAATAAAACCAAAAACTATCTCGGACGCAAAACGTCTGTCACTATAAATAGCTTCTAAGGAAAGTTCGTTCGTTGACTCGTTTTCGGGAATCCCAGGATGTCAACCATACCGGGTAAGATTAAGGAGGCATACACACCGCAGGAATAAAAGGCATTACAAAAATATTATTAGACTCTTCTGAGTCTATGACAGTGGCACAATGGGATCTTGCTCCCAAAAATTATGACATACGGATACTTTATTCGCTATCTTTTTCCCACTCCAGTAATGTATACTTAATCTGGACTTCTCGCTCTAACACTTCGTTGGTCTTTTGATCGTAGCGAAAATATTCTTCTTCTTTCTTAAGTCTCTGCTCTGAATGAAGATTTATAGCCTATGTCCATCTAGAATGCTGACTGACTTTGATTACAGGAACGGCGTAGTGATACCAGTGGCCGCCTAGCCATTACCACGACGGCAAGTGTCTTGGGTTCCAACCAGTCAGAGATACAAGCCTTGATCGACCTCGAGACCTCTGCGTGGCTCTCCAACAGACTCCCACTAAAAGCAGTGAAACACTGCTTCTGGAATAATGTAACTTTCAAATAATACAAGAATTTCATAAGTTGGACTTTTAGATCTGGAGATTACCTCCTATAGCCAAACATAAAAACTTTACCCCTTTATTTTATAAGTAATTATAAATAAGATTTAAATATACACTTAGTGCCAATAAAGTGTCTAATTAAATGTATATTGTAAATAATAGTGAAAGTGTTGCCAGCTGTAGTGAATGCAGCTGCTGTACATGAGGTTTCCGGTTCAGTGCCCGAGTCGGGCAAAATATTATTAAGATTTTCTGTCAATAATGTTTTTTAAGAAGCACTGAGTCTAGAGAATACATTAAGCTGGGGCCTTTGTAGCCACAAAACCATACATGGCAATAAGGGTACCTACAATACACACGGCTACACATCAAGTTAGACACCCTATATACGCATAACTACACTACATACAAAATAGAGAATTGTCGGAAAGGGACAGTGCTTAGTGCTGTCGATGTAATGGTAAGAATAGAGCGTAACAAAAATATAACGCACTCTCTCACACGATTTGCAGCATTCAACTTCTAATAGTTCAAAGTCCAAACAATCTAGGTTGATGTGTCGCTGTGTGTACACATCAATAACCCTTTCTCGAGTACTAGCGTGAGACCATGCAGGTATTATAAATGTAATAGTTTGTAAAGATGTTTAAGTGTTTGTTAATTAATTATGTGGAAATGTTTGCTTTGTAATGCTTTGGATATGGATCAGGGTGCAAGTTAACACATATATAGACTGTGTTCCTGATTAATATATAGAGTCCTAACTAATATTATAAATGTGAACGTGAGTTGACCGACCACCACTTGACCGATCATCATACAATTTCGCATACACGTTGTCAGGGGTACAGAAAAGGATATAGGGTACTTTACATCCAGAAAAAGTTACAACCTA
Organism: Catocala nupta; assembly: GCA_963675205.1. Taxonomy (NCBI): domain Eukaryota; kingdom Metazoa; phylum Arthropoda; class Insecta; order Lepidoptera; family Erebidae; genus Catocala; species Catocala nupta. The sequence continues at coordinate 18,468,218 of OY776102.1, read as the reverse complement.
ACCTAACCTACATTTACGCGAGAGAAGCCGCATTTATATCCTCATATGCATTCCAGTAAGATTCACACTAGAGGTAACTATTATTGGATACAAGGTTAAAATTATGCCAAGAGTACTGTGATGATGAAATACGAGGATAGACGTAGTGAAATCTTAGCACCATCTCTTAATATAGCATTGTCATTGCACGTGCGAGAATGAGACATACCTAAACACTATGTACCGTACCTTGACGCACTTTACGAGGATCACCTCCTAAAGCGCGTCCTGACCTAGGCAGGTCAAGCACCTAAAATGATTACGCCTAGGGACTTACGTACACCTTACAGTACGCCTAGACATGCAGATTTAATTTTAATTTAATTTTATTTTGAATATCCTACAAGAAATACACACCAATTACAAAGCAGATTTACGCTAAAATAGGACATGTGTTTCCTCAATAACAGGAGATCACAGCATGCAAAATAATATATTAAAGGTATACTCGCAGTTCCAAATGGAAACTCCCAATTAAAATTACAAATGCGTATGCGAATTTGATTGTTACGCTTTTATGACTTAACTACTCCACCGGTCATCATAAAATTTTCTATACACTTGATCAGAGGTACAGAAAACGACATAGGGTTCCTTTCATCCAGAAAAAAAGTTCTGTTTCCGAATAAAGCTGGCAAAAGCTAATTATTTATATTCCTGTTAACCACGCCAGACAACGACTTGCTTGTTGCTCCAGAAATAAGGGATAATAGGCAGCCATGTCTGTGAGTACTTCATCTGACGAATTTCGGCCACTGCGCCGTCTGCCTTCAAATAAAATAAACCTTGCATTACCAGGTTTTAAAATAATGTGCATATAAAACATTTACTTATTATTCCCTTAACGCAAAAGGAAACAGTGTGTAAAAATGTATAATTCATATACTTGAGATTACTCCATAATACATATTATCGATGAAGGTCTGTAAACACACTAAAAGAATTAATTGGAACAATACGAAGACATCACACTGTTGTATTGCAACCCCAACTATTGCAATAAAAAAAGGTTGACAACAGATTGCCAACCTCCAATATTGCAATAGATAAAGGTTAACAACAGATTGCCAACACTAAATATTGCAAAAGAAAAAGGTTAACGATACCTCTGTCTGAAAATTCATATCAGCGACATGGGATCAGTAGGCTAGCTAATTCACGTAATTAAATAAGTTCAGTTGCAGTGCAGTTGCAGTTAAGTTAAGATCAAAATAGCCCTTTTCGTATTCTCGTAATTTTGACAACCGCTGTCAGATACGCTCGCGTCAAGTTCGCGTCACGCGAGCGCTTTAGAGTATTCTACTGCTGCGCGTTTTATGTGCGTGATTCAGATCGCAACTTGATCGGTATTCACCTATTCATTTGACGTCTCAAATGACAGTTTAGTCCGATCAACGTGGAACGCTTAACGTGCGATTCCATGCGATTACTTAGTGAGTAAATTAATTTCCCTCATGTGGCCACACCGTGAGTAAATTTAACTGATGTAATGGAGCAAAATCCTGAAAGCCATGTCAAAAGTATTACATACGACTGACGTACAGTTGACGCACAGCACACGCGCAGTTTACGTGCAGCTCACGCGCAGCTAAACAATTACAAGAATACAATTTTGCATTAAGACGTAAACTTAATTGCTACTGCACCGCAACTTGATCGGCGCGTCACGAAATTACGTGAATTAGCCTACTGGGCGTTCTTCAACTTTCAGTATTCCGCTGCGAACTATTAACTTGACAACTATCATACCTCATCTGTTGCCAAGTGTCCTAAAGATACCTCGTGCAGAGGCTAAGCATGTGCCGGATATACATACGCAGCTCTTTAAAGAACCTGTAAAACCTAATCAGCTGCTTGTTACCTTAAGGAACCCTATGCATTACTCAGCCAATTTTGTCACAAAAGCCAATGTGGATATAATCACTACGTTCTCTCCAGAGCCAATACTGACTGCGACTTGTTAAAATAAATGCGTTTCTGTAAAAAATATCGATGATCGTGTTTAGTTTTATGTCATTTGTGGTTTTCTTTTCTAATGCAATCTAGTAAACGGTTCTTAATCATAAGCGTGTTGTCCTGGCGCGAAAAAGTCAGGTGATCAGGTCAGGTTACATTGTGAGTACTACTCACGACAGTTTTATATTCTATTTCATGTTTATTTTAATTTTATATTGTTTTACGTTTTTATTGTTTTAATGCATATTATAGTAATATTTAATTTATTTTTATTGTGTTATAAGTGGTTTATAACTTATAAGAAGAAAATACATTTAAAAAAATTCTACGAATAAATTTGTCACCGCATTCGTGAATCATCTAACCAAACATAGCTATCATTATTCATGAAACGTTACTTTATGGTTTTTTGACCATTGTTCACTCGAAAGTACGGCAAAACAAATAAGTACTCAGAATTAATCTACCACGAGCTTATGTGTCACAAACATTCGTCAACCATAGCTGATATACTAAAATTCAATTTACCAGCTACTTAGATTCCGTGGTCGAATAATTATTCGATATCTATATTACCTTACTTTAGCCAACGACCTCGAAAATAAACGGCTTGGCTATGGCTTTACAGTAATTAAAGGCAGTGATAGTGATGACGACTGAAGAAATACCTACACATCACAGAAGATCACAGTCAAAGCCTTGTGTTGTATACCTGCGGTAAGCTGTATACTAGAACTCCTAAAGGAAGCACTGTAGTATACATACTACATTTCGATACCATTTACCTTTTATTGCCGGTAAGTGGTAACCGCCGCTTAAGGACTTTAGCAACGTTAAGAGTCTATAGCTAAGCCAGCTGGCTTAGCTTTAGAACTGCTGCCTACCGTAATAGTAGTATTCCACTCTACTCTCTTTCTCTCCGATTCTCTGCTGTTCCCTTCCTCTCTTTAAATCTCGTGAAGAAAAGCAAGGTGTTACGCTCGGAAATCATTGCAGCAGGTAGTTTATTGCAGAGCCTGCACGTACGTGAGAGAAACGAGTGATGAACGCACATCATGCTAATCAGGAACGTTCTCAATTCGTAAAGATGAAACCTGCTTAAGTATCAAGTGGTCTCCGCTTTAACTTGAAGCAGCACAACTAAGGAAATAATTCGATTCAACAGACGTATCGAAATAATCTTAAGTTATGTGTCTGCGATGTGCTGCAATACAGCCCTTCTTAAGGAAATACTTTGCTAAATATAGCAAAATCTCTTCTCATACCTAGCGGAGCATGGCTGTATAACGTATTTTATCTCCAAATCCCAGCAGATTGCAGTCAAATAACCTTGTATATATATGTCTGCAGTGAAAGTGAGTGTGCTAGATCCCAGAATTCCATAAGAAAGCATTGTACTGAATACAGAATAAACCTCTCTCATGCATATCATAGCAGGACTAAATACGTATCTGTAATCCTGATCACGCGAACGCAGTCAAATAATCTTCTTTATGTCTGCAGTGAGCTAGATCCCAGAGTTGCTTAAGATGCTGTCTGCAGTTAAAAAATTACTCAGTAGCTCACGCTGGTAGCACAGCGGCTTTTGTACGATCGATAACACGCACCTAATATATCTAATATTGTCAATATAATATTGTCAACTTACCCTATAAGGCTAAGTTGACTGTTTATCATCGGGCTGACCGCCATTTTTGCTACCTGGAGCCGCATCAATTATACTTGTCGTATAGCGATTGTACTTTACGAGAGAGCAAGACAAAACTATACTTCTTGTTTAGCGCTGTGTCGTTCTACCATAAAGTCATACCCTAACTAATATTATAAATGCAAATATAAGTTTGTTTATTTGTTACGCTTTCCCGCTTTAACTACTCGACCGATCATCGTGAAATTTCGCATAAACATTGTCAGCAGTCAGCAGGAGTATAGAAAAGAACACTGGGTACCTTTCATCCAGAAAAGGATTGAGCCCGAGGAATAAAAAATTTACAATACCGAAATTTATGCGAGCGAAGCTGCGGGCAAGATCTAGTTACAAAATAATTCTGTCAAAAGAAGTTGGTATGGTCTCTGCATTTAATGGATAAAGCCATCGATCAAATATACCATTTGATCGATGGATATAGCCGAACTGTTTTCTGTTCCTCTCTGTATATTCAAATAACTACTTACAGTAATTAGGAACTAATACCTGTATTGTTTTGTTCTAGTAGTTTTCCATACAACTGAGGGTCATGACCGATTCTTAAGCCATTGAATGCTGCCCTCGACCTTCAACATAGAGATCACTGCACTTGTTTAAAAGAGGTGCAATAATTAGAAATCGTTAGCATTTTTCAGCTAAACAGCAGTATTATGCATGATTCATGATGTTTTTAAAATTATTCGCAATTTGCACGATCCTACAATTTAGTTACTACTGGTAAATATTGATGATGTTTTTGGCTTGTTGAGTAATAATTAATACAGTAATCACAAATATACATAGGTATATGCAAATGCGACACAAGAGTAAATATTTTATTTATATTAAATACGTGATACCTATGGATATGTTGTTTATTATATAGTATAAGTAACTTCTCTATGCCAAGCCTTTTAGGCATACAAATATGGATAATAAAGTTATTACATATTTATACTAACTTATTTCATGATTACAATAGGTGGCAATTATTAAAAAAATATATTCTTTATGAATTCCCGATTTATATCTGTGATTTCGCGACCAATTCATGGCTGTTGATGTTGCGGTCGTTGCCAAGCTCTAGAAAAAGGAGTCGTACTAATAAAAATAAGTAAATCCAGCCTGCAGTTAGGTGGTGTTAGGCTACCAGATTTCTTAAGAAGACAATCTGCTATCAGAAAGGCAAGAATGCTTGTTGCTTCTTGCATTGATAATACAATGACCCCTTTCTTTAGGCTTCGCAACGCACGAATGATTCGCTTGATGCTACAAACGCCCATACACTGCGCGACCGCGACTGATTATTTGAACCGCCATACTTGTTTGCCAACTTAACTTAACTTGTAGTATAATAAATCAGTAGTTAACATCACCCGGCTCATATGAAAGGACTACAAGTTTCATATACATACACTGATACATATCTACTACACAAAACAGTATACAAAATACATCGGGAATACCGGTTCCGTGCGTCTTCGCATACCATATATACATAAAACCACAAGTCCAACAGAAAAATATAAACTTTAATGATTTAAGAATAAAGTCGGATTTTAAATGTACATCAGTTGTAATATAAATGGTTATAAATTAGTCACATTCCCGTTTCGCATTATAATTGTTCAGTACATTACGAGACGTGGTCGCGGACACAATGAGAACTGTCGCGCTAGTGTTGTTGTTCGTCGGTGTGTGTTATTGTCAAGTTGACTTCAATGAAAGGCCAAGGAACTTTAGCATAGAACTTTTATACTACACACAGTTAGAAACTGATGGACATGTAGTGATATCACCTTTCGGAATATGGACGCTGATGACCGGCATTGCCCTTGGAGCTACTGGAAGCAGTTACACCCAACTAAGTCGTGCTTTTTTTCTGCCAGGGGATCAAAGCACCTTAATAGAAGGGTATAAAAAGCTAACAAACTCCGTGCTAACACAATCGAATGGAGTAAGCTTAATAAGCAAGAATTTCGTGTTTCTTGACAACGATTTCACCGTGTTTCCGAACTTCAGAGGCAGTTTGCAGAATGATTTTGGCGCGTCACTAAAAGTGCTCGATTTCGACGACCCAAATTCCGCAAGAATAGCCAATACCTACATCGAAAAATCTGGTGGCCGCGTGTCTAATGTGCTCCGTTCGGACGACTTCCGTGAATCGCGAATGATTTTGGCTAATGTGATATCTTTCAAAGGATTATGGAATTTACCTTTCAATAAGTCAGACACAATGTTAGAACCTTTCTACGACGAGAATAAGAAAGTTATTGGTAATGTGAACATGATGTTTCAGAAAGGACAGTTTCCATTCTCTAACATGCAGTCACTAAAGTCCTTCGTCTTAAAGTTAAACTACGGTACTGATGGCAAATACTGTATGCTTGTAGTATTGCCATACCCTTCAGTGAAGATCAACGACATGTACAGAAACTTTACTAGGGTCAGCTTAAAAGACATCTTTAAAAGGTTGAAGGATGACGTCGATTCTTTCGGCGCTGAGGACGTTGATGTCAAGTTACCAAGGTTCCACATAAGCACGAATGTTGCTTTAAACAAGCCTCTAAACGATATGGGTGTCTACGATATATTCCAACCGGATTTAGCTAGCTTTACAAAAGTTTCTAAGGACAGTATCTTCGTGTCGGCTATAATCCATAAGGCTGATATTGAAGTCACGGAATCTGGTACTGTTGCATCGGCAGCAACAACAGCTACGTTCTCCGATAGGATATCAGCGCCATACTTCCATGCGAACAGACCTTTCCTATATTTTATAATGGAAGAACCTACGACCACTGTGATATTTAGTGGCATTTATTCTAAACCTACTGTTTATTAAGTCATTTAGTGTAAGAAAACCCAAGTGTTAGTGATAAATATAGGAAAATAGACTATTATACTAAACTCGCAAGTATTAAGAATGAATAAACAACTCCTTTTGTATGTTTTCCTGTTTTGTTTCATCATTTTATTTCTCATATACCCACTGTTTTGGATCTTACGTTAACAATTACATAAACCGCTGTCGTGGATGACGCATATTTTTTTTTTGTATTGTGCAGATACAATGGTTAATGAATTTATCCTTCGCAGCGTACATTAATGTTTTTTGTAGTCTTTTTTATTTTTTACGTGTCGTTCTTTTATTACAATGAAAAACTGGCAATAGTTTTGGTTTTTAGTATATTTTACATTTACCTGATTGTTTGTATGGCTGTCTGTTTTTATCTATAATTGTATACATATGTTGCTATACCATACACCAAGTGTTAAGCATGGTGGATTATTTAATAGTGCAATAAATACGAGGAGTACTAAAACAGTTTTTTTATTTATATTTAATACATAACTTAGAGCCGATTTTTCAATCGTCAGATAACTTTTATCTGGGGAATATGTTTGACATTTTGACAGCTTTTGTATGGAAAATATGTCATACCGCCTTATTTACTCTTCAGATAAAAGTTATCTGACGATTGAAAAATCGGCCCTAAGTAAAACGAACGTACGTTACAAAGCCTCTTTTATCTGTCAAGTCCTAATTAATACCAGACAATTAAAATCTATTGTGTCTGGCCACATGTGTGCCGCTGCGACTCGAAGGTAATGTTTTATTACAATCATATGAATACTTACGAAGCGTATACGTAGGTACGTCACAATCAAGCAGACATACATTTTCATATAAATAGGTAATATATAATAAATAGTATCACGCTCATAATCAGAGGCACGCGTTTTATACCTACCGACATTTTACCAGCTAAAATTAGGTTTAGCATTTAGGTCACATAGTAACACATATGAAAGTCAAAGTTACACAAACTATACTGCCTAGGTATACAATAAATTTACTTTTACCTGTTGCTCTCGGCCTCGATGGCGTAGTAGTTAGTGTAACCGACTACCACGCCTGAGGTCGCGGATTCGATTCCCGCACAAGACAAATATTTGTGTGCATGAACATGGATGTTTGTCTTGGTCTGGGTGTTTCTATGTATAATAATTATAATAATAAATATGTACAAAAAAAAAGTATATATGTATGTTTATCCATTGTCTAGTATCCATAGTACAAGCTCTGCTTAGTTTGGGCTAGATAGTGTTGTGTGTATGTGGTAGAATATTATTATTATTATAATTATAGGTCCCATGTAAACTTTCAAACTCCGCGCAGCTACCGTGAATTTCTCTTTGCGAAAAAAAAAAAAATAACAATATACTGATCCGGGAATCGAACCCGGGACCGTGATAACCGGCATGATTTCACTACCGCTGCGCCACCGAGACAGGCCACATAATACTAAATGCACTATGTGTATATTTTAAACGTATTTATACTAATACTAGATTTTGCTCGCGGCTTTGCTCGTGTAAATGTAGGTTAGATTAGATTAGTAACAGTATCTTTTTTTGGTTGGAAGGTACGCTATGTCCTATTCTGTTCCCCTGACAATGAGTATGCAAAATTTCATGATGATCGGTAGAGTAATTAAGGCGTAAAAGCGTGACATACAAACTCACTTTCGCATTTATAATATTAGTTTGGTTTAGGATTCCAATAATAGACAGATAAATTTTGTTTGGCAATGTAAATAAACAGTTATTTTTCTTCATTTATTATCAAATATTTGTTTTATAAGTCAGGTATATGGCTGGTTTGAGACTTATAAAAAATATATGATGTCATCGCTGCTATTTACAGATTAAGAATAAATTAAATACTTCTTTAGAATTAAACAACCAGTTTCTTTATCAACTACCTTTGCCCGTGACTTCGGATTATTCCACTTTGGTCAATCAAATTCCACATTTTTGTGTCCTAAAATCACCTACCAAACAAATCACCTGGGTGATCAAATTCCACATAATTAAAATTTGTTGTTTATGTTTCCTTAAATCACCTGATTTATGGTGTAATAGGTATGCATTTTATCTAAAAAATATCCAATTGAAATAATATACTATAAATTGTGGTGATATGGAATTTGATTACCCAGGTAATTTGAAGAAACATAATAAATGAATTGAAATAATGTGGAATTTGAACATTTTCTTTCTTTCTTTTCTTTCTTTCATGTAAGAAGAATCTCATCTACACACATAATAAACGCAGGCAACCTCTAGGCAACGTATTGAGATGAAACATGCAACAGATTTGAAGTCAGACATCTAGCAACACAACTGTGAAAATCGCTTTCAATTTCATACAGTAGTTTCTGAGTGATGTGCGTACAAACATACCTACAGACAGACAGACAAAAATACCATAAAATAATTGTTTTGCCTTCTATAGTGTTCTTATAAGACGTAATCACATTATTTTTCTTCAATATTTCACATGTACACGAACCGATCAGTTACAATTTTATCATATCGCATTCTTAATAAAACAGAGACCTATCTGAGTATTTTGGATCAAACTAATTTGAACTCTGTTGCAATAATTTAACACGAATATATTAATAGTATTAATAGTCACAAGATTAGAGTTCAAATTGCTATACTCCCAAATTTCGAGTTAAGTCGCTGTTTTATTAAGCATGCGTATAAATAGATGCAGTTTGGACCACTTATTAAAAATTATTAATATTACGTTTCAATAATTTATATGTATTTGCTACATATTATATATCATGGACTCATGGTTGTATAGGTACAACTAAAATACTGACATCAAAATGTGCGTAAAATACACTTCAGCTGACCCACTATTGTATTTTAAGCACATTTTATGTGTAATGTTTGATTTTGTAAATCATTTTACATACACACATAATACACAAAAGTAAATAGTAATCAAAAGATTATTTTTTGTGCAAATGGTATCAAAATTGGTTGTAAAATAAAAGAGCAATTAATATTTTAAATTTATATACACATATATTATAATGAAAACTGGAGATATCTCGCTATATCCCTCGGACAGCTGCATTGACATTGCAGTTACGTCATAATTTGTGTCGTGCATTTTTTCTGTCATTTAAAATTTAACCCTTTACCAGATTTGAAACGCTTGTAACTTCTTTACTTTTGAATAGATTTCCAAAATTCTTTGTATTTTAGAGTTTGGGTAATGTAACTATTTGACTTAAATAATAAAAATTTTGATTCAACTACCCTATTTCCTATGTTTTTAGATTGTAGGTCGAACTCAATAACATTTAGCATTTTCTCGTCCTACTGGGCAAAGAAGCAAGAAGGAGTTATTTGCACGTCTGTAGGTCATCGTCATCCTAATAGAAAACCCCAAAAACATACATATTTTCCTAATAAAAATATGTTGAGCCGTGATGACCGTTAATGCGACTGCTGTGCATGAGTTCTCGGGTTCGAATCCTGGGTCGGGCCAATAAAAAGTAATTTCATTCTTCTGCTAAGAAATCTCAATAGCAGCTATAGGGTAGGAATTTTGTGAAGTTTAACACCCCCGTGCCTCAGCAAGTACGTAAAGCCATTGGTCCTACGTCCTTATTTCTCTACAGTCGTGTCAAATTGCCGTTCCATAGGATCATAATAGTCAGGGAACGGAGAGTGCACTTGTGCTTGCGTACACACTTGTGGACTATAATATTTCTTGCGCAGAAGGTCAGTCTTCTTTAAGATTGGTCACCGTGACCGAAATTTAGTCTGGAGGATTATTATGATATGTTGTGCCGATAACATTACGTACAACGTCATAAAACAGAGAAATAATGTCTGGAGAAGAGATCTCGCGATTGGCATAATGCGTGAACCAATGATATTTTATACAAGATATTATTGCTTATTATTCTCATAGTAATGAACACCGAAAATCTGCTGCCTAAACCATTTTATTCTTCTTAACTGCTTATGTGTTGATAATTTAAACTAATAATAGCAATAGATATGGAAAGAGCTTACATTAAAAAGATAGATGTAATTCACACAATAGCGTTTAAATGTTTTGCAAAGGATTTTGCCAAACCGCTTTTATTTTGAGACCAATGGAAAAACGTCTCTCTTGGGACGTTTTTGAGCTCACTTCGCGTCGCTAGTAAGATATCTGCTTATTTCTGTATATAATTTAATGGGCACGAACACAAACCAGAGGGGCAAGGTTGACATGGGCGGGTGGCGTGGTGCTTTTAAATTTTAATGGTCATCTCGCCACGGTCAATACAATTGATTATGCGGAACGTCGAATCCCCATTAGAAAAAAAGGATTGCATTCACCGCGGTGTTATTGAAAGTCACGATTTATATTTATAGTTTAAACTACTTCGAAATACGTAACGTGGTAGGTATTAAATGAGTAATCCAAAAAATATATATATATCTGAGGTCTCAAATATATTACGTCTGCTGTGACTACTGCGGCGTACAAAATCGAATGAAGTACATAGTATCATGAAGGAAAATCCTAAGAAGAATTTAATAATACATATTGCTAGTTCGTAAAATCAATATCAAGGGTTAGGGTCAATTAACTGGTAAGGGTTGCGGGAAGCGGTTAGATGCGGGTTGCCCAAGACCAGTCTGTGTGGCAAAACCTTGAGGAGGCCTAGTAATATGCAGCAGTGCAAGTCTTTCGGCTGAGTTGATGAAATACAATTTCTGACCCATACACTCTTAGTGGGTGCGTGTATATCCTTACTTTAAAAATAAGTCACGTATTTCTGAACAAGTGCGTCAAGTATATGCATGTAACTTATCACGCTTGCATTCACGCATCGATGTGCGTTAATGCTCTTCGCGCAATACTTCACGCAATGTTAAAGATGCAAAATATTATGTAAAGGGGCTTCTAAACGGGTATTATTAATAACTGCCATGTGTGGCTGCATAATTTCCAAACATACTATATCCTGCTGAAGACAATCTTTTTGTAGTGCGTCTCTCCATTGAATTATAGAAATAAGTAAATTTCAGCGAAGGAGTCGTTCTCGAAAGCCTCGATTTAATGTGCAAAGCATACTATTATATATGCGTATCAATGCTTTATTTGCTTTAGTTAATGTTTTTGAGAACCCTCTTGTGGACTATGCGACTGCTTTCCACCATCAAGCGAAGGGTATTCATTTAAACTGGCAAAATAAACCTTAATGTACCTAGCAAATGAAAGTATACTGTTGTTGATATCAGCTATATAGTCACTTTTATAAAACTCGAACTATAAATAATCGCGACATACTCGCTTTTGTTGAAGTTTGCTAAATCATGCTGCTAGGCGCTTACATTTTCACAAATCCCTTTTTAATTAAATATGTATTTACTGTATTTGCATGAAATGGTTATAGAATAGTTTGTGTACAATATTATATCCTATGATTTTATTTCATAATAAAATAAAACAGAATGAATAAAGAGTAAAGTAACTGTATACCTCTTTTTCTAGTCTGTCGCTTTGTGTATAACACTGATTAAACAATTTGTAATTTCGATTCGATCACTAGCTCTTATTAGATGATCGATGGATTTCATAAATAAATAACAAATTTTAGACTTTTTTGTAAAATTTTTGTCCACAGTAACTTTGTCCTCAATCCCTCAACCTCTACTTTATTCAAGCTTTGTTCAAAAGTATAGTCTATGGTCAAAAACTGTGTTCTACTGTCAATTATTGAACTCACGTGTGTCAACTGTCAAACTATTATGTCAAATATCAACTGTCAAAGCAATGTCTAAGTTAAATCTACTGCAAGTTTCTAGTTGGGATTTTACCGGAATTTGTTTTTAAAGAAATGTATTTATAACTTATTAACATTGGCCTTTATCTAGTCATTACTCATCAGACAATACCAGACAGTTTTTAAAAGTTTTCTTGCAGTTAGGCACAGAAACCACAATTATTTAGTCTCAAAAATATTAAAACATAACCTATATGTAATTTGTATCAGCATTTAGCTATGTTTGTGTGCAAGAATTTAGTGTGCCGAACAACCCTATGGAGAAGAATATTATTAAATAACGTTTTTATAAATAACTCAATCTCACAGCAGCAAAATTATAGTGGTAAGTTTGAACAAAAAGTCTTATTAGTGGATAACCTTTATTCTTGGCATAATAATAACATGCTTTGGTCTTCGTGGTCATATTATAAAGTAGGTACTCAACGAAATTTAAATTCCAATTTTAAAATCCAACTTTATTGTTTTTGAATTTTTCATGTCATAAAAGTTAATAATATTTTTTAATAGAAAACTAAAGATTCAGTTTTAAAACTATTCTAGTTGTTCAATCATTTAGGATATGAGATGTCAATAGTGTTGAAATCAGATAGACCTAGCCTTTTATTATCTTAAAATGATTGATTAGGTATTTAAAATTCTCATCTTATATAATGCTGTATTTTAGGGCAAGCAAATATTTATTCAAGATCTATATTTGTCTTCAAGACTCAATAATTTGTCTCACAATTGGGAAGATTATAAGGCTTTACGTTTTTACTTTTCTTCCTGCCTTTTTTCATTGAATAGTTAGAGATGCCAGATTTATTTAGTTTGTTTAAAGCTTCTAAATATTATATTTAAGTTATTGTTATAATTTAAAATAAGAATGAGTGAATAATAAACCATATTACTATAAAACAAACCACCAACAGCTGATATAACTAGAGAGAAAAAACTTAGAGACCAAAGTTTCCAAAATATGCTCTATTTACTGCTAATTCATCCCATGTATGGTGTATTAAGGCCAGCATGAAAGACAAAATGCTTTTATTATTATGCCTTGATACTTGTACTTAACCTCACCATTGGACAACTGTGCATAAGTGCAGCTATGTTCAGAAAGATAGTAGGAGACCAATATTCTGCATTACTTATTTCATAATTTCTGGATTGTTCAGAAGCTTTGTCCAAAGCTTTGTTTACATTTTTGCAGTGATGTAGCACATAAGCGGGTGTCTCTTCGTCCTTTATACAGGCTACATAGGGCTGTTGGTGATGTCAATGTTGAAAATTAAATATATAATAATTGTTACTATCTTTCTTTTAGGTTTCTCACTTTGTGTACAGAACAAGACTCTATTCAATGACAGAAAAGCAAACACCACATGTATATCATTATTATCAACTCTACATAGAAAATGGTGTTCAAAAGGTTTACTAGATGGTGATGATGAGTTTAACATTCAGCATGGGAAAGGTATGTAAGCATATAACATAATAGGTACTTAAAATTTGTATATCAGAGGTAGATGTTTCTAGGACCATAACCTACTCTATGAAATTACAGTCTCCAAAACAGTTGGGTCACTAGCTTAGTAAATATATATATATATATATATATATATATATTTATATACACATACATGAACATTATAGTAAAATATCCATAGCCTGTGGAGGTTGCAACAACAGAAATACCATTTGCATATTAATATTGACCCTTTAAAAGAAAGGGGACCTAAACCTAGGAACCTAATTATACTATGGATGCTTATTAGGTACCTATTAATTCATATTTGTATATATTTTACAGAGACAAAGAAAATCATAGACCTGTTTCCAGTCCCACGTGTTGTGCTGCAGAACTTTACAAGTAAAACACCAAACAAAGTATATGATTTACACTTCAAACAGAACACAGTTGCTCCTAAAGGAAGGAAAAAGGGCCCACAACATAATGATTGGACATGTACTTACGCCTTTGTGTGGCCGGAGAAGATCAAATTTGAACAGTAAGTTTGTGTAATCAATTTGTTTAAAACATCATATCAATAGAGAATGCATATAATGTCTTATACACAGGAGATGTACAGTACACAGATATAGCCATGATGAACATTTAAAAATTATTATAATCTTAGAAATACTTGTGTTGTCATTTGTAAGACGCATACACCAGTACTAATCCTTTATTTGCACTCTTAATCGGAATAAGTACTACAATAGAAGAACCCTAAACAAATAATACTACTATCAGTTTTAGCAAATTTCAGAGAAATGTATGGTAATATGATGGATCCTTTATATCTAGCAAATAGATAAGTTGTGTTTAGATTTTCGAGTTGCATACAATATTAGACGGTAGTTCTTAATCCCGTTGTAAGTAATTAAAAGTATGTAAGGTTATATATATATGTCACTGACTTTTCGAAGTTATATGCGAATTAAATAGTTAATTATAGTAAAAACATTATGAGGAATCCTGGATGTTGGAGTTGTCCAACATCTTCTGAAAGATATGTGAAGTCTGCCCACCCACACTGGGCCAGCATGGACTATGGCCTATATATTTATTTCTCTTTTAATTACTTACCAACACAATTAAGTCCTATTGTCTTACAATGTAATATAATGAAAAATTTTAATACAATACATTCCCAATACATTAATCAATATTTCTCTTATTTACAGCACAGCTATATCAAAGCGTCAAGCAGCGGAGAAAGCAGCTATCCAAGCACTGCACTGGCTATACACCAATCGTCGAATAGACAGTAAAGGGAATCCAATATATGACAGGGACGTGTTAAAAGAAATAAAGAGTACTCTGAATGACCCAATACGGTTAACTATTAGTGCCAAGTCTGCAGAACGGGTTGAGAAGATCTGGGGAGAATATGAGAGTGGGATAAGTATGTAGGTTTGGTGATCATTTTAATGTATTAGTAGATTATTTTTTAGGTTAGTGTAACCGACTGCCACGCCTGAGGTCGCGGGTTCGATTCCCGCACAAGTCAAACATTTGTGTGCATGAACATGGATGTTTGTCTTGGTCTGGGTGTTTCTATGTATAATATGTATGTATTTACAAAAAAAAAAGTATATATGTATGTTTATCCATTGTTTAGTACCCATAGTACAAGCTCTGCTTAGTTTGGGCTAGATGGTGTTGTATGTATGTAGTAGAATATTATTATTATTATTATTATTCTTCAGTTTTGAAAAGAGACTAGCCATGTAGGCAGGCGATATTATAGTGAACAAAATATGTGTTTGCTAACACAAGTGCAATTTACTTTGCTTCAATCTCATTGTATGATAGCACAACAATCAAACGCGATTAACGAGAGATCAGACCAGCCGATTAACGAGAACTGCCCGAATCCGGGCAGCTGCTAAGAATGTTATTGACTATGACAGCAAACATTTTTTCGTTGTCTCTATTCAGGTTTAAAACCTGGACTGACCGTATCCACTAGCTACTAGGATAATTAAATAGTTTGTAACATAGAATATGGAGTTAAGTTACATTAACTCCTCCTAGAGACATGCAGTGTGTCATTTATAATTTATATTAATACTAGATTTTGAAAAGTACCCTATGTCCTATTCTGTACCCCTGACACACACATTGTATGCAAAATTTCATGGTGATCTGTCAAGTAGTTAAGGTGGGAAAGCATAACAAACAAATAAATAAACTCACATTCCCATTTATAATATTAGTAAGGATTTTCTTTACAACATTAGTGTAAATATTCCGCATATGCCGTAGTCTCTGTATCCCCCAGTTCAAGAGCGAGCCTATTACCTACCTTCCACAGGATACATTACCTAAATCCCTATATTCGCTCAACTGTTATTAGCAAACTAGCTAGCTACATACCTGTCTGGCAATATACAGGTTGTCCCAGAAAATGTGAATCAAATTGTAACGGGAGATTCTATATGTAAGGACCTTTCAAACATGCTAAATAAAAAATAATAAAATTTTGAACTAAAAATTGGGTTATAATTAAAAAAACAAAGGATTTAAAAAAGTACGCCGTTTTCAGACTTTTAAATACAGGTGCTTCGTTTATGGCTCTCATCAAACTACAAACGACTTTTTTAAAAACTGACGTAGTTTTGAAACCGCAGCATTTTTTTGGTGTATTTTTTGCACCAAAGAATATCTTGTACGTTTGATTAACAACACAATATTTTTTTTTAATTCTTTTATTTAGCAATTTGAAAGGTCCTTACATAAGGAATCTGCCGTTATAATTTTATTCACATCTTCTGGGACATCCTGTATTTTAAAGAACACCGTCATAAATATGCGCATACATGAACATCAAATAATTTTGTGCTTTGATTTATAATTTATTTCTACTTGTAAGTTATTTGTAATATTAGAGAAATAAATAATTTTTAAACCGTAAATCTGCTACTAAGAATTGCCTACCGAAGTTAGATAGTACACTACATTTTATTGTTTTTATTACAGAGAATATTTACGAAACCACATTCAAAGAGTCGAAACATAAAATAATACAATCGCCGGCCGTTTTAAGTAAAGATTCCACTATTGATGAAGGTATGTACAGTTCATTAATGTATGATAATATAAATTGCAAATAATTGAATATTGACACGCCTTTACGCCGTGTTGTGGGCTCGCTCCCTTCATAAGGAACAGGAAAAATAGTTGCTCTGAGTATTCTTTGTGTATTTCAATTCGTAAAGACCTTCGCGATGAACAAATTAATACTAAATTAGGGGAGTTATCTTTAAAAAATGAAAAGAGCTCAATATGATATTTAAAAAAGAATAGGCAAATAAAAGAGCCTGTCGATAAAACACATCACATAGATACAAAAAGACTCGTATACATATACGGAAACGAAAAGTCCGCATAAGGCGTCTACTGAAACAAGTTGTGTAAGACAAATTTCGACCTTACATATCTGCGTTAAGGTCGAAAATAATGTTGTTTCGCTATTGTTCAGGAAGTTCTATGGTTTGCGAGACCACTCCCAGCACATGCGTATGCGCAGTACAATGTCCACCGTTTCTTTAAATATGAGATAAGATTAATTGTTTACTGACTAGACTAGATAATTAATAGATTTTATATATTTTAATTTAATTTTAATTAATAGATTTATTTATGTAAATAAAAATTTATTATTATTAGAATATCTTTGTTGCAGATGATTACTCTGAAAGCGAAGAAGAGTTGGGCATCCTTGGAGATGTATCGGGTAAGCAAATTGTATGGCATTATAAACATACATACTTAAATCACGCATATATTACTGAAGAGGTATTACACTCATCATAATTACATATTATGTATTAAGCTAATTTAGCTCATAGTGTAGTAAATATAAATAATTTAACAATATGAAAATATACTTCATTTTATTTTATATCATGTTAATTATATAAAAGGAGTCTTCAAATATTGCACTTAGTCCCATATAATAGGGAGCGATTCTATTGCCTGTTTATTAATACAATATAATAACGTTCACTTGACAAACAGAGTAAAATAGTACTTAAACTGTTTCGTCTTCGTCTACGTATTATATTATTATATAGACTAGCGACCTGCACGGATAGTGCAAAACCTTAACAAATTATACACCTAAATCTTTCTCATGAATCACTCCATCTATTGATGAAAACCGCTTTAAAATCCGTTCAGTAGTTTTTGAGTTTATCGTGAACAGACAGACGCCGCAGGGCACTTTGTTTTATAATCCTTACTTTTATAAACGCGAAAGTTTGTATGGATGTATGGATGTTTGTTACTCTTTCACGCAAAAACTACTGAACCGATTGGGATGAAAGTTGGTATGTAGATAGCTGGAGACCTGGATTCACACATTTTATCCCGATATTCCCACGGAAACGGGAATTACGCGGATGAAACCGCAGGGAAAAATTAGTATGTAATAATACCAACATTTATTTTAATTTATAGTCAGAAATAATGACTGTCGTGCAGTAAATTCAATAAAAAAATATAATTGCGTGACGTGAAAAAGGTTGCATTAATGGCAGGATAAAGTCGCTATGACAATCTCTCATAAAGTTTACACGGAACAAAAAATTGTGCTAATCACAAAAACTTGTGCCGAGTCTTTGGGCCGTTGTTTAAATTTTTTGTATTTATTTCATGTGTAAAAACAAGTATCACAATATCTTAAAAAATTCGACTGATTAATGCATTGTCTTGAAAGCTTAATATATCAAATAATGAAATAACTACATATGTACTCAAATTATTTAAACTATATACTTTATGGTGCCGCATGCGGTGACAAACGTAGTTTTGGTAGATCTTTTTTTGCTCGTAGGTAACAAAGTATTGTTTGTCCCCGCCTGCAGCACCGGTCTGGTCTTTTTACGATCTTTCATTTGCGGCTGTCATTTTGCGAATTTATATACCTAGCCTAAATCACTACTACAATTCTGATGAATTCAACGACACCCCATATGTCAAAAACCGTCCAGCCGTTTGGGCTGTAGGGCGTGCCAAAGAAATGGACATACATACACACATACATACGTACGTACATACATATATACATCCATACATACATAAGCTCGAAAAACATTACCCTCCTTCTGACGCAATCGGGTAAAAATAGCTGCCGTGACCAAAATGTGGTCTAGAAGACATTAATCCTTATAAATATATTTTTTATACAGAAATAAAGCAGCACGTTCACCCAGTATATGGGAAGACGATACTACCACCGAAACCAACTATACTTGCAAGACGAGATGACGTACTGAAAAGAATTTTCGATAGTTATGATGAAAATATAACGTCTCTCCCTATTGATGAATACAGGTGAGTTCTAACATTATCTTTTTCATTAGCCTTTAGAATAAGATTCGCGTAAACGTAAGATATTAAGCATACATATCATTACTAAAAAAATGTTTTATAATATTGTCTTATGTTTACGCGAATGTTATACATTGATATTAAACTACGTTATATTCAAATTAATTAAAAAATATATATAAATCTTAAATTAAATAATAATAACGAAGATACAACGGATTTAAATTTCGTGTTACGTCACTGGTCGGTACAAATGTTATAGGACAGTGACGTCACAAGCCCCCACTCCCGAACTTAAATGCGTTATATCTTAGTAAATATTTCATGTTTTGTAAAAACAATAAATAGGTGTCCAATATTTTTTGCTAATCTAAAAGATGGACTAATTCGTATCACTTATTTTTAACCCTGTCAACATGCCTATTCCATCCAACACGAAGCTAATTCCGACCAGACTGGGTGATCGGGCCTGGAAAGATTAGATTTTTTGTTTGTTTGTATGGATTTAACTAAAAACGACACAAGCGATTTAAAAAATTCTTTCACCATTAGATAGCTATATTATCACCGAGTAATATAGGCTATATAGTATTTAAAAAGTTACTGTTTCTTATATAACCTAGACTACTTTTACGCGAGTGAAGCTGCGGGCAAAAGCTAGTTGTATATACAGGATGTCCGGTAATTAATGGATAACCTTGACATGTCTTATAGTAGAACTGAAGGACGTTCAGAAAAAAAAAATATATATTTAAAAGTCCAAGCTATATTAGCATAGCATACTTTTGACTGTCTATCTATTAGCATAATTAGTGTTTAATAATAAAACATCAAAAAACCGATGGATTTCATTCATTTATGGTCGTACTATACAAGAAAGTTATACGTGGTAATTTGAAAAAACATGTCTCAGGTAGTAGCTAGGATAGATGTTTTTCCATATTTTTTTCTGAACGGCCATCAGTTCCACTGTAAGACATTGCCAGGTTATCCATTAATTACCGGACACCTGTATAGTAACTCGACGTGTGAAACTTTGCCTGCGCGTTTCAGAAATTTATGGTAAAGGCTGTAATTGTGTACAGCGCCATCTCTTGATATTTGATATTTGTCAAAACTTCTTTGTCTGTGTGGTATCGCTACAAGCTAATCACCTCATTTCTGTCAGGAAAGGGTTATTTTTTAAATAATATTCTACAACATACACACAACACCGTCTAGCCCAAAACTAAGCAGAGCTTGTACTATGGGTACTAGACAATGGATAAACATACATAAATACTTTTTTTAAGTAGTTGAATTATATCTCGCTATTTAAAATAAGATGTATATGACTAATGTTTGCCATAGTTCCCAAAACTATATCGCGGAATCGTGCAGTGGATTTTATACGTCATTGTCTGTTAAAGAGATTAGAGACAATGGATGTTTCAAGAGCAACTTATTTAGTGTAGTGAGATAATATAATATTATTATAATTTGCTGAATAAATTAATTTAATTTCAATTTCATTTCATTACATTTAAATTTTCTCATAATACATTTTTAGTTTCAATGTTAGAACGATAATTGAAATTTAGATTCCCCTTTTTCCCCTGAATATTGATACTTGACCAAAAATAAAAAAGGGATGGCTTTATATTTTATATCCACCTATCTACTGCCATATCATGGTAAATAATACAAAGCTTCAAAAATAAATATAATCAAATAAAAGAAATAAGTCTTTATTTCTTTATTCGAATTCCTTCTCATATTGTTAATAAGTCATCAACATCTCAGCCGAAAATCGTCCATTGCTGGACATAGTCCTCCCCCAAGGTCACACAAAACCGCTTCCCGCGACCGATACCAGATCGTCAGTTTGTTTATTAGTAAAATATTAAAATCGGTTTTGTTCCGAAAAAGGAATCAGTGGAATACGAAATGATGATTTCACATGTATAATTAATCCGAGCTTTAATTATCTCTTGATATTTCGTTCGAGCCCAGCGCGATGGCAATAGATCAGTTAAACCATTTCTTCAAATGTTTTGATACCTGTATTTCCTCTTAACAGCTAGTTAGTGGGAGACTATAGGACTGCCATGCAGAGGTTCTAAGGTACGCACCTCTGACTTTTCGAAATGATGTGCGTATTAATTAGTTAATGATCGCTCGCGAGGAAACTTCCATAACTGAGAATACTCAATAATGTTCTCGGAGATATGTGTAGCTATGGCCTTACCCTTCTCACATTGAGTAGTGGCTCGTGCCCAGCAATGGGACAGTGCAGTTATAAATGCGATATTTTGTTTAGATAACGAGATGGGTGTGAAAACCCAGGATTCAACCTCTTCGTCATCATGTGACGTTTTTCCATCCATTTTTTCTATTTGTTATATCTCACTGCTGGGCAAAAGCCTTTCCCTTGGACTTCAAAATCTTTCTGTTGGTGGATATCCCCTGAGCTTATGACCTTGTGACTCCTATATCTCGGAGGTCTTGACCCACGGGGCCTCTATTCAAACACGACCTAGGGATGACTCCAAGGTGTCTGCACACCAAGTTACAATCAATCGGTCCAGTGGTTCCGGAGCTATGCCTGTCACTAAGAAACTATCACTAACAGACAGATACACAGACCCACATAGTGTTTTTCATTAACCTCTTCGAAGAAGAGTCAGAGGTTAATAAACGCATAAGGCGCTCAGCTATGTTCAGTAATTATCGTAGCCTATGAGAAATTGTCGACAAGATATATAAATGAGTCTTGCTATCAGTGAATGAATAGGCGCATCCTATATAGCCTAGTTGTTTCTAGACTGCACAGATAGCGTCGTGGGTTAAGTGGTCGCCTCGTCACTGTCAATGCACCGACTGTTGTGTGATTGAATCCCAAACGGGACAATACCTTGTTTGACCGACAAATTATTGTTCCGAGTGTGGATGTTCTGTGTGTCCGTTGTTTGAATGTTTGTAAAGTCGCCCGCTACACAGTAATTTAATCAAAGAGAGAAAGTTGTCTTTTTAAAAATGAAAAAGGAAGAAGAAGGAATGATGAACGTAGTCTCAAGTTCGATCCCCAGGCGTACATCTCTGACGATTTTAAGTCATGCGTATTAAATAGTTTATTATCGCTCGCCGTAAAGGCGATGAAAAACATTGTCAGAAAACCTATTTGTTTGAGAGGATCAGATTTATTTTCTTAAAAAACTACTCCCTTGCCAGGTGTAATTTCAACAACAGAGACATAGACATCCAGCCTCGGAACAGCTATATATGGATCACACATTTTATGTTTCGTGTTGAGATCAAACCCACAACGCTCAGCGCAGTAGCAGTAGCGAGGTGATCACTTGGTCTGCTACGCCATCAGCATGCATACATGTAGCATTTATTATTTAAACATTTCAATTAGTAACTAGATTCCGGATTCAAATTTTAACGTTCACAAACTTTAAACGTTTACTAAAATATTGAACCTTCTTATTTTTAAAAAACGGTGAGAATCGATGACTGTTATAAAATATTGTAAGATTATATTATTTTCGTTCTCGATCTTCAAAAGCATATTTTTTAATCTACTTAAATAAACACATCCAAAAATAAAAGACGCTCCATCTGCCATTTTGTAATTTAGCGCTCATCACTTACCTTCGATTTTCGAATCTAGGCCGACACACACATACATATACCTACACAACATTTTCGATTATCTTCACCCACACATACAAACACTGGCCTCGACCCGCGAACTCAAAATAGATATGTATCAAAAAGCCTTGTAACAAATTGTCCTACATACTGGCCTGTTTGTCCCGTAACCCACAATGAGTGACCTTGAGGCCTAGATTCGCGGGCGCGGCCTCATACCGCGACCTCCAAGCCCGCGGAGTGACCTTGACCTTACGCAGACGACCTCTCGGAAGTAATGTAGGTTAGGAAACGGGAGCGGATTAGGTGACGTCATTATTGATCTTAGAATATTTAGGTCTTGAATAGAAATATCAAGTATAGAATGTGTCACAGAAAGGTGGTCGTTTATTGATATCGTAACTGATTAGACATACACTGATTATCTCTATTTCTGCAAAGAGGTAGGCAGCTTAGGCACATTTTTTCTCATAGATATAAAAATATGTGTATTATAATATTCTCTTTATACAAAAAAAACTCATATATGTATATCCCGAAAGAGAGAAGGGGAGCATTATATTTGCATTTCGCCAATTGTTTGTAAGTCCGTGTTGCCTTTAAGAGGCGCAATACACCCAATACTACTACCAATTCAGGTATCTAATCTAAAACTTCAAGGTCAGAGCACAAGCGTATGCCATAGAAACGAGGTCACAGTTGAACTATTATATTTTCATTTCGAATTAGCTACATTGGTGTATAGTGAAAATAGTTCATAGAGTAGTTGCCTGTGATTTTGTAAGTATGTTATTTTATACGCAGCAGAAAATATAAGATTTAATTTTTGTCGTGTGTAGTGTGAATTGCTCGTTATCTCCCTCGCACAACTGCACCTGCAATTAGCTATAACGTCATAATCTTTATACATCCTTTAGCTGACATTTGTGAATTGCTACCAGTTTTAAAAAGACTCGTTATATGTCGTTCATATTGAAGAATTATTAAAATTAAAGCAGTTCTGTTATCGTTTTACATTTAACGTTCTTTAATTTTCTGTCTTTTATATCTTAAAAATAAACCATGTCTTTAAAACATAGCACCAGCGACCTCACTTCCGAAATGCGTACTATTCTAAAAGTGTATTTGAAAGTGCTACACCTGGCCTGGATCGGCTGCTTCTACAGCAACCATAGCAATGACATTTAGTTACTATACTTAGTTACGAAGTTACTATACTTACTTACGAAGCAACCGAGTACGAAATGACTTTTCAGCAGAAAAGCACAACTAACTGCAACGTATTTCACCTACTAGACGAATTGTCACGTTGCACAAAGCTGTACTATCGTAAAAGTGCATTTGAAAGTGCTCGACAAAGCTACACTTCAATACATCTGCAGCGAAAAGCAGGTCGCGATGTCACCCAATCTAATATTGAGGTTAGATCGCCGCTCACTTGACGCTTTCGACAGCCTTCGCTGCGAACATTTCGGGTAGAAAGTAGCTAGTTTCGATTTCTTTAGAACAGTTTTGGGGTACACTGACTGTGCTGAAGGAAGATTTTGGATGCATTTGGGTTTTTACCATGCTAGTTTATTGGAGATCGGTATGAATGAGCTAACCCGGGGAAATATAAAGTTACAATTTTTTATTTGATCTTGCTAATTATACAAATAGTTAGGTACATATTTGGATATGGTATGGATTAGATAGCCTATTAGGAGACCATTGGACTGCCACACAGAGGTTTCGAGTTACATACCAAACATCTCTCACTTTTCGAAGTTAGGTGCGTATTAAATAGTTAATTGCTTGCTCTAACGGTTAATGAGAACATTGTGTGAAAACTTGCATCTCTGAGAGTTCTCCATAGTGTTCTCGAAGATATGTGCAATCCGCCAATCCGCACTGGGCCAGAATGAATGGCCTGACCCTTCCCTCATTGAGAAGAAGCTCGTGTTCAGTAGTTATAGTTTAATATATGAGCGACTCGTCTGAGGAAATATGACTTATAGGAAATCTCTTAAAAAGACAAGTCCCGCAATAGAAAGAAATGCTGTCTTAACCCGCAACCTCCCACTTTCTTGGACAATTATTTTGCTTTAATCAGTACCTGACTGTATGAGTCAGTTTTAAATAGAGTATAATATATCTACACAAAAATACACTTTCGCTTTCATAACACAAACCACTCTCGATTTCAACGGCAGCTGTTGTGACGTATTCGATCTACGTCACGCAACGAAATCGAAAGTGAACTCTCGCTTTCATTCCTTCACTTTCAATTGACAGCTGGTTAATACGTCACGTTACGGCACGTCACGGTGACATACGGTACGTCACAATGACGTGCCGCACGTCAGTGAATTTGACGTAACTATGACGCTTCACGATCACTCTCGATATCGTTCTTGTGCCAAACTTTCGCGGGATGGGTGAATTGTGTTAGTGGGTCACATAGATTTCTATTGTAATTTTTTTGCGTTCAGTTTCACTTTTATATTCGCTGTCTCGATGGTGTATATGACGTATCTACATATTAGAAATTTTAATGAAGTTCGTGTGAAGTTTGCAGTAACTATATCTTGGTTTGAATATTAGTAAGATCGTTTTACTAAATACGCATCGCAAGGGACATGTACAAAACCAATGAATACATAAAGAGATCCAAATTCAGATAACTATCTACATACATACTTACGCATGTATCTATAAAAGGTGGAGCTGTATTACCCCCGCATTTTGCCAGCTATAATTTTAAATATCATGTAATAAGCAGTGAGTCTATTACTCTCTATCTACTTTAGAAATAAACCCATTACCACTTTACAAAACTAACGCATAGGACTTCAGACCTTATGAACAGCAGTCGCATTCACTACAGTTGCCTCAACACTTTTGCCTTAACACTTTTGCCTTAACAATTATTTTTTTACTGATTCAATATAATCATGAGACCATGACACATTGAACGGGCATTGTGTCTGGACGCCGGCGTCCTAATGTAGACTTAGGAATTCCCATATACTCGACGCATTGACAGTGCCGTACATTTCTTTTAGGCAATTTGCAGTTGTGAGATTCGCAATTAAAGCAAAGGATTATTAGGCGTTTTCATTTAGGTAGTATTTTCTCAAGCTTAGACTCTTAAAATGTGCCTGTCGTCAGACACATTGGCTTGCGCTTATTTACGTTAAAACGGCGGCTTAAAACGTAACTTTTCAAATGTGGGTGGGTTTTTTAAAGATTCCTTTATTTTCGAGATCTTTATAAACATTTAAAACAATAGACTTAAAAACACTCAGACTCGGCACAACTATTAGGGAATCGCACAAATTTTTATCCAGTGTCCCCCACACACTAGACAAAAATTTTTAACAAACCCACAACACTCGACATAGTAGCAACGCTAGTCAACCACACAAAACACTACGTCATCCGTGCAATCAAGACATTTCAAGTATTATTTTCCATTACATTTTTGAAACTTCTTCTTTCAGTGAAAAGATAACCTCAACTCTCGACG
Organism: Catocala nupta; assembly: GCA_963675205.1. Taxonomy (NCBI): domain Eukaryota; kingdom Metazoa; phylum Arthropoda; class Insecta; order Lepidoptera; family Erebidae; genus Catocala; species Catocala nupta. The sequence goes on along the minus strand of OY776102.1, from coordinate 18,441,909 downwards.
AATCTCGAGTAGCAGTTATAGTAGGCGCAGCTGGTTGTGGCAAGTCGACTCGTGCGCCGGCGGCTATACTCCGACATTGTGGCGCGAAGACCACCGCTATAGTCTCAGAACCGAGGCGAGTGGCCGCCATTGGCTTAGCTGAGAGAGTTGCCAGCGAATTGGGTGAAGAAGTAAGTGCTAACATCATAACTTCAGCTGAAAGACGTCCACTGCTGGAGATAGGCCTCCAAGGTTTTCAACACTGACCCGCATCCAACCGCTCCCCGCGACCCTCACCATGTCGTCAGTCCACCTCGTGGACGGTCTGCTACATTTTTCAGTGCGTGGACGCCTTTCCGGAACGTTCCTGCCCCAACGGCCATCGGTTATGCGAGTAAATAATCATTTTGATTTAGATAAAAATGTAACGTTAATACATCACAATGCATATTTAGATCACAAATAACACCAATGAACGTCCAAAGGTGTAAATACGCGTCTTGCCTGGTCTCTTCGACGATAAAGGGATGTGATTATAACGGCTCCGGGCTGTGATATACTTATAGCACGTGGACTGTGCCTCCGTGGCGCAGCGGTAGTGAATGCGACTGCTGTGCATGGTCTCGGGTTCGAAACCCGGGTCGGGCCAACATAAAGTTATTGGGTTTTATTGTTTTAAGAAATCTCTATAGCAGCCCGGAGTTAGGAATTTGGCGTTGTTAGACACCCCCGTGCCTCGGAAAGCACGTAAAGCCATTGGTCCTGCGCCTGATCTCTCTGTGGTCGTGTCGGATTACCTTCCCATCATGACAATTAGGGAACAGAGAGTGCACTTGTGTTTGCGCACACGCTTGTGCACTATAATATCTCCTGCGCAGATGGCCAGTCTCCGTTAAGATTGACCGCCGTGACCGAAATTCGGTCTGGAGGACATTATTAATATTATAATATCAGAAAAATATGTTTCCCAGGTAGGAGAAACAATCGGATACCAAGTAAGACTTCACTCCAAACCGCCAAAGCCGCCTGGAGGCTCCATCCTATACTGCACGTCTGGTGTTCTATTGAGAAGGCTGCAAACCAATCCCGGTAAGTCTTATTCATTGAATAGCAGCGATATCCGAGTGGGAGATTGTTGGACTGCCACACGGAGGTCTCGAGCACGATTGCTAATAACCGAATGACGGCAGCACTGCAGTACTGCCAGTTGTACTGCTACTTGATTGAATGTAACTTCCTTACGTAGTATTAACTATAATTCTTTGCTAAAATCACGGATAAGCATTAGCCCTGGTTGGGGACCGTTAAACTACTCTCCAGAGATCTCAGATTCGAACCTAAGATCTCTGTGTTTTAGAAGTAGTATGTGTAGTATATAATTAATTATCGCTCGCTTTAACGACGAAAGAAAACATCGTGAGAAAACCTGCATGTCTAGGAGTTTTACATAATGTTTTAGAAGATGGCTCGGTCAGACGTGTGACTCGAATTTTCAAGCAATTTGAATGTACTCAAATTATTGATCGATATTCGAATGGCTATGTTGCCTCATTATGTATTAACAATAGTAAAACTAACATACACTTTTTTAGATCTACTTACAAATGTTAGTCCCTTGTTCCAGGTCTAGACGGCTGTTCTCACGTGATCATCGACGAAGCCCACGAGCGTGACGTCAACACTGATGTGACACTTCTGCTGCTAAAACGAGCCCTCGACCTCAATCCTGACCTGAAGATCGTTATCATGAGCGCTACGTTAGATACAGGAGTTTTTACTAGGTAAGCTAGGGTTCTAAGTAGGTGAAAATATCGATACGAATATCGATATTCATATCGAAGATTTAAAAACATCGATAATATAATCGATAATCGACAATATTCAACTATAGCGTAACATTATCAACTTTCAAAATGTTTTTAGTATTACGTAACAAAAATAATAAATAAACAAATAAAATAGAGTTTATTTTTAAATAATTTACATTTTAGTCTGCTAAAGTTTCAAAAACTTTCGAATAGCTCGAGTCTTCGAAAATAGACCTTCATAAGTACAACAATAACTAAATCGGTATAGCAATTTAGTTATATAAACTAAACAAACCAACTAACTGAGTTATTGCCGCATTTATATCATTAGTAGGTATATAATTTTGTTTCAGATACTTCGATCCTTGCCCTGTAATAGAAGTGCCTGGCAGAACATTTCCTGTAGAAGTATCACACCTGGAAGATATACAAAAGAAATTCGGTCTGTCGCTGCCAAATACTTTGGAAAACTGTCAGAAAGAAGATGGAAGACCACTAGTTAATTGCCAAGAGGTATGTTACTTTGCATATATACGCTTCTATAGATGTACAGGAGTAAAAACGAAAAGGAAGAGATAGCAGTACCCGTACCAGGTATCTAGCTATCTCTTTTCTTTTTAACACGCTTTTATTAGCTTGGTATGTATTTATCTATGTATCTATGAAGCGGAATATTTGAACGTGATTTTCACCCCTTTCAAAGCGACGAATTGATTTGAAACTTTGCACACTTATCGAGGACCGAAGACAATACAATAAACTGGAACAAAAACAAAATAACAGATAAAAAAATAAAGCGTGGGGTGCTTTCTAAGATATTTTGCTAACCTCACCCCAACCCACGCTTAAATTTTTAAATATTTAAAATTATTTTCCACTTTTTTTAATAAAGCGTTTTGTTAATGTTTTGAAACTATTATTTATTTAAAAGCATTTTCGCATCAGTAATATACTGGATGTTACTGAAATTACGGGAATCAGTGGCCATCGAAGCCAGTACACTCCGCGTAGGGGCAATGGCGTGGCGACAAGTTGATCCACTATGTCATTCGTGCTATTTAGGTAATTGCTTAGAAGTAATACAATACATTGATTTCGAGATCGAAAGGCACGCACTTCTGACTTATCGAAGCTATGTGCGTATTAAATTGTTAATTATCGCTCGCTCTAACGGTAAAGAAAACATCGTGTCATCTCAAAAGAAGTATACCGGTGGTCTTTTCAAAAACCGTTGGACTGCTACGCAGAGATCACGAGTACGACCCCAACGCACCTCTGACTTGTCGAAGTTATGTGCGTATTAAATAGTTAATTATCGCTCGCTTTAACGATGAAGGAAAACATATTGGGGAAAGCTATATCTAATGACTAATCGAACCATCTAGTAGCCGGCTCTCAGACAGGAATGGTCCTGGATGTGTCCACGGACCGCAATGTGCGTTCGAAATGTCGATGTTCAAATGTGTCCTGCAGTTCACATACGTGAAGTCTATCCACCAGCACTGGACCAGTTTGGTAGACTATGAACTAATCCTTACCACACTGAGAAGAGATCCGTGTCCAGCAGATAGTTTATATACGGGGCAGATATTAGATTACGAGGCACGGAGTCCCATACCCAAGTCTCCTTTTTTACAGGGTAATAGATAATCTTCTATTTTTAATATCACTTTGCAGGTAGCAGAATTAATAAAAGCAGTAGATAAGAACGAAAAAGAAGGCGCCATACTTGTGTTCCTACCGGGCTGGTCGGAGATCAAACAGACCAAACTGTTGCTAGACGAACATTACGGACAATCTGGCATACATATGATACTGCCTGTGCATTCTAGGTAAGTATTTTTATATCGTACTAGCTGACGCGGCAAACGTTCCGCTATATAAATTTAATAAAAATCGGTCGAGCTGTTTCGGGGGAGTGCGACTACAAACACCGTGACACGAGATTTTTATATACATATAAGATATTCAACAAGAATATCCTTGAACTGAGAGTAAGCGTTTATCATTGCTTATAAACAGCAGACGCTAACTTAATATAAAGCAGTGGTATTTCAATGGACAAGAAAATTAAATTAAAAACACGACGTGAGCAAAATGAGACCTACTTCAGCATGTGTCAAACGAACTTCATGTCATGTGGTGGTCGACGTTATCATCCTAACAAAAAAATAACAAAAACTTTCACCAGATACAACAATCGAAAACGAAAGACCTCCAGATTGGCCTAGTCTATTATATAATCCTCACAAAAAATTTAACCTTTACCAGGTACAAAAATCGAATACGGGACCTCCAGATTGGCCGCAAACATGCTACCAACAAGTCATTCTACTCTCTTGCAACTAAAGTATTCGTTTTCAGATTGTCAACAGCAGACCAATCAAAGATGTTCTCAATCCCACCGCCTGGCATTCGGAAGATTGTACTCGCGACCAACGTGGCTGAAACATCTATCACCATACCAGATGTTGTATACGTCGTTGATACGGGCAGTCATAAAGAAAATAGAATTAAAGAACGAACAGGTAAAGAATTACGACACCCTAGGTCAGAGCATAACACATTTAAGTCATAAAACGACAACACTGACCTGTGGGTGACTAAGGGATGACCATTGACAAAAATATTATTATGACTGGCAATACACATTGTTGATTGCATTGTTATTGGTTGCACTACGGTTAGTCGATTCGGTTCGGACCTATCTAAGTGTTTATTCCTAATTAGTTTTCCAAAATATCTTCTATCCGATCTAATTTTATAAAACTTCTTATCTTATCTTATGTGGGGGCCAGTCAGTACAGACCGGCTACTTCGACCCAGTGGGATCTTTTGTGTCGACTTCCCCAATAACGAGTGCCATAGATGTTCATGGCAGCCGGGACCGACGGCTTAACGTGCTCTCCGAGGCACGGAGCAGGCGATAATTGTCAATCACTACGCACATCATTTCGAAAAGTCATATAACTTCCGAAAGTCAGAGGTGCGCGACGTGGGTTCGAACCCGAGACCCTCTGCATTGCAGTCTGTTGGTCTCCCCACTGAGCTATCGCTGCTCTATAAAACTTCTAAAAGACACAGTAATATATTTATAGTATAGTAAGGAAATGCTCGTTTATATATTTACAGGCACGGCAAGTTTGGAGACAGTATGGGTGTCGCTTGCAAGCGCTAAGCAGAGAACTGGCCGAGCGGGGAGAGTTCAACCAGGTATTAACTTTAAAACTAACTAACAACTGTCCATCATGACTTTTTGTGAATTCCCAGGTTCGATATCCGAGTCGGCCAAAATGTTTGGTTTTATATTCAGTGTTTCTTAGTAGCAGCATGCAGCCTCTGATGTGTGCCCAAATATGTTCGGTAAACGCGTCAAAAGGATAGCGATAAACTACACCTCCGCTTATCTTTATTTAAAAGTAATTTAATTAATATGCTTAATTAGTAACAACTTAATTAAGCAATCAATTTGCAATTTGCCGTGGATAACAAACAGCACGTTTATTTGATGCTTTTTGTCAAATCAAGAAACATTACTAATAATTTGAGCTGCAAAGGACTATACTCCATTTGGTTAGGTATTTAACTCTTCTCCGTAGCATTTATTATTCCCAAGTCACTTGGGGTCGACTTTTCTGGTCTAACTGGATTTGACTGGATATCAGTTTTTACACGGAGCGGCTGCCACCTGACCTCCGCAACCCGAAGGCTAACGACACACTAAGGCTAGGTATTTAACTATAGGTAAACAATCTTGATGTGACCTTTTACACAAACACATGAAACAAATAAACGACAGCTTCAACTAACGGTTCAATTGATTTAGTAATCGTTATTGTTGTATTTACATTGATCTTTAGCAGCATTTTATTTTTAAACTGAGTTTTAAAAGACACAGCAAAATTGTTTCCCATTAGTTAAATAACTAACCAAATGGAGTATAGTGTTCTATGTTCAACTAAGCTAAAATTGTATTAGGAGTAGGTTTACATTGGTAGAGCAATAGGTGGAATTAAAACCTCTAAATGATTTAACTATTCTTAGGCTACAATTGCTTAAAGATTATAAAATTTCCTAGTTATTCAAAACTAGACTTATAGAGAAACTGTATAGAGTGTCTTGTTCTAACAAATACATAAAATTATATTGTTTAATTTCCAGGCCACTGCTTCAGAATGTATACTAAAGAAAAAGAAGCTGAATTCGCACCGCACACTACACCTGAAATATTAAGGTATTAAACTTTTATGAAAATTTATATTTAGTATACCGCCATTATCATTTATAAATGGTTAAATTTGCATAGCTACGATGTATGTACGCATTAGATCTTAATTGTTTCATTGCAATTTGTAAACTTATTTTGTTACGTTACATATATTATTGTAACTGTAGTTTAAGTACCTCCATTATTGGAAACCATATACAACTTTAAGCTGGTGTACCGAATCCTAATTTTTAGAAAAATAAACATTCATTCATTCATTATTCTTTGTTACAGAATACCTTTAGAACAAACAGTTCTGGACTGCAAGTCCTACGCTCCCAACGAAAGGATAGCTGAATTCTTGGAACAGTTGCCAGAACCGCCCAGTGAAAAGGCAATAAAGTTTGCCGTCAACGATCTTATAGAAATAGGTAATATTCAACGTTTTTTATTCATTAGACACAATTCTAAAAATGGTTTATTATACTGACATATTAAATTGAGTAATTTTACTTTAATATTATATTAGCTCTGTCTATTAACTGCGTAGGGTTAGGCCATACCCCAGCACGCTGGCCCAGTGTGTGTTAGTAAATTTTTTGTTATTTGAGAACATTATGTATCTTTCAGACATGCAGGTTTTCTAACAATGTTTTTCTTCACCGTTAAAGTGAGAGATAATTAACTATTTAATGCGCACACAAGTTTGAAAAGTTGTATTCGACTCTAGACTTCTGCGTGGCAACCCAACGGACTCCCAATGGGCTAGCGCTACTTAGTCATATAAAAAAAATATTTAAATTAATTTAATTTCAACTCATATCTTTGTTGTAGAACTTTCTTTGTTTTAAACAAAGAAACTTGTTTATATGTTAGACTAGGTATTGTCGGCGATTTCACCCGGGAACAGTATTTTTTTCTGAGATGAATGATATGCTATGTCCTCTGTACCCTTGACAATGTGAAATCTCATGAAACCGGTCGAGTGATTAAGGCGTGAAAACGTAACAAATAAACTTACAATCGCATTTTAATGTCAGTTAGGATTATCATGGTTTAGGAGTTATAACGTTATTATTTGATTATCATGTTAATCTCAGGACATTAGACCGTAAAACTACGTATCAATATGCACTTAAAAGTTAAAATATAACCAATCTTTAATATCACGCACTGTGATCTATTACTCAATTTTCAAGACAAATCCTGCGTTAGTAATAAATCCTGTGTCGCGGGGGACTTTAAAAACATTCAAACAACGGACACAAAGAACATCCAGACTCGGAACAACCATTTCTGGATCACACAAATTTTTGTCCCGTGTGGGGATCGAACCCACAACATTCAGCTCAATGGCAGCGGCGAGGTGACCGCTTAAACCATAACGCCAACCGCGCAATCAATATAAAAAAATCTTTTATAACTCACAGGAGCCCTAACACCTCAAGAACAGCTCACCCGTCTCGGCAGTCTACTATCTCTGCTGACCCTCCACCCGCGGATAGGCCGAAGCCTACTTCATTCGGCCATAGTGGGCAACATAGTGGCCGTGGGCAACATCGCGGCGCACTGCAGCAGTAACACTGAAGTGTTCGTTAACGCTGCGGATAGGAGGGATGGTGAGTACATAGGATATACAGAGTGCATAATATTCAATGATAATCCTAAAATGCCTTGTAGTAAAGCTATAAGGGATGCAAAATGGATGTTATATGTTCATCAAAATTCTAAATCTTTTTGTATGATGCCTTTCTTTTTTTTATTTTGTTCGCCTAATGACCACACTCCGCTTGATGGTAAGCAGTCGTGTAGTCTAAGAGCAGTGGCCTCCACATCGTCCTCATGTTGTTGTTGGCGATGTTGAGGTCTCTACTTTGACGGCCTGAGAAGGTGCTTTTTCACGCCCCGCTTAAAGGACCCAGGATCGAAGGAAGAAGGAAACACGTAGCTTGGCAGAGAATTCCATGCCTTGATCGTTCGGCATAGGTATGAGGATCCAAACTTGTTTTTTGTCTTTATCCAATATAGAAGTCTTGTATTATAATGTGCATCAAGCCCACAAAGTTCGATGGTAAATTATGACACAAAATGGAGAGCCATCGATTTCTAAAATACGAGCAAGTTTCAGTTTAGGAATCGCTGTGTACCTTATAGTATGCTATTGTACAACCATCATAATGTATGTCTTCTCATACTTTGTGTTTACATATTATTTGTTGTACTTTTAAGCAATAAATATTATTTTATTATTAATTATAAAATCAAATCTCGCGCATAACTATTTAAGTAAGTAGTCCCAATTGCATGTCTGCCACGTTCGATGAACAAAAATGGGAAATCCTTTGTGAGGGTGCTGGTACCCATAACACAAGTTTAATCTTATCTTGGGTACCAGAGTTCAATGCAACACTTCTATACAAAAATTGTTTTATTGTATTTATATCATTGTATTGTGGTTATTTGGCACAATAAATTATTATTATTATTATTAAATATAAAACTAAAAAATGACGTAAAACCGGTAAAACCATTTGCTCTGTTCAGTTGGCAAACCAGCAACATGGTTTTTCAAAGTCGCAGGTTCAAGTCCTCCTACATAGATTTCCTTTTTCTATGTTTTAATTTATATTCTACCATTGTATAGGAGTAGCTGTAGTAACTGCCATAATTTCAAATTTTTATCATTAAAAATGGGATTAACATTTATTTTTGTAAAAGTTTATACAATGGGTAACTATTAAAAAAAAACATTTGTATTTTATTTCTGGCTTCCAATAGTATGAGAATATATAATAATATTATACCTTATAATATAAGAATATATTATAAGGTCTTTTAGGATTGTCTATTCTTTATAGGACAGCCGTTTATATTATTTTTAAAGTTTTTTTTTGGATTAGAAATTACTAGTAATATTTTTAACCTACTAGCCAAGTTAGAAAACTTGTGTTAGAAGTGGATTCACGTCAGTATTGCAATAGTTGGAATTCGAACCAGTGACCTCGTACGACGAACTCAAAGTACCAAATTTCTGGCAATTCCTATTAGGCTACTGCCGCTTAAATAAAATATATAAATGATCGGTGTCTATTATAGAATACCAGACTTCATTAAAATCTGTTGTGTGTTGGCCACCGGTGTGCCAGTGCGACTCAATAGATTAAGGCGAATACATACGGTGACTTTCTGCTGTGTTACAAACGCATTCAATCAGACTGCCATGGTGATGCGGTGGTATTGAATACGACTGCTATGCATTGTGTTCTTGGGTTTGTTTCAAGGATTTTCTGTCAATAGATTCTCAGTTGGTGTACGGAGTTTAATGTGTTAGGTTGATCGCAATAATTTCGCCCCCTGTAACGTTGGACCTTAAACATGTACCGAAATGTCCGTGTGGTATACACTAGCATCCGCTTCCGCAATAATCAACGCGGATGTTAATGCAGATCCAGATATAGCGAAGGTTGCGACAAGAAAGAAAATGGTTGACCGAGAATGATGAATGAATGGTTTACCGAGATGAATGACGATCGCGTCATTCTTCAAATAAAGATGAATCAACTTACGCTATATTCAAAACGAAATTGCTATTTTACTTCAAACAAAATTAAGGTCAATGTACATTAATATCTAAGCATTCATCGACAATAATTTAAAAGGTTTAGGTTGGGGAGAGGGTTCAAACCATGAAGCTAATACAAAGAGGAGAGGGCATACAAAATGTGCACTTGATACATAGAATTTCACATTTGGTGGGCTGGTGGGCGTGGCTTGCTCAGTCTATCGGCAACTCGCATCGAACGTACTTCCGATGCGCTGTGAACAAAATCTAGGAAAAAATTGTTTATCGTTGAAAAATTCTACAAAAATATGAAGTGTTGTGTGTTATCTTGTAGGAATTACTCCAATAAATGCCGTAATGCAACGGAAGGCATCACATTTCACTCGTAAGTGTTTTAAATTGATTATTTTAATGATTTTCCAGAATATTCCATTTGTTCGATGATTATAACAGTAATATTCCTACTCACCAATAGATGGTGCTGCATGATTTAAATCAGTGATGAAAAACCGTTTAAATGTTATTTACATCTTTGAAATTGTACTTAAAATGTGTTGTTTAAACTAATTTTAATTTACTAGTATCGTTAATTCTTATCTAAATATACATTAATTGTTACAATGATTTTATCAAAAAGCATAGTGTACGTGGTACACGACAGATCCGATAGATGGCGCTATCGGGTGATGGAGAAAATTACAGGGCCGTACTTAGATTTAAGATAAAATATTTAACAACACATCTTATTTTAGGATAATTTTATGAGTATTTATGTTTTAGATTTCCAAGCGATAATGAGTTGAAGTGAGAAACCTTGTGTATTTATTTTAAATCTCAATATTTAAAAACGCCAACTATGAATGAATCGGGTTACCCTTACTTACCTAATATTAGTACATAATATATTTGTATTATGCTGCCACTTCACATAGTTATTTGAATTTGTGTAATAATTATATTATGTACAGTAATATTTGCTAAAATATTTGTCAAACACGACACAACAGGCGATATACGACAATACGAGCATCCACACATGGCACCGAATAGTAAACTATTTTTGACAAAAAAAGTAATAATATGGTAAAACACACCCAAGTACGACCACATAATTTGCCTTCTAGTGTCGGATAGCGGAATTACGTTGTCATAAGGAAGTGGGCGGAGTCAGCAGGAGTGTAACGTCCCCTTCACCCCCGCCCGCTGTCACGCATAGTTTGTATAGGAAAATAAGTTCCGCCACCTCCTCTTTGTATTAGCTTCATGGTTCAAACGCTCCCTCTCCCGCTCCGCCGCCTCCTTGATGGAGATTACTTCCTCGCAAAAGGAGGCGACGGCGTTCCACGACCTCTCACTCCGGACCATAGACTGAACTACGGCCGGGAGCGAGCGGGCAATCGATCCGACTGCCGCGATCAGCTCACGGCGCTGCGATGTCCAGGCGGGGCAAACCGCCAAAGTGTGCAGCGCCGTGTCCTCTACAACGTCGCGGCAGTCGCCGCAGTGGTGACAACCAGGCGTCTCTTGCCGCTGTATACGACACAGGAACTGGCCAAAACAACCGTGGCCAGTCAGTACCTGTGTCAGCCGGAAGATGAGGGCGCCATGCCGCCTCTCCAGCCACTCCTCAAACACGGGACTTACCGCCACGATCGTGGCGTGCCCGGCACTGGGGTGCACAAGTCGTTCCTTCCAAATGGCCACTAGGACCTGGCGGAGCTCGGACCTCGCCGCCTTGATTGCGGCAAGACCCGGTCCTTCGCCCCGAGCTAGCGCCTCCTGGCGCCAACGATAGAGCGACGCCAGGAGCGCCGCTTCCAGGTCCCATGGCATCGATCCGGCGAGGAGGCTCGCAGCCTCGTACGAGATCGTGCGGTATCCTCTAATCAACCTGACGGCCATGACATGGGGCCCCATATAGGGCCATGGACCGCACGGCCCCCTCGTAGAGCCTCCGGCAGGAGGTGTTTGGCCCCCCGAGGTTGGGCAGCAGGCGCGCGAGCGCACCTGCAGCGCCCCGAAGAATGGGGGCCAAACGACGAAAGTGGGCTGTAAAGTCCCACCGGCTGTCGAGCAAGAGACCCAAGTACTTTAGGGTCGACTCGACGCCGATGCGGACCCCTCCCACCATGATATGGGCCCCTTGAGGTGGCCGGTTCCGAGGGCCGTAAAAACAAACGGCCTCGGACTTGGACAGGGCCACCTCGAGGCCCAACCGCCGGATACGACCAACGACTTGTGCAACCCCAGCGGTCGCCAGTATGGCCGCCGCCCGGTGCGACTTACCCCTCGCCGTGACAAGCGTGTCGTCGGCGTAACAAATGACGCCGACGCCATGTAGGAGCGCACCTCGCAGCACCCAGTCGTAACCGATGTTCCACAGCAGCGGACCCAGAACCGATCCCTGTGGAACACCGCACGACATCTCTCGCCGAGTCCAACTGTCGTGACCCGGGTAACAGTACTGTAACCACTAGTAACTATAGTAAATATTTGTATGAGGTACATTTGGTTATATAATGATTGTAACCTAATCTTAATCATTATGATAAACATATCTTAGGATAGATTTATAAATCCGAAGTTCATAAGTTATCCATTCTAACCTATCTCTCATGCTAAAAACATTAAAGGCTATTTAAGACAATGCATGATTCAAATGTGGTAAATTTTGGGTATGTGTAAGCAGTCCAAGCATTTTTTTCATTGTTTGTAAAGCTGGTATAAATATTTCTGGATTCTCCAGTTATTTAATTTAATTTCCTTAGTACATAAAAATTGTTAAAGAACTTGGATAAGCAGCATGCTAAAAAACAATTGACCCCACTAGTAATATAAAATACCAGTAAACAATAGTTCGCAGATTTGTATTGCCATCACCAGCCAGTGTTCCTAGTAAACAGTTGTTCAGTAGTGCATGTTTAATTTATGAATCTTTGCAAAACAGACTTGAACCTCCAAAGGCGGAGATAATAAATACCTTTTATCAAATAAGATGCACCATTTTCATCAAGATCCGCATCTGCAATTGCGGAGCTTCCGCATCTATTTGGACATCCGCATCCACATCTGCGGATGTGAGCTTTTAAATATCCGTATCCGCATCTGCATCCGCGGATGTCAAAAAATCTGAATCCGCATCTTGGTATACACGGATATTTCTGTAGGTTCTCTAGGAATATAGGCATGGGGCTATAAATTTATTATTATGTATAAAAACGTGTGACTGCATTGCAATATTAGCAATTTATAGATTATGTATGTAAAAACATACACACATGTTTGTATGTCAAATAAAACGCTATTATACCTAAATTCCGAAATTTCTCGAGAGTAAAACCAACAACTCTGCGCGACTCAGGAATCGACCTGATACCTCATGCAAACCAGTCGCGTTCACTATCGCTACGCCACCGAGACACTAATATATCACTAATTTCCTCTCATTCGACAGAAATCCGCGAAATCAAACGTTCGTACAGCGAGAGTTCGGACCACTCGGCGCTGTATGGCATACAGGAGCAGTTCGTGACGTCACGCGAGCAGGGCGGCCGCGCCGCTAGCGACGAGCTCTGCAACAAGTACTCGCTTAGAGGGGACCGACTCGCCTTGCTTGATTGTAAGTACCAGTACTGATTTGAACGAATCAAATATTCGAATGATTTGAAAATTACGAAACTGCATTCGAATGCTGATCTATAGATTGATACTAATTTGTTATTTGAATCATTATCGAAAATACTAATTATGATAAGCAGCGATGGCTCAGTGGGGAGACCAACAGTCTGCAATGCAGAGGGTCTCGGGTTCGAACCCACGTCGCGCACCTCTGACTTTCGGAAGTCATATAGACATTTCGAAATTATGTGCGTATTGATTGACAATTATCGCCTGCTCCGTGCCTCGGAGAGCACGTTAAGCCGTGCGCCGGTTCCGGCTGCCATGAACATCTATGGCAGTCGTTATTGGGAAGTCAGTGCCCTATAACATCCTGACACTGGTCTAGCCTTAGGGTATCGTTAGCCTTCGGGTTGCGGAGGTCAGGTGGCAGCCGCTCCGTGTAAAAACTGATATTCAGTCAAATCCGGTTAGACTAGAAAAGCCGACCCCCAGTGACTAGGGAATAATAAAGGCTAAGGAGAAGAAGAAGTGACTACTACTACTAAGAATTAATAGTATAATAATATCAGAACTGTCCTATATAAACTGTCCCTCTTCTGGGCACGAGCACGGTATGAGAAGAGTTACGTCATAGTCCACCATACTAGCAAAGTGCTGTTTGATAGACTTAGCAAATCATCAAGAGCATTATGCATAAAGTCAAAGTCAAAATCATTTATTCATTTAATTCACAAAGTAACACTAATGAATGTCAAAATATATAGGTTAGTGAGTTTACTAAGTTACTGAAGCTACATTTAGGTTAGTTGCTAGGTTCAGGCAAAGGGTTGAGCCTATGAGAAGAAACCTGCAAGAAACTCAGGGCCACTCTTTTAAATCGCCAATTAAATATAATTTCAGAATTTTACAACTCATATCAAGAAGGTGTTGCAGCCATTATGTCATATATTACTGACTATATTAATCTAAAGCTTATAACAATAATTTCAAATAAATAATATAATTACTGAATAATGTAAAGGTTTTCACATTATTTTCCTTTACCGATAAAGCGAGCAATATGTAATGCGTTTTACATACATAGATTCACGCCTTCCCAAAGGGGTAGGCAGAGACTACGGATTTCCATTTGCTACGATCCTGACACTTTTCTGGCTTCATTTACTTTCATCACATTCCTCTTACACGCTCGTCAGTTTAAGGTGCTCTTAACCCGGCCTATGTCCAATGCGTTTTTACTTTGAAAATGCAGAGGCGCGTGCCTTGATATCGAACTCGAAACTTCTGCATGACAGTTTAATGGTCTCTTAACTGCTAACTATCGCTTACACAAAAGCACTTTGTCCGACCCGGGATTAGAACCAAACCCGATAAACAGCAATACCATTCACTATTTTTAACCCCCGACGCAAAAACGACGGTGTGTTATAATTTGACGTGTCTGTGTGTGTGTGTGTGTGTGTGTATGTGTGTGTGCGTGTGTGTGTCTGTCTGTGTCTGTCTGTGGCATCGTAGATCCCGAACGGATAAACCGATTTCAATTTTGTTTTTTTTTTGTTTGAAAGATGAATTAGTCGGGAGTGTTCTTATTTATGTTTGATAAAAATCGGTTCAAGATGGCGGATTACATATTTTTTCACAACTCCCTCAATAAGGGTATCAAATGAAAGGGCTTGACTAGTAGAATACTATACACTATCATAAATTTCAAATCCAAGATGGCCGCCACCACAAAATGGCGAATTAGATTTTTTTTCACAACTCCCTCTTTATGGGTTTCAAATGAATTTTGTGTCGGAGGCTTTTTAAATTTTAATTTGTAGTTATTAAATTATATAAAGTTATTTTCATTCTTTTTACAGCTCTCTCCAACCTTCACATAGAACAAGTATTAAAGTCCGGCATGATAGTACAGACCACGGAGGCTGAGGAACTGAACCGCTTCTCTGACATTGAAGAGTTAATGTGTGGTGTGCTCGTGTCGGGGGCTGACTCTCTGCTTACCACCTCAAGACACGTCAAGACTAAGGGCAAGATGAGCACTGTTACCGAACTGTTTACTAGGTAACGTACAATGAGCGGCAAAAATGCATACCCATGTCAAAACTATAATGTTATAAGCCGGTAATTGATGCCATCTAACGGAAATTGATACAAAAACTGTTAAGTAGTTTAATTTTTATCACAATATTCATAATAGATAGTGGTGCACTACTATAATATAAAATAAAAGTAGACTTCTTAATAACTATTTTGTTAAATGCTCTTTAAACAATTTTTGAATCTTTATTCACAAAAGTTTATTTAAAAACGAACACATTTCTTACATGAATAAATTTATAAGTGTATAGTGGGATAGTTTATATTATAGATACTTTCGATGACTCGCTATTCTGTTTGTACTTCTCCTTAGCCTTTATTATTCCCAAGTCCCTTGGGGTTGGCTTTTTCTAGTCTAACCGGATTTGACTGGATATCAGTTTTTACACGTTTACATACGGAGCGGCTGCCACCTGACCTCCGCAACCCGAAGGCTAACGATACCCTAAGACTAGACCAGTGTCAAGATATTAGGGGGTACTGACTTCCCCAATAACGAGTGCCATAGATGTTCATGGCAGCCGCGACCGACGGCTTAACGTGCTCTCTGCATGGAGCAGGCGATAATTGTCAATCAGCTATTCTGTTTGTACGCAAACATTATTCTGCCCTTATTTCTTATAAATTTCACCTATTTCCTAAAATGAGTAAGAGTACGCATTGCAATATTCATTTGGTCGCAAGTTACCGTAATTTATATAACAACGCCATCTAGTTCATTCATAGTCATTCTTACTCGAGTGTTCACAGGAATTTAGATCTTAAGGTACCCCTGGAATTATAACAGACGACTGTGCCTGTCCCCGCAATATCACGATTACAGCTCCCGCACTTTGTAGCTTGGTAGCCTATGCTTCTTCTGCATAATGTAGCATAGGCTATTTAACATCAGGCTACATACTACGGCAGCTGTGAATTTTGGCAGTCAGCTTAGTGTTTTTCAAGTTCATTTACTAACTGTCTCCTACATTTTCGCCAGTTTTATGACTACTGTTCCGCTCCCGTGTCTTGTAGCTTAATCTTATAAAGTCCTATGTTACTTGTGAATAAAGTAGCTTTCTAGTGGTGAAAGAACTTTTAAAAGCCGTTCAGTTTTTTGAGTTTATTTAACATTTTATAAACATTATATAGAGAAGGATAGTGTAAAGTTTTCAATATGTGTGAGCGTGATAATACTATATTTATAATTCAACTGTTATGTTACCATTGTGTGTTATGTGACCAACTTAAGGTCCAGAAAAGTAACTGTATTTAAACGTAATAGGATGCATTTATAGTTTAAATCTTTGCAGCTAACACAAGCATTTGTCCCACAGTACAGGCGAACGCGCTCACATCGGCAGCGAGAGCGTGAACCACAACCTCACCAAGCGCAACAGTCGCGCCAACACCCACGCTCAGTCCCACACCAACACTCACACCCGCCTGCTCGCGTACTTCGGCGGCCACCACTCGGCCGAGCGCCGAGCGCTCGTCGTGTATAAGACTTCGCTGATTCCGCCACACACTGCATTGCTCTTCTCACCGGGAAACGTCAGGGTGGAAACGGTAAGTAACTGATGACCGGCTTATCCGTATTATATTAAACCTAACTAATATTATAAATACAGATGTAAGTTTATTATTAAAATATAAACAATTCAAGTTCAAGATGTTTGTTAAAAAAAAAAAATTTAAATGAGTTTAAATTTTTTTTTTTGTTTTTTATTTTTTTTAAATTGCTCTATGATCGTTTTGCTATCTTTTTCTTGGATTATATACTACAAATTAATTCATATAAATACGCAATTTCAATAATTTGCATGTATTTATTTAAAATTGTATTAATGTAATTATCACATGTAGTAGAATATGCAGTACAAATTTAAAAATGACCACCTGTATACCTGAACCATATTCTACCAAATAAAGATTATTATTATTCTTATTATTATTAATTACTCCACTGATCTTCATGAAATGTCACATACACGTTATCAGGGGAACAGAAAAGGACATAGTGTATCTTTCATTCAGAACAAAGTACTGTTATTAACCTTACCTACCATTACGCAAGCTAAGCCGCGGTCAAAATACATATAATTTTTAGATATATACAGGGTGTGGTTAAACATTGTACATACTAAAGGACATGATAATTTATGGTCAGACGTAACGTATAATAAAATAAGAACATAAAATCTGTGTAACCTCCAAAAAAAACCTTTATGAAAATTTGTATGAAATATCCATAAAATGTGGACACCGCGCGTCGCACACAGCTGTCGAGCGGGTCACGCTACAAAGAAAAAGGCTATTTATCATTATTAAGGCAAATTCGGGAGAGTGTGGGGAAACGGGAGGCGGGGGCGGAGGTTTTGTTTAGCTTTAGTATATGCGCAAGAGTGTCCGCACATTAAGTTTTTATTAGATAACTAGATCAAATTTTAAGTACTTTAGATATCAGAATAGAGTACTGCATACCCTCCTTAAATATGTCCAGGGTTTTACCAATCAGACTATATAATACCAGGGATAATATTGGTGCATCGCAAGGGATATTACAGTAATGATCCTGTATTATATCCATGTGGTAATGAACTCAAAGGATATAACACAGGATGTCCCGTAAAGGATGGATAATACTGGAATACCTTATAGGAGAGTTAATAGTGCCCAATATAAATGTATCCTGTAAATTTAGGTTACGCTTGTAACAGTACTTTTTCCTGGATGAAAAGTATATATTTTTCTGTTCTCCTGACAATGTGTATGCAAAATTTCATGATGATCGGTCAAGTAGTTAAGACTGCGTCGAGCGTAAGACGCGGTTGGACTGAATGACGGAGCTCGATATTCAAATCGGCGCGCGGCCGCCATAGTCAAATTGTATGGAGGATTTAAAGTATTTTTTTGATAAATATGTATCTTTATTGTCAACCAATAACTTAAATATTTGGGACGGACAACTTGTAATATAACTATTTATGTTTCGTTTAAGCTGTAAATAATCTAAAAATCACGTAACACGACCTTACGTTTCGGCATTCTTCGTGTAAATTTACGTAATTTTGTAGGCGAAAATATTAATTATTTTAAGTTTTTTACACGGAGTAATTGTCATTGTTATGGTAAATGTATATTTTTATTTTATTTTTGTTACAGAATGACAATGATAAAGACATCACGATACTGACGTTACCGAAGCATAGGTTAAAAATTCATGTACCAACCAGGTTAGTATTCTTCATGAGTATTTTAGGGGCATGATAGATTAAAGGGGCTTTTAAATGGACATTATTTTTACTGCAATGTTTGGCTCCTATATTGGCCGGTATTCATCGCCATACTATAGGATAATAATAATATCAGCCCTGTATTAAACTGTCCTACTGCTGGGCACGGACCTCTTCGCACTGTGAGAAGGGTTAGGCCATAGTCCACCACGCTGGCCCAGTGCGGGTTGGCAGACTTCATATATCTTCGAGAACATTATGGAGAACTCTCAGACATGCAGGTTTCCTCACGATGTGTTCCTTCACCGTTAAAGCAAGCGATATTTAACTATTTAATACGCATATAACTTCGAAAAGTCAGAGATGCGCGCCTTGGGTTCGAACTCGAGACCTCTGCGTGGCAGTCCAACGGTTTCCCACTAGGCTATCGCTGCTAACTATAAGATACAATGTTAATATTTTGCAAATGGCTTCACAAAGATTTTATTTTGTTGAATTTACTCTCTAGAAAAAGACAACATACATACATGAGACATTTTCATAGTAGCATGAATGGGCCGGCTCGACCGGAGAAGGACTACCTTTTCACAGAATATCGACGTGAAATAGCAGTATTCCTACTGTTGTGTTTCGTTCGGTGAGTGAGAGTGCCGGAGGCCCAATCACCCTCTTTAACCATTCCCGCTCCTTCTCCTTCCCACTTCCTTTCCTGAAGGGTCGGCTACGCACAAGTGACGCCTCTGGCGTTGCAGGCGTCCATAGGCTACGGTGACCACTTACCATAAGGTGGGCCGTGTGCTTGTTTGCCACCATAATAATAAAATAATAAAAAAATTGAAATGTATCAACAGTTGCCTGCCAATATATTAAAATCTAATTCATGTTTATAATAAGAAAAACGAAATCTATAATATTAAAGAAATTAAAACAAATTAATAGTGCCGGCCGCCATTTAAAGGTCAATGTGTGCGCTTCTACAATAAAGTGCCAAGCGACATTCAAAACCTAAGATTTAATCAATTTAAGACGGTATGTTTTAAAAGATATTACTCGGATATCTGAACTTAATATTACAAATGCAACTATTATAACAATAATTAAACACAACGCGAAAATGAAAAATACATAAAATGGGATAAAATCTGTGAATGCGAATGTGAGTTTGTTTGTTACGCTTTCACGCCTAAACTACTTTACCGATCATCATGAAATTTCGCATACACGTTGTCAGGGGTACAGAGACGCACATAGGATAACTTTCACCAGGAAAATAAGAGCGAAGCCGCGGGCAAAGCTAGTTAGTTATACATACCTAATTTCTTTTTGTTTCAGTCAAGCGGACCAGCTTCTGAAAGTGCGAAAGATGCTTTGGGACACACTTCAGTATTACATCGAGAGGGATCTTGACAAGTTACGCTTTGAAGACAACGAAACTGTGTCTAAGTTCAAAGTAAGGCTCATCAAGACCGTCGGCAGAATACTAGTGGAAGCCCATAGAGAACACGTTGAGGGAAAACTACTTAGTAGTATAGACTTGACGTAGAAATAAAATAAATTTAAAAAAGAGTTGTTGTTTTTGTTTCCTTTTTTAAATTGAATACGAGAGAGCACAATTTCGAAAAATGAATGTTCTATTTTATAATAATAATAATTAAAAATACAATTTTTTATTAGCTTATCTTCTTTAAATATATAATTCTTCTGTACGTGTGTTGACAGTGAACTCCTCCTAAACGGCTGGACCGATTTGAATGAATTTTTTTGTGCGTGTTCAAGTGGATTCCAGGATGGTATAGATTTGTTTTTTTTTTCGCCTATACATGACAACGTCTGTCGGGACAGCTAGTGAATTTATAAATTGCTCGGCTGGCAATGGTTTAGCGATCGCCACACTGCTACAGTGCCGAGTGTTATGGGGTTCGATGCTCGCACAGGACAAAAAATTGTGCGATCCACAAAGTGTCTAGGTGATTTTTATGTTCGTTATTTGAATGGTTGTAAAGTCTCCCGCGACACAGGGATTATTAGTGCAGGAGTTATCTTATAGAAAACATTAATTTAACTACAAAGTAACACTTATGAGTTATGAACGTCAAAGTTTAGTGGGTTTGAATTGTCTAGGTGACGCAGCGGTAACAATGACAGCTATAAATCTATAACTATTGATGATAGTAGTTATAAATATTTAATTTATTGACTTCCTAATGACTAATACTTTACAATTGACTACAAATAAACATTACAAATTGTATAAAATAGTCTGTCAACCATAACACAATTGTGTCTGGACGCCATTGTTCGAGCACAAGCTAACAAAATTCTAATGTTTTCGCTACAATCGTCTCATCTATTTAATATTTTCAGTTCTGTATAATAATAATGTTCTCCAGACTGAATAGCGGTCACGGACGCGTTGACGAAGGGACTTTGAAGGAGATATTATAGTGCACTAATGTGTGCGCAAACACAAATAGGTACACTCTGTTTATTAAATCGCATAATCCAATAGAAAGGCAATCCGACACGACTGGAGCGAGATTAGTCGCAGGACCAACGGCTTTTCAAGTCACGTGGGTGTCTAATGCTGCCATCTTTTTAACGCCGGGCTCGGGCCTCTTCTTAGTATGAGAACGGCTAGGCCATGGTCCACCACGCTAGCCCAGTGCGATTTAGCACACTTTACATATCTTTAGTGATAATAATAATAAATAAATAAATAAACCCCTCTGGGACAGTCGTTATCTCATCATGAGACTAACGCGATATCGGAGGACACAGTACACAGCTTTGTAATTATCACCTTGGCCTTTTGATATAAACAAAAAAATTATCACCTGGTTAAATAAAAGCGCACAAACCGCAGGGCAGCTTGGCGGGCTGAATGTGAGTGGCAACACTGCAGTCCTGAATGCCTCAGAGAGTCGGTTAGTGCCTCGTCCCCGGCTTGCCGTTACTGGTTGGCTGGGGTGGAACTTCAAGAGCGCCCGTAGGACTCTCAACTCTGGCTTGCCTTGGTCGCCCGGTCAGATGGAGGCCGCTAGAGCTATATGCTTAGGGGTGGAAGTGTCATTTTCAATGGCATAGCTACGGGGAAATCCGCTCCGGGTCTCCGTTGTCACGAGACCCGTGATGGTGAAACCGGCGTTGCACCGCTCGACACCTTGGCCACTCGCACCGGTGTTGCCTTCTGCTGCTGGTTTGTATGCCTATAGTGGCTATTCAGGGGGCCCATCTAGTGAGTAGGCGAGTCACCGTCTGCCCATTGCATTGATGCTATTAGAGTATTCAGGGCAGGCGCCGTTTTTCATCCATAGTTAGCAATATACCGGTCCACCAAACACCCATACCTGTAGACCATATATTAGAATCCATACGTAGCAATAGTCCTACGCCTGCTGCGGCTAGTGCTGCTGTAGGTGTTCCATCCCACCTTTGATTAAAACTCTCGAAGGGCCTCTTCACGTTGGACCCATGTCTCCGTGCAAGCAGCCTCCCAAAAGGCCAGGTATTTTCTAATATAATATGTTAGAAAGTAGTAATATATATATTTTTTCTTTTTTCTTTTTTTTACATGGGGGAATGGATTGACGCAAACTCCTCCATGGCGGCGGGCGGAGGGGCTATGTCGGACTCACCGGGGTAAAAGAAAGATGGTAATGATGATAAGAATGGACCTCCCGGTAATACCGACTAAACTTACCACGGTGTTCCTCGACAAAACCGCAATCAGCGGGGCCGCGCGAATCATTTTCACATACAGTCGCGACCCCGCCGCACGGCCGGGAGCGAGAGGGCAACCATACCGACTGCCGCGATCAACTCACGGCGCTGCGATGCCCAGGCGGGACAGTCCGCCAAAGTGTGCAGCGCCGAGTCCTCAACAACGTCGCGGCAGTCGCCGCAGTGGTGACAACCGGGCCTCTCCTGCCGGCCTATGCGACACAGGAACTGGCCAAAGCAACCGTGGCCAGTCATTACCTGTGTCAGCCGGAAGGTGAGGACGCCATGCCGTCTCTCCAGCCACTCCTCAAAAACGGGTTTTATCGCCACTAATGTCGCGTGCCCGGCACTGGGGTGCGCAAGTCGATTTCTCCATTCTTCCACCAGGACCTGGCGATGCTCGGACCGTGCCGCCTCTAGAGTGCGAGGAGGTGGTCCTTCGCCTCGAGCCAGCGCCTTCTGGCGCCAACGATAGAGCGACGCCAGAAGCGCCGCTTCCAGGTCCCAGGGCATCGATCCGGCGAGGAGGCTCGCTGCCTCGAACGAGATTGTGCGGTAGCCTCTAATTAACCTGACGACCATTGCACGCTGAGGCGCACGAAGCGCTGAAATGTTACGGGCCGTCAGGTTATCTCCCCAAATTGGGGCCCCATAAAGGGCCATGGAGCGCACGACCCCTTCGTAGAGCCTCCGGCAGGAGGTGCCTGGCCCCCGTACGTTGGGCAGCAGACGCGTGAGTGCACCTGCAGCGCTCAGAAGACGGGGGACTAGTCGACGAAAGTGGGCTACAAAGTCCCATCGGCTGTCGAGCAGGAGACCCAAATACTTCAGGGTTGGCTCGACAGCGATGTGGACCCCTCCTTCCAATGTTAGAAAGTACCTGTGTTAAGAGAAACATAATAATAATACTTTATTTCGGACTCTGCGATCCATATACAAGGACGACACATAATTAAGTAATATAAAAAAAAAAATTGAGTTAAAAACAAATTAAGTGGCAATAGCCATCCATTGTCGGTACGTTACAGTCTGCAGCAGGTGGTCTGACAGACTAATAATGATAGTATTTTTACACATGGCAACTCTGGACATAAAAGACGCTATTCTTTTACGCTGAATTGCATTAAAAGTATCAACGCGCGCATCAAAAAACATTTCGGACGCGCTACAGCTTCGTGATAACCCCATTAGTTGCCTATATGTGTTATTGTATGCCACTTTGATGAAGTTGTGCGATTTAACAGTGTATTCAGTCCAGAGCTGGCATGTATAAAACGTCTGGCAGAATGATCTAAAAAGTGTAATCTTTACGTCAGGCGCCGCATTAAAAATCTTCTGGCAATTATATTGCCCGCCACGCATAAAGCACGTCTCTGGCGTTCTATATCGCCATCGTCAGTCATCTTAAACGTCACGATATGACCAAGGTACCTGAAACTCTCCACCGTTTTAATTAGTTGTTCATTCAAACGCAATTCTGGTACACATTGGGGACCCTTTCCCGACCTAAAAATGACGATAGGTATGCAGGTTTCCTACTAATTAGTTTACGCACATTACTTCAAAAAGTTAAAGGTGTGTGCCTTGGGATAGAACTGTAGAACTCTGCGTGGCAGTCCAACAGTTTCTGACTAGGCACACAGTTTCATATATTTTCTAAACCACATCCACTCTGCAGCGGTAGTGAATGCGACTGCTGTACGTGTAAGGTCTCAGGTTCGAATCTCGAGTCGGGCCAAAAAAAGTTATTTGGTATTTCTGTTAAGAAATCACAATACCAGCCCGGAGATAGAAAGTTAGCGGTGTTAGACAACCCCGTGCCTCGGAAAGCACGTAAAGCCGTTAGTCCTGCGCCTGAACTCCCTCCGGTCGTGTCGGATTACCGTCCCATTGGATCATGAGTGTTAGAGAACAGAGTGTGTACTTGTGTTTACGTACACGCATGTGCACTTTAATATCTCTTGCGCTTGGCCAGTCTCCGATAAGAATGACCGCCGTGACCGAAATTAGGTAGGTCTGAAGTACATTATAATAAACCACATAATATACATAAATACAAGCATTATTAGTCATCAATAACTGCATATAGGTATTTGAGCTAAAATAATCGCGGTTGGTACCGGCTGGGATAACCTATTTACGTAAGTAAACATTGGTCTATTAACCATTTTTACTATAACGATATGAACCGCAATATTCCCAGGATATTTCCAATTTTATAATCGTTAACTTTTCTTTGTTTCATTGAGGGTTTTAATCGGAATAAGTAGGTTGTTATGAGTAACTACTCATAACATTATTAGGTAATATAAAAAACCTTAATTGTTAATTGATAAAGTCGTATTTTCCTCGGTGAGTAAACAGGTTGACTAGGTTTTTACGCTATTTCCATTGCGTTTTCTTTTACACTCATAGACTTAAGCTATTTCCCCACTGGTGTATTATAATTTCCCATATTTTCGTACACTATTGGGTCCCGAAATAAAGAGCAGGTCTGTTGCGGTCTGCGCAAAAATAATCAGACTCCGTGCTGTTACTGAAAATTGTCTACCAGAAACACCCAATAATGCTGCCCAACTCAAATATTGATCACGGGACCTGACGATAGCACACAAGTTTATTTTTCGGTGGTCACGCTTATCAGGTTTTCTTTTAAACTTCTAGGTCTGTTTCAATATTCCCGAACAGCTGGCCGCGTGGTAGGGGCTACTAGAATGTATTTCTCACTCTTTGCAACTATGCCCTCATTGTTTAGGAATACTTAGTGGAATTTCGTTTCCACTTAGGTATCTCTACCAAGTAGATTTTGTAGGTAAATAAGTATAATACCTATAGGCGAGAATAAAAACCAAGTTAGTATTGAAAATAGTTCCATATAAAAATGTATTTATTACCTGTGCATAATATTGTTATATTTAACAATTTTTATATACCTATAACTATATTATCGTTTTGGTAAAAGCAGCGATAGTCTAGTGGGAAACCGTTGGACTGCCACGCAGAGGTCTCGAGTTCGATCCCAAGACGCGCATCTCTGACTTTTCGAAGTTATATGCGTATTAAAAAGTTAATTATCGCTTGCTTTAACGGTGAAGGAAAACATCGTGAGGAAACCTGCACGTCTGAGAGTTCTCCATAATGTTCTCGAAGATATGTGAAGTCTGCGAACCCGCACTGGGCCAGCGTGGTGGACTATGGCCTAACCCTTCTTACAGTGAGAAGAGGCCCGTGCCCAGCAGTGGGACAGTAAAATGAATCTTTTCCCGGATGAGCCCGACAACCTCTCCGCTCCCCTTTTCAGCGGAGAGGTATGAGTCAATGCATACCGGGGGTATTAAAAAAAAGGGCTGATATTATATAAAAAATACGTATAATTACAATTATTGTGTTTGATAAAACAATTCAAATTCTCACAAATGTTTATCGACTTAAATATTTCGCTGACTACAACAAATGACGCATGAATTTACATTTAAATAATTATATACATCTCGCTTTTGTTAGCTTTATATATAAGTCTATGTGACGCATCTTATTCCTCACATATTCTAATCAGCTATTAAGTCTATATGGTGTATAACGCGACAGATTTTAGCACTAGTACATAGGGTTGCCAAGTCTTAAAACCGAAAAGCCGGACAGACCAACCAGCTTAGCCGGCCATTTGAAGAAAGCCAAATCAAAGTCACAAAGTAACACTTATAAACGTAAAAATATATAGTCTAGTGAGTTTACTCAGTTACTGAAGCTACATTTAGGTTAGTTGCTAGGTTCAGGCAAAGGATTGAGCCTATGAGAAGAAACTAAAAAGGCACTCGTACATAGGGTTGCCAGGTCTTAAAACCGAAAAGCCGGACAGACCAACCAGCTTAGCCGGACATTTGAAGAAAGCCAAATCAAAGTCACAAAGTAACACTTATAAACGTCAAAATATATAGTTTAGTGAGTTTACTAAGTTACTGAAGCTACATTTAGGTTAGTTGCTAGGGTCACGCAAAGGATTGAGCCTATGAGAAGAAACTAAAAAGGCTGGTTTCCCTTAATAATAATATAATATAATAATAATATTCTATGACATAGGTACACACAACACCATCTAGCCCGAACTAAGCAGAGCTCGTACTATGGGTACTAGACAATGGATAAACATAAATACAAACTTTTTTAAATACATGCGTACATATTATTACACATAGAAACACCCAGACCAAGTCAAACTTCCATGTTCATGTACACAAATGTTTAATTTGAGCGGGAATCGAACCCGCGACTTCAGGCGTGGCAGTCGGTTACACTAAACACTACGCCATCGAGGCCGATAATTTTTTTTTGTCTTACTATAACGCGATTTGTTAGGGAGGATTGTGCTTGCGCTAGCAATACAAGGTGAGACGAGCAAAGCGAAAACTAAACATGAAAAATAATGGGCAAATTTAAAAATGCAACAATAGCCGGCTCGGCCCATTTGTCCGCACATCTAACCAAAAAACATGACGTGTCCGGCTTTATCCGGACGCCTGGCCACGCTACTCGCATATAAACCTATCATAAAACCTACCTTTGTACTCAACAATTTCGTGTTCCAAACCGCACGAAGTGTAAACAAATTATATTTTCCATTATTATAAGGAAAACCACTTCGATAACTACGACTAATAATCGTATACAAACATAATAAACAATGCCAACTGAAGCAATGCGTAAACAAGTAACGCGCTAATCTCAGGCACTAAGAAAGAAAGAAAGAAAGAAAGAAAGAAAAATGTTTTATTTGAATCTCCATACATACATAAAATACTGGTTCAAATTAAAAATTATTTTCGTGTTGAACAGCCCATTTATCGAGGAAGGCTATAAACTATGTAACATCACGCTACGACCAATAGGAGAAGCGAATCAATGGAAAATGTTGCAAAAAAATATGGAGAATTCTCTTATGTGACGCATACGAAGTTGTGCGGGTCAGTTAGATAAATATATTTCTAATTTATTATTAAATACCTAAAAAGCATAACATAAAAATATTAGATGACTACCACATGTTTAATATGGTTAGACTAGACACAATATTAATATATATTTATGACAAATCTGTGGTTACTTGTCTACAAAACAGGATGTTAGTTCTGTTTGTGCAGATACAAAGAGTTAGTATAGTAAAATTAAAATAAAATTGATTATTTATGGCAAAACAGAATAAATGTAGGTACAGTAATTAAAACTTCTGCTAAACTGTGAAAGAAACTGTTTGTTGGCAGACGTACCGCCCGAATAATGATTAAAACATTAAACATCAATGGATGTTTAATGTTTTACAATATTACACGTTCTCACGTAAATAAAAAAACTCTAAGCCAATCTCATTTGAGAATAGAACTTAATAAGAAAAAGAAACAATACATACTATTCATACAGACATGGCGGCCTCGATGGCGTAGTGGTTAGTGTAACTGACTTCCACGCCTGAGGTCGCGGCTTCGATTCCCGCACAAGTCAAACATTTGTGTGCATGAACATGAATGTTTGTCTTGGTCTGGGTGTTTCTATGTATAATATGTATGTATTTACAAAAAAAACAATATATACATATATAAATATGTTTATCCATTGTCTAGTACCCATAGTACCTACAAGCTCTGCTTAGTTTGGGCTAGATGGTATTGTTTGTATGTGATAGAATATCAGAATATATTATTATTGCACGTTTATTTTAAAAGTAACTAAATTTTGTAATTTTTTTATTCTAAGGATTGTTTTGACATGGAGTTTATATTCATTATTTAATACTAAGTTGTCCATAGTAGTTATTTCAAAGTTAATCCATGCTATTTTATACTGAAACTCTCGACAACTCTACACGTTGGGCCCACAAGCCCCCCAAAGACTAAGTATTTTTCATAGGTAAAATGTTACAAAAAATAGAAACAGTAATGTCAGCCTTACTAGTATATCCACAATTATTAGTCAATTTCTCATGCTAAGGTAATACTAATAAAAATCAGCTCTGTATACAGTGTCCGGTAATTAATGGATAACCT
Source organism: Catocala nupta (assembly GCA_963675205.1). Classification (NCBI taxonomy): domain Eukaryota; kingdom Metazoa; phylum Arthropoda; class Insecta; order Lepidoptera; family Erebidae; genus Catocala; species Catocala nupta. The sequence goes on along the minus strand of OY776102.1, from coordinate 18,413,659 downwards.
TGAAATGTCCTATAGTAGAACCGAAGGCCGTTCAGAAAAAAATAAAATAAAAATAATTAAAAATTTATAAAAGAAATATGTATATTAAAAAGTGCAGGCTATATAGCATAGCATACTTTTAACTGTCTTTCTATGCATAACTAGTGTTTAATAATAAAACAACAAAAAACCAATGGATTTCATTCATTTATGGTCGTAGTATACAAGAAAGTTATACTCTATATATATCTCAGGTAGTAGTTATGATAGATTTTTTTCATATTTTTTTCTGAACGGCCCTCAGTTCCACTGTAAGACATTTCCAGGTTATCCATTAATTACCGGACACCCTGTATAAAGTGTCCTACTGTTGCGTACTGAACTCTACTCAGTGTGAAAAGGCTAAGCATAGGTCTACCTCGCTGGCCCACTGTGCGTTGACAAATGAACACATCTTTGAGAACATTATGTAGAACTGTCAGCAGATTTTCTTGCGATGTATTTTGCAGTATTTCAACGAGCAATAAATAACTAAAGATGTCAGATGCGTGCCAAGAGATCGATAATTTTGGAAACTTAATGCCACGCGTCAGTCTAATAGTCTACCAATAAGCTGTCGCTGTAAGTAAGATATTAAACGAAAAACAATCCATGAAACAGTATTTGAACCGGCGACCTTGATGAACTGTGTCGTCGCTTATACAACAATGTTATTTAAACTTAGATAGTAATACCTTAAATTAACAGCAGAGCTGAATAAACGCGTAAAATGGCCGCATTTTAACACATGACCGGCATTGCGTAGAGAAGCGACGCCGACGACCCGGATTCGGATTGTTAGAATCGCGGGATCATGCACAAGCTTCATGTTTGTTTTCCTAATCTGTAACTAGATTGTGCCCCTGATTTCGCTCGCGTAAATAAAGGTTACTAACAGTGCTTTTCTCTGGGTGGAATGCACCATATATCCTTTTCTGTTACCCTGACAACCTGTATGCGAAATTTCATGATGACCGATCAAATAGTTAAGGCGTGAAAGCGTAACAAATAAACTCACATTTGCATTTATAATATTAGAATTATGGACGCTTTATCTAGGCATAAACCGTTCTTGTGAAAGATGTCAAGCTCTTCTTAGTATGAGAAGATCAAAACTATTTTCGATTATACTGACCCAGTGCTTGTTATTATACGTCATACATTTTCAGCGAACTCTTGACGCGGAAATATTCCGCGGAATGTTTCTTCTTCAACACCAAAGCGAGTAATAATTATTTATACTAATACGCACATGACTTTGAAAAGTCGTAGGACTTACTTTTTGAAATTATATGGAATTTATAGTATCAAATCATTTATTTACTAAATGTATCAAATCATTTATTTTTCGGGCTGCATAGGCCCATAGATAAATACCATAACCTAGATTTACATATTATAAAATTTTATAATACATACACACAACACCATCTAGCCCAAACTAAGCAGAGCTTGTATTATGGGTACTAGACAATGGATAAACATACATAAAAACCTTTTTTTTTTTTTTATAAATACGTACATATTATACATAGAAATACCCAGACCAAGACAAACATTAATGTTCATGCACACAAATGTTTGACTTCTGCGGGAATCGAACCCGCGACCTCAGGCGTGGCAGTCGGTTACATTAACCACTACGCCATCGAGGCCGATTTGATGTTAGTAAATACACCATAATACTATGTTAGTGTAACTTCACTTCGCACACTTAATACTAGTGCGCTCGGCTGGTACTTGTCCGCGGAAGCGACGGAATACCACGTCTTGCGGCCAAAAGCTTTCGTCCAACACCTTGTGCAGGTAACAGTCAGGTACACGCACGACGAACGCTTTAAAGTTGATGTTGCGGCGCGACTCCAGCAACTGCACTCTCGGCACGTACTTCAGCTTTTGGCACACGTACTTCGCGATGTCCTCCGCCTCAGTGGTGTAGTGCAGGCGCGAGATGTACACCGGCGTGTTCGGGGACGCGGCACGCACCTTCAGGTTGGGATCCACAGGTGCTTTGCCACAACCGTTCTTAATGTTTCGCCAACGGCGCTTCCTCCGTTGCACCGTCAGGAAACCATCCTCGGTAGCCCGGTTCGTTGCTTTTGTAGCCAAGGGCTTAGCAGGGGCGCTCGCAGAGACCGTAGGGTCAGCTGTTCTTACAATTCGCGCAGAACAGCGGGGAAGAGCTGTGGGTGCGGGAGCGGGGCTGCGTGACGCGCTTGCGGCGCATAACGCAGGCTCAGCAGTCGGCGCCGGCGACAAAACCGCTGACGCATAACTCGTCGCTGATGTGTTGAGGCATGCACCTCGACGCGTGTTCACACTGTTTACACGCGTCGGTGACCCAGTTATTGGCACAGACTTGCGCAACGCCTCTAGTTCGATGCGCAAATCTGCAACAGTGACCTCCGATGCACTCAACTTCATCTGCACTTCTGCTAAACTTGCCTTTAAAGAGACGATGTCTTTTAAAAGGCTAGAGACGTCGACGTGATCGAAAGTGACGGCAGGTAACTTGTGTAAGTCTCTCGCCACAAATGTCGGCACGTCATCTGGATCGGTCTCCTTAAGCAGCGTTATGACGTCCTGTAGATTCTTCCTTGTCCCGTCACGTCGACGAGATACCATCTGGTCGCTCTTGTTCAGCAACCGGAACACCAGCTGCTTAGCAGCTACAATCTCCTCCTGGTTAAAGTTCAAAGCGCAGATCTGGATGACGGACACCTCGTCCATCACGTCCAGCTTCTGCTGCATGAACGCCAGCAATTCATTTGCCACGAGTGTGTCACTCATGATAACAGAAATAGCGAGCGTCGGCTCGCGCCGCGCCTCACAATAATAATATTAATTATTATATTCGCTGCACACGTCCGCCTCAGAATGGAATATAAAGTGGAACTTTTTAAAATCATATGAAATTATATGGAATTTATAGTGGAACCTTTTGAAATTATTTGGAAAAAATGTTTCACCCGCGTTTATAATTCCTGCGCCGCCCCCTGGTAGCGTGATGTTATGTAGCCTATAACTTTCATCGGTAAATAGGCTATTCGACGCTAAAAGAAATTTTCAAGTCGAACCAGGAGTTCCTGACATTAGCGCGTTCAACCAAACAAACAAACTCTTTAGCTTTATAATATTAGTATAGATTAGGTAGGCAGCGATCGGTTTCAACATAAACTAGTTTAAAAACTCGTTAGTTAGCTATTAAGTAAGTCATATTATTGGAATACAAAATACTCATCGAGTGCAATTCGGACACATGTACTGAGGGATACGTGCTTACGCACTCTTACTAATAATAATATCATTCACCTGTATTAAACTGTAATAGAATTAGGCCACCACGACTCCACCACGCTAGACTTCACAAGAGAACTGTCAAATTGATGTTGGATAAGATAGGAAAATAAATAATGGTGCCAATTCTGTTGTCACAAAATTCTCTTATCTTAACTAAAAATCTCTAAAATTTAGTTTAGTCCTGTCAAACGACATTTCGTATTCTGAAATCGCTAAAAGTGACAGGACTTAACTAAATTTTAGAGATTTTTAGCTAAGTTAAGAGAATTTTGTGACAACAGAATTGGCACCAATAACGGCCTTGTATACAAACTGTTTCAGTGCTGGGCAAAGACATTTTCTCAGCATAAAAATTCTCAGGATTGCGCCATAGTCACCACGCTGGCCCAGTTGGCGATAGTCAGTGGAGTCGAGACTTCTGCATGGCAGTCCAACGCTTAACCACTAAGCTATCGCTGCTATATTCTAAACTAATATCTATACTGGTATTATAAAGCTGAAGAGTTTGTTTGTTTGTTTGGTTGAACGCGCTAATCTCAGGAACTACTGGTTCGAATTGAATATTTATTTTAGTGTTGGACAGCCCATTTTTCGAGGTATGCTATAGGCTATATAACATAACGCTACGATCAATTGGAGCGGAGAAGCACTGAAAAATGTTGCAAAAACGGGGTAAATTCTCTTATCTTATATGAAGCAGATGAAGTTGCACGGGTCAGCTAGTTATTTATAAAGAGGAAAGATTTGATATTTTTGAAATAAAAACTTCTTTAGGCGCGTTAAGCACCTTTTGGGTGAACAAAAATCATGGAACTAGCGTCATCGTCACCGAACGCTTTCCATGAGCTATATGTATACTGTGTATATATGTGTACTTTCGGGTGAACAAAAAGCGTGAAACTCGCGTCATCGTCACCGCACGCTAGTTACTTAGTTTTCACTTCTATCGGCAGTCCCCAAAGACTACCCCGCATGTTTTTTGTATGTAAGGATTTAACTTAAAAACTATTCAATCTATATAAAAATTTGAAAAGCTATAATATCACCGAGTAACATAGGCAATATTTTATTTATAAGCTATTTTATCGCACGTTTGACGTGGTGAAATCGTATCATACGCATACGAGACGTTAGGAGTTGCCCACATGCGATGTGATGCTTAATTAAGCGAATAGGGTAGTAGACTATGTTTAATTTTGTATATTATTTTACACACAAGCCAATAGCGATCAAAATAAATCTTTTTGTCCAAATAGTACCAAAATTGTTTGTGATATCTCGCTGTCTCCCTCGGACTGCTGCTATTTAAATAGCGATCACGTCATAATTGTATCATACATCTTTTTTCTGTTATTTGACAATTACCTACTACGATAAAACAGTATCGAAATTGGTTGCAAAATGAAAGTAATTAATATTTTCAGATCAAAGTTAAGGAGTACCTATAAAGAAAAAGAGGGGCTGTAAAAAAGGCGATAACTCGCTATCACCCTCGGATAGTTGCATTTAAATAGCGGTTACGTCACAGGTTGTATAGATAATCCTTTTTCTGTCATTTGACAATTACCCCTACTATCAGATTTGAAACGGTTGTATCTTATTTTCTTTGGGTAGTATTTAACTGTTCCTTTATTTTTTGCCTTTGTTCCACCAAAAATACTAATTGCACAGCAAAATATGCTTACTAAAATATTTTAAAGAGATGAAACTAAATCGACGGAATCGAACTAAATCGACTCCTATTTTTGGGTGGGTTTAAGACGGAATCTAACACAACCTAACTCTTCCGAGACGGAATGCAGTGATTTGAGGCGTATAGGTGCTCGTTATGATATATTTTAGCTGAGCAATTAGTTTTAGCTCAGTGGGGAGACCAACAAACTGCAATGCAGAGGGTTTCGGGTTTAAACCCACGTGGCGCATCTCTGACTTTCGGAAGATATATGACTTTTCGAAATTATGTGCGTATTGATTGACAATTATCGCTTGCTCCGTGCCATGAAAATCTATGGCAATCGTTATTTGGAAGTCAGTGCCCTATAATATCCTGACACTGGTCTAGCCTTAGGGTATTGTTAGCTTTCGGGTTGCGGAGGTCAGGTGGCAGCCGCTCCGTGTAAAAACTGATATCCAGTCAAATTCGGTTAGACCAGGAAAAGCCGACCCCAAGTGACTTGGGAATAATAAAGGCTAGGAAGAAGAATTAGTATGTTTGGTGGTCATTATATTAAATACCATTTACTTTTAAATAGATTTCATAAATTCTTGAATTTTAGAGTTTGGGTAACTTGACTTAAAAAATAAATAATTGTGAGTCAACTACACTATTGTAGTTAGCGTTTCGACGCTCATTATTTGAATCCATGACTTCTATGGATTTGCTCGGTCTGCGTAGCGATTTAAGTGGTCGCCTTGCTACTGCACTGCACCGAGTGTTGTGAGTTCGAATCCCACACGGGACAAAAATTTATGTGATTCACAAATGGTTGTTCCGAGTCTGGATGTTCTTTGTGTCCGTTGTTTGAATGTTTGTAAAGTTCCCCGCGACACAGGAATAAGCCCTGCACTACGAATAATATTACTGTGGTTATCATTTTAATAAGATAAAAAAATAAATTACACGTGTTTCCTCAACAATATCCGATTATAATGCGAATATGAGTTTGTTTGTTTATTACGCTTTCATTCCTTAACTACTCGACCGATCATCATAAAATTTCGCATACACGTTGTCAAGGGTACAGAAAAGGACATAGGGTCCTTTTCATCCAGAAAAAGCACTGTTACTAACCTAACATTACCTATATTTAACCGAGTGAAGCCACGACTTCTTCGAGCGGGTTACGCCTACCGCCAAAGAACGGAAAACGCATGTCCGTTTATTTAAATCACTGAGAAAATAACCTCACTAATATTATAAATTGAAATGTTTGTATACTTATGTTTAGGTCATCTAAACGGGCAACATATTTGTTAAAAAAAGCGGCTGCTATGAATTTAACTACAGCGCGGCGAGCTCAAAAACATTCGAACGCATTGCCAACTTCAATTGAATTGTAAAGAATTGCACGTAATTTTCATTCAGAAAACACTACTGTTACCAGCCTTTTTTTTACGTGGGGTGACACAACTGATGCATACCGTCTCGCCACGGGGGGAGGCGAGAGGGTTATGTCCGGCTCTCCCGTACTTCGGGTCTACGGACCAAAACCCCATGTGCAAACTCGCTGCTTTGTATAGTGGGTGGATAGCGATCAAAAGTGGTCGCTGATGTAGTCTCTTTACCAGCGGGTAAAGAGACTACATCAGCGACCACTTTTACTAACCTAACCAAACCTAACCACGTTGGGAAATCATGCTTTAATATGTGGTGGTTCCTACTTTACCGAGAAACCCAACATTGTTTGACTATTTCTAAAAAGTGAAAGTACTTTCCCCTCCGGGCTCTCCAAACCGATCGGGGATCCCACAATAATTATGGCTACGTAACATGTATATGTGCCCACGAGCAGGTATTTTAGCCGAAGTTCCCGCAATAGATAAGCCGTCATAAAATACCTACCTCATAAAACCAGGAAAATTGTAAGGTTTTCCATACAAACCCATAAAAGCGTAAAATAATTGTATTTAAGCAATGCTTAAAATTAGGGATATAGAATATCCTAACTAATATTATAAATGCTAAGTGAATTTGTTTGTTTGTTACGTTTATATGCCATAACTACTTGATCGATCATTATGAAATTTCGCGTACAGAAAAGGACATAGGATAGGATATATTTCACCTAGAAAAAAATATTGTTTCCAAAGGATAGCAAATTGACAAAAACCTTCATTTACGCGAGTGAAGCCGCGGGCAATATCTATTATTTGTAACTAATTATAAATGTGAATGTAAGTTTGTTACGCTTTCACGCCTAACCTACTCGACCGATCATCTTGAAATCTCGCATACACGTTGTCAGAGGAATAGAAAAAGACATAGGGTTCCTGTCATCCAGAAAAAAATACTGTTTCCGAGGGATAGAAAATTGACGAAACCTTCATTTACGCGAACGGGGCTGCGGGCAATAACTAGTATTCCTACCTAGTATTATAACTGCGAATGTGACTGTTTGTTTGGTACGTTTACATGCTAAAACTACTTGACCGACCATCATGAAATTTTGCGTGCACGTTGTTAGTGGTACAGAATATGTCAATGAGTAGGTACCCTATTACCATTCATCCAGAAAAAGCACTGTTGCTGAGGGATATAAATTTATTGACAAAAATCTACATTTTCGCAAACGAAGCCGTGAGCAAAATCGAGTAATTAAGTAGGTATATAAAAATAAAAAACGGTAAAGGAAAACAAGTTTATTTGCGGTTCTTCGGTGAATGTAATTTAACGAAACGAGTTCGGAAATATCAAATTTACTGAATAAACCTGCCTAATATTATTTTAAGTGGCTTTTACCCGCTTTTAGTACAGTAACTTTATAAAGCTGCATTAAATGCTAGTTTCTGCCACTGGGCTCCGCTTGCATGAATCCCACGGGAACGAACGCACTAGGATGGAAAATATTCTATTTCTTCATCCAGGATATGATCTATCTGTTTGCCATACATACATATATTGCCTAACGCGTATAACCTCGAAATTAAGACACACATGGGACAAAACTTTGTGTGATCCACAAATGGTTGTTCCGAGTCTGGATGTTCTTTGTGTCCGTTGTTTGTAAAGTCCACCGCGACACAGGATTTATTCCTATTACGGGAGTAGTCTTTTCAAAGAAAAAGAAAGAAGAAAGACATTGACACAACCAAAATCTTAGGGCCCAACCTCACCCAGAAGTCGTGGCGACGCGCGACGTATCTTTCAATTCATATTGCAACGTACGTCAGTTATAACATTTGGCGACGGTTTGTCAACGTCGCCAATTTGGAAACGTAGCCACGACGAACGGCTCTCTGTTTGGAGTTTGGATATTCTGGCGCGCTGGCGACATCGCCAATCAAATGTGCACGAGCAAGCTGTGTCTCACTTACTCAGTGTCGAACTGGCCGCTAAAACAGGGATCCAATTGATGTACACGTATTTTTGTGGCTAAACTGAGAGAACTGACTGGTAGATGGTAGCCACTAGCTACTCCTGACTGCCGTAGGTAGCCGAGGGTAACCACACCTACGTAGACGGCAACCATGGTTTCTCGGTGCGGTAGGGTAGGGTAAGGTAAAAGCAACCGAAACAGCTCGGCAAGTGAAAAGTAAAAAAAATATTAAAATGTAAACTAAACAGTTATAAATTTAAATACTTAGATTAAATAGAAATAAACTGTAACTAGCAGATAAGTAACAGTGTTTAACAATAGTTTTGTCTTTATTATTTCTTTTAAAAAAGATAAATCCCGCACTATACTCCATTTGGTGAGGTACTTAACTAAAGGTAAACAATCTTGATGTGTCTATTTATCTAAAAACTCAATTTAAATATAAAATGCTGCTAAAGATCAATTTAAATACAACAATAACGATTACTAAATTAATTGAACGTTAGTTTAAGCAGTAGTTTATTTCTTTAATATGTGTTTGTGTAAAAAGTCACATCAAGATTATTTACCTATAGTTAAATACCTAACCAAATGAAGTAAAGGTATCACACCGACATTTCGCCGCTTTAGATCCCACGTGGGTAAGCCGACTTATTCACCAACTCGACCATGAGAATCTCGTCCACGTGGCCGAGTCGGGACAATTAAATACCAATTATTCCTTTATTAATTATTATGTATCTCGGCCGAACCACATGGTCGAGTCGCTGAAGTAATTTTTTCGTATCTTGTATACGTCAACTCGACCGACAATGAAAATATAAGGCACTATTGTACAGTGAAGAGTACAAAAGTGGTTCGTTTTTAATCAATTTTTGTTCATCTATGGGTAAAATAAAAAATACTGAAGTTGAAGTTAAAATTTACATATAAACGTTATTTAAGCAATGATCGATTGATCATGATATTGTCTTTTTCCGCAACGAAAATACAAAGTTGCAAGAAAGAGACAAACCTCTAATTAGGATATATGTATGCAAGGGCTACTTTTTACGAAACCGAAGATAGTAATTCCTCTATCTACGATCTTTATGTTAGCTCAGCACACATATTATTCTGGCTAACAAAATAATTGTTTCCATGATATGCCTTAAACATTTTCTACCAGAATGTACTTTTTGTACTCGGTCGAGTTGACGAACAAACAGATTCACAAAAAAAAATAGGTGTATCAACTCGAGCGCGTAGCTGATATGCCTTCGGTCGAGATGCATAATGAAAGAATAGATAGAATTAATTATTCCCAACTCGACTACGTGGACGAGTTTTCGCGGTCGAGTTGACGAATAAGTCGATAAGCCGACAACCGTTTACCACGCACAGTCTAGACTCCGTATTAAACTTTGTACTGCAGTTCCATACACAACCGCTATCGTTCATATTCATCAACATACTAGTAGATGCTTTATTTGATCGGAATTTAAAGCCTTATTACAACCCATGATATTATACACATTGGACTGCACCGATGGCGTAATGCTTTAAGTGTTCGTCTCTCAACTGCCACCGCACCGAGTGTTGTGGGTTCGAATCCCACACGGGACAAAAATTTGTGTGATCCACAAATTATTGTTTTGACTTCCGATTCTGGATGTTCTTCGTGTCCGTCGTTGGTTGAATGTTTGTAAAATTCCCAGCGATATAGGAATTATTCCTAGAGCGGGCGTTATCTCTTAAATAATTTTAAATAGTAATGCGAACGTAAGTTTGATTTTTTTGTCGTTTTAAAAAACGAACAAAACACAAGATATGTCACATTTATAATATATCTATACTAATATACTACACTAATATTATAAAGCTGAGTTTGTTTGTTTGTTTGGTTGAACGCGCTAATCTCAATAATCTCAATCGCTACAATCCACGGGGGCGGCGCAGTAATCATAAACGCGGGTGAAACCGCGGGCACATCTAGTATTTAATATATAGAAGCAGCGATAGTCTAATCGGTCACCGTTGGACTGTCACGCAGTGGTCTGTAGTTCGATCCCAAGGCATCTGAATTTTCGAAATTATATGCGTATTAATTATTTAATTATTGGTCGCTGTAACGAAGGTGAAGGAAAACATCGTGTGGAAACCTACATTTGTAAAAGTTCTCCGTAATATTCTCAAATATTTGCAACGGGCAAAATATCCGCAACGGGCAAGCGTAGTTGGACCATGGAGCATCCCTTCTTATGCTGAGAAAAGGACCATGCCCAGATCTAAGACAGTTAAGGGGATTGCATCGCTCAAACCTTAAAAACACGCTCAGTTTAAAGAAGTTTGTAGACGAATCATGTTATACCTTTACCATACAAACAATATACAAGCAAACTAGATTATATGGGGAAAACATCGTATTGATTAAAATTTTAATTAAGTTGTAAAATGTTACTAAAAAATTTTGAAAATAGGTCCTTTTAAAACTAAATATTAAATGTTCTATATAACGGCTGAGATATTCTATATGAAATTTATACTAAAAAACATGTAATACCCTATTTAACATTACATATTTGTTTCAAAATTTTGTAATAATCAACAATTAGCCAAATCTTTATAAAAGTCCCCGCCAAGCAGCCCCGCTACGCCCGCTGTAATATATATTAATATATCGAGATATATATTATAGTATAGCAAGCTATCACACACGGGAGCTATACTATAATATATATTTTGCCCTCACTCGGTCTGCGGTCGTCCTTGCAAGCGCACGATTTTAAAGCTTAATTTCTGTACAGGTGTTCAAATATTGAAATAACACTGTAATCAATCTAGGTACCTAAATGAATTCGACAAGAGAACTTATTTTAGATCTAATTGAAAATACCTCAGAGGATGATTCCGATGCTGAATTTGATATGCATGTTGCCTTGTCAGAAACGAAAAAAAGAACCATCTGGGTTGAGTGGCATATAAAACAAAAGAGAACTCGTGGCGAATTTAATTTGTATCATGATTAAAATTTATCATTGAATAAATTTGCACAGTATTTTAAAAGTTCAACATCGGCATTTATCGAGCTTCATGAATTGATAAAAAATGATTTAATAAAATGCGATATGGTTATGTGCAAAAGCATTAGTTCTGAAGAACGTCTTGCAGTATGCTTGAGGAAAGAAGTAAAAACAAATCATATTTCAATCATTTATATCATATTATAATTGCAATACTTGTATTTTGATTATCTTATCTTATCTTGTGTGGGGGCCAGTCAATACAGACCAGTGACACATCGACCCAGTGGGGTCTTTTGTGTCGACTTCCCCAAAAACGACTGCCATAGATGTTCATGGCAGCCGGGACTGACGGCTTAACGTGCTCTCCGAGTATATTAATACATGTATTTTAATTAAATAAAGTACGTAATTTAAGCTCGTGCGCATCGAGCACGGATGTCGGGCAGGCGTTCAAATGGAACACCCCTATCCTCAAAATATATCAAAATATATATTAATATACCAAAATATATAGCAATATACCAAAATATACCAAGATATATATGTCGACATATTTTGGTGACGTCATAGAAATATATATTATAGCTGCGTGTGTGGTCACTCGAAAATTTATATAGAAAATATGCCGTAATATGCCTTGCTATGATTCATATTAATATATATTATAGCTACGTCTGTGACGGGCTTTAGTGTCTTGACGACTCTGACGATGAGTGGACTGTACGCGCTTTATTTTTTTCAAATAACATTTTAAATTCAATAATCTTGAATGAAATCATATTGTATATGGAAAGAACATAAATTTTTTATATAATAAAAATTGTAATTAAAAATAAAATAATATAATTAATAAAGCCCAAAATTTTTGTGAAATTTCAGACCGCCTTTTCAAAATTAATATACATTCAGCTTTTACTATAATGCGTTACTGGCTTTTCGTCCCTAAATTTACTCATGCTTTAAGGTCATCTCAGTTTTGGAAACATTTAACACCTTTAGTTAAAATTGACAAAATCATACAGAATACATTAAGGCAAATATTAAATGTGGACTTGAACGACCGAGCTTGGCTTCAAGCTTATCTACCTGTTCGTTTAGGCGGGCTCGGCGTTCGCAAAATTTCAGATGTCAGTTTACCGGCGTTCCTGGCCTCGGTCTACAGCACGGAAGAATTAACCAGGTACATTCTGGCACCCACACTGGTTAGTTCAGAAGTGTTGTGTAAGACCGACGCCGTCAACGCCTGGAAAATGGCTTGTCCAAATACTGATCTGCCTACCAACCCGTTCTCCCAAAGGCAGTGGGATGGGCCGCTATGCAACACGATAAGAGAAAATCTTTTTACTACATCTGTAAGTGTTGCTGAGCGCGCACGTTTGCTGGCTGTGGGAGAATGGGAATCGGGTTTATGGCTTCAGGCACTTCCATCGTCCAACACAGGTACAATGTTGGACGATACAACATTCCGCCTCGCCACCTGTCTTCGTTTAGGTGCCCCGTGTGTTTCTCCGCATCGTTGTCATTGCGGAGAAGCCGTCGACAGCCTCGGACACCATGGGCTGTCCTGCAGCAGAAGCGCTGGTCGTATTTCACGACACGCTCACCTTAATGACATTATCCGTCGTGCTCTTATCACCGCCGACGTACCAGCAGTATTAGAACCCATAGGCTTAGTACGTGACGATGGGAAGAGACCCGATGGTATGTCTTTGTTACCTTGGAAAATGGGTAGCGCCAGTGCTGCTGCTGTAGCGGCGGAAAACCTCAAACGGCGCAAATACAGTAATTTAATTGGTAATTACGTTTTTGAGCCGTTTGGGGTGGAGACGCTAGGTTCATGGGGTCCGGGCGCTCGTGCGCTTTTTAGAGATATATCTAGGCTAATCGACGCTTCGCGTGACCAGAAGGCTGGACTTTTCTTGGCTCAAAGAATCAGCATTGCCATTCAACGTGGCAATGCTGTCAGTCTCCTTGGCACTTTCCCGGTCGACAGCGATTCTGAGGAATTTTACGACGCTGCCTGAACCAGCCATTTCCTTTCTTTATATTAAATTTAAAGACCCATATTTTGTTACTTTCATGTTTTATTTATAAGTGGTTAGGTTTGTTAATATTAGTTAAGTTGTAAATTATAATTGTTGCTTTGTTAAATATAATTATGTAATAAAATCAAATAAATGATCTGCTATGGAAAATTGTAATTAAGTTAATATAACCTAGTTTTTAATTAAGTTTTGTTTTCAAATCAATCATAGACTATGCCTAAATATAAAAATAAAAGTAAAGTGAAGCGTGGCCGACCTCTCCAAAACTATTGGTAAGTACCTAAGTGGAGTGGTAATTACTTGAGTGGATGATAAACAATATTGCTATCTAAGTAGTAATAGTAAGTTCTTAGATGTTTTATTTCAACGATATCCTATGTTCAACAATTAGTTGCTTACTTTGATAAAATTAATGTCTTGAGCTCCCTGATGGTGGACTCCGAAGGTAGGTAGACCTCAGTCATGGCACTACATGAATCAACATGTTTGTACTCATTTGAAAGAGCTCACGGAGACCTAGGTGACTGTAAGGAACTGACTTACCTGATGGTGGACTCCAAAGGTAGGTAGACCTCAGTCATGGTACTACATAAACCAACATGTTTGTACTCATTTGAAAGAGCTCACGGAGACTTAGGTGACTGTGAGAAATGGACTTATCTGATGATGGACTTCGAAGGTAGGTAGACCTTAGTCATGGCACTACGTGAACCAACATGTTTGTACTTATTTGAAAGAGCTCACGAAGACCTAGGCGACTGTGAGGAACTGACTTACCTGAAGGTGGACTCCGAAGGTAAGTAGACCTCAGTCATGGCACTACGTGAACCAACATGTTTGTACTCATTTGAAAGAGCTCACGGAGACCTAGGTGACTGTGAGGAACTGACTTACCTGATGATGGACTCCGAAGGTAGGTAGACCTCAGTCATAGCACTACCGAGAACCTTTATTCATACGAACTTATACAGACCTAGAACTCATTGTATACATTGTATCTTAAGATTTATTGTAAGTATTTATTGATATAGAGAGATAGATATAGATAGATAGACATAGATAAAGCAGTACCAAATATAACTAAAGTTATTGTTTCCAGGCAAAACCAGCAAAGCTCTGGATTACAAAATCAGGAGCATCAACCGATGCCGGTACCCTACGAGATATGCGAACTATCTGATTCGCCAGTTGATGAGTAGGCAGTGCAAAATATGCCGGTAACCTACTGAGTTATTTTATTCTACGGCATTTATGAGTGATTTTTCACAGAATTGATTTCTTTAGATAAAATAGATTTGAGAATGGTCATTTAGATAAACTTGTTCATAATGACGTTTACAATGTCCTATTTAGAGATTGCTAATAAAGTTAACTCATCATTCTAGCGTTATTCTCGATTGCATCCTCCTGCTTTGAGGTTGGGGTTCGCTCTCTAGCCTAGCCATATTCGGCTGAATATCGACTTTTTCATTAGTTAGCTTTAAAGCTAGTTACTAGTAAAAGAAATAACGTCAAGTTTATTGTTTTAACCCTATATTGGCTGTAAAAACGTATAAGATACTGTTTCCTATACTATTATTTGTGACATCAATTATTTTACTAATAAGAATTTTTGATTTAGTTTGAACAAGATGAATTTTTTTTACCAACTTTGATCGTTGAGTAAGGACATTCACAGACGGAAACAAAAACTGTAACCGGAAGAAGAGTAACAGATATAGATTATTTTATTTCTAAAATACAAGAAATAGGCGGCCATGGTGCTTTAAACTGCGGTATACAAAGTTTGAAAATAATAGGAGAGAAACGCGTTGGACTTGCTTCTAAGTTTACATTAGAATGTTTAATGTGTAAAGAAATATTTTCTCTTTGTAATGTCATTGGTGACTTAGATATTAATACTGTGACGGTCGCAGGTGCGGTTTCAGTTGGTATAGGATATACACAATTAGAGGAATTTTTATCAGCACTTGACTTACCCGTGATGACTGAGCCTGTGTACCAGAAGCGTCACAATATCGTTTCTGACACCTGGGATAAAGCACTTATCCAATCAATGAATAAAGCTGCTGAAGAAGAAAAAAATATCGCTATAGAAAACGGTCGCGTCAGCAAAGATGGTATTCCTATTCTTGATGTTGTTGTAGATGGATGCTGGATTAAAGATCTTACAAAAAGAATTACTCAGCTTAGTCAGGAGCTGCAGCCATAATTGGTAGACAAACAAAAAACATTTTGTTCCTTGGCATTAAAAATAAATATTGTAGTATATGCGCGCAAGACCTCAATAAAAATCAAAATCCAAGAGTTCGCCAGTGTTTTAAAAACTTTACGGGATCGTCATCCGCCATGGAATCAACCATAATAGTGGAAGGCTTCAAATCATCTGTTGAAATGTATGGTCTAATTTATGGTCGCCTCATTTCCGATGAGGACTCTAGCACGTACGCTAAAATACTGGAAGCGAGACCCTATCCTCAATTTTTCTGTCGAAAAAGTGGAATGTAGGAATCACCTCTTAAGAAATCTGTGCAATAAAATAGAAAGCCCGATCGCTGACACAAAATATTCCATAAGGTTGAGAAAATATATTACAAAAAAGCGCATTATGGCCATTAGGTCAGCCATACGAAAATGCAGCAAAAAATATCACAACACATCGGAAAATATAGACTTCTGCACACAAAAATTATTTAAAGATATCCAGACTGTACATTTACATGCCTTTAACAACCACGCAAAATGTAAAAGTTATTTCTGCAACAGTCCACAAACCGACAAAAACGTACCGCAAGATTTTTTTACAAGTGCCTTATGGCAAAAAATATGTTACTACATGAATACAATACAGGTCATGCCAGAAGTCTCGTACATGACGTAGACAGTAATATTGTGGAAAGTTTTCATAGCGTTGTAGCCAAATTTGTTGGTGGTAAAAGGATAAATTACTCGTGCCGGCGTGGATACCAGACTCGATGTTCAGCGTCAGCTGTCAATTTTAATACAAAAAGGAAACCTGTATCTATATTATATAAAACTATTGTTGGCGAAAGTCCTAAGGGCAAAATGAACACCTTAGATAGAAAATATCAGAGACGGCCTCTAAGTTTGGCAGGATTATTAAAATGAGGCCAGATACTAGTTGTGCCAGTATTGTAAAACAACTGCTCTATAAAATTAATATAGACGCTGCACCTATACAGCATGGAAGGGAAAGCGAAAAAAAAGCGCTGGATCAGTTGGCCAGACAGGAAAGAGCTGAAATGCGGGCTTTTTATAGAACCCGAAATTCCGTATTTGGGTGCTACACCAGATGGCCTTATTGGCGAAGATATGATAGTCGAAGTGAAATGTCCGCGTATATCAGCGTTCAAAATGGGGCTTGAAAAAGCCATATTAAAAAAGAAATTAAATTTTTGGGTAGCAGATAAATCGGTTACTTCGCAGATCAACAAATCCCACAACTGGTATTACCAGGTCCAAGGTCAATTACATGTAACTCGAAAGGCTAAATGTTTATTTGGAGTATGGGCCAGTGAGTTAAGACCCTTAAAGATCTAATACATTAATAGTGACGATAAAATTAAGTACTTTGTATTTAAATTGTGTTTTACCTGAACTGCTAGATCCTCGGCATAGCCGAAATATGCCAATAAGAGATCCCCCTTATATCATAGAGGCTATAAAAAAGAAAGAAGATCGGGAAAATATGCATATTTCAGAGGAGTCACAAGAACCAGGTATTTGTGAACATCAAGAAAGCGAACAATCGATACCATTATCAAACCCAATTAGTGAACAACCGTCCTGTTGTCCACGGTCTTTAGATTTTAGTGATTTTTAATTTTGCATTTTGTTTTATTTTCTTTACTGAATAAAAATACCTCTGTCAATAAAAATACCGGTAATTGAATATCTCTATTCATTTTAGAACGCATCCATTGGTTCTTACATATTTTGTCGCGGTACGTTGGCAGCGCGGGTGAGCATTGACGAACGGGGATTTCCCCATTTTGTTTTCCCTTTTTTCGTGGCGCTGCTGCTGGGGCGAGCTAGCAACACTATATTAGGGGAATGCCGGATTTGATATTTTTTTATGAGGGCTCTACTGACTGCGTATTCTTTGTGTGATTATTTTTGACAATTGATTTGTATCTTTGATTTTTCGTATTTGTTTTTTATTGAATATGAAAATGGTGGCAAAGTAAAGTTGATTGTGAAAGTTAGATATTAAAATAATAAAAATATTTAAGTGGGAGCGAAAAACGAAAGAGAAAGAGGGAGACTGAAGAAAAAAATACAAAGCTACCTAAAATTAGTCAGTACTTGAAAAATGATGACTTAAATAATGAAAAGTCGAGTGAACAGTGCTCCAAAAGTGAAGAATTAGACCTTACTAAAAGTATACCAGAATTATCAGATGCAGCACCCAACACCAGTGACTATCCAGACCCAGAACAACCACAACAGGGTACTAGCAAAGTATTTTCTTTGTGAAAAAAATGATAATAAGTCAAAAGCAAGAACCGCCCAACAAACGGAAAAAAAAGTACGTTTACAGCGATCAGTTCATTCAAGAAACCCAAATGGAACTTGTAAACGGGCAAATATCTGTGGGCCAATTTCTAGAAATTATGAGAAAGTAATATGTACTTTTTGTTCAACTATGTGGTGCTTAAGACTTTTGAGTTCCAAGAAACCCAAATGGAACATATAAACGGCCAAATATCTGTATGTAGGCCATTTTTTTGATATTGTGAGAAATTTGTTTTTTAGTTTAACTACATATGTGATTTTTACAACTGTTGTTTAGTACATATCTGTAGGCGGATTTCTAGATATTGTGAGAAATTATTATTGTGTTTTGTTTAACTTCATATGTGATTTTTAAAACTGTTGATTTTATTGTTAGGAATATAACTAGGAATAGGATAATAAAACTGTGATTGTGATTGTAATGTTCTAGTCGATTTTAAAAATGTAACTAACTGGGTAACTAACCGACATAATTTCCACAGCTGATTATAATAACCAGCTATGGAAATTATGTCGGTTAATTACCCACTTCAATAAAAAATAAGCAATCAAAGCTATATTAAGTAGTAGGATAATTGTTTAATACTTTATTGAAACATTTAATAAAAGTTGATTCAAGAATATGACTTTATTAATTACCTTGCCATAAAATTTAAAAATATCTATTTAGTCTCACCCTTAGCCCTGCTAAAAAACAAATCCGTAAGTATACTAAGCCATCCTTTACTGGTCTCTAAATAAAACAATTTAAATTGATGCCCAGTTGGAATGAGATAAAACGAGTTGTGCCGTTGTTCCCCAACGGCGGCCATAGGGAATGTTAAAAAATCCGTGCCACTCTCCACCAGTGGTGGCGAATGGAAATAATTTACAAAGTTGTGAGGCTGTCCCCCAGTGATGGACAACGAGTATAATGTTTTAAAGTTACGAGGGTGCGTTTTTAAGTTCGCGGAATGGAGGGTATGGAAGGTGGTGGGGGTGCTTGTTTAGTCACTAACGTGTTTAGCAACTAATAATTAGTATATATACCGAGTATTATCATAATGAGGTCATTAGTCTTTGAACTATCGTCCCTCAAGCAACTCAATCTGGAAGAAATTGTGAAGTATGGAGAAAATCGAGTTCCGCGCCGTTATAAAGTTCCTTACCAAGCAAGGAAAAAATGTTCAAACCATTTTGGAAGAGATGTCATCTGTATACGGGGACTCTTGTCCAGGAAAAACCATGGTATACAAGTGGCACAACCTCTTTAAGCAAGGCAGGGAATCAATTGAAGACGATTCCCGGCCTGGGCGGTCTGTTGAGGTCACCACTCCAGATCTTATCGAAAAAATCGAAAAATTAATATTGGAGGATGCACGTTTGAAGAAAAAACAAATCGCAGAGATGGTTGGAGTATCTGAAACGACCATTTTCAAGGTTCTCCATGATCATCTCGGCATGACAAAAGTCAGTGCAAGATGGGTGCCTAGAATGCTCACACCGCCTCAAAAACAGAAGCGCGTCGAGTGTTCGCGTGCGTTTTTGAGCCAGTGTAATGAAGACAAGGATGGTTTTTTGGAGCGAATTGTTACTGGGGATGAAACTTGGGTTCATCACTATGAACCTGAGTCTAAACAAGATTCCATGCAGTGGCATAAAAAGGGTACACCACCGCCTAAGAAATTCAAGGTGTCGCAATCGGCGGGAAAGCTCATGGCGACAGTTTTTTGGGACACAGAAGGAATTTTGTTGGTTGATTACAAAGAAAAAGGTGTTTCCATAACCGGAGAACACTACGCTTCAATTTTAGAGCAGTTAAAAGAGGCAATCAGAGAAAAAAGAAGAGGAAAATTGACCAAAGGTGTCCTGCTCTTGCACGACAATGCTCCTGTTCACAAGAGTCGAGTTGCGTTGGCTGCTTTGCACAAGGTGGGCTTCGATATCATTGATCACCCACCTTATAGCCCAGACTTGGCTCCCAGCGACTATTATCTCTTTCCAAATCTGAAAAAAGAGCTTCGAGGAAAGAAATTTTCAACCGATGAAGAAGTGAAGGATGCAGTTTCGGCGTATTTTTCAGAGAAAGACAAAACATTTTTTTATGAAGGTATTCATAAGTTAATTCATAGATCTGAGAAATGTATTAGGGTTTCAGGTGAATATATTGAAAAGGAAAAATAATTTTGTAATATTATTTCATCCCCTTCTATTCCATTCCGCGAACTTAAAAACGCACCCTCGTATCTCGCTGTCCCCCAGTGGTGGCGACACTAGTGGTGGACATAGGGAACAATCGAAAAGTTGTGACGCTGTCCCCCTGTGGTGGACAACGAGAACAATGTTTTAAAGTTGTCTCGCTGTCCTCCAGTGGTGGCCAGAAAAGTGGTGGACATCGGGAATAATCCGTGACTGATAAGGGTAATTTTAAAGAGCTAATAACTGATCAAGTGAAAAGGTTCGTGATTGAAAACGGACATTGTAAACCTAAGGGCCCTTTCTTAAAAGATAGTGACAATCGATCTTTTCTAGAAAAACATTACTATATTGTTTTCAAGTCTGGCGTGAAACTTGAACGTACATGGCTATCTTATTCTTTAATACTTCAGAAGGCGTATTGTGAACCGTGTTGGTTATTCGCAAATCGGGCATCTAAAAAAATACAAAATGTTTGGATTGAGGGCTATGACGACTGGAAACATATTGTAGATGCCATACAAAGACACGAGACATCAAAAATTCATCTGGATTCCTGTCTTACGTATCAACAGTGGCGGCTACATGGAACACTCGATGAAAAGCAAGAGTCTATAATCAAAAAAGAAAATCTTTTTGGCGCCAAGTACTTTCTAGGCTCCTTGATGTTACTCTGACACTTTCAACGTGTAATTTAGCCTTTCGTGGCCACAGAGAAAATGCAGATAGCAGTGATCCAAGCTCCAAAGGAAACTTTTTGAGTATTGTTGAGTTGAGGAAAATACGACCAGATTTTACGAGAATTGTTAAGTAAACCAAAGGGCCAGATAAAATACTTAAGTCCAAAAATACAAAATAAGCTAATTTCTGTCCTGGTTCTAAAAGTAGAAAATGCACTCATAAATGAAATAAATGCCGCACCATTCTACTCTATCGTATTCGATACAACTCAAGATATTTCAAAAATTGATCAAATGTGTGAACTTTACCGTTATTGTATGATCGAAAAAGATGATAATGGGATCCCAAAGGCACTTGTCATTAAAGAAACATTTTAGGATTTCATGAAGTTAAGGATCAAACTGCCTTAGCAATGTCTAAGCAAATGATTAAATCCATAAATGACAAAAATATTCCTCTAAATAAGTGTCGAGGACAAGGATATGATGGTGCTAACACAATGAAAGGGACTTATGGTGGAGTTCAAAAACTCATAAAAGATCTCGAGCCAAATGCCGTATATGTTCACTGTGCTGCTCATAATTTAAATCTAGTAGTACTCAATGATGCAGTGAGAGAGGTTATTGATATGCAAAATTTATAATTTTTTTGGGCATAGTATTAAAAGATGGAATATTTTATCAGGTTTGATATCTAATAAAGAAAATGAGTCGTCAACTTCAATAACATTAAAAACATTAAACCCTACTAGATGGGCAGGACGTTATGATGCCGTTTTTGCTTTAAAAGTTCGGTTTGTTGAAGTCCAAAAAGCGCTAACGACAACAATTCTGTTAAATCGCAAATCAGATGAAAGAAATGAAGCTGTTTCACTCAAAAAGAAGATCGAAAACTACAATTTTATAATGTTATTGGTTTTCCATTGCAAGATTCTACTTACTATCGATGCAGCCTCTAAAGCGCTTCAGTCTAAAGCCACCGATCTTTTAAATGCCTTAAAACGTTTGAAAATTTGTCTAGAAGTATTGGAAAGGTATCGAAATGAATTTGAAAATTTAAAAATGGAAGCAAATAGTGTAGCAGAAAAATGGTCCATCACCCCTGAATTTTCTAAAACTCGTCAGAGGAAGTTAAAATGCCATTTTGATGAGCTTTGCGAAGATGAGCGTCTCCAAGATCCGGAAAGTTTGTTCAAAGTGAACATATTTTATCGAGTATTGGACATCATTATAAACCAACTGAAATCGCGTTTCCTTCCAATGAATTAAATTATACCACATATCTGAATCATTTGCCAGAGAAATTCTCAGTTTTCGATCCACTTTCAGAGACGAAATAGAAAAATCTTCGTGTATTAGAGACCTTGCTGAATTGCTGATTTATTAATAATAAAAAATCATTTTATGTCCTGCAGCTTTCCTGAAGTATGCACTGCATTAATGTTATTTCTTACAATTCCTGTGACTACAGCGAGTGCTGAACGATCATCTTCAAAACTAAAATTGATAAAAACCTATTTAAGAAACTCTATGAGACAAGACAGGTTATGTAACTTGGCTATTCTGTCTATTGAAAATTCTATGGCCAGATCTTTAAACTTTGATGATGTTATAGACACTTTTGCGGAATAGAAAGCTCGAAAAAAAGATTTTTCTTAATAAATATCTTTCTTAATAATATTTAATAATATTTTTCTTAATAAATATCTTATTGAAATTAAATTGTTATTTTTATTTCAATGTAAATGTATGCAGGTTTCCTCACGATGTTGTTCCTTCACCGAAAAGCTAGCGAATAGATGATGAATGCATTGAGATATTATGTTCTATGGATGAATGTGAAGTTTCCAATACGCATTGGGCTAGCGTGGGGACTACAGACCATTCCCTCTCGCCTAAGAGAAAAGGCCTATGGCCATTATTGGGACATATACAACGTGTAATTGAGTACGCTGAAAATTTCGAAGTTTATTAAAATCAAACTGAGTACAACGTGACGATTTTTACTGATAGGGCCCCATGAAAAGAATTTGCCACGGGCCCCAGATGGTATAGTTACGCCACTGGTGATAAGAACACAAATAACTATATATCGTACGTACTATGTATCACTCACTGTCTAAACTGTACTGTCTCCCAGAGAGCAAATAAATTAGGCAAATACTATGACAATATTGCGACGCATCTGTGATCTTGTCTAATCGTCAGTTCATTTTGTTATAGTATGATTCTCTATTAGTAGATGGCGCTGTAATTTAAAATACTGTTGCAAAGCCTAGATCTTCAAGGTCATTGGGCAATGTAATGCCCTTAATATACAGAGCTGATATTATTTCTTATTTGTTTAATAAAGGGAAAACTTTGAGTAATTTTTGTCATGGAGAACTTTATAATATAGTATAATAATTTATACAATGGACACAAAAATCAACCAAACTTGGAACAACTATTTCGCTTATTAGGATCGAACAGACAGCGCTCGGAGCAGTGGCATATAAACATAGATCAAATTCATACTGCGAATAGGCTCGTGCCACAGTACATAAATATACAGTATCGTAACTCGGCCGTATTTTTGAAATAAATGCCTACAGCCGCGCGGTACGCAAACATGCGATAGGGCTGCCCACCTACAGCATTTTAATTAAATCTGCCTACTTTGAGTTTCAATCTATTTTTGTGATTGTAAATATTTTTTATTTTATTTAGGGTCGATTTTTCAATCGTCAGTTAACTTTTATCAGAGGAATATATTTGACGTTGTGACAGCTTTTGTATAGAAAATATGTCAGACCGCCATATTTATTCATCAGATAAAAGTTATCTGACGATTGAAATACCGGCCCTTAAACAAATAAAATACTTAGTTAATGGAATAGGAAGTGTTCAATAAAAATGCATATTGTTTTTTGATTGATAGATTTAATTTAAAAAAAACATATTTATGTTAGATTTAAGACTTAATAACAAATCAGTCTTATAAATTTGCGACTGAAAAATATTTGCGCCTCGGCTGAAACGTACGGAATGCTTTATTATTATATTTTAAAGTATAAAAAATCCGCATTCGAATATAAAGCTTAATTAAAAATTGTTTTGGGAAATATGGACAAGGAGGAGAAAAAAGAATGTCTTTTACTTGGTTATAGATACCTGCAGCTACTTTACAATTTATATGTTTAGTTTTAAAAGAAGTTCGTCACTGCGGCGCATTCGCGAGTTTCGCGACTGGTTGCGTGACGACCGCATGCCGCGACGCCGAGGCGCGTAGGTATGACTCGAGTTCCGACCGTTTGTATGAAGATAGGTTACTGTATATTTATGTACTGTGCTCGTGCCCAGCAGTGTGGACATTTACAAATAGGTGTAATATTATTATATATCTACTACATAAAGATAACCTTGTTTGTTTATTGTTTGAACGTTCTAATCTCTGGAACTGCCATATCGCAAGTCGAATTTGAATATATTTCCATTTGACATTCCTATATATAAGGAAGGATAAAGGCCATATAACATCACGCTATGAGTCACGAGAGCGGAGCATTGACCATAAACGTGGGTGAACAGCCAGTCTTGGTATATAACCAGCTAAAAACATATACTTAGTTAAAATCCAAAAGGTCACTGTATCGTCTGGTTAGTACGTGTGACGTATTGTTAAAACAACATGGCGGCACCCGTTAAACCGGTAGAACGAGAGATTTAAATGGCGTTTAAAAATAAAGGTCACAAGAATGCATGACAATATTCGATTATATTTGGCGATGATGACCTATTGCTATTTTGGTTGTTGGGTATAATAGTAAGTATCCTGGAGTTTAAATAGCTACCTATATGGCATAGCGATGGGTAGTTATCGATTAAAAATCGAAGAATTCGTTTGACGAGTTTTCGATTCTATTCAACGTTGATAATCGTTGATTATGTTAGCTTTGCTAATACAAATTCGGGAGTGTAGTGCATAGAAAGACATACGATACAAGTAAATGCTTATCATTGTCGTCTGAAGTTACCATCGATTGACTATGAATCGAGTATTCGATTGTGTTTCGAATATCAGTGACATTAAATTGATCAATATTCGGCTCATTAACTCATCATGACTCACGAATAGTCGAATACACACGACGAAACCAATTATAACAGTGTGACATTCGATGCTGTTACTTGACGTAATTCGCCTTAGAGATATATGTAAAATACGCGTGTGTGTGCGTGCGTCACAACAAGCTATTGTATGATGTCAACTTATTGCTTGACTAAGGGTCGATTTTTCAATCGTCTGATAACTTTTATCTGGGGAATATTTTTGACGTTTTGACAGCTTTTCTATAGAAAATAAGTCATAACGCCATAATTATTCTTCAGATAAAAGTTATCTGACAATTGAAAAATCGGCCCTAAATGTTCTGTGACATAATTAACCTCGTTAAGTATTGGCGAACAAATCATTGGCCAATAAAAGCGCGTTGCATAAGAGTGCATAAGCTTATGACACGTAGACTATAATTATAGTTAATTATAGGTACATAATGCGTCATCCAACGCTAGATATATTTTATATTTATTATTATTAATTTGTCATCAGTGTCACCACCCTTAGGAATAATACCTGTGTCACGGGACGTAACAAATATTCAAACATCAGGCACAAAGAACACCCAGACTAGGAACTAATATTTGTGGAACACACATTTTTTACCAGAGGGGAATCGAACCCACAACGCTCAGCGTACTGACAGCGGCGAGGCGATCACTTAAACAACCACTTATTATTATGGATACGTTAATCACTCTTGCAATAATCTGTGTCATAGAGAACATTACAAACATTCAAACAACGGACATAAAGAACAGGACTCGGAACAACAATTTGTGGATCACATTTCTTTTTGTCCCCTTTCGAAACATCAGGGTGAATAAACTAAACTAACGGTCGCCTAGTGGTCAAAATTCGACCAAAATTCCTAAGCTTGCTACTTTGTTTTCTGTTTTTCTTTATTACATATAAATAAGGTATAGGTAACCATAGTTACAAACAATTGTACGATGTCAGACGAACAAAGTCAAAATACTACGAACGCGATTCGACTGCGTGTGTCAAACGAAAGGTTGTGTGCGTGTAGTGTTTTTTTATTAATTTAATGTATTTCTTATGCATATTTTATATAAATATTAAGAAATGCCTCTCTTTCTCCATATAAACTTTAAATGTGCCAAATTTCATACTCCTCCGTCCGCGCAATTTTCGTAAAAAGGGGTACAAAGTTTTTGCTTCACTTATTAATATTATATAGTTACATAAAATAAAAGTAATTCTGCCACTGCGCTTTTATTAATTGTTTTCAATTATTTTAATTATATTATTATTGTAAATTATAAATTTCTGTAAAGCGGCACAAGAAATAGTGTGGGTGCTGTCTTTAAAAAAAAGAACTACGTTTTCTTCTTTATAAGGCCAGCTCTACCGGACACAATTTAAAACTCCTTGCTGTCACTTGAAATATCTATGATAGAAACTCCAATAGCACTATGTCCGACTGTAGAATCGAAATGTCAGTCCGAATGACTCGAAATGCTAATCAGTCGCATTCACTATCGCTGCGTCACCAAAGAAAAATAACAATTCAAATAATATATATGACTAATTAATATATAATGTCGTAAGATATTAGCAATACTATTTGTATTAATTTCCTTTATGTTCGTTTGTTTGCATCAGTATGTTTACGTATTACACAGTGTTACATCATTAATATCATTATATATGTAGGTATAGTTAATATTATCGCTTGTGTTATTGTAGCCGATTCGAATCAACTTTGAAATACAATAGAACATAATGTTGAATAGGTATATGTTTTATTGAATTAAAGTAATATTTCATTTACATATAAGCACAAAAGCGACAATTATAATATACAACTTATTTAATATTAACAAACCTAACTACAAACAAGTGAAAAAAAAAGCAATGGCACAAAATGCATGAAGTTAATTTAAAGAAATTGATGTTTCAGGCAGCGTCGTAAAATACCTCAGCGTCGCTGTCGACTGGGAAAGTACCCAGAAGGCTAGCATTGCCACATTGAATGGTAATGCTGATTCTTTGAGCCAAAAAATTCAACATCCAAAAGAAGCGAAGCGTCGTTTAGCCGCTTAGATAGATCTCTAAAAAGCGCACGAGCGTCCGGACTCCATGAACCTCGCGTCTCCATCGCAAACGGCTCAAAAACATAATTACCAATTTAAGTGCTGTATTTGCGGCGTTTGAGGTTTTCCGCAATATGATGAATATCTTTAATAAGACATGATAAGTGCGTCATATATCGCGATATAAGGTAATTGAGATCTCTGCGTCCATAGTGGGTATAAATACATAGGTACATAGTCAAAAACGGATCACAAAATAGCACTATTATAATACCAGCTGTTATAAACTGTGCCACTGCTGGGCACGGACCTCTTCTAAGAGTTAAGTCATAGCTACCACGCTGGCCTAGTGCAAGTTGGCAGTGTTCACTCATCTTCGAGAACATTATGTAAAACTCTCAGATATGCAGGCTTTCTCACTATATTTCCTTCACCGTTAAAGCGAGCGATAAATAACTATTGAATACATATTTAACTCTGAAAAGTCAGAAATACGTGCCGCATAATTGAGCTCTAGACTTCTGCGTGACCAACAGTCCAACAGTTTTCCACTAGTATACAAAATAACGCTTTTTAAAGAAAAATAAAAATATAGACTTGTTTTATTAAAGTTATATTTTGTAAGTCAATACAGTGGATCCCCTGGAATCCGGCCCCTGTCTAATCTGGCGACCTCCTGTAATCCGACATGCCTGTCACTGTACATAAAATTAATTTCACCAAATCTTCACTAATATAATCAATGATTGAACAGGTTATAACTTATTATACTTGTAGTTCAGATAGAATCATCACTTTGATTTGTAATTTAATGGATACCCAGGAGGCCTTTTTTAAAAAATGTCGTCCTATAAGGAGTCTGTGCCAGTACTCTATAATCCGACACAACCCTGCAAAACGTTTGTCGGATTACCGGGGATCCACTGTACTTTAACATTCATTAGTGTTATTTTACTACTAGAAAAATAACATTAATGTTGTAAGTAAAGTGTCGGACCGCCACGCTTAGATCTCGAGCTAGATCCCCAGTCATGCACCTCTGACTTTTCAATGTTATGTGCGTATTAAATTAACTTTTCACTAACTTTTAATAATAATAATAATTTTTTTTTCTCAGAACAATATAATATAGATGTTATAAAAAATCGGTATTAACTAGGTGACATAATAAATCAGGTATTATTGCTGTAGAAATTGACTACACCTATTATTACGAATAAGATAAAATCGAAATCAATAGCATAAAGGTCGCCTAGCCCAAACTAAGCAGAGCTTGTACTATGGGTACTAGACAATGGATAAACATATACTTATATACGTTTTTTTTGTAAATACATACTTATTATACATAGAAACACCCAGACCAAGACAAACATCCATGTTCATGCACACAAATGTTTGACTTGTGCGGGAATCGAACCCGTGACCTCAGGCGTGGCAGTCGGTTACACTAACCACTACGCTATAGAGGCCGACATTTCTTTGTACTTTAGACTTTGAGTACGGCAACTATTTGACTAAATTATTAAAATATTGTGAGTCAACTACCATAAATACCCTGATAATAAAATAACGCGAGCATAGTCATTTTCAAATAAATAATTCATAATCTCACTAATGCTTAGCGACATAAATGTCAACCGTATGACTGTACCTAATGATTATACCTAATTAAATAATTTATTTGTTTCCAGTTACGACTTATGTAGACAAACCAGGAACATTCTGGCATATTCTCCATGACGTCATCGTGCAACAAACACATTATTTATAGAACACAATTATTGATTTATCTATATTAATATTATATATAAAGGAAATATTTATTTGTTTGTAACCGATGAACTCTGAAACTACTGAATCGGTTTTAACATTCTTCACCATTAGAAAGCTACTTTATCTAGAAGAAACATTCTAACTAATATTATGAATAGGCACGAATATGATTTTGTTTGTATGTTACGCTTCCACACCCCAAGTACTCGATCGATCAACAAAATTTCGCATGCACCTCACCATCACCTAAGGGTACAATAAACGACATTGATACTTGCCGTCCAAAAAAAATAATTTAGTTAGAATTTTATTAAATAACGTTTATGAAAGTATCTACATATATACAATATAAATTTTATAGAAATGCATTGTTCACTATTCCTCTTATTTAATTTATTTTAATATATTCAATTACAATAATTATACAAACGTCATTGAGAATAATAAAATTAATCGATAATTTATAATCGAATATGATTAACATCGATCCACCCAAGTCCCACCCCTTGCCTTAAGTGACACAGAACATTTTTATATTTTACGGAATATAAGTCCCGCCTACTTATCTAGACTCCTTGGTGCCATTTTTAGCGGTGAGAATACTTCCATGTTCTTTTTCCATTCCCTGTTTAGATCCCACGTCACAAGGCGTCTACTGCGGTCAACTAATTAATTCTGAAGAACAATTCGGCACATACTTGCATTCTACATAGGTATGTAATTAAGGAAACTCCTAATGATCGAATGGACATGGCTACATATACGTATGATGCATGACCCCATTTGGAGACTCCTATTGTTCATAATAACAATAGAACTTATATTAAACTGGCAACTACATATAGGGTTGCCACCTTTACTTACAAATAGAGTATATTTCGTTCTGAAATAAAAAAAGTGTGACATATGAAAAAAAGTATTATTTGTTTAACCTGCAATTTTTCTTCGTTGCTTCTAGCAACGTCTAATAAATATTTATTATCAAGGGAAGTCTTAACCAGACCTTTACAATGTACCTATGCCTATATTAAGATAGATAAATAATGGTATTTTTATTCAATTAAGGACGTTGCGTTGCATTTTTCTTTAAGTAAACAGTGTAATAAAACTTGTAAAAGTCGGCATACTTAGTTAAAAAAAAGTATTTACGTGTACTTTATTTTCCTTATTAAATACGTTTATCGATAACGTACAATACGTTTTTATAAAGTATGGGTGGCAACCCTAACTATATAGCTTATTCATACACTGTATAATATAAATGTGTAGGTATATTTAAGCTCGTGAGATATTGATGACTAATGACGAATAACATCATGAGCTGCATATCTGTGACCAATAGATAAACTTGCGTCAATGGTTCTGATTTTAACATGTTGATTAGAAACCACGTCATGAGGTATTAGCACCCGCGGGTCACTAAAGGGATCTAGTTGTCAGGCTTCAATATCCCAGGGCAGGGACGGCGAACCAATGGCGACAAAATATTTCAGACACGCCAGTAATTCACTAAGTAATACTACTTGTATTGTATGATGACGAATCTATATACAAACTGATTGAAAAACGAAACATGTATTTTGTTTCTTTGATGGCACATTAAAGGCAATTCATTTCTTTTATTATAAAAAATGGCACGTTAATTAATGAAGGTTCGCTATCCCTGGCCTAGAGGAACTGCAGCTATTCAAATCTAGGCCACACAGAAGAGAACGACACATCGAAATAAGCGATGGATCGGTACTTGCCAGGACAGCGGTGATTGTTGGACCGACCCTTACCTCCCGGCTATAGACAAATAAGGAACACAGTGATGGTATAGCCGGTAAAAGTCCGGCACACCCATCCGCCGATTCCTAGACGGTGAAAGAACATAAGGAATCCCTAGATTAAAAAGGTTTTCTTACCCTGGCTTAGGTTGAACGTGGTCCCAATTTGGCAAAATTTAATTAATTAAGTTATTGCAATTTTATTAATCAACTAAACTAATACCTATTATAGTATTATATAACTAACTTGTGACTAAAATATTAAATCACAAATAAAAAAATACAAAAGAAATTTTTTTTTAAAATTAAATACCGCGCATCTTCGTCTGCTTTACATAAGAGAATTTTCCCGTTGTCGCAACATTCTTGATTGATGCTCAGCTCCCATTGGAAGTAGTGTGATGTTATATAGCCTATAACCTTCCTCAATAAATGAGCTATCATTATATCTAATAATTTTTCAAGTCGAACCAGTAGTTCCTGAGATTAGAGCGTTAAACCTAACAAACAAACAAGCAAACTCTTCAGCTTTAAAATATTAGTATAGATAATTGGAAAACGTAAAAGTAACACCATGTAGATGTCATAGAATACCTTTCCATCACAGTCGACTGGCACAGTGCCAGTTTAAGTTATTTAATATTAAGTATGTCATAATAATATGTTTAAAATGTTAACCTATGTTTTTAATTAAATATATTCATTTCTTTGTTCTTTAATGCGTAAGACCTTGCGTTTGCTAATGCTTAAAAATTGCCAAATCAAAATTAATATGAAATGAAATGTTTATCCTCAAAATATTCGCAGAACTACAACGTCTATAAATAAGGATGGAATACTCGGTACTTCCCTTATTCAACTATGTAATTATGTATTAAAATTAATATGTGTACCTACGTCTTATGTTCCGAGAAGATAATATTGATTTGTAAACAAAACTGTAAAGGGTATTTCCGCTATCTCATTTACATTTTTATTCTGTCCAAAGTACCTATTTTGTAAATTGATAAGTAAACTACTTATAATGAAATGTTTATTAACAAAGACAGATTTACAAATGATATCTATTACAGTACATATTTACATTATAACAGTTTCAGAATAATATATGGTAGATGAGATTATGTTTGAATTTGTGATTTCTTTCACACAAATGCAAATAGCAATCAAAAGAAATCTTTTTGGGAAAACAGTATCAAAATTGGTTGCAAAGTCTAAAATTTGGATATAAGTAAAAGTGGGATCTTGATATAAGTAAAAGTGGGATCTTAATAGGGATATCTCGCTATCTCCCTCGCACAGCTGCATTTAAATAGCGGTTCCGTCACAGTTTGTATCGTGCTCCCTTTTTTGACACTTAACAATTATCGCTACTACCAGATTTGAAACGCTTGTATCTTTTTTATTTTTGAGTTGATTTCATAAACTGTATGTATTTTAGAGTTTGGGTAATGTATTTGGCTTATATGATAAAAAATGGTGTATCCACTATCCTATTATAAATTGTGGAATTGCTGGAACTCCCCACGCTAGGCTATGCCTGACCCACAGGGTAGAGAGAGGATATAAATTTTTCTGTTAGGAAATTCTTATATCAGCTATTATTATTCTTATAGCAGCGTGTTTTCGACTCAACTTTAAATACTTACGTTATTTTAAAATATAATAAGATACAAGCAGCTCCCCTATTCACAGTTTCACGCATACAATTTATTATTTCTGTTGCGCGTAATCTATACAAATATTATAAAGCTGAAGAGTTTGTTTGTTTGCTTAATCTCAGGAACTACGGCTCCGAATTTAAAAAATCTTTTAGTGTTGGATAGCTCATTTATCGAGGAAGGCTTTATGCTATATAACATTACGCTACGAGTAATAGGCGCGGAGCATCAATGGAAAATGTTGCAACAACGGGGAACATTTTCTTACGTGAAGCAGACGATGTTGCGCGGGTCAGCTAGTATAATATAAAACAATTATTTAATTTAAATGACGTAAACGACAATTTTATGAATCTAATGTATCTAACATTTTAACTGGATTGATCTAATGGTCTAATGGTCTATTGGTCTATTGGTCTAATATTGGTCTAATGAGAATGAGATACGCAAATTAACAATTTTTTTATGTTTATGTGGTTTAAAAAGAATCTAGGTAGCCTATTGAGAGACTTTTTATTTTGTATCTTATGTTTAGCTAAACATGTAAACAAATAGGTACGTCATATAAACTTAAATAATTGTGCAACAATAGGTAGGTATACATGTCAACATAATTGCGACGTAATATATTCTAATTGTAAAACTATCGTACGACGTAAATATATCGAATCGAATATGACGTAATGTCGTACGGAAATACAAAACCGTCGATATCGAAAACAGGATGATTAAAAAATATTGTAGCCGTCAAAACACTGATGTTTTAGGTATTTTGGACATTACGTGTAGGTAAGTCTATCAACAGTATTAACTATAATTGCACGTCATATTTTTTTCCTATAGGAAGAAATATTGTTGACGAATTGTGGGTATGTAAATCTGTTTTCGTTAGCAATTTTTTTGAGGTTGAGCCACGTTATATGGGCTACCCTATTGCTGTGTACCATGCCACGGTAATGTTATCTAACAATATTGTAACTCGGCTCTGTCCTTGAAATAATTACCTACAGCCGCACAGTACGCAAACACGCGAGAGGGCTGCCCACCTACATACATATTTTAATTTCATCTACCTACTTGAGGTTCTTTCTAGTTTAGTGATTGTAAATATTGTATATAATATTTTATTAAAAAATATGAAATTTGTTGTGAATGAAATAGGAAGTGTTCAATAAAAATCATGTTATGTTTTTTGATTAGTAGATTTAATAAAAAACAACTTTATATATTTGAGACTGAACAATATTTGCGACTCGATTGAGACGTTCGAAAAGCTATGAGGTTGGTGTCTATGCATACAATATGTAATAAATTTAGTTTTTTCAGTTTTTAAGGTGAGCAGGTTATATTGAAGCCAAACCGCACTGTGCATATTCATAGACTTCCGCAATAGTGTCAGCGGAAAAAGGAGCGCAGTATCATCTGCGTATGAAACAATTTTTCCATGATGTAGACTTAGATTACAGAGATCGTTAATGTACCTCCGAGGACGCTTCCTTGAGGAATACCGAATTGGGGTAATTCAAATCGGCACTAACGACGTTATCTATCTTGATACATTGGTACCTATCTTGTAGATAGTCTGTGAGAAGCTGTAACTGTGTGCCCCTAATTCCTAGTACCTCCAATTTTCTTAATCATCGTCTTCTTAGGCACCAAATACCTACGCCAGATCAAGGAAGATGCCAATTAGCTGCTTACTCTTCCCAAGTTCCTCTGAGATATGGCTGGTTAAATGATGAACCTACTGCGTCTGCTGTTGATAACTTAGGTCTAAAACCGAATTGCATGTCGAAGAAGAGAAAGTTCTTTTCAAAATATGATACTAGTCTTTTATTAATATTTTTCCAGTTTTTTGGAGAAAGAAAGTAACAGTGAGATGGGCTTCGTCACGAGATTTTTATTACCTACCGGATTTATGTATTGGTACTATTGCTTTCTTAAGGCATTTGGGAAAAATGCCATCAGAGAGGCAATTTCTAAAAATATACATATGTGTTAATGGACGCACCAGGATGTGCTTACAAGCTTTGAAAATATTAGTGGAGATATAATACCATCCTACTGCAAAATTATTTTTAAATTTAATATAAGCTGTTCTGCCACACTTTCATCTGGCTCTAACATGGACAAAGGATT
Source organism: Catocala nupta (assembly GCA_963675205.1). Classification (NCBI taxonomy): domain Eukaryota; kingdom Metazoa; phylum Arthropoda; class Insecta; order Lepidoptera; family Erebidae; genus Catocala; species Catocala nupta. The sequence goes on along the minus strand of OY776102.1, from coordinate 18,379,363 downwards.
TGCCACTTTTAAGATGGGTATAAGGTCGTGAGAAAGTATCACTTGTGTTTGTACCGCATTGATTTTGAACTTTTTCAGCGAATGTTTTGCCAACGTTTACAAAAATTCTATTTATGTTTTTAATAGAGGACTACGGCGAGTCATGTGTTTTCGATAAACTCGTATTTGTCTTATTTTGACAAGACGTGAAAGTAACCTTTTTACGTATCTCCACAGTTGTTTGCTGTTATATGAAGCTTGATGTAATTGTGATTTTTCATATTCTATTTTTAAGTTTTTCAGTAGATTATTACAGAAATTTCTGTATCTCTTATAAGAAATTTTTAGGATAGAGTTATCGGGACACTGCTTGGTTTTCTTATGTAGTTTGTCGCGGTGTCGTATGCATCGAACTAGGCCCGGTGTTATCCATGGTTTCATATTATAATTTTTCTTACTTAGTTTAGTTACTACCGTGTTGGCTAAAATAGCTCGTTGTACTTTATCAATAACGTATGACATGGAAGTGTTAACGTCTCCGGTATTTTAAACTGCGTAAAATCAATGCCGCAAATAATTATCACGTTCAAGATTATTCATGTTTTTTTTTGACTGCGATAATTCCAGTGTAAGTAGAACAGCGCAATGGTCAGTTATTGATGAGTGAGCCACAAGTGTTAAACACGGAAGCCTAGTTTTAAGCATAACATGATCTCAGCAAGAACCACTTATGTATGTCGGATAAGTATGTGCTGGCAAGAGTTGCAATATGCCGTAGTACGCACAAAGATTTAAATAATCATGCGTCCCAGTGTCACAATTCCCTCTATTTATGTTAATATTTAAGTCACCAGTTATAATATAATATAAAAATATTTTATAAGATGCAAGGCTTTGTAAAGTATTATTTAAGACATCAATAAACATATCTAATTTTCTAAAAGATGGTGGTCTATAGGTAGCTATAATCGCGATATCTGTCCTTATTTTAATGACGTGACAGTTGCAGTCTTGGACCTCTGGCTCTTCAACTGTGGCAAATAGGGATTCCTTTGTGTACACTACCACGCCATCATTCTGATTAAATGATAACGTAGTATTAAAAGTATTGTATTCTGGTAATACTGGTAGATTGCAAATTCTATTTGACAGCCAACATTCAGTGAGAATAATGACATCACATTCTATACTAAGCCTGTGTATAAAGACGTTTAAACTATCTATGTTCTTATAAATACTGCGGATATTTTGGGTTAGTACCGTTAATGGGTTGTCATAATCGGAAAAGTACCTACTGTGTGCAATTTTCAATGACACACACTTTCGATTCATAAATGTGATTATTGTCTATATCATTAATGAAGTGTTCAGCCATAGTTTTAAAACTAAAATGAAATATAAAATTAAAAGAGGAAGATGAAAAAATTAATCTAATATACTTAGGTACCCTTAAAAGTTAGCTCTAAATAAGAAATTAAAAAGGCAGCGCTCTTAGGCGCTCTCATTAAAATCTATGGAATTTATTTACCTCTTTTCAGCTATTTTCTTCGCCGGGCATTCGAGGCCACCTGTTTTGTGGTGTTTGTGGTCTTTAGAAAAAAAGCACCTGGTCACAAGGGTGAAGTCACGAACTGGGCAAGATGTCCAATTGATAAATACTCGATCCTGATTGATAAGGGCCTTCCTTATGCTAGGTGGCACTTCTATAATAAAGTAGCATGTTTGTGAATCCTTTTTTCCTGATTTGTGGCTGAGTTTTAGAAAGGACAAAAATGTTTCACGGTTTAGATTAGGAAGCTTGTCGGCTATATTTTGCTCATATATACAATCGTAAACTTCTTTGTCGCTAAGGGCAGATGGTACTCTTAAATCATTATCCTTGGTCTTCTTTTGATTGTGTCTCAACTTTTCAATATCGTCCTTTGTTTCAGTTCTTATAATGACACCTCCGTTCTTGGTCTTACGCAATCCATAATAATAATGAGCCAATGACTTGATGTTTCGGCTAGATTGCACTGGCTATGGTAACAAGCTCATGTAAATCTGCTTGTGACCATTCAATGCAGGAAATACCTAAAACGTTCGCGTTAATTCCCGTTACCTATTATAAACATTCGGTACAAGTTTTGCAATCCATTTTAAACTGACTTTCCTATGAGCTAAACTCTAATTGCAGCTCAATGCGCAATCCCATCAATACAATTATATAACAAAATTGAAGTCTCTGTCTGTAAAGTCAAAATAACAGCTTTTTAATAAATGCATATGAAAGTATACGTATACGGTACTTATATCAATATTATATTTTAAATTTTTTGTCTGTGTTTGTTCCGGCTAATCCCTAAAACGGCTGGACCGTCCGGGACTTTCACTGGCAGATAGCTGATGTTATAAGGAGTAACTTAGGCTAATTTTATTTTGGTTTTTATTTAATTCCAATTTAATTTTTTTTAATTCCACGCGCATGATGTCGCTGGATACAGCTAGTTTTTAAATAATTTAATCAAATTGCTGATTCATCGATTGCCTGAATGGTATAAATTCGATATAAATTAATTAATACATATTATATTTCGGTAATAATTTGGTTTCCTATAAAAACTCCCAATACCTACTCGAGAATATTAGGGGTTTTTTGCCAACAAAAGCTACGTCGGAAAATACTATGTAATTATCGATATTCTTTTGGGTTTTATACCTTTCGGATACCCACATGCATCAATTGGTGAACTTTAAAAAAAAATAATCTGGGTATTCGTTACTCCCAGACTCATGGCCAGTTTCACAGCTATCAAGTAAAAGTTATCCGAAATATGATCGCATGCTGTCTCACTCTTGTTAGAAGAGAGATGACGAGACTTTTATCTTAGAGATAAATGCTATTTGGAGGTTGTGGAATAGGCCCTTACATCAGGTACCTCTAAATGTAGCCTCTAATGTAGCATGGTTACATTAGGCAATGTGTAAGTAAAAAGAATATACTTATACCGCTATTCGAACTCAGTAGGAAAACTGAGATAAAATATTGCATCATCTGTCTTCGGTTCCGTACCGGATTTTCGCTTGGCGCCTTTTTAAAGTTCGCCAAACACGCACCGTATTTTTCGTATTATTTTGACTTTTTGGAACAATTGGAGAAATTGAATTCGCGAATGGCATAGTAGGTTTAAGTGGTCGCGTCGCTAATGCCACTATAGCGAGTTATGTGGGTTCGAATCCCGCAGGGGACAAAAATTTGTGTGACCCGCAAACGGTTGTTCTATGACTGGTTGTGTTTGTGCACATTGTCTGAATGTTTGTAATGTCCCCTGTGACATAGGATTTATTTCTAGTGCTGGAGATGTCTTTTTAAAACATAAACATAAATTTTTGTGGTACACACGGCTACGCATCAAGTTAGACACCCTATATACACATAACTACGCTACATACAAAATAGAGAATTGTCGGAAAGGGTTCCTAGTAGTGTCGATGTAATGGTAAGGATAGAGTGTAACAAAAATATGTATAACGCACTCTCTCGCACGATTCGTAGCCTTCTAATAGTTCAAAGTCCAAACAGTCTAGGTTGATTCGTCGCTGTGTGTACCTATAGTGGTTTAAGCGTATTTAGTTATACTAAGGCCTAAAACTATCAATGATTCCTTTGTTCGATTATTTTCTTATTATAATAAAAAATATTTGAACAATGAATATAAAATAAAACAATGAATGTAATTGATTTATTTTGATGTAAAATAAAAACATTAAAATGTTAAAGGCTGAAAGCCCTTTCTTTTTTTGTAGAATAGGTATAGTAGTTTTGTAGAATGTAGAAAATACTCTTCAGAAGACAAAGGTAGCACAACGCAACTGAACTTCTGAACTGCATTAAAAATAATGGATTTTAATTACTTATACTTATTTGCCGACGTTCTAGGTAAAGTAAACATAATAGGTAATAATGATCATAATTGTTCAGATAGCTAAACAGATAAAAAACTGGTCTTACTCAGATTCCCTGTGTCGTGGAGGCCAGTCTTTTTCATCGTGGTTCAATAAATACAACGTAACATATATGTATAACTAGCTGTGCCGGGTACTGCGCCGCTCCTATGGGTTGTAGCGTGATGTTATATATAGCCTATTTATCGAAGAAGGCTATAGGCTATCTATAGCCTTCTTCGATAAATAGGCTATCCAACACTAAAATAATTTTTCAATTCGAACCAGTAGTTACTGGGATTAGCGCGTTTAACCAAATTTATTAAAAAATTTATTAAAATTTATTAGTATAGATAAAAGAAAAGATAAACAAAAACAAACAAATTCCAAGTATCAATAGTCATTGATAAGCACTAATAGAATTCAATTGTGAACGTCGCGTCGTTATCATAAGAAGCCTGAGTTTATTTGTTCGTTTGATTGTTTGGTTGAACGCGCTAATCCCAGCAACTACACTTTCGAATTGGAAAATTCGTTTAGTGTTATATAGCTCATTTATCGAGGAAGGCTATAGGCTACATAACATCATGCTACGACCAACAGGAGCGAAGCATCAATGAAAAATGTTGTAAAAACGGGGAAATCTTATGTGAAGCAGACGAAGTTGCGCGGGTTAGCTAGTCAAACCATAAAGTTGTTTCGATTATTAGGTAGGTAGTACTTCTACCGTGAGAGTTAGGTACTTACCCCCGTTTAAGCGAAGATATTTGCTTAAATTATTATCTATTTTCTACTGTATTAAGAGGCCTTAAGAGTGACTATACAGATGGTGCAGTGGACATCGCCATACCACTGCCGCGGCAGTGGGCTGAAAATCGACCTCCATAGACATAGAAATGAAAGTTGCTAGATGTTCGTTTTGTTGACGGATATGGCTTCTATTAGCTATTATACACATAACAATGTCATCTGAGCTAACTCCGCACAAAAATGAATTTATTATAAGGTTTTTTCGAAAAAAATGTATGGAGCTAGCATGAAAAATCTGAATATCTCTGAACTTGCAAGGAAAACCGTAATATCCTCAGAGATGGTTATAGGACTAATTATTTGTGATTTTTTGACATACTTCATATAACGGTACCTGCTGCAGAATGTTTTTTAAAAATCATCTTATTTTTAATTAATTTTTTTTAACATTAAACGATTTGTTTTGGTGTATAAGTAGACTCTAAAAGAATTTTGTCGGAGATTTGTACGAGCTGCATCACAAAGGTGGCAAAAATCTCACCGAATTCTTGATACTTTTAGAAAACAATACGAAATTTGGCTGCAAGCAACTATCGATTGGCCAAGTTGTATAAATTTAGTCGCTCAAGAACCAACTGTTGCTGAGGGATCAAGATCAATCTCTCCAGAACCCTCAACATCATACTCTGTTGGTACAATGACAAAGAGGTCACGAAAACCATTCGAAGATCTGGAAAGCAAACAGAAGAAGAGAAGATCTGATGAGCATAAAACTGACAATCCCAGTGAATTGGCATATACAGCAGCAGCGCGTTTTAAGGAAGAAGGTTGTGAGGATATCGCATCTGTAATCGAATATATGCTGAAACATCCTGAAGCAGCCTCTAAAATTAAGGAAACGCTTAAGCAACCGGTGAAAACTATCTTATTTACACCAGAAAAAGCACTTGGATTACTCCTTTCATTAAAATTATCAAAGTGGCAATACATCACTTTACGAGAGTCAGCTATTCGGGAAGGTAGAAAGGATATTTATCCATCCTACTATAAAGTGCAACAAACCAAGCTGGCATGCTATCCTCCGAAGCAATCAGTGTTAGTGACCGATTCATCGGCAAGAATAACCCTTCAAGCTTTACTCGACATTACGGTCAAAAGAATCCTCCAAAGTTTTCCTAACGATGATGTGCAAAATAAGGATTTAAAATTGATATCTAAATGGGGTTTCGATGGTGCGTCAAACCAAAGCCGATACAAGCAGAAAATGGATAGCGATCAAGACGATTCAAGTATTTTCATGACTTCCTTGGTGCCACTAAAACTGACTGATGGAGACAATACTTTGTGGATGAACCCAAAACCATGCTCAGCAATGTATTGTCGTCCAGTTCAATTTACTTTTGTGAAGGAAAGCGAAGCAGTAGTCATCGAACACAAACGACGAATGGATGCAGAAATTAAGGCTCTCATTCCTACAGAGTGCAATAATAGAAATAGGGTGAATCATCACCTAATGATGACAATGATCGATGGTAAAGTCTGCACGTATTTGTCTCAAGCCAGATCAAGTTCATCATGCTATTTGTGTCTGGCAAAACCGACAGAAATGAACCGTTTGAGTGTAGTAACAGCAAAGACCGTATCTTCTGATATATACGAGTTTGGATTGTCATCTCTACACGCCCGTATAAATTGTATGGAATGTTTACTACATATTTCGTATAGACTAGATTTTAAAGAGTGGGCTGCGAGAGGTAATGAGCACAAAGAAATGCTAAGTAAGAGAAAAAGATTATTCAAGACAAATTTAAAGACGAATTAAATCTATTGATTGACATTGTTAAACAAGGTTCCGGAACTACTAATGACGGCAACACTGCAAGAAAGTTTTTCAAATTTCCCCATAAAACTGCAGCCATTACTGGGTTGGACGAAGAACTAATAAGAAGATTTGCTGTGATTTTACAGGCAATAACTTCCGGGGAAAAAGTAGATATAATTAAATTTAAAGATTATGCCTTCAAAACAGCAGAGAGGTACGTGGAATTATATGACTGGTACTATATGTCATCAACCGTCCACAAATTACTTATACACGGGGCAGACATAATCGAGAAGAATGATGTTGTACCCATAGGAAGTCTCTCGGAAGAAGCATCCGAGTCTCGCAATAAAGATTTTAGGAGGTTTCGGGAACATCATTCGCAGAAAAAGAGCAGGCAAGATTCGAATCATGATATCTTTAATATGTTAGTTGTTTCTTCGGATCCTTTTATAAATGTACAAAGGCCCAAGTTAGATGCCAAGAAAAAGGAGGATTTATTTCCTGAAACCCTCAATTTAATTCAGTTTCAAGAAACTGACTTTGAGTTTCTAGGCAATCTAGATTCTGATTCAAAAATCGACGAGAGTGATAAGGAAAACTAGAAACTTTTTGTGCTTTTAATTATAATTCTATTCAATGTAATTTTTTCATGATCTTTCGTTATTTAGCTTTGGTACGTAACTATGTTTTGCAATTGATTTATTTTTAAATATTTTATATTACTATTCTTGTACCTATTTATATTTTTGCATACTTTTGTACCTATGTTTTGTTTTATATAAATTTTATCAACTATTAAAAAATACCTTTTTAATTTATTTTTCTTTTTATTTAATGCCTATTATTAGCGTTAATAAAATAACTAACTTATCGATTGATCTTTACTTTGACATTAGTAGAATTTAATAATTTAAAAAAATACCTTCATTTAGACATAATAATAAAATAATTAGACAGTTGTCGAAAATATTTCTTAGAACTCGTAACATGTCTAATTAACTAATTAGTTTACTTATGTACTTACCTGTAAGAATTTAATTAGTGTACTCCGTAGTTACCATTGTGCGATATTGCAAATCACTTAATATCTTATTCAGAACTCATTAGAAGGCTAATTTAATATTCAGTGGTTTACCTGTATGCAAAGTTTAGTAATGGTATCCAATTACCTGTTTTAAAACATATATACTATGTAAGGCAAAAATAATTTTCTTGATATTTTAACAAATAACTGGCGAAGATTTAGTATTATATGCATATAACGTGTTGTTTCTTTACTTTTACAATAAAACAAATCGTTTAATGTTAAAAAAAATTAATTAAAAATTAGATGATTTTTAAAAAACATTCTGCAGCAGGTACCGTTATATGAAGTATGTCAAAAAATCACAAATAATTAGTCCTATAACCATCTCTGAGGATATTACGGTTTTCCTTGCAAGTTCAGAGATATTCAGATTTTTCATGCTAGCTCCATACATTTTTTTCGAAAAAACCTTATAATAAATTCATTTCTGTGCGGAGTTAGCTCAGACGACATTGTTATGTGTATAATAGCTAATAGAAGCCATATCTGTCAACAAAACGAACATCTAGCAACTTTCATTTCTATGTCTATGGAGGTCGATTTTCAGCCCACAGTGTGCCGCCGCCGCGCCGCGCGCCGCGCTTAGTGTTGTCAATTCGAATCCAACATGGGACTATTATTTGTGGTCTTTAAGGGTCATAACTCATAATCTACTATGTAGGTACCATGGTCCGTTGATTGTATGCTTGTAAAGTCCGCCGCGATATAGTGTTAATTCCTAGGGCGAGAAACGCTTTTTTAATAAAAATTCCACCTCATTGATCCGTTTTCATAAAATTACACATCTTCCAATCGTGACATATTCGGTTCATTGCTTAGTCCCACTTTATTAAAATTGAGTCTTTCTGTCAAGTCTTAAAAACATTCACAAAGAAACAATGACCGGCTTACGATAATGATAATACACGCCGGTGAATGAAATAACGAGTTAGGTACCTACAGAGTGATTGGCATTGTCTCGTTCTCGCACATGCAAAAATAATGTTTTATGGAATGATCCTGCGGCCATTCTGATCCTTGCTGTAGGTAGATGTTCCAGATATTTAGTAGATAAACGAAACTCAATTTTTTATGAATTTGAAATGAAATACCTACTTTTGATGCTATTCGCGCATCACTAGAGTACTTATATATTTTTAGATTTTTAATTGGATGTTCCAATCAAAAACTCTAAAAGATAATAGGGACATACTCTTTTAAAAAAATATATATTTGATGCAACCGTTATCAATATTACCAATATCATTAAATATTACTCATTCCTGTAATTAGAACGGTCGCGAAGATTTTTACCAAAAACAAAAAACAACTCCGATAGACTGTTTGTCTGCTTTAATTCTGTAACTACCTATAAAACATCATAATAAAACTGTGATGTTGATAATTATAAATATTACAATTTATTTTCCTGAGTCGTCAAATTCAACCATAGTAGCTGTATAGTATAAAATGTGAAACGTACGTTACGAGAAGGAAGTCTGCGTACGGACGGCGCCGCGGCGATCAGACAGCCAACCAGCTGCCGCCTGCCAGTCAGTCCAGTCAGTTACGCGACCGCGTTCGGTGAAGCTTGCCGTACGTCAGTATTAAAATTATAAATAAAAAAATAATAATCGCTATTACTTATATGAATAACTGTACAATAACAATAGTGAAACAAAGTGCATCGTAATAATAAATTATGTCTTATATAATAGTGTTTATGGTGTGTTGTTTGGCACTGTGTTCCGCGCAAGATCAAACTCCAACACAAAATGTGAGTCTGCACAATGGATTGTCGGAGCGAATAGGTATATTTTCCATCGAAACGTTGTACCATACATCGTTGACATTACAAGAAGGGCAGAATTTTATTATGTCCCCGTTTACTTTATGGAGTGTGTTGGCTGTCATCGGCGAGGGTGCTTCTGGTAAAACGAGAGACGAAATCTATAATGCAATTAGATGGAACGCGCTGGATAGCAACGGTACACGCAACGCCTTCAAAAACATCACTCGTTGGTTGCAAGTCAAAACCGATACAGTGCAACTAGCGAAAATAAACACAATGTTTGTCGACAAAGACCGTCTGCCTCTGAAAGATTTCCAAGAAACCGCTAAAAAGGATTATGAGACGGATGTACTGCCATTGGACTTCAAAGATAGTGTTAACGCAGCCAACTTGCTTAACAAAGCTATTTCAAATATTACACATGGATTGATAAAGAAAATAGTTGAACCTGACTATTTCCAAAATGCAGCTATGGTGTTGACAAGTGCTTTATATTTTAAAGGGCAGTGGTCAGTCCCATTCAATGCATCATCTACGACAAAAATGCCATTCTATAACAGCAAAGGACAAAAAATTGGTGAAGTAAACATGATGTATAATAGGCATACATACCCATTCGCAAACATCAGACAATTGCAAGCTAGAGCCATTGAGATACCATACGGCAAAGAAAATAGACTGTCAATGGTTTTTATGCTTCCAAACCCAGGAGTATCAGTTGAGGACATGTTCAGAAACTTCCAGAATATAAATCTGGATACATTGTTTGAAGAATTGAAAATTGCTGGTGAGCAATATTCTGAAGACGAAGTTGACTGCTACATTCCTCGTTTTAAAATTGACTCAGATTTAGATTTAAACAATGTATTAAAAACTCGCTTTGGTATTCAGCAACTGTTTGACCCAATAAAAGCGAGATTACCTAACATTGCAAGAACCCCATTGTATGTTTCTAAAGTAGCACATAAGGCTGAGATTGAGGTAGTAGAGGAAGGTACAACAGCTGCCGGCGTGACCGTAGCTGAATTTAGTAACCGTATTGGAGCTGTACAATTCCAAGCAAATAGACCGTTTTCATATATTATAGTAGAAAAGACCACTAATTCTATTGTATTCGGTGGATTTTATAAAACACCTTCATTGTACTGAAAATAAACAAGTTAGCTTTATGAAACTTACATTTATGGTGGTACCACATTCATGCATTTTAGTTATCAACTGATACATGTATTCAATTTGTTTACTAAACAGATTAAAAGAATAAGATCACATAATAATTATAATATAATTAATTGTTAACAAACAAGGTTGATCAACTAGTATAAAATAATGTGAACGTGGTATTGCAAATTCTTGGCTGCTGTTCTATTTTTTAAATGAAAGGGATTATAATGTTGCTTTAAAAATAAACAAAAGCTTTTTGAGCACTGTAATTCTAAATGTAAAAACATGACATTTTATCAATATCTACTCGTAATAAATGAAAATTGTTGCCTAAATTAATGCATTAATAGGCAACCTCTCAGTCCTCTATTCCTATGCAAAATAATATTTACTACAGTATATTGTATGTACTTGGATGGTAGAACAACTTGGTATATATACCATTATGGATAAATTAATTCTTATCCCTCTGAGTATAACACTTGAATTGTAGTATTCTATTTATTTTTTAACTTAGTTCAATGCAAATATTAGAAGCTAAGATGATATATTATTTCCAAAATACTGGCCAAAAGTGTTCAAAACGAGATTATTTTTAAAATAACAGTAAAAAGAATGATTATAATAACACAACTGATTGTACCCCATAAAAAATTGTATTAAATATTGTCACAAATTAATAAAGTATATTATTGATAAAGCAGAGCTTCATAGTTTTAGGGAAAAATGTATTTTCCTTATTATTGCATGTATGATTAATTGGAAAACATGATTTCTTGATTTTAACGCTGAATTGCCTTCATGTGGTATTTTCCATTTAATGTCCTTGTTTAAATCCTTGGACTGATGGATGTATCTTGTTATTGTGTATTAAACACAGACTGGGTAATTCAGAGTAGATATGCCTTTCATAGTTTTAGATAATGTTAATTTGACTGCACCATTGTTGCAGTAGCTTATGTGGTCATCTCACCATTGCCAATGTGTAAAATGTTGTGGGTTTTGATCCCTACTTATGACATCAAACGGTGTGATTCACAAATAGTGTGTCTATTGTTCCAATGCTTGTAAAGCATAAAGATATGTATGTAAAAGAGACTTGTATAATACTAATTATTACTATGAAGAATGAGAACCTAAAACATGTTCTTTTTGTTAAACAAGTTTGTTTCTAAGGAATGCATGTTCAGTGAAGAACATTACTTGTATGTCTCATTCAAAACAGAATTGCTGAAAATGTATAAAATACCTAGTCAATGGGACTACAGTAATATTGTGATTGTGATAGATCTGAAATTATATATTGATAGTTTTAACATTTTATTACATAATTAAAAACATTTTCGGTACAAATTTGTATTTTTCATTTAATTTGTTCTTAAATTAAGAGTACAAATGTTTAAATCTTGGAGCGAGAGTAAAACTCTGCACCCGGTGTGATGTGTCTGTATTTAGCTACTCATGATCCTGTTTCAAGTGTCCAAATTTCTCATTCTTTCTTTTTTATACATATAAGTGGTTTAGGGCTTGGTGAGCTTAATTTTGTTCAATCTGTGATATTAGATTAGAAACAATATAATTATGTATCTTATTATATTATGTTAACTCAAAGATGTTATTTATTATTTTTACAATACATACTTATTGCATTTGAATAAAACTATACCTATAAAAGGAAAATATATTTATAAAATTAAAAAGAAATATGCTTTTAAATTTGTCATTTATTATCCGTACCTGTGTATATTATACACTTAAATTTTTTCGAAATTGATGAATAGAAAGACCGATTGCAAACTAGTTCTGTCAAGGTCAAAAAAGAAAAATGCCAAAGAGCAAAAACCTAAAGTAAAAACCATTTTCACTTCTATTTTGTTCTCTATGGAATCAGTCTGGAACGAATTAAAAAGAAAACATAGGTATACTTAACAAATATTTGCGTATTTACTTTAAAATGTTGCATAGGTATATATTCATTCTATATTTGAAAGCACATAATTATATTACATATTTATACAGTGGCGCGCGTTTGTGACATGGAGCCCAATAATTTAAAACAGGCAGTCATATTTTACATTTGCACTAAGTTTATTTAGTAATGAAGGAAAAACCTTTGTTTTGATCTTTGCGTCGCTAATACGGCATGTCTAATTAATAAATCTATTTATTTGAATTAAGTGCCTACCAAACTAAAACCTACTTTACTTTATAAATAAGATTCTTCAACTAATTGTATGTATATGCAGGTAAATACTTAACAAATTACTTAGGGTCGATTTTTCAATCGTCAGGTAACTTTTATCTGGGGAATATGTTTGACGTTTTGACAGCTTTTGTATAGAAAATATGTCATATTATATTTATTCTTCAGTTAAAAGTTATCTGACGATTGAAAAACCAGCCCTTAGTTGCATTGGATATCAAGGTCTAAGTATGATTTCAGTGTTAGGCGAAGTGTTATTGAGCTTTTCTGTCAAGGCAATAAGCTTGCCCCTGTTACGAAGGAATAAAAAAACAACTGATGAAAAGAGGTCGCAACGGTTGTATCGTAACTCTACCTATTCGAATATATTTCTATAGAACCAGACGTTTTTATGCACCTACCTAAGAATATACATAATAATAATTATACGTCCTTATTATAGGTATTTACAAAGTAAACAATGTGCAGCTAATTAAGCATAGATAGGTAATTAAAACCACAGTTTCATTAGATTGAAACCGGCTCACTTATTTTCTGTAACTCCCCTGCAAAACACATACAGTATAATTAGCTAATGATATTACAATTATTCAATACTTACCTAGGTACATGCCATAATTTTCCTGAATAACATGACTTCTACAAGGATAACATTTACGTAAATTGTTGGTTAAGCCACAAATATTGCCGTCTTGCTCTCATAACAACATTGGTTATAAGTGTTATAACTTTATAAGTATGAGTGAGAAGTCGAAATTAGTTTGCAACGCGCGCGTCCAGAAACTGAATCACTTGGTTCCCAAGGAAACTAATTACTTGTGACTAATGCCAAACAAAAAGTAAGTACTACCTATGTGATTCATTATTATGAAGTAGTGTACCGGTGAGAGACCGTTGGACTGCTACGCAGGGGTCTCGAGTTCGATCCCAGGACGCGCATCTCAGACTTTTCGAAGTTATGTGCGTATTAATTAATTATCGCTCGCTTTAATGATAAGGGAAAACATCGTGAGGAAACCTGCATCTCTAAGAGTTCTACATACCTAATGTTATCTAAGATATGTGTAGTCTGTTAACCCGCACTGGGCCAGCGTGGACTATGGCCTTACCCTTCTCACATTGCGAAGAGGCCCTTGCCCTTGCTAACACACTGTACAGGGCGGATATTATCAGGGTATAATAAAATAAATATTATTAAACTAAATATTCATCAAGTATCGAGGAGGAAAAATGTTGGGTCATTTGATACATGACAGCTATATAAAGACCATCTTAGAAGGTTAATAGAAGGAAGAAGAACGGGTATAGCGAAAGTCATGTACCAAGAAATCAAAGTAACAGCAGAGAATTGAAAGACATGGAAGGGGCTCCACCAAAAAAGCTAGGCTCTTATATTGATTGAGGGACTATGCGGATGGCGTAGTGGTTTAAGTGGATGCCTCGCCATTGCCGCTGCGCCGAGTGTTGTGGGTTCGATTTCCACACGGGACAAATATTTGTGTGGTCCACAAAGAGTTGTTCCGAGTCTGTGTGTTCTTTGTGTCCGTTGTTTGAATGTTTATAAATTCCTTCGATACAGGAATTATTCCTAGTGTGCGAGTTGTCTTTTAAAGAAGAGAATTGATGAAACTACCTAAATCTTAAAAGCATTTGTTTCATACCGTATATGTACTTGCTGATCGCATACTTTTCTAACTGTAGGTACAAAAGATGACGCAGAGCATCGGCTGCAGTTGCATTTACCTCATATTCTGACGTAGGGCCATGAATAGCTATGTTGACAAAGCAACGACACTGTCGAGGTCGCAGGTTCAAATAATAATAAACAAAGATGCTCAAGTCTGTTTATTGAACTAGAATAGGAATTTGTCTGAATTTTCAAGTTATAAGTTATTATGGAGGATATCGAAAACTACCCTCACATCAGTATATTTATGAATTTCAGTTTTCAATTCTGTAGTGCTAGTATGTTTAAGTAAAAGTAATAAGATCTCCTTGTACTGCAAGCGATAACAGATTGCGGATCTCGCTATCATGATGCTGGCGGCTTGCTAGTTTGCGAGAGAGAGTAGAGATCGCTTCAATAATAATAATAATATCAGCCCTGTATTAAACTGTCCTGGCTTTCAATTAGGTATAACCAATACCAATCGTAATTTGAAATGTAACGTAGGTACCTACATAAATTATAGCGTAAAATGTTCAGCTCAGTGTTGTGATAGTTTTATAGATTTATGGAATACTTACCAATCCTTCCAAAGCTCGATTCAATCAAGAATCGATATTTTACAGACGATTTAAATCGAATCAAAAATCGATTTTAAGATCAAATTGACATGTTTGACATGGTTTACTAATTTACCATAATGAAACAATAAGTGTAACGATGCTGATTAGTTCCGACATTCACTAAATAAGTTATGGTTTGCCAATTACCATAATTTGCTTCGATATAAAATTAGAAAATTAATGATGATATAATATGAGAATAGGCAGCACCTACTTTCCACTAAACCTTACTGTACTCTTTTGTTCTATAGTATAGTTTTATGTATAATATGTATGTATTTACAAAAAAAAAGTATACATGTATGTTTATCCATTGTCTAGTACCCATAGTACAAGCTCTGCTTAGTTTGGGCTAGATGGTGTTGTGTGTATGTGGTAGAATATTATATTATTATTATTATATTATATTATAGTTAACTACCTAAAGTTCAGCCAAATATTTTGTTTTTCTTGCCTGAAGTCACAGACAAGCCATGGTTACTTCTGGTTTATATATATATATATATATATATATAAATATATATATATATATATATATATATATATATATATATATATATATATATATATATATACCTTTACATGGTTTATTATGGTAAATTGCCATTTTGTCATATAAAATAAAACAATTGCCACTGAAGTTCATTGGCATGCCTTTGTTTCGTTTGCTGAACAAATACCATGCAAATACTGCCAAGCTCCTGTTTCTCTTAGGAAGGATGCGGCTATTCTTGACATTCAGCCAGCAGAACGCAAATCTGATCTCTGTAATAGACAATTAGGGGCACCATTCCGCCTGGGGCCTGTATTAAGTAAGGAATCGTAATCAATACAGGACCTTACACTACCAGTGACAGTATAATTAAAAAGGAATGCGCCATTGCCAGTTACTGCTGTGGGGCAGTATTAACGCGCCTGGTATAGTCTAATAGTTGGCAACCTGCGGCTCTTTGATTCCTCGGCTGCGGCTCTACCACGAAATGTTTAGTACAGGCACGGAACATCATTTATTATCTAGCTTTAGAAGTATAATACCATATTTTATTTGTCCTAATATTCAAAATAATTTCTGCCGTGTACCATACTGGGTAAACATATCTCTTATTTATCGGATTAACATTTCTTAGAGGAACATATTTATCAAAAATGTCATAAATCTTAACATAAAATAAATTTAAAATTATGTTCGGGTCATGCAAACTGTACATTTCAGTCGAGTTTACTTCACCTAATAATTTATACATTTGAAAAATCAGCCTTATTAAAATTCCATGATTTACTCGCGGTATATTGTGTGATGCACGTGCGGTGGCATGGGAGGCACAGAGTGCGCACGCGCGGCGCGTGGCTGCGGCGCCGCGGCGGCGGCGCGCGTGCGCCGAGCTCGATACTCACGTCTACGGGTAGCATGCCCTCGTCTGCCGCCGACACCGACACGCCGCCGCGCGCGCTCGATACATAATAGATCCAACTGTCTATTATTGCAGTTTGGTACTAGGTACATTATAGGTACTGAGTGAATTCGCAAAATGTTATGAAATATTTGTAATAATTAGAAATGTTACAATTGCACGAGTACATATTAAAATCCCCTAATATAACTAAATTACTTTTATATTTACCTAATACTTAACTTCTCTAAAATGTGAAACATCAACATATATTCATCCTCATCAGTCTTTGATGGAATATAAAGAACACAACATACAAATAAAAAACGATTTTGGACATGAACACCTGCACTTATTATTTCAAAATTATGACTATCAATGTCAACATCACCTGGCACAGAGACTTGTCGTAACTCGAACCGAGGTGTGGCCACTAAAAATACACCTCCTTGCTTGCGGCCATCTGCCCTGTCGCATCTCAGTATTTGATATCCTGGGAGCACGAATACTGCGTCTTGAAAAGCTTCATTGAGACCAGTTTCAGTAATAGCAAATAAATTTGATCCTGATGACTCTAATAATGACAAAAGTTGTATAATAGTCTTAGTCCGAAGTCCTCTGACGTTCTGATATTACACTAAACTTGAACGAGGCGTAGTCACGTTCGGTTCTAGGTTTTAGTTTTTCCACAAAAACTTCAGAGTCGTTACCTAGCGACAGCTTGATATGATCCTTCAGCTGATCCTCTGTTGTGGATTTATCCAGCCTCCATACATGTAACAATTTCCTACGTTCAACCGCTTTTAGGGTAGCAATTGAATTATTAACACCTGTTTTTACGGGCTTTCTTTGGTGTTTACTCTTAGCTTGTACCCAATCATTGTCATTGGTAACGTTTACTGTCCTATTCGCTGTATTCCTGGCCATCGCTGCGTAACTTGTCCTCGCGGGGCTCGGCAGCGCAGGTGCCTGTGCGATGTTGTTGTTCGTGTGGGACAACGCAGCCGTGTTAGCAGCATCGTTTGGAGTTGTTGTCGCTGGTACACTCAATCGTATTTGAGGGCCGGTATCGATGGTGTGACTCATATCCCTCTCTCGAGACACAAATCTCTCAGCTTCCAAACGTTTAACTTGCTGCTCGTAAGAATTACATTAAATGTTAGCTTCCTTCAACTCTTGCCTCAGTTTACTATTTTCGCGCGCCAGGACCGGCGGACCAGCTACCGTGGCTTTAATTTGCTTCATAATGTTCAACTCGAATGCGCTAATCTTTGCCATGACTACGCTACTCACGTTGTCTACCATCTCATCCGATGTCAACAACTGTGCGTTATCCTCTAAAGACTGATCCGGGTCCATGAGATCGGCTCTGGTGGCACTAACGCCGCGTACTGGTGTTTCGTCGGTTATTCGATTCCGCTGGATTACATTAGCGCAGACTCACACTTGAAAGTACGCTTCAATTGTACCTGGCCTTCTCTAAATGCAGCCGTAGTAATATTAACACATTTAAAATGGTAACCAGCTTTGCATCCAATACATTTAATCACCTCTCCTGCATTAGTTTTGTGTTTACAAAGTGCACAATTCATTTTAAATTCTAAGAATTTGATGATAACACTGTGCGAGCAGGACAGAGTTACTTAATCCGTGCGCGAGCGAAAGAGCGCGACGCAAACTTCGCGCCACCCGCGTATTGTTATTGTCAGTGAAATTGTTAGTACCTACACTCAAATATTTGCTAAACGTTAAAAATAACCAATTTTAAACTATGCTCCATAGTGTGTACTTGACGTTCAATGTTCACTTTAATCACATTTTTATAACTACAAACTCCGAATTAAAGAAATATCTAAATATCTATTCGAGAGCGATCTGCACGCGGCGCGTTATCGCAAGACCCGATAATAACTTGCATCACAATACGCAACCGAATAGGTTAAAGTCAATAAAAACTTCTAAGTACCTACGATTATCAGCTAGTCCTAGGTGGTGGCACGGTAATTATTAAAATACAGTACTCCAACTTCATACAAACGGACGAAACGCGAGCTATACCTACGCGCCTCGATCTCGGGGTGCGCTCGGGGCGCAGACAGTCACGGCTGTACCGCAGTGTCGAACGGACGGTGTGTTGTTTTTTTAACAATAACCGCGCGATTCTTTCTCTAAAAATCAGTTAATATGACGAGTAGGAAATATTGTGCTGTTTTTGGTTGTATGAATTCGTCAATAACGAATCCAGACATAAGTTTTTTTAAATTACCTGGTAACTCTGAAAGGTAAGACTATAAAATAATTTTACTTACTAGTAGGTAGGTACATAATGTGTGTCTTTTTAATGGATAAGTATTTCCTTTTATCTCACGAAAAAAAAGGTGTTTGGATTAATAAATAAAGCGAATCGAGTAACGGAAAGTTATTGAGACGAGTGAAATGGGTAGTTATATGCGGTATACTTACGCTTGTGTTAAAACTTCGGTGCATGTGTGTTTTGTTAGTTTGCATAATTCAAAGTAAAGACGTGGTATTTTATTATTAATAATATTTGTTTATTATCTGTGTGTATGAATAATACTAGAAAAAAAATTACCGTCTGTGTGACATTAGATAGTTTTCGAAATTTTCACAAAGTGTTTCTGCTGTTACTATAACAACATATACCACTAAAAACTGGTTTTATTTTCTCGGTATTAACAACAACAGCTAGACTCATATATAATATTTAGATGTTTGAGGGTTGTGATTTTAAAACATTCGTAGTCAGCTGCTCAGCTTTTTAATAATTAATTAATTGGTGACCAAAGAATTTTTGTTTTGAGTTGTTGCGAGTTGTAGGTAGGTACCTAATTTATAGAGACGTTAATAAGCTGAGATAAAAAGTTACTTACTCGCCAGCTATTTCTTGCATTCTAGTTGAGTAGGTAGGTGTTGGAGTTTCTAAGGATTGGAGTTTTGTAACGCGTAAGGAGAAAGCACATTTTTTTTTAATTCTATAGAAGGATTTTAAGCTATTGCATAGCTTTTATCGCGGGCTCTGAGCGCGGCGCGGCGCAGTGACCGAATCAAGAAATTTTTAAACCTAACGAAAAATACCTGACACCACGCAGATTTTTTAAATTAAAGAATAAAAAAAATGTTATACTGCTTTACCGCGGCAGTCTCCGAGAGTGCCACATGTATTTTTTTTCAGACGTCTTCAAAGGTTGCAACTGATCCGGCGAGATGATTTGGAAAACAAACCTAACTTTAGTTCCTACCAAATTTGTGAAAAACATTTTAATTTGGAGGATGTATTACATTCATCAAATAGAAAACTTTTAAAAAAGAATGCCCTTCCATTGTTGATGCTGCCAAGCTTAGCTAGTACTGATCCAGGAGTCTCTCTAAAAGAAGATAAACAAACCCAAACTGCTCCGTTGGTAGGAAATGAAAATAGTACACAGACTGAAAATGCCGATTTGTTTGTAAGACCGATTTGTTATTAAATCTTAAATCCAACATAATTTTTTTTTTGTTAAGTGACTCCTGATACCTTTTTGTTAAAATATGGGAAACATTAACATAATAATATTCTATCACATACACACAACACCATCTAGCCCAAACTAAGCAGAGCTTGTACTACGGGTACTAGACAATGGATAAACATACATATTTACTTTTCTTTTTTGTAATACATACATATTATACGTAGAAACACCCAGACCAAGACAAACATGCCTGTTCATGCACACAAATGTTTGACTTGTGCGGGTACACCTCGACCTCAGGCGTGGTAGTCGATTACACTAACCACTACGCCGTCGAGGCCGCCGATTCGACGTTTTGTCTGTCAGAATATAGACGATAGCTTTCTCATATTTCATAATTTCGTTTATATGATGATTGATCCGCTCCCGTGGCTTGTAGCGTGATGTTATAATTATGCATAATATGTAACTCCTAGTTAAAGTAGCTTTCTGGTGGAGAAATAATGATTGAAGTCGGTACAGCAGTTTTAGAGTATATCGATGACAAATATAACAAAATGTCCTCTTTATATCATAAGTATAGATAATAATTAAAAATAATTGTGTCTCGTGGATCTGCATTGATCGTGATTCTGCATACAATGGCTTAGATAAGATATTTTAGAAACGGTGGTATACAGGGTGTCCGGTAATTAATGGATAACCTGGAAATGTCTTATAGTGGAACTGATGGCCGTTCAGAAAAAAATATGAATAAAAATCTATCCTAACTACCTGAGATATGTGTTTTTTTTTTAATTACCATGTATAACTTTCTTGTATACTACGACCATAAATGAATGAAATCCATCGGTTTTTTGTTGTTTTATTATCAAACACTAATTATGCTAATAGATAGACAGTCAAAAGTATGCTATGCTAATATAGCTTGCACTTTTTAATATATAGGAATATGTATTTTTTTATTTTTTTCGTTTTTTCTGAACGGCCTTCAGTTCTACTATAAGTCATTTCAAGGTTATACATTAATTACCGGACACCCTGTATAAAAAACCAGCTGACGTCCGCGGCTAAGCTTGCGTTGCTTAAATTTTTATCCCTCGGGAACAGAGCTTTTTTCTTATCCCTAATAACATGTATGCGAAATTTCATGATGATCGATCGAGTAATTAAGGCGTGTAAGCGTAACAAATAAACAATCATACATTCGAATTTATAATATTAGTTAGCATATTTCCAAGATAAGTTGGTAGCTATTCGTCTATTGAATTCACTGGTAATGAAATAAAGGCGCCAAAGGTCACTTAGTGGCCTTCTGTTGTATCAGGGTAGAGTTATCATGCGCGCGTTGGCGATAGTAAAAGTCCGCTGCACTGACAGCGCAAAGAATATAATATCTATTAAGTAATATTAAACAATGGCTTTACCGCTCTTAGCATGGCTCCTCATTGAATATTTTGGTTTTGTTTCATAATAAAAGTCCAAATAATGGATTATAGAACCATTTTTTACTTCTTCTATAGCTTTCGTGGCCGTGATTTGAAGTATCAAAATTAAACGATTGTAAACTATCAAGAACGTATTTAATATTTATAATTTTAAAATGATTTATGTATACTTTCATAATCTATAAATTTACCCATAAACGAGGAGGGGTTATGCGTAAATTTATAGTACCTACTGAGAATAATTAAAAGTACTATTTTTAAACATAAAGTAAAACAACAAATCTATATAAAGTACCTAGGTCGTTTAAAAAGCTATAAAACTATTTATATTTATTTTTTCTCCGACGTTTACATATAATTAATATAAATAATTAAATAGCATTAAGAATAGTTAAACTCACGCCACAATCGTGGCGGTAAGATCCGTTCTTAGAGAGTGGCTGGAGAGGCGTCATGGCGCCCTCACGTTTCGTCTGACGCAGGTGCTGACCGACCACGGTTGTTTCGGTCGGTACCTGTGTCGAATAGGCAAACAAGAGACGCCCGGTTGCTATCACTGCGGTGACTGCCACGTCGTTGTCGAAGACACGGCGTTGTACACATTGGTAGGTTGCCCTACTTGGGCCACGCCACGCCATGTCATGCACGCGGCAGTCGGTAGAGTCGTCCTCTCGCTCGAGGCTATGGTTCTGTCCATGGTTTCGAGCGAGAGGTCTTAGAATGCCGTCGCCTCCTTCTGTGAGGAGGTGATGTTAGTGAAGGAGGCGGCGGAGAGGGAGAGGGAACGGTCAATCCCTCTCCCTAACCGCAGAACCGGGCGCAGGAGGGCGCTGAACGACCTCCAGCCACCTTGAGTAGAAGCCTGCGGGTCGTGGACCTATTGGGGCCGTCCACCGCCCGATGAGCGCAGGTCCGAGTAGGCGGCGTTCGTGTTCCGCGCACGCCTCTCGATGTCGCAAGGGGGACTAGGTCCCCCGCTTTGTCTGTGTTAATATTGTGTGTTATATTCTGTATTAATTTGTGAATTTGTCCTGTATGTGTGATGGTTGTGTGGGACCCGCCACGTCCACCGGTGGGTCGAACCTTAGGCGGGGTCGCGATTCGAATGCGAGAGCGATCCGCGTGGCCTCGCCATAAAGGTGTGAGGAACACCGCGGTGGTTTTAGTTGGTTCAGCCCAAATCCATCTTAGGAGCTGGATCCCGACATATCCCCATCGCCCGCCCCAAAACCGGCGATGGGGAATGTGAATTGCACATTTCCCCGCGTAAAAAAAAAAGAAAACACTATTTTCCATAGAAACCACAGTAAAATCCATTTCATTCCAAAGTAATTATCAACCTACATTTTCCCCGTGTACATATAAATAGTTTTAAAAATTACTATTTTCTAGTACCTACAATACACAACAAAATCTCTATAAAGTAGAATAATTTCAATGCTTCGACGTTCCCGTGACCACAGAGCTGGTCTTTATTTCGCGGAAAGAATAAGCATTGCCATTCAACGTGGCAATGCTGCAAGTCTTCTGGGCACACTACAAGTAAACTGTGATGCGGAGGAATTCTATGACGCCTGTGAGATGGTTTTAGTTTTCTTTTTTATTTCTGTTCTATAATATTTTAGGTATAAGTTAGTTAAAAACCTAAAACCTAGTACAGGCGTCCAAAGTAATGTATCCTATTTTAAGTATTTTTAAGACCTATTGTTATTCATATTTGTGCCAACTTAAACTTAATAAACAATTATTATTATTATTATTAAATAATTGTGTAAATTAATTAAAGTTAATTTCAATGTAATGTATTTGCGTAAACGTAATACAGTATCAAAGATCGGTACCTATTTCTGAAAAAGAAGGCATCTCGTATCGACCAAATGATTTCGCATACCTACTTTAACCACAATCTCTATGCTTGCATTAATGCATATTATTTCTCGTCTGCTTTACTTCATTGGGTACACCTGTTTTATAAATAACGTAGCAAAGTTGACTCACTTGAATAACAGGAAAAACCACAACCAAGACGAGGGCTGCCGCATAAAAATATAGATTGTTTATTTGGCTCTTTTTTAAGATAATATTTCGAGACTGGTTAAATTTAGAATTATTTGAAAATTGTTTTTATCATGTTAATTTTAAATAAATAGTTGGGGTAAAATTAACCTGTGTTAGGAGCAACTCCATGAGGTGGCTAAACTGTTCGAGTTTATAATCGCGGAGCGCCTCGTCCAGCGTCTTTCTTCAGTGGGTCCGGATCTGGCGGACAACCAGTATGGTTTCCGCCGCGGGCGCTCAACAATCGATGCAGTTCTGCAAGTGAGGAGCCTGGCGGAGGACGCGGTGTCCCGGGGCGAGGTCGTCTTCGCGGTGTCTTTGGACATCGCGAATGCCTTCAATACCTTGCCCTGGAGTTGCATTAGGGAGGCACTCGTTTTCCATCGTGTGCCGACCTACCTCCGCCGCATAGTCGGGGCATATTTATCCGAGAGGGTAGTCGTTTACCCGGGTCACGACGGTTGGAGTCGGCGAGAGATGTCGTGCGGTGTTCCACAGGGATCGGTTCTGGGTCCGCTCCTGTGGAACATCGGTTACGACTGGGTGCTGCGAGGTGCGCTCCTCCGTGGTGTCGGCGTCATATGTTACGCCGACGACACGCTTGTCACGGCGAGGGGTAAGTCGCACCGGGCGGCGGCCATTCTGGCGACCGCTGGGGTCGCACAAGTCGTTGGTCGTATCCGGCGGTTGGGCCTCGAGGTGGCCCTGTCTAAATCCGAGGCTGTATGTTTTCACGGCCCTCGGAAGCGGCCACCTCCAGGGGCCCATATCATGGTAGGAGGGGTCCGCATCGGCGTCGAGTCAACCCTAAAGTATTTAGGTCTCTTGCTCGACAGCCGATGGGACTTTACAGCCCATTTTCGTCGTTTGGCCCCCATTCTTCGGGGCGCTGCAGGCGCGCTCTCGCGCCTGCTGCCCAACCTTGGGGGGCCAAGCACCTCCTGCCGGAGGCTCTACGAGGGGTCGTGCGGTCCATGGCCCTATATGGGGCCCCAGTGTGGGCCAACACAAACAACCTGACGGCCCGTAACATCACGGCGCTTCGTGCTCCACAGCGCGCCATGGCCGTCAGGTTGATTAGAGGTTACCGCACGATCTCGTTCGAGGCTGCGAGCCTCCTCGCCGGATCGATGCCATGGGACCTGGAAGCGGCGCTCCTGGCGTCGCTCTATCGTTGGCGCCAGGAGGCGCTAGCTCGGGGCGAGGGACCGGGTTTTGCCGCAATCAAGGCGGCAAGGTCCGAGCTCCGCCAGGTCCTAGTGGCTAATTGGAAGGAGCGACTTGTGCACCCTAGTGCCGGGCACGCCACAATCGTGGCGGTAAGTCCCGTGTTTGAGAGTGGCTGGAGAGGCGGCAATGCGCCCTCACCTTCCGGCTGACACAGGTTCTGACTGGCCACGGTTGTTTTGGCCGGTTCCTGTGTCGTATACGCCGGCAAGAGACGCCCGGTTGTCACCACTGCGGCGACTGCCGCGACGTTGTTGAGGACACGGCGCTGCACACTTTGGCGGTTTGCCCCGCCTGGGCATCGCAGCGCCGTGAGTTGATCGCGGCAGTCGGATCGGTTGCCCTCTCGCTCCCGGCCATAGTTCAGTCTATGGTCCGGAGTGAGAGGTCGTGGAACGCCGTCGCCTCCTTCTGCGAGGAAGTAATTTCCATCAAGGAGGCGGCGGAGCGGGAGAGGGAGCGTTTAAACCCTCTCCCCAACCGCAGAGCCGGGCGCCGGAGGGCGCGAGATGACCTCCAGCCACCCTGAGGTTTGACCTGGGGGTGGTGGGCTTTGTGGGCCTGCCCACCATCCGTTCAGCACCAGGTCCAAGAGGCGGCGTGCGTGTTCCCACGCGCGCCTCTGTTTCGAGTCCGTCTCCCCTCTAGGGGGGGGACAG
Organism: Catocala nupta; assembly: GCA_963675205.1. Lineage (NCBI taxonomy): Eukaryota > Metazoa > Arthropoda > Insecta > Lepidoptera > Erebidae > Catocala > Catocala nupta. The sequence goes on along the minus strand of OY776102.1, from coordinate 18,354,115 downwards.
TAGGGTATATTATAGAAGTGAGTCCTTTGGGTAGGTCTCTTCGCGTAGTGGCCTGCCGTTTTACACGGCGGGCCGTAACCTCGGCGGGGTCGCGACCGCATGCGAAAGCGATTCGCGCGGCCCCGTCGATAGTGGTTTTGTCGAGGAACACCGTGGTAGGTTTAGTCGGTATTCCGGGAGGTACATTATCTTTTCAACATCTTTCTTTTACCCCGGCGAGTCCGACATAATCCCTCCGCCCGCCCCCGCGGAGGGATATGCGTCACTGCATTCCCCCACGTAAAAAAAAAAAAAAAAAAACGGAGCAACTCCATGCGAATTTTAAGAGCCGATACAGAGTACTCCATTACTAAAAATGTTCATTCCGTTTAAATATACAGGGTGTCCGGTAATTAATGGATAACCTGGAAATGTCTTATAGTGAAACTGATGGCCGTTCAGTAAAAATATGAAAAAAAATCTATCCTAACTGCTACCTGAGATGTTTTTTTTTTATTACCATGTATAACTTTCTTGTATATTACGACCAGAAATGAATGAAATCCATCGGTTTTTTGTTGTTTTATTATTAAACACTAATTATGCTAATAGATAGACAGTCAAAAGTATGCTATGCTAATAATAGCTTGCACTTTTTAATATATTATATATATATATTTTTTATAATTTTTATTTCATTTTTCTGAACGGCCTTCAATTCTACTATAAGACATTTCAAGGTTATCCATTAATTACCGGACACCCTGTATACTAATATTATAAAGCTTGTTTGTTTGGTTGAACGCGCTAATCTCAGGAACTATTGGTACGAATTAAAAAATCTTTAAGTATTGGATAGCCCATCCATTCAGGCAGGCTATAAGCTATATAACATCACGCTACGACCAATAGGAGCGGCGCATCAATGGAAAATGTTGCAACAACGGGGAAAATTATCTTATATGAAGCAGATGAAGTTGCGCGGGTAAGCTAGTTTCAACATATTGGCGCTGACAGAAGTGAGACCGTGAGTTAGTATACTTAGAATATATCATATTAGCGCAAAACAGCATTATCTTATCTTATCTTATCTTATGTGTGGGGGCCAGTCAGTACAGACCGGCGACACTTCGACCCATTGGGATCTTTTGTGTCGGCCCCAAGATTTATTTGTAAGACCGATTTGTTATTAAATCTTAAATCCAACATAATTTTTTTTTTTTTATTAAATCTACCTACAAAAGACGGCATGCATTTTTATTGAACACTTCCTACTCCATTCACAAAGTATTTTATTTGTTTAAATAAAATATAAAATATTTACAATCACAAAAATAGATAGAAAATCAAAGTAGGCAGATTTAATTAAAATGCTGTAGGTGGGCAGCCCTATCGCATGTTTACGTACCGCACGGCTGTAGGCATTTATTTCAAGGATACGGCCGAGTTACAATACTATACTGTGGTGGTGGTGACGCGGACGCGGTGGTGAACGTGACTGCTGCGCATGAGTTCTTGGGTCTAATTCACGGATTTGGCAAAGTGGTATTAGGTTTATGTGTCAAGGAATTCTCAGTAGAATCACTGAGTCTGAAACTGTCTCCAAGAAATGGCAATAGGTTCGCCCCCTAATACGTGGGCTTTAAAACTATCGCAGGCGAAATGTGTGTGTAATACAGCTTTGCCTTACTCTATAGGAAATATTATACTCCATTTGGTTAGGTATTTAACTAAAGGTACCTAAACAATCTTGATGTGTTTCTTTATCTAAAAACTCAGTTTAAAAATAAAATGCTGCTAAAGATCAATGTAAATACAACAATAACGATTACTAAATCAATTGAACCGTTAGTTTAAGCAGTAAGTAGTTTATTTGTTTAATATGTTTGTGTAAAAAGTTACATCAAGATTGTTTAGGTATCTTTAGTTACGTACCTAACCAAATGGAGTATAGCTGTATAGGTATCACACCGACATTTCGCGGGTCCGGCCGTTAAGGTCCCATTACCGGAATGGGACCCTAACGGCCGGTTTTCAACAGTATTAGCTCAAGTGTCTTCTCCAGTTGTTTTACAATGGGAGCGTCTCGGCTGGGGGATGCGAACTTTCATGATCTTCGAGAAGTTAAGGCGTGAAAGCGTAACAAACAAGCAAACAAACGATGTCACATTCACAATTATAATATTAGTTAGGATATGCTTCATCATAATTAAATATCTATTACATACATTTTCGTGAGAGTATTCGTAAGACAATCTACGAAAAATAAAGCTTGGTGTATAAAGGTGGATTTTTTGGATTCAGCTTATATGTGGATCATCCATTTTAGTCTGACGTCGCGCTAACGCCATCTATGGCGTATACAATGTATTTGTTTTATTTTTATATTATTACAATTACTCATACGCCCCGCCTGATGGCGGTTACAGTTGCCTAAGGACGCCTGACGCTTGTAACAGATTTTTCCTTATAAGTAGGTTCTTGTTAAGGCAAAACGAACGGGTTGGGAGCCTTCTGCGCTCTCCCACAGTCCGCGTAAAGTTGTAAAGGCCATCTGAGGCCAACAACTAAAACAAAAACAATAAAAAAGGCGAAGCGAGAGAGAGCTTATTCTCTTAGCAGTATTATCTTAATATTGTCTTCTGTTTACGCGAATGTTATTTATTGAATCTTAATAAGACCATTGAAGATTAATTATCTTGGTAAGACCGTTAAGTGACTCCTGATACCTTTTTGTTAAAATATGGGAAACATTAACATAATAATATTCTATCACATACACACAACACCATCTAGCCCAAACTAAGCAGAGCTTGTACTACGGGTACTAGACAATGGATAAACATACATATATACTTTTCTTTTTTGTAATACATACATATTATACGTAGAAACACCCAGACCAAGACAAACATGCCTGTTCATGCACACAAATGTTTGACTTGTGCGGGTACACCTCGACCTCAGGCGTGGTAGTCGATTACACTAACCACTACGCCGTCGAGGCCGCCGATTCGACGTTTTGTCTGTCAGAATATAGACGATAGCTTTCTCATATTTCATAATTTCGTTTATATGATGATTGATCCGCTCCCGTGGCTTGTAGCGTGATGTTATAATTATGCATAATATGTAACTCCTAGTTAAAGTAGCTTTCTGGTGGAGAAATAATGATTGAAGTCGGTACAGCAGTTTTAGAGTATATCGATGACAAATATAACAAAATGTCCTCTTTATATCATAAGTATAGATAATAATTAAAAATAATTGTGTCTCGTGGATCTGCATTGATCGTGATTCTGCATACAATGGCTTAGATAAGATATTTTAGAAACGGTGGTATACAGGGTGTCCGGTAATTAATGGATAACCTGGAAATGTCTTATAGTGGAACTGATGGCCGTTCAGAAAAAAATATGAATAAAAATCTATCCTAACTACCTGAGATATGTGTTTTTTTTTTAATTACCATGTATAACTTTCTTGTATACTACGACCATAAATGAATGAAATCCATCGGTTTTTTGTTGTTTTATTATCAAACACTAATTATGCTAATAGATAGACAGTCAAAAGTATGCTATGCTAATATAGCTTGCACTTTTTAATATATAGGAATATGTATTTTTTTATTTTTTTCGTTTTTTCTGAACGGTCTTCAGTTCTACTATAAGTCATTTCAAGGTTATACATTAATTACCGGACACCCTGTATAAAAAACCAGCTGACGTCCGCGGCTAAGCTTGCGTTGCTTAAATTTTTATCCCTCGGGAACAGAGCTTTTTTCTTATCCCTAATAACATGTATGCGAAATTTCATGATGATCGATCGAGTAATTAAGGCGTGTAAGCGTAACAAATAAACAATCATACATTCGAATTTATAATATTAGTTAGCATATTTCCAAGATAAGTTGGTAGCTATTCGTCTATTGAATTCACTGGTAATGAAATAAAGGCGCCAAAGGTCACTTAGTGGCCTTCTGTTGTATCAGGGTAGAGTTATCATGCGCGCGTTGGCGATAGTAAAAGTCCGCTGCACTGACAGCGCAAAGAATATAATATCTATTAAGTAATATTAAACAATGGCTTTACCGCTCTTAGCATGGCTCCTCATTGAATATTTTGGTTTTGTTTCATAATAAAAGTCCAAATAATGGATTATAGAACCATTTTTTACTTCTTCTATAGCTTTCGTGGCCGTGATTTGAAGTATCAAAATTAAACGATTGTAAACTATCAAGAACGTATTTAATATTTATAATTTTAAAATGATTTATGTATACTTTCATAATCTATAAATTTACCCATAAACGAGGAGGGGTTATGCGTAAATTTATAGTACCTACTGAGAATAATTAAAAGTACTATTTTTAAATATAAAGTAAAACAACAAATCTATATAAAGTACCTAGGTCGTTTAAAAAGCTATAAAACTATTTATATTTATTTTTTCTCCGACGTTTACATATAATTAATATAAATAATTAAATAGCATTAAGAATAGTTAAACTCACGCCACAATCGTGGCGGTAAGATCCGTTCTTAGAGAGTGGCTGGAGAGGCGTCATGGCGCCCTCACGTTTCGTCTGACGCAGGTGCTGACCGACCACGGTTGTTTCGGTCGGTACCTGTGTCGAATAGGCAAACAAGAGACGCCCGGTTGCTATCACTGCGGTGACTGCCACGTCGTTGTCGAAGACACGGCGTTGTACACATTGGTAGGTTGCCCTACTTGGGCCACGCCACGCCATGTCATGCACGCGGCAGTCGGTAGAGTCGTCCTCTCGCTCGAGGCTATGGTTCTGTCCATGGTTTCGAGCGAGAGGTCTTAGAATGCCGTCGCCTCCTTCTGTGAGGAGGTGATGTTAGTGAAGGAGGCGGCGGAGAGGGAGAGGGAACGGTCAATCCCTCTCCCTAACCGCAGAACCGGGCGCAGGAGGGCGCTGAACGACCTCCAGCCACCTTGAGTAGAAGCCTGCGGGTCGTGGACCTATTGGGGCCGTCCACCGCCCGATGAGCGCAGGTCCGAGTAGGCGGCGTTCGTGTTCCGCGCACGCCTCTCGATGTCGCAAGGGGGACTAGGTCCCCCGCTTTGTCTGTGTTAATATTGTGTGTTATATTCTGTATTAATTTGTGAATTTGTCCTGTATGTGTGATGGTTGTGTGGGACCCGCCACGTCCACCGGTGGGTCGAACCTTAGGCGGGGTCGCGATTCGAATGCGAGAGCGATCCGCGTGGCCTCGCCATAAAGGTGTGAGGAACACCGCGGTGGTTTTAGTTGGTTCAGCCCAAATCCATCTTAGGAGCTGGATCCCGACATATCCCCATCGCCCGCCCCAAAACCGGCGATGGGGAATGTGAATTGCACATTTCCCCGCGTAAAAAAAAAAGAAAACACTATTTTCCATAGAAACCACAGTAAAATCCATTTCATTCCAAAGTAATTATCAACCTACATTTTCCCCGTGTACATATAAATAGTTTTAAAAATTACTATTTTCTAGTACCTACAATACACAACAAAATCTCTATAAAGTAGAATAATTTCAATGCTTCGACGTTCCCGTGACCACAGAGCTGGTCTTTATTTCGCGGAAAGAATAAGCATTGCCATTCAACGTGGCAATGCTGCAAGTCTTCTGGGCACACTACAAGTAAACTGTGATGCGGAGGAATTCTATGACGCCTGTGAGATGGTTTTAGTTTTCTTTTTTATTTCTGTTCTATAATATTTTAGGTATAAGTTAGTTAAAAACCTAAAACCTAGTACAGGCGTCCAAAGTAATGTATCCTATTTTAAGTATTTTTAAGACCTATTGTTATTCATATTTGTGCCAACTTAAACTTAATAAACAATTATTATTATTATTATTAAATAATTGTGTAAATTAATTAAAGTTAATTTCAATGTAATGTATTTGCGTAAACGTAATACAGTATCAAAGATCGGTACCTATTTCTGAAAAAGAAGGCATCTCGTATCGACCAAATGATTTCGCATACCTACTTTAACCACAATCTCTATGCTTGCATTAATGCATATTATTTCTCGTCTGCTTTACTTCATTGGGTACACCTGTTTTATAAATAACGTAGCAAAGTTGACTCACTTGAATAACAGGAAAAACCACAACCAAGACGAGGGCTGCCGCATAAAAATATAGATTGTTTATTTGGCTCTTTTTTAAGATAATATTTCGAGACTGGTTAAATTTAGAATTATTTGAAAATTGTTTTTATCATGTTAATTTTAAATAAATAGTTGGGGTAAAATTAACCTGTGTTAGGAGCAACTCCATGAGGTGGCTAAACTGTTCGAGTTTATAATCGCGGAGCGCCTCGTCCAGCGTCTTTCTTCAGTGGGTCCGGATCTGGCGGACAACCAGTATGGTTTCCGCCGCGGGCGCTCAACAATCGATGCAGTTCTGCAAGTGAGGAGCCTGGCGGAGGACGCGGTGTCCCGGGGCGAGGTCGTCTTCGCGGTGTCTTTGGACATCGCGAATGCCTTCAATACCTTGCCCTGGAGTTGCATTAGGGAGGCACTCGTTTTCCATCGTGTGCCGACCTACCTCCGCCGCATAGTCGGGGCATATTTATCCGAGAGGGTAGTCGTTTACCCGGGTCACGACGGTTGGAGTCGGCGAGAGATGTCGTGCGGTGTTCCACAGGGATCGGTTCTGGGTCCGCTCCTGTGGAACATCGGTTACGACTGGGTGCTGCGAGGTGCGCTCCTCCGTGGTGTCGGCGTCATATGTTACGCCGACGACACGCTTGTCACGGCGAGGGGTAAGTCGCACCGGGCGGCGGCCATTCTGGCGACCGCTGGGGTCGCACAAGTCGTTGGTCGTATCCGGCGGTTGGGCCTCGAGGTGGCCCTGTCTAAATCCGAGGCTGTATGTTTTCACGGCCCTCGGAAGCGGCCACCTCCAGGGGCCCATATCATGGTAGGAGGGGTCCGCATCGGCGTCGAGTCAACCCTAAAGTATTTAGGTCTCTTGCTCGACAGCCGATGGGACTTTACAGCCCATTTTCGTCGTTTGGCCCCCATTCTTCGGGGCGCTGCAGGCGCGCTCTCGCGCCTGCTGCCCAACCTTGGGGGGCCAAGCACCTCCTGCCGGAGGCTCTACGAGGGGTCGTGCGGTCCATGGCCCTATATGGGGCCCCAGTGTGGGCCAACACAAACAACCTGACGGCCCGTAACATCACGGCGCTTCGTGCTCCACAGCGCGCCATGGCCGTCAGGTTGATTAGAGGTTACCGCACGATCTCGTTCGAGGCTGCGAGCCTCCTCGCCGGATCGATGCCATGGGACCTGGAAGCGGCGCTCCTGGCGTCGCTCTATCGTTGGCGCCAGGAGGCGCTAGCTCGGGGCGAGGGACCGGGTTTTGCCGCAATCAAGGCGGCAAGGTCCGAGCTCCGCCAGGTCCTAGTGGCTAATTGGAAGGAGCGACTTGTGCACCCTAGTGCCGGGCACGCCACAATCGTGGCGGTAAGTCCCGTGTTTGAGAGTGGCTGGAGAGGCGGCAATGCGCCCTCACCTTCCGGCTGACACAGGTTCTGACTGGCCACGGTTGTTTTGGCCGGTTCCTGTGTCGTATACGCCGGCAAGAGACGCCCGGTTGTCACCACTGCGGCGACTGCCGCGACGTTGTTGAGGACACGGCGCTGCACACTTTGGCGGTTTGCCCCGCCTGGGCATCGCAGCGCCGTGAGTTGATCGCGGCAGTCGGATCGGTTGCCCTCTCGCTCCCGGCCATAGTTCAGTCTATGGTCCGGAGTGAGAGGTCGTGGAACGCCGTCGCCTCCTTCTGCGAGGAAGTAATTTCCATCAAGGAGGCGGCGGAGCGGGAGAGGGAGCGTTTAAACCCTCTCCCCAACCGCAGAGCCGGGCGCCGGAGGGCGCGAGATGACCTCCAGCCACCCTGAGGTTTGACCTGGGGGTGGTGGGCTTTGTGGGCCTGCCCACCATCCGTTCAGCACCAGGTCCAAGAGGCGGCGTGCGTGTTCCCACGCGCGCCTCTGTTTCGAGTCCGTCTCCCCTCTAGGGGGGGGACAGTAGGGTATATTATAGAAGTGAGTCCTTTGGGTAGGTCTCTTCGCGTAGTGGCCTGCCGTTTTACACGGCGGGCCGTAACCTCGGCGGGCTCGCGACCGCATGCGAAAGCGATTCGCGCGGCCCCGTCGATAGTGGTTTTGTCGAGGAACACCGTGGTAGGTTTAGTCGGTATTCCGGGAGGTACATTATCTTTTCAACATCTTTCTTTTACCCCGGCGAGTCCGACATAATCCCTCCGCCCGCCCCCGCGGAGGGATATGCGTCACTGCATTCCCCCACGTAAAAAAAAAAAAAAAAAAAACGTAGCAACTCCATGCGAATTTTAAGAGCCGATACAGAGTACTCCATTACTAAAAATGTTCATTCCGTTTAAATATACAGGGTGTCCGGTAATTAATGGATAACCTGGAAATGTCTTATAGTGAAACTGATGGCCGTTCAGTAAAAATATGAAAAAAAATCTATCCTAACTGCTACCTGAGATGTTTTTTTTTTATTACCATGTATAACTTTCTTGTATATTACGACCAGAAATGAATGAAATCCATCGGTTTTTTGTTGTTTTATTATTAAACACTAATTATGCTAATAGATAGACAGTCAAAAGTATGCTATGCTAATAATAGCTTGCACTTTTTAATATATTATATATATATATTTTTTATAATTTTTATTTCATTTTTCTGAACGGCCTTCAATTCTACTATAAGACATTTCAAGGTTATCCATTAATTACCGGACACCCTGTATACTAATATTATAAAGCTTGTTTGTTTGGTTGAACGCGCTAATCTCAGGAACTATTGGTACGAATTAAAAAATCTTTAAGTATTGGATAGCCCATCCATTCAGGCAGGCTATAAGCTATATAACATCACGCTACGACCAATAGGAGCGGCGCATCAATGGAAAATGTTGCAACAACGGGGAAAATTATCTTATATGAAGCAGATGAAGTTGCGCGGGTAAGCTAGTTTCAACATATTGGCGCTGACAGAAGTGAGACCGTGAGTTAGTATACTTAGAATATATCATATTAGCGCAAAACAGCATTATCTTATCTTATCTTATGTGTGGGGGCCAGTCAGTACAGACCGGCGACACTTCGACCCATTGGGATCTTTTGTGTCGGCCCCAAGATTTATCCCATAGCTATCTCCCTATGAATGTAATGCATCAGTCGTAGCGTACACTTCAGAGGGAGAAGCCTGAAGTCCTCAGGGTTTGGATATGCCAATCCCATCAGACCCATCCTCAATCCAGCCAACGCATCATCAGTTAATGCTGTTTTCCACTAACGTATAGGTAATGCCTGTACGTTAGTGGAAAACAGCATTAACTTAATCATGTATTTTTTTATAATAAACTTTTCACTAATATCATACTAGTTTTCCCCCGCGGTTTCACTCGCGTAAGTCACGTTCCCTTGGTAATACCGGAATAAAAAGTAGCCTATGTGTGAATCCAGCTCCAGTCCAGTCTCCAGCTATCTACGTACCAAGTTTTATCGCAATCGGTCTAGTAGTTTTTGCGTGTAAGAGTAACAAACATCCATATATCCATACATCCAAACAAACTTTCGCGTTTATAATATAAGTTAGAATTCTGATAAGACACATATCATCTACAAACAACGACCATTTGCTAGGCCAGTCCGAGCGTTAGCTGAATGGTTAATAAAAAGTGGGGATATAGTGGAAACAGCTCGCTATTTCCCTCGGACAAGTGCATTTAAATAACGGTTACGTCACAGTTTGTATCGTGCATCCTTTTTTTGTCATTTGATAACTAACCCTGCTATCAAATTCGAAACGCTTGTAAGTATCTTATTTACAATAGATTTCAAAATTCTTTGTATTTGAGAGTTTAGGTACCTAATGTAAATATTTATATATACTATTTAAATATAAATTGTGAGTATTATCACAATTTATATTTAAAATTTGGAGTCATCAGCGAAACTGATGAGTGATGCACTGATGACTCACAATTTTTAAAATGACTGATGAGTCATTTCATCGCCTAGTACTGTGTTGATTAACAAAGACTTGTCTCTGCAGCAGTGTTTTATGGGTCTTATTTTATGATGAAGCACACATAAAGTAATATTTAATATGGTTAATGAGGAATTCTTGTATACGCATATTACACGCTTGTCAAATTGAAGTAACGGCTGTTTTCTAATGGTAATTAATTGTTTACTTCATTGTAATTAGTAGTGCTGTTTGGTTCAGTAATTGCTTGATTTATATTCAGTACACGCCACATTTTATTTTTATTGACTGATATTGCTTTCAATAGTCGATAGTATTCAATTGCCTTCAAATGTTATAAATAGAAGAAATATCTAATAACACAACATTGGAATTAAATATCTTTTATATTTTTTTTATAATATTCATTATTTGCATGTTACTAATATGATAAGTAGCAGCGATAGCTCAGTGGAGAGACCAACAGACTGCAATGCAGAGGGTCTCGGGTTCGAACCCACGTCGCGCACCTCTAACTTTCGGAAGTTATATGACTTTACGAAATGATGTGCGTATTGATTGACAATTATCGCCTGCTCCGTGCCTCGGAGAGCACGTTAAGCCGTCGGTCCTGGCTGCCATGAACATCTATGGCAGTCGTTATTGGGAAGTCAGTGCCCTATAATATCCTGACACTAGTCTAGCCTCAGGGTATCGTTAGCTTTCGGGTTGCGGAGGTCAGGTGGCAGCCGCTCCGTGTAAAAACTGATATCCAGCCAAATCCGGTTAGACCAGTAATCCGACCCCAAGTGACTTGGGAATAATAAAGGCTAGGGAGATGGACTAATATGATAACTGTTTTGGATATGTAAATTAATTTTAAGACCTAACTGTACCTATCATCAATTTTTGGCAAATAAATAAATTCTAATTCTAATGGAAATAAAGCTTTCTAAGTAGCAGATAGCAGATTTTCTATCACGTAAAGAAAGGTACGCCTGATTTTAAAACCTTCGATCGGCAAATAGATACACTAAAGGCCTGTTCCACCACCTCCAAATAGCATTTATCTATAAGATAAAAGTCTCGCCATCTCTCTTTTTAAACCTAACAAGAGTGAGACAGCATCCAATTTATCTTTCGGGTAACTTTTACTTAATAGTTGTGAGACTGGCCATAGAAGTGTCAACCAACCGTCACTGCACTAATATCATGAGTCTTTCTGACGACAGTACAACGACACCTTATTGAGCTTTGAACGCATTACTCACACTTACAACAGAAAAACTACACAAGATTAATTGGCTGCTTATCTGAGATGTGACTAACCATATTTATCTGTACCTTAATGGAAAATATTAAACGTCACTTATTTATGACGTAGTGCCAATCATCGCAATAAAGGTTGCTCTTATTAGAGATTCCATCTACTTAGTCTTATATAATATCAGCCCTGTATTAAACTGTCCCACTGCTACTCGGGTTGCAAAAGGGTTAGGCCATAGTCCACCACGCTGGCCTAGTGCGGGTTGACAGACTTCACATATCTTCGAGGACATTATGGAGAACTCTCAGACATGCAGATTTCCTCGCGATGTTTTCCTTCAGCGTTAAAGCGAACGATAGTTAACTTTTTGACGAAACCTTTATTCTCGATCTGGTCTTATTGTAATAAATATCACAAAAGGTATTCTTCTAAATTAAAATAATTTGGTGTAGATACGAGCTTCTCGGCCATAGCAAGGTATTTCACGACGCTCACACATATTTTATTCGAAATAAAGGGATAACAAAATTTCTTCGCCACGTCAGTCCCAGATGCCACTTCTCTATGGCTTGCGTTTAAAGACAACACCAGTCTACAACTGGACCCTGGAGGTGTTTTCAGGTTATGCCTTATAAAAGGCAGACGCTGAGATGAGATCTGACCGTTAGTAGAAAGAGGTCGCTTTGTCATAATTCTACATTTTTGACTAAACGGTATTATGTCTGAAACTAATATCTATTGTTTTAAAAATAGAAGCTGATGACGTCACAAGTTAGTAGACCTTAATTTATTTAAAATTATTATTTCACAATATTTCATTTTAGTATAAATTATTTTCGTTTTCACAGTCCATGATATGGACGTCACTTTAGTCAGTTTTTGAAGAAAAATCCGTACCATCATATTATACGAATAAAATCGTTGAAAATAAGCCAATATTTAGGTGTTGCACCGATTGCGAAACAATTTGTCACCAGGCTTGTTACTCAGCTGTGATACTTGATTAGGTGCAGATATTCCCATAGCTCTGTTCAATATTAGAGCATGAGTATCGCCCTAATTAATATTGTGCCGGAATATAAAGTAACTAGATGGCGCTGTTATACGTTTTGACGTTTATTAGACTAACTAAACATACACTGATGGACTCATAAACTGCATCAATGTTCAAGACGCCTTTGAAATAAACATTTTAACCAAGTATTCAAACTTTTTATACAAATTTAAATCGAAACCTATAGTTTGGTTCGTTAACTTCATAACAGCGTAGTATCATATCCTTAAGTGTATGTTTGTATACTGGAAAGGACTATTAATTTTTTTTTAACAAATACTATAAATGTAGGTAACGAAAATTGGTTTTGGTTGGGTTATTGCAAAATTGGTTTTTACAATTAAAAAAAAGTTGAAGCACTGGTTTTTCTTTTAATAAGATGTATTGCCTCCACGTGCCCTTATTACAGATTCTAATCGGTTCCGCGTAGATCTGATTAGGGTTATTAAACGGTCTTGCGGAATATTGTTCCATTCTTGTGAAATCGCTGTTCTTAGTGCTGCCACTGTTGTGGGCATAGGATTTCTCGCATATAATACAGCTTTTTTTAAACTGTCCCAAACATGCTTAATGGGATTAAGATCCGGGCTGCGTGCTGGCCAATTTATGGTACGTATCCCAACCTCTTCGCAATTTTGTCGAACTTGTGCAGCGGCGTGAGGTCGGGCAATATCTTGAATTAGAGTAAAATTTTCGCCTATTAATCCCATGTAAGGTACCACGTTTGAGCTTCTAAAACCTCTGTTATAATGCGTTGTGCTGTCAAACCGGGCTTCAGTTCCGTTCGCCCGATCATCGAAATGCCACCCTACACCATACACGAACCGCCTCCAAAAGGAACACGTTCCTCAATGCAACTTTGAGCATATCTCTTCCCACGTCGACGATAGACTCTTCTGCGACCGTCTGCACCATGTAAACATGTCCTACACTCATCGGTGAACAACATGGAGGCCCATTGCTCTTCAGTCCAATTAAGATGTTCACGCGCAAATTTTAAACGAGCTTGTCTGTGAGCTGCAGTCAGCTTTGGACCATTTGCTGGTCTAAAAGCGGTGACTGCCGCTTCTTTAAGCCTCCTTATTATTGTTCGTGCACTCACGTTTACTCCACGCACTTCATTCAACTCTGTTTTGATGTTTACTGACGCGAGGAAACGATTTCGTAGGGAAGTTGAAACAATAAATCGGTCGTCACGACGGACGGGTGGTTGCTCGAATTCTGACGGTACCGGGTCTCCTTTTGTAAGAACCTGTCTGTAATAAATAACACATGAATTTGAGACTATGCGTTTTATTTGCCCGGCTATAATTTTATCTTTTACTGCAGTTGTTTTTTTAACTTTGTTTTTTTATTATGATTAATTTTCTTTAATTAAGTCTCGACATTTTAATTTCGTTTGATCTAAAAAGTTTGCATGCTCATCAAAAATATTAATTCGGAAGTAATCCTGAACTTTGATGCAGTTTATGAGTCCGTCAGTGTATACTATAGTAAATATATATACATAATAACCCACACTAGCTGTGTCGATATCAGTGACAACGCTAATAAATATTTAAATAGATACTTCTTTTGATCAAGAAACTCTTTTGTTCAAAGTATTTTAATTTCATTATGACTGGTTCAAAAGGTGTTGGGCAAAATTACATTAAAAGCTGAGCACTTTTATGGAAGCTAACGTTACTCCGATGTATGGATATTTGTTTATTTGGCATGCTCTCCCTATTTTTGTTTAACTAATTATGTAATTTATTATTATTAATAACGCTTTGAAAATTTTTAACAAATAAGGTTTATGATTTTGTAATAGTGAGAATGACAAAGATTAAAAAATAGTGGCTTAGAGTATATTTTCTTGCCACAGTAACAGCTATTAATTTATTTATTTGCATCAAATGTGGTATAAGTCATTCAAGAGTTTCTGATATCAAGTAAACATTTTTTAAAATTAGATATAACTTCATTAAAAATATCTAGGTATGATAACTCCAATAACTTGTCTACATAATATTTCATTATTTCAAATATGTCGTCATGCGCGTGCAGTAAATGACCTTATTTCTCTTTAATAATTATGTATGAGAGATAAGTCAAAGATGTAGGTACTGAGCTGTCGTCACGTGCATGTATTATCAATTGGACAAGCAGTCACATTTTAAAAGGAGCTAAAGATAAGCGATGCTGTGAATCAATCTCTTGGGAAACGCACGGTCAAGCGCCTGATACAATGCTTTATTCATTGAGTTATATGCATGACTGCACGTTTGGTGCATTGACTGATCGTTTTGCCGCTATCAAGGTAGTAAGTGGTGACTGCCTACCGTAGTAAAATGTGACTATTATACATGAGGTCACGGTTTCAAATTCGGTGTCAGATCATAAGGCTAACAAAAAGTAATTGGATTTTTGTGTCAAGGAATTCTTAATTGAAGCCTGTAAGGAAGTTGGCGATGTTGCACAGCCCAATTAGTGTTGGATCGCCATCCCATTGGATTGTGAGAATGAAAGAATAAAGTGTGCACTTATGTTTGCGCACACCCTTGTGTACTATAATATCGCCTGCGCATAATATGGTTAGTCTCCTTTGAGATAGGACATTAATCATTATCACCATAACGCTCTTTTAGCATTTTGAGACTTTAAAAGTTATATAATATCTTCTTTATTTGATGCACCACAATATACACAAGATATGTAATTTTCCATTAATGGAGTTTGAAAATTTACACCATACAATTTTGTAACTAATAAGTCTAATAACTGTAGATACTTGTGCTGCAAATTTAATAAATAATTATTATTGTGCAATAGGTAACAGAAATAGCTATCATTCGAAAAATTGTGCTTTGACTATTTTACAATGGATTTTGTTGAACCGATTTTCTTCTGCGAACAATAAAAAAACGGCCGTATTAGTCGTGCGTCTTTCCGTTTCATGCGCTAGTAACATGTCTGTTTCTTTTCTGTACATAATATCATTGGGCTAATCCGAAACGTATTTTAATACGATACTCGTTGTGGTAAGCATATTCTTATAAGTTATGAGTCAGCCATAGTGGAGACACTGGCGTTTGCATGCATGGAAGTGCAAATAAACTAACAAAAAATGTACTTATCTATAGTATAGGTCGTCTAAAACCACAAACCAAACGCTTAGCACTTACTTATTATTCTCACTTACTTATTAGGTACAGTCTGATAATAAAATCAAGATTTTATTCTGGTAATAACTTGAGTGTAATCTCATCATACAAGAGTACGTGTTTACCTTAAACGAATCTCAACTGTACGACCTCTGTCAAACCAGTTTGCGCCAACCCTGTGTAGACAGGTATATATATAGGTATATAGTATAAGCTGACTGCGTTGGCGTATGGGGAAAACCAAGTTTTGTTATTCGAAGTGTTATTCCGCAATTCTAAACGTTATTACATGAGTAACTTGGGTTATTTTGCTTTGAACTTGTTACATTCGTGATCGAATGCCCGAGCGGTCACCACAAATTGATAATTTAATGTGTAGGTAAATATAGAACGGTTTGTTGAGTTAATTAGAAATAATTATTTATTATTGTTGACGTTAAGTAACGGAAAAAAAACAAATGTGTAGTTTTTGATAATGTTGTCGCTATATTTATCGGCTGTAGTATTATTTTTAAAACAAACAATGATGCAATTCATATTCTTTCTGATGTCGTTAAGCGCCATCTAGCCATCTTATTTCATAACATTTGATATTTAATCTATTTACCTGATAATATATTAGTGCCGATAGATGGTGTTGTAAAATATCAAGTACCTCAACATATAAAACGAAATTAATTGCTGTTTTGAAGGCATAAAAGTTAAGTACTATTATAATTATTATTCTAAGTATTACGTAGTCTAGATCAGTCTGCGCCAAACAGCATTACGTAGTACGATGAGTCGTATCAATATTATTACTATGGCAGCTAGATTTAGATCTATCCTAGAAGTCAGTAAACAATAATCAAAAGTCTTGGCAATGATTGCTGATAGGCTTGATTCTGTTTACATGAATCATTGCTCCTGGATTCATAAAGAGAGAAACCAGCGGCAAATTTAATGATTACTTTCTTAACTTTTAAGTATACTAACATCAGTTTATAAGAATAATAATAATAATATAATATTCTATCACATACACACAACACCATCTAGCCCAAACTAAGCAGAACTTGTACTATGTGTACTAGACAATGGATAAACATACATAATATAATACTTTTTTTTGTAAATACATACACATTATACATAGAAACACATCAAGACAAACATCCATGTTCATGCACACAAATGTTTGACTTGTGCGGGAATCGAACTTGCAACCTCAGCCGTCGCAGTCGGTTACACTAACCACTACGCCGTCGAGGCCGCCAATTAATGTAACTAACATTTTTGTATGGGTTTACGTTGCCTAAACAAAGAAATTATTATTATAAGCTAATCTATTGGATCGCGGTGGCACACCCCTTTTAATAATGTCCGGTATTCTAAGACTACATGTACTCTATGTATATTCGACATAAGTAAATCATCTGTGTAAGTATGTATCTCTGAATAATCGTCATAAAAACCTAACCCGTAGGTATAATAACTGAAATGAATAACCTAAGATATTGGCTTTACCAACACAGATATTTCCTTATTTATAGAAGAATAAATTGTATCTATTTTAATGATGGAATTATATACTCATTGTTATACTCTTCTTACAGTAATCTGACACTATAAACTAGGTGAAATTTCATGGGAAATTCTCGTCGCAAGATGAGATTCTCAACTGGGAAAGCACTACTCTCTTATAGGAAAACGGCGATAGAACATAATTTTTTTTTATACAACTACTTATAGTGGCAAACAAGCATACGGCCCACCTGATAGTAAGTGGTCACCGTAGCGGGTTGTTCCGGATTCATCCGATGACGTTTCATCCTACGCTGTTTTTTCCTATTTTTTTTGTTTCCCAATAAAAATGCTTTATGCACTGTTCGCCGGCTAGGGGACGGCACCGGCGGGGTGTGTGAGACTCCCAGCATGAAGTGCTGGTATACCCACTAAAAAACCTGGGGTGTTCCCTCTCTCACTCAATGAGGGAGACCAGTTGGGAGCTTTTAAAAGATTCATCCATAGCAGGCCCCCTCGTGTGAGTGCGGGCCGGGTCGAACCCGACCACCTTTCGTCCCCAAGGAAGTCGTGACAGTCTCGTAGAAGGACCTCATTGCGTCCCAGCACCTGTCGTCGCCGACCATCTTGGATACAACGGTCGCCAACGAGAGGTCGGGGCCTGTCATGGCTACCAGGGCACAGCGCACCGCGGCCCACGCCGGGCACTCCTGATTGATTCATCCTATAAGTATTTCTAGCTCAACCGATTACGAAATCACCTACAGGCATTGTTTTGACGGCCTGAACAAAAAAAAATACTGCTTTCGTAATCTATACATAAAAATAAATAAAATTGAAGTGTCCGTTTGTAATGTCAAACTAACAGCTTTTTAGGAGGAGGAGTAATGTTTTTCGAGCGTATGTATAAATGTAAGTATGTATTTAAGCATGTATGTGTATATGTATGCCCATTTCTTTGGCACGCCCTACAGCCCAAACGGCTGGACGGCTTTTGACATATGAGGTGTCCTTGAATCCATCACAATTGTGGTAGTGACATAGGTTATATAAATTTTCAAAATGGCGCTCGCAAATGGAAAAAATGGGGTCGTTGTTTTTATTTTTCTTACCTTAGCAATATGGGTATCAAATGAAAGATTGTGAAAAGACCATTTCAAATATATATATACGTTACGTTTCAAATATATAATACGTTTAAATTACTGATTTAACACAAATTGTCAAAAAGCGTACCAATTATATGTATATCGGGACGCCCGAAGTTTTATTTTCTAGCAAGAATGTATTCAAGTCAGGAATGACATTGCCTGTACAGTGTACTTAGCTATATATTAAAATAAAACTATGTATATATGTATTATGTTATATTATAATATTACATAAGTAACAACAGAAATAACTTGTCGGTTAATAAAACTAAAAAGTCTGAAATAAAATTATTATTTTAAAAACAAAAACCCGCCTGTTTAAAAGTAATGAACTGAAAAGAGAAAAACAAGTCTCACAATATCTATATAAAATTTGACTAACTAATGCATTGTTTTGTAAGCTTACTTTATCAAATAATGAAATAACTACATATATACAGGGTGATTTTGAAATCGTGTAATTCCTTTTAATCACGCATTCTACTGGTGATATAGAATAACCCTCACCATATTTTTTCTTAATTAGAATAATGGTTTCGGCAGATTTAGAGTACAGATTTTTTTCATGAAATGATTTCAAATAGTCATATTTTAACCACCTGACACAATCTTAATAATTTACTAATTTAAAAATAATAACATAACAATAACTGATGTCGTAAATAATAAGGGGCAATAAAAAGGACCGCCCGTTATTATTTACGACATTAATTATTAATATGTTTTTTTATTTTAATTAGTAAAAAATTAAAATTGCCTCGGTTGGTTAACATATGACTATCTGACACCATTTCACGAAAAAAAACGGAACAATAATTTTTCAAAAAAATAATTCTAATTAAATAAAAATATGGTCAGGGTTATTCTATATCACCAGTAGAATGCGTGGTTAAAAGGAATTACACGATTTCAAAATCATTCTGTATATATTCAAATAAGTTGAACTAAATACTTTAGGGTGCTGCAGGCGGGGACAAACAATACTTTGTTACCTACGGGCAAAGGAAGATCTACCAAAACTACATTTGTCACCGCATACTTGCTTTTCTCTTTTCAGTTAATTACTTTTAAGCAGTCGGGTTTTTTGAGTTTATAATAATAATTTTATTTCAGACTTTTTAGTTTTATTAGCCCATAAATTATTTCTGTTGTTACATAAGTAATAATATAATATAACATAATATATACATAGTAGTAGTACACACGACTAATTTCCTCAGGTCTCTCGATGAAATTCTGACGAATTACTCGAAGTATCCGAATGTTATCTTACTATGAGATGTAAATATAGATATTATCGAAGGCAGTACAGATAACGAAGCCGCTGAATATTTAAATCTCACAGCCACACACGGCCTATGGCCAGCTCACACTATTACAACCCATTCTAAAACCTGCCTTGATCATATTATAATGAAGACCAAACATAAAAGTTCAATATTGGTTATTAATTCCACTATAGCAGATCACAATGCGGTTATGATTTGTTTATTTAAGCCATACAAGAAGGAAGTCGTAAATAAAACAAAAATAAAAATCAACTACTCCCAACTTGAAAAGCATATTAATTTAATAGACTACTCTCCTATTTATGAAGCCACAGATGCAAATGATGCGTGTACTTACTTTGTTACCTCTCTTACTAGTGCTATTCGTCTGAGCTTTTACAGTTAATATGTTCCAAGACGTCTCAGGATTCTGAAGCCCTGGATTACCACGAGGTTACTAAGGTGTATGAGAAATAGAGACCGCATGTACAAAACCGCTCAAAAGGTCACCGAATAGCGAGACACTCAGGATTACTTTTAAGAGATACCAAAACTTTTGCAACACTCTACTGAAGAACATTAAAAGACAATACGAAAAGGACAAACTGAAAGAAGCTAGCATAAATCCTAAAAAGCTTTGGAATGCAATTAAAGAAGTCACAAACACTATAAAGGATAAATGCTACACTGCATGCACAAATGATAAACTGCAAGGGACTTAATATTGAACTCTGCCAGTGCTACTGTGAATGACGTGAATAAATATTTTGTCAACGTTGGTAAGGACTTAGCGGCGAGAATGATTGTTCTAGTAAATAGCAGGACTACCTCAAATAATTGTATAAACAATTCTGGAAATTCACTAGTGTTCCTAGAAACTGATGAATCTGAAGTAGAGCTAATGATTAAAAGTCTTCGTGCAAACTGTGAAGTTGGTGTTGATGGTATCCCTGCTTCTATACTAAAACAATACAAATCCACGTTCATTCCCCCTCTAAAGTTTTTTTTTATTTAGCCATTAATACCGGAGTATTTCCAGACCAGTTTAAAAGAGCTCTGTTACATCCTATACACAAATCCGGGCCTAAAAATGACGTCACCAATTATAGACCTATATCTGTGCTGCCTGCTCTCTCAAAGATACTGGAGCGTATAATGAATATTAGACTCCGAAAATATATCGAATGTAACAACCTTCTATCAGATAGACAGTATGGCTTCCGCAACTCCAGGTCCACTGATGACGCAGTCCATGACCTTATGAACTATATAGTTAAAGCACTTGATAAAAAGGAAAAAATTCTAACGATTTTTATCGACCTGGCAAAGGCCTTTGACACCGTCCCTAACCCCAGACTGTATGAAAAATTAGAAAAACTTGGCATACGAGGCAACCAATTGAAATTGTTCCAGAGTTACCTCAGTAATCGTACACAATGCACCAGAGTAGGTGGCCATATTAACAATGAACTGCCGATTAAATATAGAATACCGCAGGGAAGCATCCTAGGGCCTACCTTGTTCCTGGTGTAAGTGAACGACATGTGCGAACTTGTCCTGGAAAAAGGCAAAATAGTGGCTTTTCCTGACGATACTGCACTGACATTTAAAGCACAAACGTGAAATGAAACGTTTTGTGTGGCTCAGACAGGCTTCCATAAGGTCACACAATGGTTAGCAACCAATCTGCTAACACTAAACGATAGTAAAACAACGTTTATGACCTTCAGAATAAGGAACAGTGACGGAAGTGGCCTGGATAATTTTAACATTCGAGTTCACCGACATAACATGTGCAATATGGAATGTGGCTGTCCAACACTTACATGGACATCAGTAGTTCCCTACTTGGGTGTCGTTTCAGACGAACATGTCTCATTTCAACCTCACATTGATAAACTATCTGCTAGAATACGTAAACTTATCTATGTCTTTAAGCACGTAAGACATGTTGCTGAGCCCAAAATATTTAAGATATTACGCGTTATGCCAATCTGAACTGGGGTTTTGTATTTCATCATGGGGTGATTGCTTCAAAAACTCATATTATGCAACTAGAACGAGCCCAGACAGCGGTTCTTAAAATTATTCTTCTTAAAATAAGTATTGCGAGGTCCTTACAGTACGACAGATGTTTATCCTCCAATCGATACTTAGGTATCATACTGTTAACATTGGCCAAATTGGTTTGTCATCTAATTCGCTCTCTAGAACACGTCCAGAACGTAGAATTGCAATTCCTCATACCGATACATATAAAACATCTTTTGGACAAAGATTTCACTTCTTTCTTGGACGATATTTATACAAGAAATTAAACAAATCCCTTACTTTCATTAATGAATCTAGGCACGAATGTAAAATAATAGTTACAAAATATCTACTAAATCTCTCTTAAGATGAGACCGAGGCATTAATTCACCCACTTCTATGACAGCTATCATTTTACATTAAGACACACATTCACACACACACAACCCACAAACGCACACACACACACAAACACACACAAACACCCACAAACGCAAATACATACACACGCAAACATACATAAGTGAACATACACAGATATAATTTAACCTACATTGAGTGAGAGTTATTTGATTTCTTTGTAATCTATTTTTTTTGCCTTTTAGTTTTTCTTTTCTCTTTATATCCATAACTAAAATTAAATATAAATGTGAGCAATATATATAGGACTGTCTACTGCTTGTTTAATAATAAAGCCTAAAAGGAAGGTTGCTGGTGCAGGTTCTCCTTTTTTAAGCACCAGCCGCACACATGTACCAACAGCAATGTATAATATTAAATAGTGTAATCCAAACTAACATGTACTTATAATATGTTTTTTATGGAATAAACATTTGTTATTATTATCTTTCTTTGCCCGTAGGTAACAAAGTATTGTTTGTCCCCGCCTGCAGCACTATACCGTATTTAGTTTAACTTATTTATATTGTGATTGCATTTTCAGTTCATTACTTTTGAGCAGTCCAGGTTTTGTTTTTATAATAATAATTTTTATTAAATGCATATGAAAGTACAGACAGTACTTACTAAACTTAAAACACATTTCTTTTATTATTTGGGCGTTTTTATTTCATTCTACTAAGGTGGCACACAAACATGATGATGGTAAGTGGTCACCGTAGTCTATTGACGCCTGCAACACCACTTACGCGTTGCCAACCCTCTAGGAAAGGAAAGGAAGTGGGCAGTAGAAAGAGCGGGAATGTGAAAGAGCGTGATTGGACCTCCGGCACACTCACTCACCGAATGAAACACAACAGTAGGAATACTGCTATTTCACGTCGATATTCTGCGAGAGGGTAGTCCTTCCTCGGTCGAGCCGGCGCCCATTTAAGCGAGGCTCTACTACCACTTATTTAATGCTTTTCGTTTTAATTTTTTGAGATTTCGTTATTTGAGATTCCATTATTAAAAAAAATCACTGTGAAATTGTGAAAATTGTGATCACAGTAGGTACTTAAAAACTTTTTCAACTTTTTCGAAAAATGTCTATTATCACTTGAAGTGACATGAATTTATTTTCTTATTTTTTTCATAACTGGTATACCTTAGCCTGTCGCCCGGTACCAGGTTATCGTTGAGTTTCGGGACACCCTGTATAAGGGGAATTAACGTGATCGTGCATAATGTTTACCTTTTTAATGCTTAACTTTTCAACTAGCTTACACTGGCCGTGGTCACAAGCTGACCATTGAATAAATTGCATGAACGTAGTTTTTAATTGGTTTTGATGAGTGATTACATAAATACACGTCTAGCGTGCGACCGGCACAGCTTGAATCGAAAGTCTATGATTAACGCACAGCCTTAGTAATTGTTCCTTGTTGCGTCATCAGTAATCACTCTAGTGAGGGACGTCGCGTAAAAAATGCATATTACTCTTCTCCCTAGCCTTTATTATTACCAAGTCACGAGGGGTCGGCCTTTCTAGTCTAACCGGATTTGACTGGATATCAGTTTTTACACGGAGTGGCTGCCACTTGACCTCCGCAACACGAAGGCTAACGATACCCTGAGGTTAGAACAGTGTCACGATATTATAGGGCACTGACTTCCCAATGCTGACTGCCATAGATATTCATGGCAGCCAGGACCGACGGCTTAACGTGCTCTACGAGGCACGGAGCAGGCGATAATTGTCAATCAATATGCACATAATTTCGAAAAGTTATATAACTTCCGAAAGTCAGAGGTGCGCGACGTGGGTTCGAACTCGAGACCCTCTGCATTGCAGTCTGTTTCCCTCTTGCATCTATTATATTCCAAAAGAGGCAACGCACATTTTGTTGATATTGTTAGAGTTTTTTGAGCTCACAGTGGTTGTGTATGCTACAGTTATAGATGAGATCTTGGTTTGAATTCCTAGGTCAGACAAACTGCTATTTGGGTTTTTTTTCGAGAATTCTCAATAGCAGCTCGGAATGTAGCACTGTGCCCGGGAAACGGCAACAGCAACACATTTTTTTGCCCCACATTACTCGATGCAGTGGCAATGGCGATGCG
Source organism: Catocala nupta (assembly GCA_963675205.1). NCBI lineage: Eukaryota > Metazoa > Arthropoda > Insecta > Lepidoptera > Erebidae > Catocala > Catocala nupta. The sequence continues at coordinate 18,330,182 of OY776102.1, read as the reverse complement.
ACCATGTAAACCAAGGCCGAGTGTTCTTTGTGTCCATTGTCTAAATTAACGTAACATGTGTTACTGGAATCATATTTGACACAGGAATTGACTATGAAAGTACTTATTAAATTTGCCGCGGCTTTGCTCGCGTAAATGTAGTGTGGCGTATGTATATACGCAGAGGCAACATATAACTTTACGAGAAACCTGGAATCGAACGGAGCATCGTACAACTAGCCGCGCCGAAACCAAGCGACGCGCGAAGGCGATCGAACGGAGCATCATACGTCTAGCCGCGACGATATCAACTTTCGAACTGGTGACGCGCGAAACTTTCCTCTGTTTTTTATACGTGGCACTATTTTTATACTCGCGAACAGATTTCCAAGAAATCATTCGTAAATGTTAGATTTTTGTTTACTTGTCGCTGATTGGTGTAAATGATTATTGTACACATTAGTGTTAGCGTTGCTTGCATAACAAATAAATGGGATATAAGATAGGTGAAAAATTGTAAATATATTCTCAGTTGAATCAGTTCTGTGTTGTCGTGTTTCAATATAACCTTAACGGTTACCAGCTACGGACCTGGCTTCTGCCCGCCGGCTGGTAACGCGTTAAAGTAGGTTATGTAAATTTTTTATCCCTCGGGAGCAGTACTTTTTCTGAATGAAATGTACTCTATAACGTTTACTGTAACCCTTACTGTATCGGTCGAGTAGTTAAGTCGTGAAAGCGTAACAAACAATCAATCAAACTCACATTCGCATTTTTAATATCAAGATATAATAATAATATAATAATAATAATATATTCTATCATATAGGTACACACAACACCATCTAGCCCAAAATAAGCAGAGCTTGTACTTAGGTACTAGACAATGAATAAACATACATATATATACCTTTTTTGTAAATACATACATACTAATAGGTACATAGAAACACCCAGACCAAGACAAACATGCCAGGATTGTAACAAATTAATAACTAAATACTCCGTTTACTCCTTCGGGCAACATACGTATGTATGTTTCCTAGGAGGAGAAGGCAGTTGTACGAACTCGTACATTATAATGTATGCTGCGTAGGCTAATTTGGCGCCTGCGTGCGTTATATATTGAGTTCAATATGTAATATTTTTCAGTGAACAATAAACACTCATTACGTTAACATAATCTATCTTTTACTACATAACACAACAACATTCCATGTTGGGAAGACTACAGCCCCAACATTTTGGTCCTTCGAGCTATTATTTGTGAAGTGTCGTAGTATTGAACTGTGGTAGCGAATCGGTTGTCTGGCCTCCCACAAGCGGCTCTCACCAGAACAATTAAGACGAGACGCACATACCCAGGTAAAGCTGCGATCACACGAAAACAAAGAACAAGCAATACATAGACTCTGTGATATCTTACAGGATTCACAATGGAAAACTTACTACAACAGCAACAAATCATTTCTGAAAGTCTCAGAAAGGTTTTAGTAAACTTCAAAAAGGATTCAGCCAGTCGAAAAAATGCTGATTACATCAAGAAACGACTGAATGCGGTTAAAGAATTGTGGGCTGAATTTGAGCTCAACAACACATTACTCGCCACGTCTTCGGGGAGCAAGACCGATGACTACTTTACCAGCAAGGCGTATGAGAAGGTCAAGGAGGAGTACAAGGTCATTCTCGAGTTGCTGACAAACTGTCAAGTTGCAAATAGCGAAGAAAAGGGTGTACCATCTAAGACGGATGAGCTTATGACGCAACAAAGTACAAACTTTAGAGCCTTCATGCGAACCGTGAAAAATATTAACATCTGCGATATTCAGGAGCAGTGGGAGATAGAAGATAAGATCAACGTGTTGCAGGCTCGCTGGAAGACAATTGACGACTTGCACTGGCAGATTGACAACCTGTTAGTCGGCGCTGACGTGAATTACGAACAGGAATATACAAAGCATGAATCCGTGTTTGAGGCCATGAAACGAAAATTGAATAGTGCTTTAAATAGTACAAAACATCGGTTTCAATCTGTGCCTAAAATAGAAATTCCAACGTTTTCTGGCAGTTACGCACAGTGGCCAACATTTATGGACTTATTCTCGGAAGCGATTCACAATAACCCACTGTTAACAAAAGGTCAGAAAATGCAACATTTAAAAGGAAAGCTCCGAGGAGAAGCCGAGCGTATTGTTCAACACTTAAACGTATCTGCCGAAAACTACGATACATGCTGGGAGATACTTACTCACAGATACAATAACATTCAGTTGCTCTTTACCAAACAGATTCAAATATTTATGAATCAACCGTCTGTGCAACAACAAACAGCGTTTGAGTTAAAACGTTTACATGACACTAGTTTGGAAACGATCCATGCCATTCACAACTTGGGTGTCGATACGTCTACGTGGGACCCAATCTTGGTTCACATTCTGACAGGAAAACTGCACACTGAAACATATACGGCCTACATGGAGATGAGAAAAGCTCCGCGAGAATTGCCGTCATTTGATGAACTAATAGGGTTCCTGGAGGCCAAATTTACAGCTCTAGAACCTGTCAAGAAAACTAAGAACATGTTACCCAAACAAAATAATGCGCCAACAAAAGAGTTCGCATTAAAATCTATTAACAGCAATGGAAAGTTTAGATCAATGCCGAGAACACATCTTACTCAAACAGACAGAAACTGCCCAATTTGCAAAACACATCACATTCTAGTACAATGTAAGGTGTTTCGCAACATGGCGTCAGCAATGAAATTAAAAACAATCGAACAATTGCGTATCTGTCAAAACTGCATGTATATTCATAATAATGCTGAATGTACCTCTATTAAAACGTGCAAAATATGCGGTAATCGGCATCATACGATATTACACGACGCATTCGATACAAATCATTTTATAGGCGAAAGGTCGATGACCAATAATGCGGCGTCCTACAAACAACCATCAACGTCAGACTCCTTGCAACTGAAAGCCAACCACGCATCAGAGAGCCGCACAGAGGTTTTGCTGGCCACGGTACAACTGAAGATTATGGCAGTTGATGGTACATATGTGCTGATGAGATGCTTACTCGATCAGGGATCCCAAATTAGTCTGATAACTGAGTCAGCTGCACAGCGCCTTAGACTACCGCGGCGTAAACAGAACGCAACTGTATTAGGCGTCGGGATCTCAGCCACTCAAAGTAACGGAACCGTCCGTCTCGCCTGCGAATCACTGTATGGAGGCTATGATTTTACTACTGAAGCATTGGTTATGAAAAAGGTTCTCAACAACTTACCAAACTACTCGTTCGAGCAACCAAGCTGGCCGCACCTACGTAACATTAGCTTAGCCGATCCAGATTTCAATGTTTCGCGTCCCGTCGACATCCTTTTGGACGCGAGCGTATACGCTCAAATAATATTGGAAGGCGTTATACGAGGTCCACCGCACGCACCTATATCTCAACAAACAAAGATCGGATGGGTGCTGCTGGGGGGAAATGTGGCATCGTACAACTGTCACGCTGTACTGAATAACTTGGATGAAATAGCACTATTTTGGGAATCTGAAGAGATCACTGAGAGTCAAGATATGGACACTATGTCGGCTCAAGAAGAATATAGCGAGAACTTGTACCAAACTACTACGAAAAGACTATCAGATGGTAGGTATGAAGTACGGATTCCAATGAAGAAACAGTTTGAACAAAAGCTAGGTGCATCTAAGTCACAAGCCGTGGCACAATTCTGGCAGTTAGAAAAGCGTCTAGCAAACAATGAATCATTGGCTGAAAGCTACAAAGATTTTATACATGAATATCTGAAACTACAGCATATGAAGGTGTGTAGTTTGCCAACAGAACCGAGCTATTTTTACCTCATCATGGGGTCTTAAAACTCGATTCCACTACAACCAAACTACGCGTAGTGTTCAATGCTTCAGCTAAGACAAGGTCAGGCTTCAGTCTCAACGAGCTAATGGAACGTGGCCCCAATTTGCAAAAGGACCTACAAGCTCTAATCTTGCGATGGAGAACGTATCAATATGTTTATACAGCTGATATTGAAAAGTTCTATAGACATTCGCATTCACGAAGAGGATCAAAGTTTACAAAAAATAGTATGGCGAAACAATAGTGACAACAAATTGTACAGTCACATATGGTACCAAGGCCGCGCCGTTTTTAGCGATGCGAACAATCAAACAATTGATCGAGGACGATGGCCCGAAGTATCCGCTCGCCGCTGATATCCTAGACCATCAGCTCTACGTAGACGATATTTTAGGAGGAAGTAACTATCTTCTAGAAGCACGGAAAGCTCAAGACGAACTTATCAAGATGTTAAAAGGAGCCGGCTTCAATCTGCGCAAATGGGCTAGCAACAACTCAGCACTATTAGAAAATCTGCCCCAAGATTTGGTTAGCCAAAACATGTTGAACTTCAAACAAGCTGAAACAAACAAGACGCTTGGTATTCAATGGAACCCATGCACTGACAACTTTACATTCAATCGAGTCGTTGATACCTACAACAAGGGTGACGTCACAACAAAGCGATTGTTATTGTCCGACTTGTCAAGACTGTACGATCCATTGGGCTGGATCTCCCCTGTAACTATTAAGCCCAAAATTATATTTCAACAATTATGGAATTCTGGCGTCAATTGGGATGATCCTTTACCGGAAAACATCAAAGACGAATGGAAACTGTTCCGCAATGATTTACCCAGTATCCAAAACGTCACAATACAGCGATGGTTGGGCAACACACAGAAAGCTATTGAACTACACGGGTTCAGTGACGCATCGGAAAAGGCGTACGGATGTGTAATTTATTGCAAGTCCATAGATGCAAATAATCAACATGTTATCAAGCTCATAGCTGGAAAAACAAAGCTCGTGCCCTTGAATAAACACATTTCGCTACCACGCTTAGAACTCTGCGCAGCCCTATTATTAACAAGGTTGATGAAAAAAGTCACAGAGTGTATAAACGTACACACAGTCCCGATACACACGTGGACCGACTCGATGGTAGTATTAGGCTGGATACACGGCAATGCCAGTCGCTGGAAAACATTTGTTGCCAATCGAGTTAACTTAATAACAGAAATAATTCCAAAAGAAAGCTGGAGATACGTCAAATCGGAGGAAAATCCCGCAGATTGCGCAAGTCGAGGATTATCTCCATCGCAACTTCTCACACATTCCCTATGGTGGACTGGACCCACATGGTTGAAGAACAAGACCACAATCCATAACGAACATTTCACTACCCAAGAAGAGGTGAAAAAACATAAACAAGTCTGTGCCACTCAGAGCCACGCATTACTGACGGAGGAACTTCTAGAGAATTATAGCTCTGTGAGACATGTAATACGAGTATTATGTTGGGTTTTACGTTTCATCAATAATACTCGTAATAAGGTGAATAAAGTTCGAACATTGAACTTGTCATTTGCGGAATTAGAAAATGCACACAATGCGATAATCAAAACCATACAAAACATATGTTTCGCTGAGGACAACGCTCGCTTGCGAAACAATAAGGCCGTACGATCAACAAGCAATATTTTATGTTTGAATCCGTTTTTAGACGAGCATGGAATTATACGAGTCGGAGGCAGATTAACGTATTCTCGTTTGACCGAACCGCAGAAGCATCCCATTATATTACCGACCAGTCACCGATTAACTAAGTTAATAATATATCAAGCACACCTACAGACATTGCACGGGGGTGCAAGATTAACACTTGCACATCTGCGCAACAAATATTGGATTATTGGAGGTATGAGAGCAGTTAAAAAACAGTTAACAAGATGTGTCAAGTGCCACCGCTACAAACAAAACAGGAGTAGTCAACCGATGGCTGATTTACCGAAAGCACGCGTAACACCTTCCCGTCCTTTTACTCACACAGGAGTAGACTTCACCGGTCGAGTGGAAGTGAAGGCAAACAAGGGCAGAGGCATCAAAACTACGTCTGGATATATAGCCATATTTATTTGTCTATGCACCAAGGCGATCCATTTAGAATTAGTTTCTGATTTGAGCAGCACTACTTTCCTTGCGGCCTTAAAACGACTGTGTGCTAGGAGAGGAGTACCCAGTGAGATGTATAGCGACAACGGGACGAACTTCGTGGGTGCGGCCAGGACATTGCTGAAAGAACACAAAGAAGCCCTACAATACTACATTAATAGTGAAGTGATTAACTATATGACAACCGTAGGAATCAAGTGGAACTTCAATGCGCCAGCATGGCCATCTGCCGGTGGATTGTGGGAAGCCGCCGTAAAAAGTATGAAGCATCACCTGAACAGAGTCCTTGGGGAACAAAAACTGACATACGAGGAGTTTACAACTGTCCTGACGCAGATCGAAGCATGTCTTAACTCCAGACCGTTGATCGCCATTACAGAAAACGTGGATGATATAGATTGTCTTACGCCAGGGCACTTCCTCATTGGAGGCCCACTACTAGCACCTCCACTGGCTACAGGAGTGGACAACATCGGCCTGACAACGAGGTGGAACCTAACTACCAAGATGCATCGTGATTTCTGGAAGCGGTGGTCTGCCGAGTACTTACAATCATTGCAAGCACGGGGCAAATGGCATTATCAGACAAGGAACATTGAAATAGACGACGTCGTCCTTGTGAAGGAAGATAACTTGCCCCCTGGTTCCTGGCTGTTGGGGAGGGTGACAGAAACTCACCCGGGAGCAGATGGTCGAGTCCGCGTCGTGACGCTGAAAACAAAAACAAACACATTGAAACGGCCAGTGTCTAAGATTTCACGACTACTACTCGAAAACAACAAGTCTGAACAACCTACTATATCAACTGACCAAAACACGCCCTTAAGGATTCAAAGAAGAAAGAAAACATTCTACGAATACGTGTGTCTATTGCTTATGTGTCTAACTATGTGTGCGGCTTCACCTGTCGAACAATTCTACAATTCAACTGAATTAGACGCTTCCAAACTTATTTATTTTGACAAGATCGCAGACATGCACGTGATCCAGGACAGATGAACCATGGTAGTGTACTACAACATGTCGTCTTATTGGCGAAGTCTGGGCAACATAGAGAGATATGTCAAAAATATAAAAGGGCGATACACTCAAGACACTGCTATCCGTAACATTGCATCTCAATTTCAGCATGAGATCGATGAACTTAACTATTACAACGATATGTTGCAGTCAGAACATGGAAAACGTTCGAAGCGAGGGTTAATTGATGGAGTGGGATACGTAGCCAATTCCCTGTTTGGAGTTCTGGATGAAAGATTTGCATCCAAATATAGAAAGGACATCAAATACTTGCAAAATAATCAAGAACATCTGCTAAGTCTCTATAAACAACATACATCCATTATCGAGGGTGAATACAGTATGCTCAAACGAAACGAAGAGGTGATAAATAAACAGTTCACCGCCATCAGCCTACATCTCGAACAAATAGATAATAAAGTAAAGACAGAAGAGGAAAAGGTATTATACATCACGACCAGTGCACTTGCTGCGAGCATGATTATCTCAAACCTACGTCGGATACAAGACATATTACTGGATTTGGTCACAGATGTACGAAATGGGAGAATGGATACTCATTTACTACGGCCAGATGAGTTTCAAGAACAACTAAACATCATTTCAGCTCACATCCCGAACGATCTTTCAGTGCCATGCCACCATGATCATAGCTGCATACAACAGATGTTTAAACTGGCTCACGTCCATATGAGGTTTATCGAAGATGCTCTGATATTTGAAGTTAAGCTGCCATTAATATCCAATGATCAGTATGAACTGAATCGGCTGATACCAATACCCACTCGAAAGGGTAGGACTGCGATAAGAGTACTTCTAACATCAAATTATTTGGCTGTAAACTTAAGGAAAGACTTATTTCTGCCGCTTACAACAAATGATGTAACGTCGTGCGAACATTTAAATGAAAATAAGTTACTATGCACCATGACCTTACCCACTTATAACTTAAAGGCAACGTCAGCGATATGTGAAGCGCAAATTATCAACAACATACGACCACCCAGCTGTAAAACAATGAACACCGATTGTTATGACGAGTGGATCAAGTTACACAGCCGTGACGCGTGGCTATTCTCATGTTGCGATATTTGTCGCGTGCGGATATTTTGCCCAGCTGGCATAAAGTCACAGGTGCTACATAACACCGGGGTCATTACGCTCTCGGAAGGTTGCATATTGAAGGGAAACGACGTAATTATTCACGCACACTATAATCTGCAGAATACAGTGAAGATTAATCGAGACGAGGAGTACGTCCCGGAGTCTGGAGTCAATCATATCATCAATAGCAGCGGCGTCTCTTTTAAGCGTGAAGATCACTCAGAACAATTACGTAACCTCAAACAGAGTTTGGACGCCGTGAAAACTTAACAAAATGCACTGAATGTGAGAGCGGAATCTCACGATACCCATCACTACACTATGTATGCAACTTTGTTACTGATTGGCGTAATAATCGGAGCTTGTGGCATTCTTAAGGTTAAGCAACGTCTCCAGAGCCACACACCACAAAGCTGCTCGGTACCTGGGAACAAGACAACCCGTACAACTGCGACTCTTCGGGACTTCACAGCTGATAACATTCAAGCGATCGAACTGTCGTCGTGTACTACGGAACGTCGAGTAGATAGAGCGAGTTCACCTGTCATCAACTGTCAGGATTAATGTAACATTAGTTATTTATAGCTTGTGTCCTTCTTAAGTCGGGAGCATGTACGAACTCGTACATTATAATGTATGCTGCGTAGGCTAATTTGGCGCCTGCGTGCGTTATATATTGAGTTCAATATGTAATATTTTTTAGTGAACAATAAACACTCATTACGTTAACATAATCTATCTTTTACTACATAACACAACAACATTCCATGTTGGGAAGACTACAGCCCCAACAGCAGTAAAAATTCAAATCACAGATGCACCCTACTACCTTTAAATATTGTCAGCTTTCTATCACACAATGCAAACATGACGAGACATGATGATAGTTTTATCACGCTCACTCATATTAAAAGTTGTACACTTTTGCTGTCTATCATGGAAATGTAATGTGTGTCTTACTCTTCTTAATGTCACTTGTACGTGTAAAGGTGAGGGAAATCTATGATTTGAATCTTTTGTAGGCAAATTACATCCGAATAACTACAAATTAAAATGCAGCTTAACCTAGTAGGAGACCGTTGGACTGCCACACAGAGGGTCTCGAGTTCGATCCCACGGCGCGCATCTCTGAGATAAGTGAGTATTAATTAGTTAATAATCAGTTGCCTTAATGGTGAAGGAAAACAGTAGGACAGTTTAATACGTATTAATCTATTATTATTTCATGTATTTGAAGTCTTATAGCTCTTGAACAATATTAGGTAGGTATGTCAATCTATGTTTAAGCAAAAGTTTTCGGTTATTGAAACAACACATTATATTTTGGACATCACATTTATTTATCGTTATCTATTAATTACAATTCGGCTACAACGATTACAATTGGCAGTTTTATATGCAACACGTATGTTATTCTATAGGTAGTGATAATTATAATTATATAATAATTAATATTAATAACAATTACATTACGTTGTACTACAAGCTCTTATTTACAATCATGTTAGCATTATATATGCACTCTAGTCAAATGCTATGTAGAATCTTTGAGTGGTTGGGTAGCGATCCGGTAGTTAATGCGACTGATGTGCATGAGGTCTCGGGTTAGATGCCCAGTTTGGGTAGTGTTAATAAACTTTGCAGTCAACTACAACTGCAACTGCAGCGATAGCCTAGTGGGTAACTGTTGGACTACCATGCAGAGGTCTCGAGTTCAAACCCAAGGCGTGCATCTCTGACTTTTCGAAGTTACATGCGTATTAAATAGTTAATTATCGCTTGCTTAACGGTGAAGGAAAAACATCGTGAGGAAACCTGCATGTCTAAGAGTTCTCCATAATGTTCTCGAAGATATGTGAAGTCTGCCAACCCGCACTGGGCCAGTGTGGTGGACTGTGGCCTAACCCTTCTTACACTGAGAAGAGGCCCGTGCCCAGTAGTGGGACAGTTTAATACAGGCCTGATATTATTAACAATTACATTACGTTGTACTAAAAGCTTTTATTTACAATCATGTTAGCCAATGCTATGTAGTATCTTTGAGTGGTTGGGTAGCGATCGGGTAGTAATGCGACTGATGTGCATGTGGTCTCGGGTTAGATGCAAGAAATTCAATATAGCTTGCATTAGAATAAGATCTTACTTCCGGCTAGAGGTAGCCTCACGCCACGAGTGAGATTGTATTTGCCGAGACGATTTTAAATGACTAACCCGATACCTACAAATCAAAGAAAAATCGCCATTTAGAGATAGCATTCGTTCTTCCTAAAAATATAGATTGTAAAATTGATTCCATTAAAAGCCTGAAAGTCCGATTCAGAAAAAATGCAGCCTGGTAGAACAATGTCTCAAAAATCGATGTCTCTTGTATTTATTATAGGTATGTTACAAATTGATTATTTCACAGAGTTAAATAAATGACCTAAAATGATTTAACTTTATTATTTTATTACTTGATAAGGGTCTATATTGGAAGGATTTATCTTGATATCGAAATCTAATTTGATTAATTCTTTTTATTTATTGATAAATCATTCTAACAGAACGATTTTAAAGACCGATCTTTCCTTAATTTATTATTTGAGTTTCTTTTACCAAAAGTTAACATACAGTCAACAAAAATATGTACGTGTTAGCCGAAATCTATTTTATTAATTTTATTTTATCCGCCGAAGTGACGGGACGAGAACGTGGCTGAATCTATTGACGCACATAGTTTATATAGCACATAAATAAATATGACTAATAAATAACGCTCTCATACCGAGTAAGTATTTCATTAATTCATCACTTATTTCGTAATTTGACGCCAGTCGTCATGAAATTTGTCCATCGCGTGATTGTAATATGATGGATCATTCGTCATCACTTTCATCATAATTATCACGTCATAAAATGACTGCATTATTACAATGACAATTCGCTTTTATAGTGTGTCATATTGACTTTTAATTCCTGTGTCACGGGGGACTTTACAAACATTCAAACAACGGACACAAAGAACACTCAGACTCGAAACAACCATTTGTTGATGTGAAGTTTTGTCCCGTGTGGGATTCGAACCCACAACACTCAGCGAAATGGCAGTAGCGAGGCGACTACTATATGTTGTATGGTTTTACGCAATTTATATTCATTGTGTGTAATTTTTTATGACCCAGTTTCGTTATGAATCTTGTTAAAAAAATACATGCGGGGCAGTCTTTGGGGACGACCGATAGAAGTGAAAACTAAGTAACTAGCGTGCGGTGACGACGCGATGACGCGAGTTTCACGATTTTTGTTCACCCAAAAGTATACATATATACACAGTTTACATATAGCTCATGGAAAGCGTTCGGTGACGATGACGCGAGTTCCATGATTTTTGTTCACCCAAAAAGTGCTTAACGCGCCTAAAGAAGTTTTCACTTCAAAAAGTTTTGACGTACAATTACCTAATGCTGGAGTAAGTATGATTAAGTTAATATTACCTACATATAAAACAGCGATAACCGAGATGGAGACCGTCGGACTGTCACGGAGAGATCTCGAGTTCGAGCTCAAGGCAAACTTTGACTTTTCCAAGTTATGTACGTATAAAATAGTTAACTATTACTCGCTTTAACGGCGAAGGATAAAATCGTAAGGAAATCTGCATGTCTGAAAGTTCTCCATAATGTGCCCGAATGTATTATTATGTGAAATACTGCCAACCCGCACTGGGCCATCGTGATGGACTATAGGACATACAGGGAGTCCGGTGATTAATGGATAACCTTAAAATGTCTTATAGTAGAACTGAAGACTGTCTATCTATTAGCATAATTAGTGTTTAATAATAAAACAACAAAAAACCGATGTATTTAATTCATTTATAGTCGTAGTATACAAGAAAGTTATACATGGTAATTAAAAAAAAAACACATAGGTGTCTCAGGTAGTAGTTAGGATAGATTTTTTTCATATTTTTTCCGGAACGGACATCAGTTCCACTATAAGACATTTCCAGGTTATCCATTAATTACCGGACTGTATATATTTAATAGGTACGTTTGAGTACGCTAATATCAAAAATTACCAGTCCGATTTTCTATCAATTTTTACGCTAGATAAACCGTTTATAGAAGAAGCTGTATGTAACCATAAAAGTCATTGAATATTGTTATTCAATAACGACTGTGAAGTCATTCTGACGTCATAGCGGCTACATCATATTTATTAGTTACGTCATAAATGCTGGTGTGATTGAGGAAATATTTTCCTATATGACACACCTACCTTTATTGCACGAACTATAGGAACCCAATACCACAAAAACTAATGCAGATATGCCAATTCATCACTTATGGTGAGAGGAATATTTTGTGACGTAAGCGTTATGACATGTATTTAGGGATGTTAACTTTATAAAATAACTAGCTGACCCGGCAAACGTTGTTTTGCCATAAAAAAATGTTTTGACCAAAAGATTAATAGATAAAGATAAAGCGATGTTGGCCGATTCTCAGACCTACTCAATATGCTCACAAAATTTCATAAGAATCGGTCAAGCCGTTTCGGAGGAGTACGGGAACGAACATTGTGACACGAGAATTTTATATATAAGATATACTAGCTGTCTGCTACGGTTTTACCCATGTTTATAATCACTGCTTCGCTCTCGTGGCTCATAGCGTGATGTTATGTAGCCTATGTTACTTCTAGGTATCCTAGTGGAAGATCGTTGGACTGCTACGCAAAGGTCTCGAGTTCAATTCCAGACCAAGCGCCTCTGACATTTCAAAATATGCTTATTAATAATCGCTCGCTTTAACGATAAAGAAAAATATCGTGATGGAACATACATGTCTGAAATTTCTTCACTATGTTCTCGAAGAAATGTGAAGTCTGCCAACCCGCATAAGGCCAGGGTAATGGAGTATAGCCTATCCCTTCTCACATTAAGAAGAGGCCCATGCCCAGCAGTGGGACAGTTTAGATACAGAGCTGATATTATTATATTAGTACATACATATAGGTATGTACTTATAATAATTAATTATGAACTTGATATTTGCCTATACTGTGCATATTATAATATATTTTAAATAAAATAACTGACGTAAATTGATGTGTTATTTATAATATATTAATTTTAAACGATATTAAGAAAATATTGTGCAATATCTATACTAATATAATAAAGCTGAAGAGTTTATTTGTTTGTTTGCTTGAACGCGCTAATCTCAGGAACTACTGATCCGAATTGAAAAATTCTTTTAGTGTTGGATAGCTCATTTATCGAGGAAGGCTTTAGGTTATATAACATCACGCTACGACCCACGGGAGCGCCGCAGTAATCATAAATGCGGATGAAACCGCGGCCACATCTAGTAATTAATAATGTGGTGCATTCAAGTTATCAACTTATCAAGCAACATGACGCAATAATACAACAACTTTATTACGTAAGTTGTTCTAAGTTTATTATATATTTCATCTTCGCGTTGTTATATTTATAATAATATAGTATTATAAAATAATAGTATACTATTGCATGATATTCAATTTTATAGAAATACTAGCAACTAATAACATATACATATCTATGAGCACTAGTGGTCGCCTAGTGGTCAAAATTCGACCAAAATTCCTAAGCTTGCTACTTTGTTTTCAGTTTTTCTCTATTACATATAAATAAGGTATAGGTAACCAATTACAAAGAATAGTACGACGTCAGACGAAACAATGTCGAAATACTACGAACGCGATTCGACTGCGTGTGTCAAATGCTATTAATTAATCTATATATTAACACGTGAAGCAAATGCTTCACGTGTTAATATATAGATTAATAATTCTTTCAAATTAGTATAGTAGTTTTGAAAATATTACATCACACAAATTCACAACATTCGCAGTCTCTCATTATTTTTGTCTAAAAAGACAACTCCCGCAATAGATTAAAAAATAATAATAATAATAAATAATAATTGTAATTAAAATAATAATAATTTAAATTATTCTTAGTGTTGTCTTTTCTAGCTTGTGTTACGAGGATTTTCACGAATATTCAAACAACGGATATAAGATTCAGTACAACTATTTGTGTTATTTTGTGTTTTGTTACACAACCTTTTGTTCCGTGTGACGGTCGAACCCACAACACTCGACGCAGTAGCAATGGCGAGATGATCACCATCCGTGCAGTCTCTACTGAAATGTGGGCTCTTTAGTCAGCTGAGGCCGCTCGAACTTATCCCGCAGGATCAGTTGACCTAATGAATGTTTTGAATCGGGCAACTGATCCCATTGATACATTTTATGATTTATACAGACACGAAAAAAAGTGTTACGACTGTATTTTTAAAGGTAGTATTTGACTGTTTCTTAATTTTTTGCCTTTGTTCCACCAAAAATACTAATTGCACAGCAAAATATATTTAAAGAGATCAAACTAAGACGATTATTTTTGGGTGGGTTTAAGAAGGAACCTAACATAACCTAACGGTCCGTAGCCGTCTAGAATATTGCAGTCAAATATGGAATCCATTTTATCAGGTGCATATCGATCGCTTGGAAAGAGTGCAAAAATCTTTCACTAGGTTCCTGGTGCATAAACAAACAAATACTGGCAGAGGCTGCGTCAAGTGGAGGGCAGATTATAGTGAGAGACTTAAATATTTTAAAATGGATTCTCTGCAAAAAAGGCCATCTTATCTAGAATTAGTATTCCTACACAAGCTCATTAATTAAACCTAATCTTCTGTCCAATTTAGCTTTTTACCTTCCTAAAGTTAATAGTCGAATAACACGTAACAACACGTTTTTATGCCGTCGAAACAGAATCAATGTCGGTAAATTCTCACCCTTACAAAGACTACAAAGCAATTGTAATAGTCTACAAGCAGAATTTCATTTGGATATCTTTAACAGCACCCCTCGCTACTGAAGCGTCAAGTACTGCAACCGCCATAACTAGACCTAATTATTTTGTGTACCTACACAGTCATTTGTCTCTTTTTATTGTTTAATATGTGTTCTTAATTTCAAGTTTTTTTTATTTACATTTTTTCTATTGTAAACTTACTACTTGTAAATGGGAAATGTTGTCTCACACCTGTTATTAGTTCTTAGGCCAGACTGTTTAGTTTTTATATAAATGTGTATCATCAATTTGTATGTTTCGCCTAAAAGCTGTTGGTGTGCCAATATATAAATAAATAAATAAATAAATAACCCTTCCGAGACGGAATGCAGTGATTTGAGGCGTACAGGTGCTCGTTATGATATACATATTTTAATAAGCATATTTTGCTCTTCAATTAGTATTTTTGATGGTTGGCATTATATTTAATCCCATTTTTTAATATATCAGTACCTATAACCAAGCGATGGTGTGTTATTTCTTTCCCCAAACACTTTTGTTCACGTGTGTACATATTTATATTGCATAAATAATATTCTTCTTTGTAAAGTGAGATCAGTTGACAAAGAAAAATTATAAAATTAATTATTATATCAACTCATCCCGCGGGATAAGTTCGAGCGGCCTCAGTTGACTAAAGAGCCGAAATCTGGATGTAATATACGTAGCGCTGCCAGATGTTCGGTTAAAGCCGAACGCAATCAGGCTTTCTGGTATGCGTGTGCGGCCAAATTAAACGGTATCTGGTCTGTTTGGCTTTTTGAATCTGACAATATTTTTACATTTGTGAGGTGTTGGTTTCCGCTCCGTTTGCCTCATCAGTATCGATAGCGCAAGCAAGCGGACCAGCACTGTCCTCCACAAAAAAAATGTCGTGCTATAATAACACTAATTTAAAAATCTATCCCTCGGGAACAGTACTTTTAGAGTTCAAGAAATCGCTTATACAACAACTTTGTCCGTCCGTCCGTCCGTCTGTTATACAACTTTCAACTCAAGAACCGTAAGAGCTAGAGACTCGCGGTCAACGCCATACGACTCAGTATAGTCGATTTACCCCGAAATGACTATGACCTTTGACCTCTGACCTCAACGTTACGTGATATAGTTTTTTTAAATTCTAAGATTTACGGCAGTTCCTTGCTGTTTCTCACTTTTCTGGATGCAAGGTTATGTGACATGTTTTGTTCCCCAAACAATGTACCCTACCGGCCAAAAGTTTGAGACCACAAGTTAAAATATTGTTTCACAATAAAATTTGTTAAAAATACATATGATAAACAATTAATTTGAACACCTGCATATACAATGGATATTTAACTATTTTTCGAAGTCATTATTTCTATTTATTTTTATGTAATCATCGTACAAAGGTCTTTTGTCTAGAAACATCAATGGGCGCCGCGTGCGGACCGCGCGCTAAAGTCATTGTAATATTATTGTTACCTGACTATTATTCATTATTTGGGCTTTGTTTTGTGTTAACAGAATTTTAGGAAATTTTAACTTCCTAAAACACTGTGAACACCTGAGTTTCCATGGAGTAAATATTTCTTAATCTTGGTTAGTCCGAGCTCGTCGTTCTTACAGTGAAGACATCTCATTATGGGAAAAGTACGCCAAATTAGCGGTGAAACTCGTGCTGTCATCATTGCTTTACACAACGAAAGCAAATCTGAACGTGCGATTGCTACTCAGCTCAAGTTGTCGAAGACTTGTGTTCATAACACAATAACCCGATACAAGGAGACTGGCAATAATCAAGATCGTTCGCGGTCGGGAAGGCCGAGAGCTACCACTTCTAGCGAGGATAAGTTCATCGTGGTAACAAGCAAGCAGAATAGACACCTGACAGCACCAGAAATCCGCGCTGAAGTGAACAAATCCCGGTCTACACCTGTGTCATTGACCACAGTGAAAAGAAGACTAATAGACGCTAAGTTATTTGGTCGCGTAGCAGTGCGAAAACCTCTCTTAAGGCCACAAAACAAAAAGAAGAGAATGCAGTGGGCCCTTACCCATCGAGACTGGAGTGAAGAAGACTTCAAAAGAGTTCTTTGGACAGATGAGTCCAAATTTGAAGTGTTTGGGAGCAAAAGACGTGTTTTTGTTCGGCGGAGTGCCGAGGAAAAGATGATGCCAGACTGTGTCCTGCCCACAGTGAAGCATGGCGGTGATTCCGTTATGGTTTGGGGTTGTTTCTCGAGCCGTGGAACTGGAGATTTGGTACGAGTCGAAGGAATTATGAAAAAGGAACAGTACAAAGCAATATTGGAGTGTAATGCTGTACCATCGGGACTTCGGCTAGTTGGAGATGGCTTTATTTTCCAACAAGACAACGACCCTAAACACAGCTCCAAATTTTGCCGGGGTTATTTAGATACAAAAGAAGCAGAAGGGGTGTTAAAAAGCATGGTGTGGCCCGCTCAGAACCCCGACCTTAACCCTATAGAACTTTTGTGGGAAGAGCTGGACAGAAACGTGCGCAGTTGTTTTCCCAGCTCACAAGAAGATTTGTGGAGAGCATTGCAAGAAAGCTGGAACAATATTTCACAAGAAACAATCGACAAATTGATTGCCCGCATGCCAAGACTTGTCAACAAAGTGATTCAATGCAAGGGAGGGTTTTTTGATGAAAAAGCTGTTTAGCTTGTCAACATATATTTTAAGTTAAATTGTCGAAATATTTAATATTTTTTATTTATATTTAATTGCATTTGCCATACTTAATAAATATCACAATAAATCCTTTCATGTTTAGCTTTTTATTTTGAGTTTTACATCCATTTGCAACTTTGATGTAGGTGGTCTCAAACTTTTGACCGGCAGTGTATATGAACAATTTCACGATGATCAGTCGAGTAGTTAAGGCGTTAAAGTGTAACAAACAAACAAACTCACACTCACATTTCTATTATTAGTTAGGATAGAAACTTCTTTATGCCAAATTTTCTTAACGTTTGAAACTAAACCAAGAGAATTTAGAAACTAGTAAAAGTCTATTAAAATAGTGCGCTGATCTAATACGTTTCACAAATGGTATTCGCCTAAATTAAAATAAGCATAAAATTTATACTTAAATTGCACTTTAGTTCACATTGGATTATTAATTAGACAACATCGGAATTATATTTTAAACATTTTTAATAACCAGAATTGGCTCTCTGGCATAAAGTTAGTAAAGTTAATCTTAAGACATTTGAATAAATAATTAAGAAAATAAAAGCTTGTAATACAAACGTAATTATTATACATATTTATTCTGGGAAAACATGTTTTCCCAGAAAGCGAAACTGGGAAATTTATTTAGTAATAATATGTAGGGGATTTTACAATAATCACCACTTTGCAAAAGTATTAGCGATTGCATGATTTTCGAATTGTTAGCTCATAATTCCTACAGTTTAACTTACCAAAGCTACTTATAAATATTATTAATAATACTTATATTAATTAACATTTAAAACTATTTAAAATTATTTAGGTGTCTCTCAGGTTTATATACCGAGGCCTTTCTATTCGTTAATATAAAATATTAATTATATTTACATTATTATATCTATTAAGCAGTTATACTACAATAATAATAAAATTTTCTTTGGAATTTTGTTTGGTATTTAAAATGCAGAGATTTTTATATAGTCGTAATAAAAATGCTGAGTTAACAAGTTTGCTGAGTATGAATTAGTATAATATATTTAATATAATATATACAGGCAAGACATTGAGGCATTTTTATTTTATTCGCTGAGTTACTAATTTACAAAAATGCATACTAGATTCCATAGTTACTTATAAATAACATTGCTGAGCTTAGCTTAAATGTACAGTCCTTATGCATATCACAAATAATAACAAATACTACATGTAACTCAGATCTACTATAAGAAGTGCGTAATATTAGTGAATCTGCTGAGTTTGCTGAGTTATAAAATATATACACATTATTAATACCTATCTTTTGGCAAGGGTTTATTCCATTGTGGTCAGAATATGAACTTTTTGGTACCTTGAAATAATTCCGAGATGACATATAGAAACAGTGAAATTCTAAAAGTTTAAAATGTTGAACACAGTGCAATAACCTTGTCTTACCAAGCACTTTGCTTTGTATGTAAAATCTTACAAATTCTTATATATATTATATTCTTATACATATTAAATGCTGTTGCACAAATATAATATAAATTAAATTTTAGATCATTAAAACATTATTGTATTTTATATTATATTTGTTTTTCTATTGACGCGACGATGTATTATTTAAATTAATTATATTTTAATTGTTGTTAGTGAATTTGCTGAGTTATAATTTGGGTTAATTTTTATACATATCCGCCAAAACTTTCTCCATGGGCGTTTGTCCTATAGTTTTGGCGAAAAATTCTCTTTCTAACTGTTGTGGAGTGACTAGACGGAGTAAAGGTAACAATAGCAACAGTCTTCCAAACCTTGCCGGTGCGGTGCCATGGGCGGTCCGTGCGTGAGTCATGAGCATCACTTGAGCTTGGTCCTGGAGGTTTTCTATTTGAAGGGGATCTTTGAGGCCTCGAGTTTCTGAAATTAACATTGTTTTATTATTAGTGATTTTATTTTGACTGCACAAATGAAGATGAGTAACTATACTAATGGAAAATTTCTAACTTAGCTACAGTGGTAGTGTATACAGTGGCATACATCTGAAATCGAAACCTCATGCTTAACAGTGGTAAAGGATGATGTTTTATTTCCAGATCGGACAATAGCGTAGCAGGGAAGAGGTTGATCCGCTGCCGCCGCCTGATACACAGATAATTAATTTTTCTGAGATTGGGTATACTATCTTTTTCTCCCTAGCCTTTATTATTCCCAAGTCACTTGGAGTCGGCTTTTCTAGTCTAACCGAATTTGACTGGATATCAATTTTTACACGGAGCGGCTGCCACCTGACCCCCGTAACCCGAAGGTTAACGATACCGTAAGGCTAGACCAGGGTCAGGATATTATAAGGCAATGACTTCCCAATAACGACTGCCATAGATATTCATGGCAGTCGGGACCGACGGCTTAACGTGCTCTCCGAGGCACTGAGCAGGCGATAATTGTCAATCAATACGCACATAATTTCGAAAAATCATATAACTTCCGAAAGTCAGCGTGCGCGACGTGGGTTCGAACCCGAGACCCTCTGCATTGCAGTCTGTTGGTCTCCCCACTGAGCTATCGCTTCTCACAGATTAGGCATACTATGTTACCGTTAATTGTATATCTGAAAAGTACAACACACAGTCGTACAGCTTGAACCGTAATGGATTAAGTTTTATTGAGATTTTCTTTCTAGAAATTCTTAGTAACAGCATTGTGCCCAATACTGGGCCCAGTAAACAGCAATAAACTTGTCCCGTATTACGTGGGACTTAAAACCATAGCCATAGTGAGTGTTATCCTTTGCCTACCCCTTCGGCTATATAGGCGTGAGAATATGTATGTATACTAAAAGAAGGAAACAATAAACTTGTACAATGAAGCTCAGTGGCGTAGTTTACCTTAGACGGGCCCTGTATCAAAATGTGTTGGGAGACCCAAAGGAAGGGTAGTTTCTACAAAAGAAAAATTTTCAAATTGAATTAAAGCGACGGAATGAATTTTCTGTATTTCACATTTTAAGTATATTTTCAAGGAAATTAATTGTTTATACAGATCAACTGATGTCTTAAGTGTATTTAGCAAACAGTTTACCGTCTACCTTGTTTAAAAAAGTTAAGAGTTCCTCTGGTTGTAATACTTCGAAGGTATATTACTCAGATCAAAGAGGCTCTGAAATCTTTGTTATGGCCAGTAGTTATTCTCAAAAATATTATTTATCTATTTAAGATTATCTATGGATATCATTTTAGGATTTTTGCTTACACACTTTTGAGGCCTCTATAATCTGGGGGCCCCGTATGTTTAATATGGCAGATATGGCGGTAGCTACGCCCCTGATGAAGCTGCTATATAAAAGTTATTTGTACAGTTTCCGGGATATCGTATCACTATAATAGTATTACAATTTTATTAATTTATTACTCACAGAATAGAAAAACCAGTCGACATAAAGTATTTCCTTCCTACAATCATTCCTGGATCACATAAACAACATTTGTTATTGCACAGGCAATAGACACATAAATATTAAAACAAAGAATAGCGTGAGCATTAAAAATCACATAAATGTTTATCCTGTTATTGATATTTCCTGAGTGTACCACTCAAACGCTATGTGATATATTCCGTTTTGTAATTATGCTTTAAAGCAAGTCACTAACAGAGCTTATAAAGACCATTCTCGCACTTCTTCTCTCTAACCTTTATTATTGCCAAGTCACTTGGGGTCGGTTTTCTAGTCTAACCGGATTTGACTCGATATCAGTTTTACACAGAACGGCTGCCACCTGACCTCCGCAACCCGAAGGCTAACGATACACTAAGGCTAGACCAGTGTCAGGATATTATAGGGCACTGACTTCCCAATAACGACTGCCACAGATTTTCATGGCAGTCGAAATCGACGGCTTAACGTGCTCTCCGAAGCACGGAGCAGGCGATATTGTCAAAATAATATCGTAATTCCTGTGTCGCGGGGGACTTTACAAACATTCAAACAATAGACACAAATAATCTCCAGACTTACTTTTTTTTACTCGGAGTGACAAAATAGTTAAACTGTGTCCAAAAAAAAAAGTGTAATCAATCAAGTTGATTACATAAATTTTGCCACGTTTGATCGAATCCACAACACTCGGAGCAGTGACAGCGGTGAGCACTTTAAGCACTTCATCATCTAAGCAATTTTCACCATTAAGTATGTTTCATTTTTCCACTATAGCATGCTTTCAATGTGCTTTGCTATCAGAACGTCTGAAGATACTTGTGGCAACAAGTATACTTTATTATAACAAGTGAAAAAAGTTCGAAAAAATGGTTCAAGCAAGTACCACGTGATCTTAAAGTCAGAGGTCAAAAGTCATAGTCATTTCGGGGGTATATCGACCATGCTGAGTCGAATGGCGTTGACCGCGAGTCTCTAGCTCTTACGGTTCTTGAGTTGAAAGTTGTATAACAGACAGACGGACAAAGCTGTTGTACAAGAGCTTTTTCTTACTCTGAAATGTCTTTAGATAGTGAAACTTACCGGATTTAAACAAAACGATAGCCTTCATACAGGCGAACTCTGCTGGGTCGACGAGCACAGTTCTGTATCTCGACAGCACTTCACGTAAGCGGCGGAGAGTTGCTGAGTCCACACCGTTCTCTGGAAACGTGTAGGAATCTCCATTATAATATAAATGGTTTTGATGAAGTGAGATTCGCTCTTAAAATATTTTATATGTCTGTATTATGTGTATATCGAAATTGGCACAAGTAATTATATCTGCTGTATGTCAGCCTGTCGTAAAGAATGAAAGCACAAGATTGACTGTTTTCTTTTTAATGTTTTTCAAGAAACAAATAGGAAATTAAGGAAACAAATAGTTTAAAGATAAAAAAATTACTACATACTTTAAATATATTTTTTAACACATTTAATTATTTAAAATTTGCTTCTTTTAAAGAATAAAAATATAGCCTGATATGGTTATTTGTATTTGAGAACTGTGGCAAAAATATCGCTGCAGATTAATATAAATTTATATTTAGGTGTGTGAGTTATTATAAGAGTCCTGAATTGTAAAAAACAAATCAAGTTATTTGAAACAGTGCTGAGTTATAAATAGTACTGCTGAATACAGCTTGTAGTTGACATTGATATTAACAAGAAATATGCCACAATTCTTATAAGCATAAACAATTCTAAGTTAAAGTTTGAGTCAGCAGCATTGCTGAGTGATACCTTGATCTATCTGGTCGCTGCCGAAGAGTGCGGCGCAGGCGGCGTCGAGGGGCAAGCACCACTGTATGGCGTTCAGTAGGAACAGTTCCGACCATGCTTCTTCTAGAAGAATCACCTGGAATAATGATTATTGGATATTATTGCAGAATTAGTACCTGTATTGTTGCCTCGAGCTAACGACTAACCTAAGTGTAGGTTCAGTAAATAAGTAATCTTTGACTTTCATAAAGGTTACTTTCTGACATAAATGAATCATAATTCATAATTGTTAGGCAAGACCATACACTGTGTATTTGGCGACAACTCAAAATTCGTCAATTTGTTATAAAATTAAAAAGGTTTTAAATTATTTTTCGCTTTTCGGATATGTACTTTAATCGTCGGTTTATTTATTTATTTTTACATTTGTCATTTGTCAGGCTACACGCCTGTGGTTTAAGTATCTATTATAAAATAATAAAGTTTAATATACACTATTATATTTGACTCAATTTGTTTATATACAATGATTGATACATACCTGATCTCTGAAAGCTAGGCTAGCAAACGAAGGCAGATTCTTGGCCCATTTGACAGCCATAAAAAGCAGTCGGGCTGCCGACTCTGCCGCGCTTTCCACTCCCAAAGGCCTGCAAAAGTATTTAGGTTTTTTCTAGAAATGATGGTAGTAGGTAATGTGTCAGATTTGCGTTCAATAAGCTTAAATCTGGTTATGTTATACACTCACAACACAGACATATAGCAGCTTAGGAAAAAGAAGTAAAGGTTAAAAGTATTTTGTACACGAATATGCTAGTAGCTGGCTGCCCATCCAATATTGTATCAATTGAGTTATGGTATTACACATTACTATTAGTTAGTAACGCATTTGAGTGGCCTAAAGTTTTAAAAAAATATCTTGTTACTTTGCCTCCTCATCCCTGCGGTCATTTTAAAAGCATTTGACTTTTTAAGCAAGCCGTCCTTAGCACTGAAATATATAGCTAACGCTTGAAGTCCCTTAGAAGAGAGTATAATTTCACCTGTGGATTTTAATTTCGAACTGCGCTAAAAATGAAAATCATTTTATAAACATGACATAAATATGTGTCTTATGAAGAGAATAGAGTTCTATAAACACATGAATGCACTATCGACATGAACCTATTCTTAACATAATTATTCTAACTGAGTTAAAAGGGTTAACTAGCATACTAGTAATTTCTAACTAAAAGTGCTACTAATCCTTTGATAAAAAAACGTCGAGTTATTTTAAGATTGGGTAGCGATTTTGGTACTTCTTGTAAGAAATATTAGTGCTTACCTATAAGAGGTGCAGTTCTGAGGATAGTTAATGGCAGCTGGCGGGGAGTAAGAAGTGGAGTCTTCTTCGTTGGTCACATCGATACTGTCATCTGTAATTATAATACAATAATATCACCACTGTATATAAATTGTCTCACTGCTGAACACGGTCCTTTTCTCTGTGTGAAAAGATTTAGGCTATGGTCCTCCACGCTGGACAGTGCGGTTTGGCAGATTATTGGTTTTATTCCCGAAACTTCGAAAAGTCATATAAGTGCGTGCCTGGATAGAACGCCAAACCTTTGCGAGACAATCCAAGGATCTCCCACTAGATTTTCATTGTAATATTACATTGTTATAGTATACAATGTAAGTAATATTACAATGAAAATCTAGTTCTAAATTATATATTTATTTTATGTTTCTTTGTATTAAGTTTACTGTGTGTAATAGAGAGGGTTACACATATTCAATTTTAAGAAACTACGTCGAATATTCCAAATAAAAAAAAATTGTGTCAAGTCCCATAGAGTTTCTTTGAACGTCGTCGTTCCTATTACAGAGATCATTTACAATTTTTAGTTTAAGTTATAATAGGGGTTAGAGTATGAAGTTGCCGTTGTATAGTAATAGATATCTACTTTTAATTGACATAAATCCTTCATGGTTTGAGATTTTCGATGATTCCTATAAGATTCTTCTTTTAAAAAAAGTGCATCATTCGATTTCGACTTTCAATTGTTTTTTTATTCGGCTTAGACGGGAAAGATGGATACTTCGAAAATCCAAGTCATTTTTGAATACGAGTTTTGACGCGGAACTAACGCGGCAGAAACGGCTCGCAATATCAACGCTGCGTTTAGAGAGGAGACTGCTAATGAACGCACCGTGCGTTTTTGGTTTAAATGCTTTCGTAATGGAAACTTCGACTTGAAGAATGAACTACGTGGAAGACCGCCTACACAGGTGAATAACGCTGAATTAGCGGCATGGTTTAACGTTACCCTAGCTACAATATTGGTTCATTTGCATCAAATCAATAAGATAAACAATATGAAAAATGGGTGCCTCATGATTTGACTCATCTGCAGAAAGAGATGCGTGTTGAAACTTGTGTTACCTTGTTGAATCGGTACAAAAATGAACGAATATTGGATCGAATTGTGACATGTGACAAAAAGTGGATTTTTTACGATAGCCGTAAGGAAAAAATTCAATGGTTGACCCCAGGTCAAAAGCCGCAACAGTGCCCTAAAGCAAAGCTTACCAATAAAAAGGTAATGGTAACTGTTTGGTGATCTCTTTATGGTGTTGTTCACTATATCTTTCTCAGGTCTGATCAAGCAATAACAGCAGATGTTTACTGTGCCGAACTTCGAACAATGATGGCGAAACTGGCAGTTAAAATACCGTCGACTCGTAATTTTTACCATTAGGGGCCATTCATTTATTAAGTAAGATGATTATTACGTCAGAATCTATAGGAAAAAATGGATATACGTTTGGTTGATTTTTAAAAGTAACATATTTTAGGAACGTTTACAATCATGTTGGATGGAATCATTTTAATCATTTGGATTTAATCACTACATAACATTTTTAGTCCAGGAGCTCAAAACTCAATCAAAAAGTGAATCTGCCACTGGAACATCTCTAATATCAGGTGTTGTTTCTTTTTAGTCATTCTGGATTGTGACGTCATCGACGTCCACCCATTCTACATCAGCCTCGAAGTGGCACAAAACTTTTTTGCATTGCATTGAAATTAAACTACTATATACGGATTTTATCGCGTTGTTTATTTATCACTATATTACATAATTTTGAATCTATTACATTACTACTACTATTGAATTTTACTTTTAAGCTAATGAAATTATTTAAACTATTAAAACTATTTATATTTAGGTTTACACTTTCCTTTGCCTTGCCTTGAAAATATGGCTGAAGCTTTTTCTTTTTCTATATTTAAGATATGCCCATGAAGTTTTTAGTGAATTTGCGCTGCCTTTTTTGATGCAAAGTATTTAGAGCATACTATATACATTCTGTCTATAAGCGCATCTTGTACTGATAAACAGTAAAAATCATATGGAACATTCTTAAATGGGGTCTCAACCTCTATATTTAAAGATAGTCGCACAAACAAAGATGCAAAGTGGTCAGATGCTTTTACATCCTCTGGGGCGGGAAACATGAGCGATGGTTTTGTGATCGTACGTAAGAACTATCAAGACTCCCTCCCACTCCCTTGTAAGATAAAATAAGACATGGTCGACCCCCCTCTTCCCCTAAATCGTCTTACGTAATAAATGAATGGCTCCTTATTGCGCCATTATAACACAAGACCTGAGAGAACAAGAGAGACTGCACGAGAAACCGTTGTAACTCTACAGGAGCTGCAGTTAGAAACCATCCTCCGTACCCGGCAGACCTTTCTCCAACGGACTATAATTTTTTACGTGATTTGGACAATTTTCTACGTAATAAAATATTTTCTTCCCAGGAGGCAGTACAAAATGCTTTCACACAGTTTGTCGTAACTAGATCCCCGGAGTTCTATCGTAAAGGCATAAATAAATTTCCGTTTAGATGGCAGCAATGTATATATAATGAGGGTAAGTATTTCGATTAAATAAATATGGTACATATTAGAAAAAAACGAGTTTCAATTTTTCACTACAAACCGGCAATTTCGTACTTGAACCTAATATTTTTAAGCTAGTTCATACTCTACAGTCAGTCTATTAACCCTTACTTTAATTTAAAGCATAATGCGTCTTTTAGAAACACGAGAATCTGCAGCACTGTCATAAGCCCAAGTCAACTATACTACGAGTATATCGTTGGCTGTTTCCCATGCTGTTCCAGTAAGCTCATAATCTAATATATTCTAATATTAGTACCTAGTATATTAATAGCAGAGGAAATATTTAATTTTTGTTTGTTATGATTTAACTCAAAAACTACTTAATCGATTTTAAAAACTCTTTCACCATTAGAAAGCTATATTATCACCGAGTAACAGACAATATTTATTTTTTAAAAGTTCCTACCTACCTACCTACTTTTACGTGAGTGAAGCCGCGGGTAAAAGGTAGTATAGCATAAAAAGAGAAAGAAGTATATTACCATCGCTGTCAGTATGCGTGTTCCCCTCGTCGTGGTGATCATGCGAGGAGTCTGGTTGTGTTTGTTGTTGCGGCTGCGGCGGCGGCAGAGGCGCGTAGTGCGGCGATAGCAGCGGGTAGCGCGCCGGAGATAGCGCCATTGCCAACGAGACTGGGGGACTGGAGACAAAGTAATATTAGAGTTTAGTTTAAATAGTGTTAGGTTGCAAGTACGGCTTGCCTTATGTGCTCTTTTGAAATTTTTCAATCATGGATGCGGCGCACCGCTGTCTCTTTAGTTTTATAAAGCCAGGCGCAAGTATGCAGTAGCGCCGCGCGGTAGTCCTCTCCCCGCAACCACTCAGTTAGGTCTACTGAATTACATACCCAAGACTTCTGACTACCCTAAAGGACCCTTTATGAGACAATAATTTAACTTCCAGAAATATTTAAACTTAGTGACGTTAAAGTAATTCTGTAAGTTGTCTTCTGGCACATAATGCTAACATGACATCCACATTATACATACTTATAGTATTATGACGCTTACTTAAATTGTTCTCCATCTTATGTGCGGGCTCACTCTTCTTAGTGTGGATACTTCTTCATGCTGTCTAAATACGGTAGGGCACATCTATGATTTAAATTTTGGATAACAACTAAGGCGACAAATAACTCCATGATGTTAAGGGACGACCTTTGGATGAAACGCTAGCAATATTACTTGTCTGATGCTGGGTCTTTAAAAAGAATCGAAAATGGCGCTGGCTTCGTAGCGCCCCTTTTTTGTAGCCCATCGGCTGAGATTGCTGGTGCAGAGCTTACAGGACACTTAGATGCGTTAAGGTGCCTTGAAACCTGACTCACTGCTGCTGCAATACTGACAAAAGGATGTTCAGCTAAGGTCTTTTTTAGAGTGGAGGACGTTACTTCCAAGTTTGAATGGAATGCTAGATTAAAACAATGATTTAGTTGTACTCTATCTTTCCATTGTCCATTGTTGGAATGCCACACCTAATCGAAAACCTATTGTGTGAGTCGTCAGTGTCCTGCCACTCCGTAGGTTGATACCGTAGTCAAATTGTAAATCAATAGCTAATGTTGGAGTCATGCAGAGAGCTGAAAAAATGCATGTGTGTGCTTCGTTTCATTCTTCACGGCATTGTCAAATTTATATATTTTATTCGCCAAGTATGTAAATTAAAGGTAGTACCGAAAGTAACCATGGTGTATTGACCATGTTGGACACATGGTCAATACACCATGGTTACTTTCGGTATGCATTTTAGGTAACAGTGAGCTTGCCTGTTGTAGGTATCTAGTACTTATTATTTCCATGGTAACGACCTCAGAAACTTATTAAGTTGGTGCCATTATTTCAAGAGCATGAATCCATCTATGAACTGAAAGAAAAGTGTTACAATATCTCGAAAAGTCTTTATATATTGTCTAGTTACGGTATGAAATCGACACCATAAAAACAAATCCCATCATAACATAATTGAACACTTTCTACCTTATAGTTTCATATTCAAACCCCATTGGTATTCAGATTGGCAATCGGACTTAGTGCATTTTCGTGTATAGTTATTATTCTTTAATGTAATATTCATAGAACTTTTTATGGCCAAGGGGAAAAAGGTGATTTAGAAATAGTTTTTTAGTTAAAGAAAGTGTTTTGGTAAAGAAATGTTAATAAATTGTGTGGGGTTTTTGGGAATCGGTATGTTTATGTAATGATGTAAAATTCGTTTTATTTGATAAAGTTATTGTGTTGAATGCCAATTCTTATGAATGCGTAAAGATTAGGTAAGCATGAAAGAGATATTATATTGAAGAAAACAAAGGCACTGATTGTGAGAGTTGGAATGAAGGTTAGTTTAGTATAATTGAAATCTATAATATAACATAAATCAGTTACTTAATAGCCATAAAAAGATAAAATGAAAAGAACATTGTGTCTGGGCCACGGGGTCAACAATTCGAAATAGCTGTAATAAGTAATAACACTGTATTGAGGCACTACATATTATTGCAAAAGAATTATAATATTATATCAGCCCTGTATTAAACTGCCTCACTGCTACACTAGCCTCTTCTCATTGTGAGAAGGGTCAGGCCATAGTTCACCACGCTGACCCAGTGCGGCTTGGCAGGCTTCACATATCTTCGAGAACATTATGGAGAATTCTCACATGCAGGTTACCTCACAGTGTGTTTTCTTCCATCTTTAAAACAAGCGATAATTAACTTTTTCATACGCACATAACTTCGAAAGGCAGAGATGCGTGCCTAAGGATCGAATTCAAGATCTCCAACGGTCTCCCCAGGCTATCGCTGCTAAAGAATTGTGATTCACTATTTAAAAGTATCTGAACCCAAAAAAAGCTATTATATTTTTAGCTATCTGTATATTTGTCCTAGCATTACGGTTTAATCACTAAGCCGATAATTAAGCATTTTTTAGAGTTGGTTCCTTTGAATTCAACTTAAAATCTAAGCGACGTTTCTTTTAACTCTATACACTGTATGTATTTGAAATTGTTGTGTATATAGCGATCTACGCAAATAAAATCACGCATGCTAAGTCGCGACCAAATGCTAGTTACTAAACAAGAAATTATGTGAGGTAGCCTGTTACCAACGGCCTTAAACTATTGAACCGATTTCAACTAATAAGAAAGGTAGTGTAGTTTAGTAATTGTATCTGTCTGCGGATCCAGACATACTTAAAGTAATTTCTATGGAAAACTTCTTGTAATGCTATACAAATTGAATTATTTAACAGATAATTATGTAAATAGCCAAACATCTTCTCCCTAGCCTTTATTATTCCCAAGTCACTTGAGGTCGGCTTTTCTGGTCTAACCGGATTTGACTGGATATCAGTTTTTACACAGAGTGGCTGCCACCTGACCTCTGCAACCCGAAGGCTAACGATACCCTAAGGCTAGACCAGTGTCAAGATATTATAAGGCACTGACTTACCAATAACGACTGCCATAGATGTTCAAAGACGGCAGCCGGGACCGACGGCTTAACGTGCTCTCCGAGGCACGGAGCAGGCGATAATGGTCAATCAATAAGCACATAATTTCGAAAAGTTATATAACTTCCGAAAGTCAGAGGTGCGCGACGTGAGTTCGAACCCGAGACCCTCTTTATTGCAGTCTGTTGGTCTCCCCACTGAGATTTTTCGAATATTTATTATTTCTAGCCAGGAATCAAAAAAATAAAAAAGTCATAGTTTATGGAAAATAATCTCTGTACCTATTATTGCACCATCCGATAGTTTCCTTTTGCATTTATTCTTACTCACAGAACTTAGATCGCACCAAAAATTTCCTCACTAATAAGATAAGCTAAGCTATCATTTGACAAACAATACCAACATGCCATGTGACTTATAAATATAGTATTATCACGCTCACTCATATTCAAAATTGCACACTATCATTCTCTTTCATGTAAATGTAGTATACGATCTAAGTACGGCGAGGACACGTCTGTGACTTAATCCTTCGATGTTTAAAACCTAAATGTATTTAAAAGAAGAATTCCAGTTCAACTACAATTTCTAACCCTACAATCATCAGCCTTTGCTCCTAATCATTCGACCAAAAAGCCACGCCTAAGTTGGCTCATAACCCGACATCCGAAACCATTCACGTTGAACGATACATCAGGTGGCTTGACCAGACAGCGCGCAACAACCTTTGATCATACGTGAGGCTTGATCGTCACGGTTCGCTGGACTGACGTCAGTCATTATTTATAGACTTACTGTACTATTAGTATCAGGCTATTTCAAAATTGCCATTTAGGTTGTTTTGAGAGGCATGTTTGCTGCGTGGGTGTTAAGGTGGTGTATGACGTAACGCGATGGCATTCTGAAGGTTTGTTTTGGGTTTTTATCTTTAGGTTACGTATTTCAGGGTATTATTGTTCTGGAACATTTTTAATGTTGTTATCCTGCTTACACAGTACTACTGCTAGGCAGGAGAGCCTTTTTAGAACGAGTGATTGACTGCATGATTGACCCAGTGATTGCTACTCTGCTGAGTATTCAGGGATCGACTCCCACATAGGACAATTATAGGTAAGAGCCATAAATGTTATTGTTTTGTTCTTTGTATTCGAAAACGGCAAAAAATCGCTCGCGACCCTCTTTTTTCTTTGCTTGACGCCTTAAGGCGTCACCGGGGTTTAACGGGTGCAAATCTGAGGACGCCGATCGGCGTCAGCGGGTTTTGAGAGGTTGTGAGTTTGTAAAGTATCCTACGATAAAACGCTTGACACCAAATACAGGGTGGTCTTTAAAGTAAAATATACATATATTTTGTAATTTTCTATCACGCTGGCCAGCTTGATATTGACTTCACACTTATCTTTGATATTTCAGGTATATTTTTAGACAATGTTTTCCTTAATTATGAGAACACGAAGTCTTACAAAGCAGCGGCTATACATTCAAATGTACTTTTTATGTTTTTATATATTTTTAAGTTGTTAAATTCAAAATAAGTAAACCTGTTTATAAACTTTACTTCAAATTAATATTGCTTCTGAAGATATCTAGATGTTGGCAACTCAATCACGCGTAAATTAATGTACAGATAGGATTGAACCTTAGCATGTAGATAGACCAAGTTCTATGTTAATGACACTTAGATTACTTTGTATCCGCATATGGAATCTCATGGCATTCGCAGGGGTGAAGTCGCTAGCAGATAAAAGTATAATCATAAAAAAACATTATATAATAACTATACTTATATTATAAAGGTGAAGAGTTTGTTGTTGAACGCGCTAATCTCAGGAACTACTGGTTCGAATTGGAAAATTCTTTCAGTGTTGGATAGCCCATTTATCGAGGAAGGTTATAAGTTATATAACATCAGGCTAAAACCTGTAGCGACACATGCATGTACACTGCGTTTCGCTGACATTAGACAATGCGGTTCATAATGTATGCGAGCTACATCAGTCGTCACCCGCCGGGCACAATAGGTAGACCGATAGCTAGGCAGTCTGTATGTTAGGCATTTGTAAATTGTAATGTTGGTGTGAATTTAATAAAACAAACTATTTTGGTGATTAACCAGAACTCTTTCATTTAACCATTCCAAAGACATCAGAGACATTGGTAGATATTACACATAATATAATATTGGTAAAAACCTATGGGAGCGGCGCATTATTAACGCGGGTGAAACCGCGAGCGCATCTAGTAATAATATAATGATAATCAGTCCTGTATATAGACTGTCTCACTGCTGGGCACGAGTTTCTTTTCAGTGTGAAAAGGATCCACCACGCCGGCCCAGTGCGGGTTGGCAGAATTCACATATCTTCGAGAACGCTTTGAAGAACTCTTAGACATACATCACATACCTACAGATGTTTTTCTTCACTATTAAAGCAAGCGATAGTTAAATAATAAAAATAAATACGCACAAATCTTCATGAAAGTCCGAGAAACACTTACAATATTTTTATAATTCATTTTCCTATAGGATTATCGTAGGTGAAAAGACATTAACATTCAATAACAACTATAACAATGAAACACAACCAGAGCCGATTCTTTGCGTTTCCAGATTCTTCTGATCCGTTTGTGGCTAAACGCTTCAAACAAACCTAAGACACGTTATGCAGTACACAATATCTGGCGAGTACACACACTGAAACATTTATTTCATTACTCGTTGACTCAGCAATACGAGCGAGTGAATACTGCTGGATGCTTTGACTTGTCTGCTGGAAACTGTGTACGATGCGTTCGTGCCAGGTTTCTTTGTGAAACGAAGCGGAACACGCTTTTGTCACTGAAGAATTATACGTGTTAAAGTTTTGCCTTTTTATGTCTGTAAAGCCCAAGCGGAGGTGAAGCGGTACCGGTGGCGGCATTGTTGGACTGTTTGAATTAGTATGAAACATTATACACACGATCCGGGTTGATTTTATATGTAATCTATAGGTAGTAATAATTCTAACTAATATTATAAAAGCTAATGTGAGTTTGTTTGTTACGTTTTCACGCGTTAACTACTCGACCGATCATCATGACATTTTGCATACACGTTGTCAGAGCTACAGAATAGCATATTGGGTATCTTTCATCCTAAAAAGACTAACGGACTATTACTAACCTAACCTATCCTACATTTACACAAACGAAGCCGCGTGTAAATTTGATTTTTAGTTTGTTTGTAAGGATTTAACTTGAAAACGACTAAACCAACTTTAAAAATTCTTTCGCCATTAGAAAGCTATATTATCACCGAGTAACATTGGCTATATATTTTTTTAAACAGTCGTGTTACTAACATAAATTAGCCTTAAACTTTTACGCGAGCGAAGCCGCAGGCAAAAGCTAGTATAGTATAATATCAGCCCTATATTAAACAGTCTCACTAATGGACACGGGCCTCTTCTCAGTCTGTGAAAGATTAAGTGTTAGTCCACCACGCTGGCCCAGTGCGGGTTGGCAGACTTCACATATCTTCGAGAACATTATGGAAAACTCTCAGACCTGCAGGTTTCCTCTCGATATTTTTCTTTACCGTTAAAGCAAGCAATAGTTAATTATTTAATACGCACGTAGCTTCGAAATGTCAGAGATTCGCGCCGTGAAATCGAACTCGAGACCTCTGAGTGGCAGTCCAACGGTCTCCCACTAGGATATCGCTGCTTCTTATGTGTAATGTGTTACACACACATTGTTATGTTTTATACTAATACGTTGTTACATAGTAATTTGTACAATGCAATGCAATGCAGAGGGTCTCGAGTTCGAACCCACGTCACGCACCTCTGACTTTCGGAAGTGATATGACTTTTCGAAATTATGTGCGTATTGATTGACAATTACCGCTTACTCCGTGCCTCGGAGAGCACGTTAAGCCGTCGATCCCGGCTGCCATGAACATATATGGCAGTCGTTATTGGGAAGTCAGTGTCCTATAATATCCTGACACTGGTCTAGCCTTAGGGTATCGTTAGCCTTCGGGTTGCGGAGGTCCCGCAACCCGAAGGCTAACGATACCCTAAGGCTAGACCAGTGTATTAGGATTTGACTAGATATCAGTTTTTACACGGAGTGGCTGCCACCTGACCTAGGTGGCAGCCACTCCGTGTAAAAACTGATATCTAGTCAAATCCTAGTTAGACCAGAATAGCAGACCCCAAGTGACTTGGAAATAAAAAAGGCTAGCGAGAAGATAGTAATTTGTACAATGCAAAAATCCGCTATCGGTACCACTACGTCCCCGCATATGTGTATGGTGGACTTTAAGGATGAAAGACACATGATATAGGTAGCAACGTAAGTCGGTACACACGTCTTGTGAGAATTTAATTGCCTCTATCTATCAAAATTGTAGCAAAATGGTTTGTGACCACGAAAGGTACCCTATATTCTTTTCTGTACCCGTGAAAAGGTATATGTGAAATTTCATCATGATCGTTAAGGCATGGAAGCGTATCAAAGAAACTCATCTTTGCATTTATAATTTTAGTTAAGATGTTAGTTTTTATAGCAGTTGTAGTTAAACAAAGTTGAGTAATCACAGTTAGAAATACAGTATTTGAATAATTTTATTATATACATGTACTAACTGTCCGGACAGACGTTGTCCTGTACAGGCGAAAAAAATAAAAAATAAATAAAAAACCATATCTAAATCATTCTCGAATCCAATTGAACACACACAAAAAAATTCATTTAAATCGGTCCAGCCGTTTAGGAGGAGTTTAATTACAACGAAAAGTGGCATTGATTTTTATATATAAAATTTCGATTTTACAAAACCTATTTGATTTTTGTTAGTTACCAGCCTGTCTGCAGTAATGAAAAAGAATGACTCTAACTAACCCAAATACACCAACGGCGACGGCTGCTTCTCTCAAAGCCCGTTCCTGATCCATGTCTCTCAAGGCCTCGGGTCTGATGGTGGCCGTGTTGCGCGGTTGACGCTCGTTCTGGACAGCTGGAAAACAAAGAAAATTAATATCGACCTTTTATAAAAGGTACCCTGATGAACGTGGAATTTGTTTTAAAATGAGATGACTTATAGGGCAAAGTAAGGTTATAACAGAATGCTCGATTAGTCGTGGCAGTTTGCCCAAGCTTTCCGCCTAGATAGTACCTTTACTCTACAGAACTGCAGGAAAAGTATTTGGTGTAGTGTTGCTACTGTTTGCTTTTTTGACAGGCGCTTTCTACGTAAAAGTCATAAATTTAGGTGAAATTTTCAGTTCATTGTTTTTATGGGGTCTCTAAATATACGACCCTTATGTGAAAATTATAAATTCGATAACATTTTAAGAACTTTCATTTTTATGGGGCCTACAATACGAGTACGCCCTTTTATATGACACTGACATAACCTGACACCCTTAGACACTGTATAAACATTAATTCGTAATTTTAATTAACAATTCACCAAAAGAAAATAAATCATCGGATGTCAACTCTAGATTTTTATTCTTGTGCAATCTTTTTGTTTTTCAAGTCGAGCAATGTATTTAATCCTTATTTCATGTGCAACGAGTGTTCTAAGTTCAAAATTACTACTGTTATGACTAACGCCTTTAAAAAATATCAGAGATATCCATGGAAAAATGATTGCTCTGTGATTTTTGTCAGGCGCATCCGCTGTGTGTGTTAAATAATAATGTTTGTAGAATTATTAGCTATTAAAATAAAGACCTTGTTAATTTAACGTTTTTAGTTGATTTCTTCCAATTGAAACTATTTATATTATAAGTTTCTAACTGGATATATTTATTATAAAAATCTAAATAGCAGTACATTTTTTTATTCTGAGGTGTTTATTTTGTGTACCAATTTTCATTTAAATTATTTAATGGCTTACGTGTGATCCTAACAAACGTTATAATAATAGACATCGGGATTATATCGCGTTGCTCATTATTTAAGAGTCAACATAGTGACCGCGATCGATGCTAGTCGGTCGAAACGTCGGTTAATAAATGTAACTAGTGTGTATAATAAACTCTATCCGATCCACTAAGGTCTTGTTTCTCTCTCAACAAACACGCTGAGATTATTTTTTTTTAAATCTATATCATCATAAAACGTCTTCATAATATTATTATGTACAGTATTATGATCAGCATTTTTACCCTTAAATTACTGAAATTTCGCACAGTCTAGTAACATTCCACTAAACTTAACAAGGACGTGGAGCGTGACATAATTTTGAGCGTGACATAATTTTGAGCGTGGCATAATTTTGGCGACATTTTTCTAGGTAGGCGCGGCGTAGCGCGGCGCGGCATCGGTGAACCTTTATGAATTTTAGTGATACCTAGGTATTATGATTAATAAGTTGTCGGTGTTGCCATGGGTAATCTATTAACATATTATTTAAATTTACCGGGGTAATATTTTTGATCGAATTTTTAAAAGGATATCACTTACGCACTCATAATAAGCTACTGTATAACACATTTAAGGATCGGACAGGGTTTATTATACACACTGTATATTAACTTTAAATAGGTATTTACTAACCCCTATGTTTAAGACCGGTTGTGCAATATTAAATTAAGCAACATTTTCCCTCGTGTAGAAAACGAATTGCGCTAAACACTCTCCTTAAACAGTGACCACTTAAAACACCATGTTGTTCATACATACTCAAATCAAGTACTGATAACCCAAACTTACTAAACCAACCCATCAATCAAAGAACTGCTGCTCTTCAAATACCTGTCTTGTATTAAATGAAGGATCGGGACAGAATACTCTGATATCAAGCAAATATAACATATTGCTCTATACCTCTGCAATCTTTAAACAATCTTGATCGGTTTCTTTCCAATCGATCAAATACGTGATATGATTGATAGCTGGATCGCATACGGTAGGATATGTTTTATAGAAGAACATGAACGCGTTCTTAAGGTTTGCGAAGTGAACCTCGTTGTTACTGGAGGTTAGTACTACCCAAATATCAGTCATTGACTGCTAGTACGTGGAGTATTGTGGGCATAGATAAGACACTATATACTCGTTGTGGGTTCTAATTAGGTATGTAGGTAAAGTAGGTACGTGTCTGCGCGTTCTATAAAAATAAAGTAATTAAAAAACAATAACACGACTTCAATTATAAATTTACTTAAAATTATAGATTAATATATTTATTATACTTACAAGAAATTAACCACCGAAGCGAAACAAATGTAGGTACGAAATAAATTACGAGTCTAAAATTTTTTGAACGTCATATTGTGTTGATAAATATTCGTTGAATGTTGTAGTTTTTAATTGTTTACAGCTTTTAAGGACTTTCTGAGATTTGTTTTCAGCTGCAATTGGCGAAAATGTAGTACCTACTCTTATATATGTATGTCGAGAGTATAATTACTCTGATAGATCATACAGAGACCAAATTATTATACTGTCATACGAGCAAAACGATTCTAGCTTTGTGGTTAATAAAGAACTAAAAGGATGTCAGCCCTAGCCAAGCATTGGAGACTCGGAGGTAATTGTATGGGGCAGGACGAGAGAACTTGTGTAATATAGTTACAAGAGAGAATTTTGCTGTGGAAGTTTTGTGAAGGGATTGATTTTCTTTTGCTTTCACGCTTGTTGGTAGTCATATAGCAGCACACCTGCACCTTTCAGAAAAGTAGGCAGAGGTATAACACACCAAGATCTATGCTAGCTATGATAAGAATATGATATGATAAGGTAGGCGATGTATTACATCTTAATTTGCCAGCCATGGTAATAGAGAGTCAGCGTATTAACTACCATTTGCTGGACGTTTTTTCGTGTTTCTACTTCAAACTTTTAGAAAGAAAACCCAAATACCTTTTGCCCGACTTGGAAATTAAATCCTCATAACCTCATGCACATTACCGCTGGGGCAGCCTAGGGCTTAAGCTAAATAAATCTGGAAAGATGTTGTCTATTCCTTTAGGAAATAGATATACATACAAAACTGAACATAATATACAGTGGTGAAGTAGAAAATAACTGCTCATGATCTCCAAACCGGTGGCAATCAAAACAATGCGCATTTTCCTCTCAGACCTCAACGATATCGGAATAAATCGCAAAAAGAACTAAGGGGAAAAGAGTTCAATAAAAGTGTCACATGCCGCGTACCCCCAGTGGGTGGGCCGTTTGAGTTTATTGCTCCACCCTCACCTTTCCCGGGGTAAACTTTAGATACAGATGTACGCTAGTTATGGAGCGTGGATCTGTCTACGTTGTTTTAACCTACACAAGTATTGTAAAGGGGAAATGATGTCAATATTATGAGATAAGCATTTCGGTTTGTGACTGCACGGATGGTGTGTGATTGTGAGTGTTTTAAGTGGTCGCCCCGCAATTGCCATTTTGCCAATTATTGTGAGTTCCATTTCCATTCACAAATATTTGTGCCGGGGTTTATTGGTTTTGTGTCGGTTGTTTAAATGATTGTAGTGTTCTGCGACCCAAAAATTGTTCCTAGTGCAGTTATCTTTTCAAATAGTAATATTTTTAAGAAAGCGGTGTTATTTTGTCTTTACCCTAGTATGTGGAAACGTTCTCGTTGTAACTGAAGCAGCTTGATGAGGCAAATACGTTCACTCTACAGCAAATCACCGCTAAAAGGCCTTGTGTTGTGTTCTTACGGGGAGTGGGGTTCTAGGCTACTTAAAAGTGCAAATAGACGATCAAACAATCAGTCGAGTCGATGCACAGTATTATCGACCGTCATATTATCTTCGGAACCGCACCATGTTCGATGTACAAGCGAACGAACCGACGCGTGGTGTACGGGTATCCTAACTAACATTATAAATGCGAATGTGAATTTATTTTGCCTTAACTACTTAGCCGATCACCATGAAATTTGGTTACACGTTGTTGAGGACATAGGGTACCTTTAATCCCAATTGTAGAAAACTGGCATAACCTATATTTTAGCGAACGAAGCGGTACAATATAGTTAATAATAATTATGTTCATCGCACAGAGCGCCACACGATGGAATATTATCCGAGAGCGGACTGCGTTCGTGGTTCGACCGCACCATGTTCGATCATCTATTTGCACTTTAAGCAGGCGCTATGTTGACAGCGAAGACTAGAAATCTTTGTCCCTTGCACTAGCTGTTCAAAACACCTTTTTAAAAGTCAGCTTTGTGTGTATAAACCGCTTATATTCCAAGCAGCCGAAGCCTGAAATATCAGTTCGTTGTTCTGAAAACAAATCTGGCTGAAAGCGTATATTGATTAAATACTGTTTGAATTTTTTTTCTCTCAGTACATAAAAAGTTAGGCCATATTTCACTATGTTACTCTAATATGATATGTCACTCTTCACACATATTTAAAAACGAGTTTACTTTTGCGATGTTTTTCTCATTAATGCGTGCAATAATGAAGTAATAGACTGTATTGATGGCGCAGTTGTTTATATGATCACTTCGTCACTACCAGTCGTTGAATACTGTACGTAACATGTATTTAATCCACAAATAGATATTCTGATTCTGGGTATCCTATGTTTTTGGTGTTAATGTTTGTAAAGCCCTCCGTAATGCTAACGGAAAACGTCAATGCCAAACATCGCGATAAATATTGTGTTAATTTATTAATTAACACAATATTTATCGCGATGTTAGCCAATAACTTTATCGCGTTAATACGCGATAAAGTTATTGGCTACACTTGAACGTTCAATGTGCATGCCCATTCTTGGCGATAAAATTGGCGCAAATATTCCTTGAATTACAAGTAAGATGGGCGTTGTCGTTATACCTAGGTACTCTGTATTTGATGAGTGTTGTAGCAGATATAGCTCAGTGGGGAGACCATCAGACTGCAATGCAGAGGGTCTCGGGTTCGGACCTACGTTGCGCACCTCTGACTTTCAGAAGTTATATGACTTTTCGAAATTATGTGCGTATTGATTGACAATTATCGTCTGCTTCGTGCCTCGGAGAACACGTGCGTAGGTCCCGGTTGCCATGAACATCTATGGCAGTCGTTATTGGGAAGTCAGTGTCCTATAATATCCTGACACTGGTCTAGCCTTAGGGTATCTCGTTAGCCTTCGGGTTGCGGAGGTCAGGTGGCAGCCGCTCCGTGTAAAAACTGATATCCAGTCAAATCCGGTTAGACCAGAAAAGCCGACCCCAAGTGAATTGGGAATAATAAAGGCTAGAGAGAAGAAGATTCTGTATTTGATGAGTGTAAATTTTATTATATTTTTAATACTCTAACGATGAATTGATTAAAAAACAAGAACATCCTGATACGTAGTGTGGCCGCTTCAATGCATTAATACTCGCGTTTATTTCTTTGATGTACCGTCACTTGAGCTATCGCCTAACGTCAAACGTCAATGTGAATGCCGTTGTCAAATTATCGCGTTAAGTCGTGGCTCCTACGTTAAACGTCCGTCATCGCGACATTTAACGGCATTTTCCGTTTGTGTGGCCCCAGCATAATACAGAGTTAAAAAGTCACCTGTATAAAAAATAACAATTAACACGCAACTCCATAAGTCCGAGATGCGTATCAAACAATTGAAGTCAAGATCTTTGCGAGTCAATTCCAATGGCTACTTGCGTGCTGATATTTGTTGTACAATAAACTTATTATCATGGCTTTATCTCCTAAGAGGAATATTTCACTTACATTTTGCTAGCTACAAATTAAAATAAGTATTAAAAGTTTCATTCCGCATCCAAAATATTCTGTTCCAGCAAATCCATTAATCCTGTTTGCCAAACCTAGAATCGAACCACTACCTACTGCACAACTGACTCAAAAAACAATAAACCTATGTTAAATAATCGCCAAATCATCGATATCGTTAAGTTATACCCTCGTAAACCGAATCCACAATACTTAAGGAAAACTCGCAGAATATGGATTAACTTTTCTCCTTACCGTCGAATATTCTCGAAGCGACGGCAATAGGTATTAAGGCAATAAATTAAGGAAAGAGGGTTGAACGTAAGAACGGGTAAACCGGTGAAAGTCTTCGTCTCGATAGCGCAGTGAATGCGACTGCTGTGCTGAAGTATCGGGTTCGATTGATAGGTCGAGTAAAATGTTACTGGAGTTTTCTGTTAATAAGTTAAGGTAATTTTTTAATGTTTGGATGGCGTAGGTAATATTGCCGCTTCGACATTGTCGCCCCGCCGAGTGTCATCAGTTCGATTTTATGGGGTCTATAGACAGTTGTTTCGAGACTAGATGTTTCTTGTATTCGTTGTTTGAATGCTTGTATAATCCCTCGCGAGACAGGAATTACTTCTGATGTGAAGGCTCTCTTTAAATAAATTGGATATACTGTTTTTTTAATTTAGCAGTTGCACTTATCTGTAATGTTATTGTATTTTAATGTCGTCAATTCTCATTTGCAGCATGGACACTGTGGCTGGTAGGCGGAATAGGTTCTTTGTTATTAGAGAGGTCCAAAAACTATAACTATGGGAATATGAGTCTAATATTTCTCGGCTAACACGTTAGATACAAATGTGAACCCATACATACATATATGTTAAAATGCCTTGTTAGTCTCGTGGAATATTCTTATGCTGATTTTGGATTGTATAATAAATTTACTTACTATTAAACTTTGAAGTTTATTTTTTTTAGTTATTACAAAAATGCTACGTTTACATTTTTACATATTTTCGCCAAACTGTGTAACAGTTTGTTGGCGAACACTGCACTCATTTAACAAATTGAATGATGTATACAAACATTTAAGACATATTAGTTTGGGATTAAGTAAAATATAGTTATTATTGAGGCTATTAAACTTTTTAGAAATTAAGTTGACTTTGAGATACATTCAATAATAGTAAGGCTGTTTAATCTTTAATTTGATTAATAAGCCATACTTTGTGATCTAGAAATAAATTATGAAAAAACTCAATAATACTTTGTCCAACCGCGTATCGAACCCGAGACCCGAGACCAGCACTGCAGTCGCATTTGCTACCATGCGCCATCAATGCTGTCAACTATGCCATCACCGGCAATAAAGTATTACACGATTGTTTCAGAATATTTGTCAGTCTATATGAATTAGTTTGAGCTAGACCGCGTTAATAGCATAGGTTTATCACGCAAGCCTACCTACCCTCCAACGGTTAAACCGTGAATATATAATTAAATCCAGACTGCCCGTCTGACAAACCGAAACTTGAGCACGAATTAATGTGCACACACACACACACACACAATAGTTCCCCCTACTACACCTACACTATAAATCAAATCGCCCCTCCCACATCCGGCCGCAGCCATCTTTGAGATCTCATTTCCGGTGTTGCGTGCAAGCGAGATAGAGTTATTATAGTTTTGTGTAAGAGCGACAGAGATGTTTAGCTGTTTGTGATTTTTGATTTGTTCTTCGAATTCCAATGTGTATATAAAAGGTGTGTCTATTGGGAAAACGATCAAGTAGCAAAATTCATTTCGAAAACAAAAAGATCGGTTGAGATTTTCGTTGATTGCCTATTCATGTTTTAATAGAAAAGCCCAATTCTTTAAATAAAAACTGTTAAAAATAGAGTTTTGGTGTTGTCTAATAAACATCAAATGTGAACTGAAATGCAAGTTGTTTAGGTACACTATCTGCCTCGCACGTTTATGATTACGATTGAATTGTTAAAATCGTTCAAATAGTTATTCGAGTTTATAAATTACAAACAAAAATATAAATCTTTGATTATCCATTTATTTCACTTTAGGATTTATGATATTTGTGACACAGGATCTATCGTAGCATTATTTGGATTGATTGATCTATTTATAACTATTTGGAACCCAAATTACTAATATTATTGTATATTCAGATTTATTTTTGGGTTAGATAAAAGTAATTATGATGAAAAATTATTATAATCTATTTAAGTTAAGGTTAGTCTTAAAGTAGACATCTTCATTCTAGGATTAGTTCCTGTATCGCGTGTGAACCCAGAGTAAGAACAACCATTGTTTTCTCGTGTGTGATTCGAACTCAGCACAGTGGCATGGGCGACCACTTAAATCAATACACCATCTGTGCGGTCAGTCTAAATCCAAGAAAAAACCTTGCATCCTTGACAAAGCGATATCAATGTTGTCCAGTCTTTCTAATTCTAATATTCTATCATATACACACAACGCCATCTAGCCCAAACTAAGCAGAGTTTGTATCTACTATGGGTAGTAGAGAATGGACAAACATACATATATACTTCTTTCTTTGTAAATACATACATATTATACATAGAAACATCCAGACCAATACAAACATCCATGTCCATGCACACAAATGTTTGACTTGTGCGGGAATCGAACCTGCGACCTCAGGCGTGGCAGTCGGTTACAAACCACTACGCCTTCGAGGCCGCTATAAACTGTCTTTCTACTTTTATAATTTGCCAGTAGGTACTTATTCTTTATACCCAGGTTGCAGGTTCGAATCACACCCAATAAACTACCGCTAATATTGACTTAGCTGGATAGGTTAACGAGAATTTTGACTCAAATAGCTAATAATCTTTCAAACAAAAATATCAAGGTCCTGTTTTACCACCTCCAAATAGTATGCTATATATATATATGTATCTATAAGATAAAAGTCTCACCATCTCTCTTTTTTACCCTAACAAGAGTGAGACAGCATGCGAGTTATCTTTCGGATAAGTTTTACTCGATAGTTGTCAAACTGGCCATAAAAGAAAGAAAATGTTTGTATAGTCCCCCGAGACACAGAATTTACTCCAAGTGAGGAAGTTTTCTGAAAAATTCATAAATAAATCAACCTACTTAATCTTTTAGTTGATGCCTACAACTTAGAAGCTATTAAACATCTGGTGCTATATGTTTCATATAGAAGGGTTCAATGATGGAGTAGCGATCGCGCAGATCGATCAATCAGCGAAGTAAACCAACGTTGCCATCGTCGCTCATTTACCAAAGCTCACGAAATTAAACACTGGTGTCATATTAGGAAACCCGCTTTTAATTTGCCAACATTTTGCCCAAATTTTAAACATAATATCAGGCGCATTTACTACTTCTGCATCACGGAGGCTTCTGGAATTCAATATAATACGATTTTATAATTATAGCCGAATTTATATATTATATAGCAATTAGCAAACCCGACAGACGTTGCAACAAGATCAGAATAAAAAAGATGTCCTAGGATCAATCAGTTGTGCAATTATGAATGTAACCTACGTAGGCACCATACAAAGACACCCAAAATATCATTAAAATCGGTCCAGCCATTTAGGAGTTCAGTGACACATACACACACACATACAGATGAATTATTATACGTATATATACAAGCATACGGTGCTAATCA
The DNA here is from genome assembly GCA_963675205.1 of Catocala nupta. NCBI lineage: Eukaryota > Metazoa > Arthropoda > Insecta > Lepidoptera > Erebidae > Catocala > Catocala nupta. The sequence goes on along the minus strand of OY776102.1, from coordinate 18,285,546 downwards.
CACAATCAGGTTAGCTGATATATGATAGCTGATAACAACACAGACTAATCAGCCGATATCATAACACTTGCGAATCAAAAGGCTACAATAAGATTATACATTTTGATTCATGACACGAATAAAAAATAATTCACCACTACACATTTGCACAATACAATCATAATTGGAAAATAATATCGCAAGGATCAGGTGCAACAACCCTAACATGAAACGTACTAATAAAACATCTCCGTCCCATTCCCTCCACAACAATATCACATATCCCCGTTTCACCTATAAACGACTTCTGTCAAAGCGGCGACTTAATGGTTATTGATTTCGATTTAATGGCGAAGAGATTTGAACTGTATTTTTATGGTTATTAGAATCAGTTTCGCTTGAACGTTTTTATATTGGCTGTAGGACTTGGGTTGGTAAAGCTAGGGTCTGTTATATAGCGATACATTTTAAAAGCCGTCACGTATGACGGCTTTTAAAATGTTCAAATTTATATATTGGTATATTTCCTGGTGTCAACTTTGCTGATCCCGCTGCACAAAAGATCCAGGTTACGATTCACAGGTCAGATTTTCAGATTAGTTTTATAAGGAACTGTGAGGAGCAGCACGGACACTAGCAATATAATAATAATAACATCAATATAATAATATTCTATCACATACACACATCACCATCTAGCCCAAACTAAGCAGAGCTTGTCCTATGGGTACTAGACAATGGATAAACATACATATATACTTCTTTTTTTTTTTTGTAAATATCTACATATTATACATAGAAACACCCAGACCAAGACAAACATCTATGTTCATGCACACAAATGTTTAACTTGTGCGGGAATCGAACCCGTGACCTCAGGCGTGGCAGTTGGTTACACTAACCAGATGGTAGACGTTCACTCTATATTACGTTGGCGTAAAACATAGTAGATGAAATTAAGGTATTACAATTTTGTCTTTGTCATACAAGATGGCCTTCCAAGTAATAATGCGTGTTACTTTGTATAATCATGCGTATTTGTGGTCGCTCAGCGGTCAAAACTCGACTGTAATTCATTTTTTAATAGTTTCTGCTTGCTTTCTCTATCAGGTATGTCAATAAATATCATACTTTGTCGTGCGCACAAAAGGGAGTACATCGTTTTCTTGTCGCGTATTTATATAACCAATACTTGCTCCTGTTTGGATTTATAAGACGTATGACTTTTCTTTTTATATTGACGCACATAAGTTATTTTTTAAAGTTGCTTGCAGCAGAGTAACATGCTTTTCTTTTTAAAAAATCGTTTTTAGTAGGGATAAGGATCCTGCGAAAACATTTTCTTTTACTGGTCTTAATTATTCTTTATAGTTAATTTAAAATAGTTCTTCAGAACAGTATTTTAAGTGGTCACCTTGCACGTGTCTATGAGCCGAGGGTTATAACAATATGATCGACAAATAGTAGCTGTGTTTTGATGTTATTTATATCCATTATTTAAATATTTTAATGTTGCCCGCAAAACACGAACGACAAATTAGAATGATCTCGATAAAAAGCAGTGGGCACTAGCCTTTTTTTTACGTGCCTGATTCATACTCGCTCGCCACAAGGGGTGGCGAGAGGGTTATGTCTGGCTCTCCCGTACTTCGAGCCTACGGACCAAAACCCCACGGTGTGCCTACTCGCTGCCTTGTATAGTGGATGGGCCGCAGGAAAAGAGACTACTTCAGCGACCCACCCAGCTGACTACAACTCCTAGGCGACGCCCCGGCACTACAGAGGGCGTCGGGTCGACTCAATGGCTGGCACCCGGTTCGCCGGTGACGGCTCGGATCCGCAAGGATACTTTCCTCACGGATCCGCTCCGCCGCCTCCTTCTGCGAGATGACGTCCTCGCAGAAGGTTGCGACCGCTGCCTCTCACATTGTTGAAAGCGAGAATAATAATAATACCCACACCGTCGTATACAACATACACAACAGAGACGACGATTTTTTCGTCACGTTAGCGGGCGAGCAGTGGGACCTTACCTAAAATATCTACCGCTTATTTCAAGGCCTCGCCAGGGCCTTTTGAATTTGGACTCGCGCTTTAAAAGTTCGAAATTCGTACCAAACATTCGATAATCGTCCAATGTTACACTTTCTGCTCTATCTCTAAACAAATAAGGTATACATTAGCTTGTAGAATGCTAAGGACTTGTGACTTTATAAGTCTCCTTGAATATTAATACAGGGACGGATTTGGGGGTTTTAGGTGCGGATTAAAATCACATTAATCAGTGTCTGTTACTGCAGATTTAACTCACGGTATAAACAGTTAAGTGTTAGGGTACGATGTTGGATTTCGTGGACTGTGACGTGCATAAATGTTTTAGGAGTTTACTCCTAAAACGAATATTTATATTCTTGTAGAACTTAGTTTCTTTTCGTTATGATTTAAGTGGTAGCCGCTATTCATGCACTTCTTCAATGCTGGGAGTTTACTTAGCCAAGCCAGTGCATGTAATGGTGGTCACAATGTCTTTGATTATCTTTTGAAGAAGACCAAGTTATAGCGCTTGGGAACATAATGACAGATGGTTCATTCTAGAACCTATAACAAAAATGATCATTGAATCCATGCTGGATAGGAACTTTTTTAGTTGCAACCGATCTCTGACACAGTGTTAAGTAACATTTGCCATTATTACATGGGCTTTTCTTAATAAGTTGCTCTTAATTAGAATGGTGGATACCTATCAACTAGCCTCCTGTTACGTGATCATAAAAATAACCAAGTAAACATGGGTGTGATTCACTTACACCTTACCCTTAAGAATATACAAAGGGAAAGTATAATCTTAAATCCAAATAGTGTTAATAATTAGTAATAAAGTTGTTAAACTTGAATCTAAATTTTAAAGTATCACAAATTGGATTTAAATTATTTTATACGGATTTTATTGCGATGTTTATTTTAAAACACTCATATTTTATTAATTTAGCAACTATTATACTACTACTTAACAGTACCTAACAGTAGCATTCTGTTTATAATCGGCCGTGCACGTACTTCTTCTCATCTGATAGCACAAGCATGTTTAAGACAGCAATGGCATAACATTTAAAGTATCGGTACTGTTAGAATGAGACACATGTATATACACTTTGTACGGCACTGTCTCATTCTTGCGAATGCAAAAATCTCTCGGACTCCATCCATCTAACTGTCGTACGAAAATTCGGAAGACTTTACCCATCATTCAAACACGTATATTTCCTATGATATATTCGTTAATATCACCGACATTATTTAAAAGTAAGAAGCATAGCTTAAAATACCAAGCAATTACGAAGTACCCATATAACAGCTATTTCATAAGTTCATAACCGAACATTAATTTACCCAAACAATATATTCAAAGCACTTCTGACAGCGACATTACATTGCAAAGTCCGAGCTTACAATTGTACCGACGAGGTACAGTCGGGGATTAAAGCACAAAATCACACTCATTACCATTTAATTTTACAAATGAATCTTTAATTCTCTGCTTTCTACTTTCTACTCTTCCGTTTTATTTAAATAATATAATTGTGTTTGTTTTTATTTTATATACTTACGTAACTGCTAAACAGGCTATCCTGCAAGCTTTGCTGCAATATACCTATGACTGCAACATGTGTTTTCAATAGCCCGGCTGTATCAAAAACGTTTAAACAAGCTTAGTCTTTGGATTCAAAATATTGACGTGTGTACTTTAATGTAGCTGTTATACTCGACCAGTCAGGCCTATATATTGCAGCATATACAATAATATGTCTGTAATTGCCAGCCAGTATATTGCAGCCGCCCGTTGCAGTAAAATAATGCCCGTTTAAAAGCCCCTTTAGGTAACGACACATAGTCAAAAGTCACAAGCTGCTAATAAAGCCTATGCACACTTGCAACTTGACATGACGGAAATGAAGTTATATATAATTATGTATTTTGTTTTGGATTACAAAGGCTCACGCTTTTATATCCCGAAGGTAGGCAGATGTGTATTACAACCACATTTCACCAGCTTTGTTTAATCATTTGACCGCCACAGTCATGTATACATGACAAAGCAAAATGTGTTCAGCATGCCACGGTCACAACTACATGACAAATTGAAAGATGAAATCTTAGCTTGGCGCCGAGAGCACGCTTTTGCTTTTCTGACGTGGCGGTCAAAGAGCTAAGGACACTCGCAATACGGAGCGAGCTTATTGCCGTACCGGGCACATTGAGAATGATAGAAAACCTAAGAAAGCTTGCCGCCGAAGAGCGCCTACGAGCGAATTTAAATCGCGAGGTCAACGTTGCACTTTTGTTGACACGTTACTATGAGGCCAATAATGGAAAACGCCTGTTTAGGAGGTACCAGTGGCGACTTATGATATCGATTTTGAAGACTCGCGATATATAACTGTCTGCCTGTTTTGTCTAGTATAGGATAAAAATCGTGATGTACATTTTACATTTTAGATAATCCTTTATGCTATTGTAGCTCTTGGATAATAATATAATTAATGGTCTCCAATGTTCGAAATTCAACCGAGAATATTTATTTTTATTATTTTCAGTTTCCTTCTCTTCTTTTCCATGTAAACTGTAAGTATGACACAGCTCATACTCCGCGCAACATGTTTAAAAAGGAGTAAAAAGTTAGCTCTTTACGTAACGTACGTTCTCTCTTTAGTTTTATCTTTTTTACTTTATATATATTATGTAGATGTGTCGAGTTTAAGATAGATGAAAATACTAGCATCATATTTTCCATAAATAGTAATCATAGAATGGCATTCATTTTTGCTCATTTCGTAGTAATTCAACGATCTATACATATTCATGGTATGCTCATAGTTAGCCTATATAATTGCCTAATAGGCCACGTATATAATAACATTTATTACCATTTGCTTTTATCACTAGATGTTATAAAATAAAGTCCCTAGTGCCGCGTCTGTCTGTCGGTCTGTCTGTCTGTTTGCCATAAACTCAAAAACTACTGAACGGATTTTCATACGGTTTTCACCAATAGACAGAGTGATTCATGAGGAAGGTTTATGTGTGTAATTTGTTGAAGTTGTACTATCCGTGCGAAGCCTACTAGCGATACGCCCCATATCGCTAGTTTTATATTAATATAAACATAAAATGTAAAGCGCTTCTGTAATTAGCCTGTACACAAAAAAGCAACGTCAGAAACAATGTTATCAAAACATAAATAATCGTAAAACAAACTTAATAAAAACTAAAAACATCCATTACACGAATTACCATAACGCATGAACAACGAACAATGAAAATGTGATCCAATTTGTGAGGAAAAAGAAAGTGTCAAAAAGATAAAGGTAGTAACGAGGGCCCAGCGTTGTGCCCTGCGGCAAGCCAGACGGGAACGCCTTTATCACTTTAAGCTTTGAATTATTTTGGTCTTTGGGACCCTCGGTATGAAAAGGAAAGTGTAATTTCGTTACGCTTTGAGATGTCGACGCGACAATCTAATTATTTTCGGATGGTGTGCTCGGTTCACCTTGTCAAAAGCCTCTCAAAGTTTTACGGGTTGATTTAATTAATGAGTGTTGGTTTAATTCTCAAGTTTTATTTGCTGAGTGTGTTTAAAGTTAATTTGAGTAGTAAATACAGTATTGTTTAATATATATTATGCTTTTTAGCTCTGAAGTTATAACTATTATAATATTATTTAAATATACGAACTGTATCTCGAGTAGATTCCGTGATGATCTGAGAATAAAGAAAAAAATACCTGTAGTATACCAACGACTTTCCCTAGTATAAATGATAAAAACGAATAACACCATTTTAGATTGTACTGCATAAGATTTAATCGTTTACGTGTGCGCATTGCAAAATATATTGTTCATTCGTATGAAGATTGCCACCATGACATTAGTTTTCGTATATTATTACGCTCTACCTCTGTAGAGACTTCTCTAGATGCCGGTCCGATTACCGGATCGAACAAAGTATTATTGGAAATCTAATGTTAGGACATTAGATTTCCAATAAAATGAAAAAAAAAAATATTAGCCATACTATAAATAGCATATCATTATCTCAGCCGAAAGACGTCCACTGCTGAATATAGGCCTCCCCCAAGGTTTTCCACACAGACCGGTCTTGAGCCACCCGCATCCAACCACTTCCCACGACCCTTACCAGGTCGTCAGTCCACCTTGTGGGAGGCCTACCCTTACTGCGTCTTCCGGTGCGTGGCCATCACTCCAGAACCTTTCTGCCCCAACGGCCGTCGGTTCTGCGCGCTATGTGCCCTGCCTTCTATCACTTCAGCTTGGCTATGTCAGCAACTTTAGTTTTCCTGCGGATCTTCTCATTTCTGATTCGATCGCGCAGGAAAACTCCAAGCATGGCACTCTCCATCGCCCTCTGAGTGACTTTGAATCGTCTGATAAGGCCCATAGTAAGCGACCACGTCTCTGATCCGTAAGTCATCAGTGGCAACACACACTGGTCAAATACTTTCGTCTTGAGACACTGCGGTATATTGGACGGGAAGATATGTCGAAAGCTTCCCGAACGCTGCCCAGACGAGTTGGATTTGACGATTGACCTCTTTCTCGAAGTTGGACCTACTTAACTGGATCATTGACCAGGTAAAATACTTGTCGACAACTTCGAGTGTAGAGTTTCCAACCTTAATAGTAGTAGGTGGGACGTTGGACATAATTTTTGTCTTGTCCATGTTCATTTTAAGAACTTGTCGGGAGACTCTAGTCTAGACTCTGTCGGGAGGTCTTCCATGGTCTCAGCCATGACCACGATATCGTCGGCAAATCGAAGGTGAGTGATGTACTCGCCGTTTATGTTAATGCCGAGCCCTTTCGATTCCAAAAGCTTGACATCGTCCAACGCGGCGGTGAACAGTTTCGGAGATATAACATCCCCTGTCTCATCCCTGCTGTAGTTTTATCGGTTTCGAGCTCTGGTCGTGGAGACGGATTAGCATGATGGCGTTTTCATACAAATACTTCAGCACTTAGAAATACCGGTAGTCAATGTGGCACCTTTGGAGAGACTGCAACACTGCCCAGGTTTCGATTGAATCGAAGGCTTTCTCATAGTCCACAAACGCCACGCATAAAGACCGGTTATACTCTTCGGATTTTTGTATAACCTGCCGCAGCGTATGTATGTGGTCTATGGTAAGTACTATAGTCTTTACGGAAACCGCACAGCACATGTTCTAAAAATAATTATAACCTGTAGGCTACAAAAGATTCACTCTCCGATAAAAAAAAGTCTAATCATGAAATCCACACCGAATACTTCTTTAAGATTAAGCATGTGTGAGTTTATATAAAAGTATGAATTAGTAGTATATATATGTAAATAGTAACAAATAATACGAGAGTAGATGCTAATTATAAATTCGAAAGTAACTCTGTCGGTCTGTTACCTTTTCACTGCTAAACCACTCAATCGATTTGGATGAAATTTGGTATAAAGATAGTTTAAAACCTGGGGAAGGACATAGGCTGATTTTTATTGATGTAGGTACCATGCGGGTGGAGACGCGCGCATAAGCTAGTATTTTATAAGTGAAACACTTTCATTCCTTACTTTTACTTTTATTGTGAAGAATGAAATTGTTTTACTGTTTTATCAATAATTGCTTTATAGTTCGGTAATATGTCTTCTATTGTATGCGCAAACCTGTTCCACAACGATACGTTGAGACAAATGGAAGCAAAGTTGACTGAAAAATTGTGGTATTATTTAACAGCCAAATATAAATAATTTCGCGGTACCCTGGTGACTTTTCTACGGAACCCCTAGGTTCCGCGGAACCCACTTTAGGAATCGCTGCTATAGGCTATAATAACCGTTAGCTCCGAAACTTCGAAACTAGACCCGAAACTCAAACATAAGTCCTCACATTTGTTCAGTAAGAGTAATCTAAATCTTTCAATAAGGTAGTCTAAAGCATGTATTCACTAACACCTGTATATCCCCGAAAGAATAAGTGGGTCAGTGGTATTAACAACACTCACATTTCGCCAAAACTATACTTTAAAGCCCCAGTCATAACGGGTGAGCTTATTGTTGCGCATTAGCCACGTTTCCAGCGATTCTACTACTAAGAAAATATCCTTGTATAAATATCTAACAACACTTTGTGCAATCTAGAAATCGGAAACATACCAAGGAACAAGAGAAGCAAAAAAGCTGTCCTAATTATTATTAAATCTGCATTTCACGCGGTTAAACATCCTACTTTATAACGAAGGGTGCTCATTTGAATGTAGCAGTAAGTGCGAATGCCTGAGGGCGATCGCTTTGTAGTTTTTGCTCAATTATCTCTCCTACATTGTACCTACCACTCATTATAATGTGGGTGTCGACCTATTAGATTCAGCTTTAGGCCATTACGTGATTTGTGAATGGTTTTGCGGTTTGTTATTTCTATTGTGTGAATATTTGGATGTTTAATTTGGTTTAGTTCGTGTGAAAATTAATGACGTTCTTTGTATATAAAACTCATTATTGTTATGTATATTTATATAAATTTAAACAATTATATGGCAGAGTGATCATTGTTTTCCGGTAATTTTGGCGTAATAATTTGGGTGCCTATACTATAAACTTAGTTAGATATCATAGAAGAGAAATCTATTTTCAGGCACGTATTGGCATCATACAAAAGTTTTAAAGAATTGTATATTTTTGGACTCAATTAAAACGTACTAAGCAAAAGAGTTCAATATATTGAGGGACATATTGTTATAATTGATAGAGGAACTGAAGTAACTAACAAATAATGTTCAATTAAAATATTAAATGTAATTTTTTTGTTTAAGATAACCACGCGGATTTCGCCAACTTAAATTTAAGAATTTGTATGTATCTTGAACCTGAAATAAGAGCTCATGAAAGTAAATTAAATCCAACTCATTACCACCATAGAGCCACACTGAGGTAGTAAAGATACTTCACTCCCTTGGCTTTAAAGATCTTTTCTACGCTAACCGTGCATTTTTCAGGTCAAATATATGTACGAGGGTGCGTTTTTAAGTTCGCGGAATGGAGGGTATGGAAGGTGGTGGGGGTGCTTGTTTAGTCACTAACGTGTTTAGCAACTAATAATTAGTATATATACCGAGTATTATCATAATGAGGTCATTAGTCTTTGAACTATCGTCCCTCAAGCAACTCAATCTGGAAGAAATTGTGAAGTATGGAGAAAATCGAGTTCCGCGCCGTTATAAAGTTCCTTACCAAGCAAGGAAAAAATGTTCAAACCATTTTGGAAGAGATGTCATCTGTATACGGGGACTCTTGTCCAGGAAAAACCATGGTATACAAGTGGCACAACCTCTTTAAGCAAGGCAGGGAATCAATTGAAGACGATTCCCGGCCTGGGCGGTCTGTTGAGGTCACCACTCCAGATCTTATCGAAAAAATCGAAAAATTAATATTGGAGGATGCACGTTTGAAGAAAAAACAAATCGCAGAGATGGTTGGAGTATCTGAAACGACCATTTTCAAGGTTCTCCATGATCATCTCGGCATGACAAAAGTCAGTGCAAGATGGGTGCCTAGAATGCTCACACCGCCTCAAAAACAGAAGCGCGTCGAGTGTTCGCGTGCGTTTTTGAGCCAGTGTAATGAAGACAAGGATGGTTTTTTGGAGCGAATTGTTACTGGGGATGAAACTTGGGTTCATCACTATGAACCTGAGTCTAAACAAGATTCCATGCAGTGGCATAAAAAGGGTACACCACCGCCTAAGAAATTCAAGGTGTCGCAATCGGCGGGAAAGCTCATGGCGACAGTTTTTTGGGACACAGAAGGAATTTTGTTGGTTGATTACAAAGAAAAAGGTGTTTCCATAACCGGAGAACACTACGCTTCAATTTAAGAGCAGTTAAAAGAGGCAATCAGAGAAAAAAGAAGAGGAAAATTGACCAAAGGTGTCCTGCTCTTGCACGACAATGCTCCTGTTCACAAGAGTCGAGTTGCGTTGGCTGCTTTGCACAAGGTGGGCTTCGATATCATTGATCACCCACCTTATAGCCCAGACTTGGCTCCCAGTGACTATTATCTCTTTCCAAATCTGAAAAAAGAGCTTCGAGGAAAGAAATTTTCAACCGATGAAGAAGTGAAGGATGCAGTTTCGGCGTATTTTTCAGAGAAAGACAAAACATTTTTTTATGAAGGTATTCATAAGTTAATTCATAGATCTGAGAAATGTATTAGGGTTTCAGGTGAATATATTGAAAAGGAAAAATAATTTTGTAATATTATTTCATCCCCTTCTATTCCATTCCGCGAACTTAAAAACGCACCCTCGTATGTATATGCCTTTGTCACATAGCTATATATTTTTGGGCCCACGAGAGCTCCGACTTATGTACGATATCCATGTAATAATACAAGTCGTTCCCTTGTTCCGTTGATGTGAAAACAGTAGAAACCAGAAAACTCATTTTTGCTTATACGAATAAAAAATGTTAGTTGCTGATTTATTAATACCAGAACCGCTGAAATTCGTTTCGTAACATAATTTCTTAACAAACTTAAAATACTACATGATGTCAATATTATTGAAAAGAGGGTAGAGTAGAGTAAATGCATTGACAACCCATTGTGTGGTAACAATTAGGAGCAACAATAGAATCAGTCGCCGCAGGGCGAAGGGTTACAGTAATATGTGAACTGTGACACGATAGAGGAAGTGTTTTTGATGTTGTTATAACTACAAGTAGTATTCAGACCTAAATGTAAATAAATCGATAAATGTAAAAATTGGTACTGTGATGTGTAAGTTTCGATTGTTAAACATATGTATATATTTGAAATACTGAATCGTTTATTTTTATATTTTTTGATTTGATATAACATCCTTCGCGATAATGCGAAATTAATTAAATTTATTGCAAATTTTACAATTTGTCATAAATATTATCCTGTACAAAAATGCATACCATTCTAAATTAATGCATAAATCAGAAAAAAAGTAAACACGCCAAAACTTCAACACCTTTTTATGCAATAACTCATTTCTCATTCATGTCAGCCATCATCGGGTTTGTAAGAGTATCTAGGTATAAGCTAAAAAAATATTATTGACGATACAATATTCTTTAATCCAAATGTTTTAAAGTCGATTAATTGTTTATTAAATGCCTCGGTTGTGCCATGCCGTGGCAAAATCGTGAGAGGAATGTTTGAATCGTCAAACATTCCTCTTACGATTTTGCCAAATATCTATTTTCTTTTATTCTAAGAGTTTGACACCAGTCAAACTCTTAGAATAAAAGTAAAATACTTAGTTGAAAATAGATATTTATATTATAAAGTCCTAAGTAGCAGCACTAAATCTGTAAACGTGCTCGGTATACGAAAGGGCTATAAACATGTGGTTGTAGTACATCTCTGCTCACCCTTTCAAAGGTACACAGACATGATCTACCTATAAGAGATGTTTTTTAATTATTACTGCCTGTCAAAAGCCCTCCACACCAAGTCCTCACGAGAAGTAGTGCCGAGGTCTCTACTATGACGGCCTAAAAAGCTAGTTTTCCATTTATCACGCCCACTTAAAAGACCCAGGATTGAACGTACAAGGAAACACGTATCTCGACAGAGAAGCTTTGCCAGCCTACCTCAGATCTTCTGAAGCATAAACCCTTAAATTAAAATCACCAATTGCTCAAATCGTTTCTCCCAACCACGGCACACGATCTGCCATTTAAATTATTACACTAAACTCACTCTAGTGTGCCCAATCTAGTGCTAAACTAACAAACGTATGCAGGACTTGTTTGAAATGTAAAGATTTAAAGTTTTTATGGTTTTTCTAAGCCGTCATTTGTATATTGGGCGGGGTGTGCACGTGTCGACACGTGCTGTAGAAGATTGTCTGTTGCATCCATTGTGGAAGTAAACCCTTCTGTTTTAATGTTAAACGGTAATGGTGTTCGTGGATTTGATTTTTTAAGGGTTTTATTTTGGTAAAGTGTTATAAATATTTAAGTTATATAGTCATAATTAATGGCATTTCTTATTTTATAATTGTACACAAATATATTGTGCTAACTTTTGTCCGTGGCTTTGCTTTACTTACAGTACTTTTTCTAGGCGAAAGGTATCCTATGTTCCCTTCTGTACCCCTGACTGTATGCGAAATTTCAGGATGATTGCTCGAGTAGCTAATGCTTAAAAGCATTAAAACTTACATTTTTATTTATAATATTAAGTTAGGATTTATATTATATTGCTAAGCTCCTAAACCTCCGAAGCCTTAGACAATACTAAAATTAACTAAAATGTTATAAGTATAATATTGTCTTCTGTTTACGCGAATGTTATTCATTGAAATTAAACTACTTTATACGGATTTTATCGCGTTGCTTATTTAATACTGTATTACATAATTTTGAAACTGTTACACTACTAATACTATTGAATGTTACTAATTTATAAGCTAATAAAATTATTAAAACTATTTATATTTAGATTTAAACTTTCCCCGACGTTTCGGTTGCTTTTCAGCAGCCATCTCCCCGTGACCATTAAATAAACAAAACAACGCGATAAAATCCTTATATTAGTAGTTTAATTTTAATGTTATAAGTATTACAGCTTCATTGGTTCCGTGGTATACGTTTAGGTTTTGTTGACATTTACGTGTTATTGGGAGTTTTCGTGGAACATTCTCAGTAGCACGAATCCATAAACTGAATCCAGTGGTTTATATTTGTATAGCTGTTATTCACAACCTCATATGCATACGTTTATGTTCGCCTATATTCTTCCTTGGAACTGAAGCTATATCTAAGCCTTTATCAAAATCATTGCAGTAAGGTTTAGCCATAGAAACATATCATACAGAAAACAATTTCGCATCTCCAATATTACTCGTAGTACGAACAAAACCATCACCTTCAATTTGAAATTCAATTACAACGCAAAACAAACCTTCAACTAATGCAATAAAGTGTAAATTTCATCAACGACTAACACGAAGGGTGCCGTTGCAATCTGTCCATATTAATATCTTCTCGCCTAATTGACTTGTAGCATGCGAACGACAGTACAACAGATTTGCTATAACCGCTGTATGAAATGTTTTGACATGTTTATTCTTCGTGGGAACTGGTAGTCTTTGTATGATCTGTAAATATGGTTTTATGACTTAGGGGTTATGTGGGAAGCTAGTTTTGAATACTGACGGTAGCCGCGGTATTAAATTGTAGGTGCAGTTAAAATGAATCTAAAGAATTATACTATATCTGATTATAGATACTAAATTTAATGTTGAAATTGATATTATATCGTTTTATATATTTTACATAATACCTGATATGTGAAGATAAAGATACGTAATGAGCGCGGGAAACTAAAATTATTAAAGAAATACAATCGAACTGCTATCACTCAACGACTATGAGTGTATTTAAATGCACTTGTTTTCATCTCTATCACCCCGTGTGAATAACATTGTCAGGTATTCCGGAATAAAAAGTATTTATTAATTCAGTCTCCAGTGTGCCAATTATTATTTAAATCATGATGGCATGACAAACATTTAAACGTCAAACATCTGCGTAAACTATCGCGTTTATAATATTAGTAGGACTTTTTGTTTTGAAGTTACTATAATAATTTTTCCAACTTTATTATTCAACTGCCTTGATGTCACCGTAGTGTAGGCGACTGCAAACGCATGAGGGTTTGTAGCAAGGATCGGGCAAAATGACTTGCCTCTTAGGAAATTTTCAAAAGCTGCACGGGGTGTGGAATTGTGGTCAATAAACGGTAATGGGCTGGGCCAATATTATGACATGGAACCTAAAATCATATCTGTGAAATGTGGCTTTAATACATCTGTACCTATACCCACTCCGCGTAAGGGCGTCGGCGTGAGACTGTGAATTTATGTATGTATACATATAAGCTACTATTCCTCATAATCTAGTCCGCACAGGACGTCATATATGTCGATCATACTATGGCATGAGATGAAACTGCCTTTGATTTTAAGTTGATCTTTAAGTCCAACACACTGACTGCGAAAGCGGTGCGGTACCGGTGGCGTATTTGTTTTATTATTCGGATTAGTATTAAACATAACACACGCGATCCGGAGCGAACTTGTGTGTATGATTTCTTATTAATTCGGACTATACAAAAATCCTCCTCGGGTACCGCTCTGGCTTCGCTGTCTGAGTGTGGTGGACTCTAAAACTAGAGATTGTGAATATTAAAACCATTCAGGGCTTTATGAGTAATACTAGAACAATAAATATAACGAACGGCAACATGTATGCGCTTAATTTGTTGTGTTATTGTTAACTGTGTACTTCTTATAGTCCAACATATAGAGATATTTTATCTTCGGTAAATACAGCTCTCATGAGAAGAATCAGTCAAGAAACTCATGGCTGCTCTATTCTTTTAATACAATTTTAATAAAATCACTTAAATTTCTTACATTTACAATTAGACTGCACGGATGGATTAGTTGCTTATGTGGTCTCTTCGCTATTTGCCACGGTCCGAGTATTGTGAGTTCGACATGGGACAAACAATTGTACGATCAACAAATACCTAGTAGTTCCAAGTCTGGATTTTCTTTGTATCCGTTGTTTGAATGTTTGTAAAGTCTAACGCGACACGCTGATTGAATTTTTTTTTATTTTATTTTCTCTTCAATATTACTACACTTCGCCTAATGGTAAGCGATCATGTGGTCTAAGAGCAGTAGCCTCCATACCATCCTCATAGCAGCTGAGGTCGATGTTGAGGTCCCTACTTTGGCGGCCTAAAAAGGAGCTTTTCACGCCCCGCTTATTATATCTTTCTGAATTCCAGAGCGGATGTTGTTTTTTTAACAACATAATCGACAGTACAACATTTTACTTTGCATTCAGTTCGTAAATTCTTACTGCATTTTGCCCGTGTTTTGCTCGCGTTATTATAGATTTTGTCAATAAACTTCTATCACTTGGAAACAGTACCTACTTTATTTCTGGATACAAGGCATTTTTGTACCCCTGACAACATGTATGCAAAATTTTATAATGATCGACAAACAAACAAACAAACAAACTCATATTCGCGTTATAATATTAGTAATGATTCTTATATGAGCTGGTGTTTAGGTAAACCAATTACTTAGTTATAACTTATAATAGACGGTCTAAAACTAAATCAATTATATCCACTATAACGCTGTATAGTCATATTGCACATGTATTACATTTCACTTCACAATGTTCAAAGCTTTCAAAGTCATCGGTGTAGTCAATAAAGTGTATCATTTGATTATGATCACTTGATTCTGATTAAGTGCGAGGCGTATTAGTCCTCTGGAGTCTAATAACGTGTTGTATGTTTAGAGTATGAAAATAATTATTTTACAATGTATGCACGGGCCTATTTTCAGTATGAAAAAGATTAGGCCATAGACCATCACGCCGGTATAGTGCAGGTTGGCAGACTTCAAATATAATCGAAAACATAACGTAAAGCTCTCAGACATGCAGGTCACGGTGTTTTCCTGCACTGTTAAAGTAAGTGATAATTATCTATTTAATACGCGCATAACTTCGAAATGTCGGAAGCATTCCAACGGTTTCACATACTACTATACTATGTTGTTGTTGTGATGTTTATTTTTTACTAATGTATTTATTCATACTAGTGTTTGCTGAGTGGTCGAAATTTAACCAAAACCATTTTAAAAACAGTAGAATACCCAACATATATAATTTACATTACAAAAGTCATTTTATTAATGACACTATAACTCATTAATAGTTACGAAACAAAAGAAAAAGGAAGCTTTAAGAATGTACAGAGCGTTTTGGCTGCTAACAGTGCACTTGTTTTGTAAACATTCTGTCAAGATGTGGTACGCGTTAACCAGTTTTGCGCATTCATTTATTTAACAGGTCACTATAAAGAATACATAGTTCAACTCACCAGACATTTAAATAAGATTTTTCAAGAAATTAAAACAGTGGCTGCTATTGAAAAGAATTGCCTCGAAGCATTTATTCAGAGATTATAAAAGTCAAGTATGTTGAGGATTGATCCCACAATATTCGATGTATTTGCGGTCAGTGACAAGGTGGCCACATATCCTTTTGTTGCCAGAATCCATATAATATTGTCAAAAGAATACGTAATAAACTTACCATCTTTGTTCATTCCCATGGCGAGACATTTCTTCAGTCGGCATGCCTGGCATTGGTTTCTGTGCGCCTTGTCCACCACACATCGGCCTGTGCCTGCTTGACATCTGCAGACAAAGAGATACAGCAGTATAATATTTATCCAATAGTAGCCGCTACTGGGTCCTATGATCAGCATTGAACTGAAATAGACTGATTAATTGATTGATTAAAATTGTGTATTTGTTGTAATGTTGTGGATTTTACGCAATGATAACGATGACGATTTTATTAACTAATTATTCTCAGTGCTTTTTTTCGAATTATATTATTAAACTCAAAATCGTATAAACGCGTAGGCCTTAGCCGCAGGCCTTGTATTACATTTATATTTAATTTTCATTTCAGCTATATTACAGACAAGATGTGCCCGCGGTTTCACCCGCTTTTATAATTACTGCGCTACCCCTATAGGTCGTATCGTGATGTTATATAACCTCTAACCTTCCTCGATAAATAAGCTATCCAACAATAAGATTTTTTCAATTCGAACCAGTAGTTCCTGAGATTAGCGTGTTCAACCAAACAAACTCTTCAGCTTTATAATATTAGTACAGATTGTATGTAATTGAGGTTCTATTGAGTGCCAGTACCAGGTACATATCCAGACTCCTACTGAGAATTTTTGTAACAGTAAAGATCCACAACACACGGATCGTAATGAATCGCTCCACTCGCAAAAATAAAATTTGCCTTAATTAATGCATGCTAAAATAAAGACAGTTCAAAATTCTAAAATTCTAAAAAAGAAATTTTACGAACCTTTTTTCGTATTCCTAATTTTTACGGTTTATGTTATGTGTTTTGATAGTTTACTCATTCAAAACACAACAAACATTTATTTAAATAGATATTTACTATATACACTTATTTATATTATTTACGTGCTTATAAAAATACATTGAAGCAGTTTTCATCTATAAATCAGTAAAAGATAGCCCGCGTCTTATATTTTGCTACCCCTTGAACTTAACGCTGAACAAAAATCTGCTACCACAGAAACTAATACAGATTAAAGATATTTCATTACTGATAATCCCTTCTGTAATAGGCTTACGCTACGTTGACATTTGTTGCAGTTCTATATAATAGAGAGAAGTGGACTCAGTGTAGCGCCTTGTGGTGCGCCCTGTTTCACGCTACTTAAGCTTTTGAATTGTGGCATTATTGGGTTTCTGATATAGGACCGTAATTTAATTTATATTAAAGAATTTATAGTGCCTATCAAATTCTTTGATATAGATCTTATTAGTATGCCGGCTATTAATTAAACACATTTTAATGTCTTTGCTCCTAATAATACAAATTTTATTTTCTTTTGAATCTATGATCGATATTAATAATTTAGTGGCATTTATTCTTAAATATTTTAAGGGTACTGATTAACTTAAGATGTAGATGTTAAGTCATGGACATTGATGTATTAAAAAACAAAAACAAAATGTTTTTTAATATATCAATGGTCGTGAAATATAAATAAACAATAACTCAGAAAAATTGTGACCTTCCATTATAAGTCGTTATTTTCCTCCTATATTATGTACATTTGTCAATTGAATGTACATATGTACTCATTAATTTAACTTGGTTAAATATAAAGGGTAATAGGTTTGACACGGCTTTTCCCTATGGTTCCCGCTGAATGCGTCTTAAAGTATACCAAAATCTTTTTTTGATAACGAGCGCAACACTAACATAACTTTTATACGATTCCAATAAGATAGCTAAAACCACGTCGTAATTTAAGCTGATTTTGTTTAATTGGAAGCTGATAAAACATTTCAAATTATTATCCAATTCTAATCAAACAACAACGTTTTTACACAAGTACCTATTCAAAATCAAGCAAAATCATCAACAAAAAAGTAGCGCAAAATCAATTAGCGGATCATAAAGCCGGTACACATGTCGCACTTGACCATCTATCATGGGGGTGCGTACACAATATTAATAACATTAGGACGGGTGGCGAATTAATTGAAACGCCACTTAGAGAGCGGGCCAAATGTTAAACAGACTTTAATTTTATCTGTGTGGAGATTTTTTATGGTGTTTATGGTTTTTTGTTGTTCCGTGTACGAGTTTTAAGGTCTTAACTACAATTATTGTTGTCGCTTCGCAATCTTATTGTGTGTAGTGTATTTTTATATAACTTCTATGAGAGCTTCTTCTTATAAACATCAAGGTGACAAGCGTAAGGCTTACTTGGTATTATGCTGCTACCGTACCTTATGGACACCTGCCACACCAGGATACATACTCTAGTGTGGTATGGGCGCTAGCAATATCAGGTACCATACCTAGCTCCTAGGCGCCCATAAGCTGCGGTAAACGTTATAGCATCAGGCAGATCGTATATGTATCGTTGCAATAGGCTACGGAACTCATGTTAAATAACATTACCAATCCTTCAAAAAAGGAGAAGCTGAGCTGCTAGTGTAAAGAACAAAGATCACACAAGGCCTTACAGATACTACAGCGCCTGCTATATGAGAGCAAAATCTCTGCACTTCCCAGGAACGCAACACCAGTTGGTTTGGCGGCGATCTAATAAATAACAGTAATAAATGTTTCTTCATTTCTTCTATTATAAAAATTAATTAAAGTGTAATAAAAAGATATGATTTAGCTTCTAAATGTAGCTGTAATGCAACTTAATTGAAATAAGATTCAGTTTGTATAAAAACTCAAAATAAATTTACATCGTATTTAAATGGCCCCTCTATTGACGACTTCAAGCCGTGAGCATGTTGTACAAGCGGTAGCGTTTAATATTAATAAGAAATATGCATACACAAAAATAAGACACAGCTATAAAAAGAAAAAAGGTGGATCTTACACACGCGTAATGCAATAACAATGATTTAAAAAAATATTGCTTGTAAGGTAAACAATACAAAAGATAGTAAAGATATAATAATCCAAAACAGTTTGTGTCTGTGGATCTTATTAGTAGTGTAGCATCGATCAAAGAATATATTTAACTTTTATTGAAAACCGACAACGATTACGCGTTATAATTTTTTTAAATTTCGTGTAGCTGATTTGAGATTATTCATTTTAAAGAAATCTCTAAATAAAGTTAAGACGCCTTAACTTCACGACCGATCATCTTTCATATACACGTTGTCAAGGGTACAGAAAAGGACATAGGGTACGTTTTATAAAAAAAAAGTACTGTTCGGCAACGAATAAAATCTAGTATTCTTATATCTACCAGTACATTTCTTTAAATATTTTAGCTTTTCTACCAAATCGATGTCTCGCTTACAGTATTTCACCCTTACCCGCGGCCACAGATGTACCAAAAATTACAGTCGCGCTTTCTACTGCGTTGGATTAAGTGGATTCAAGTGCTCGTGGCTCCCTTCCATCTCTATTGTCATTTTAGCCAACGTTGTTGGATATTTTTGCTTTTTAAGCACCATGTTTGATGATCGGTTTAGTAAGAGTCAATGTACCATTTGCTTGTTTTTTTTAGTAAATCATATACGAATGCCAGATGTTTATTGTTTAACCTATCAAATACTCAAGTGAAAATATTTTTGTCTGTGTATTTCTATACGCTGAATTCTATAATTGATAAACTACTAGAAAGGTGGTTTCAGCGATACATTGAATTAAGCGTGGAAAAACATAAACTATCTATTTATAAAAATAATGCTAACTAATACTTAGACACCTCTCAAAAAAATATAACTCAAATTCTTGACCAATATTTAACCTTTGATCAAAGGGGTCCTTGACCAATATTTAACCTTTGATCAAAACCAGTCACGGGAACTGGTTCTTACTAACTATTATTCTTTTAAAACTAAATGTTTATAGGTGATGCTTTTTATGCACTAATTAGAAGTGTTAGTATACAAGTAAGGCCGTAAATGTTTGTTTCAAGTATCGACAAATGACAAATAAAGAAGATAAGAAAATTGTATTCAAATAAACATCAAGACTTTTACTACTCGAGTGAGTCTTTAGTGTAAACAATCATTGTCGGTTGCGCTAACAGCAAACATTAGTTTTTAAACGCATTTTTTATCGATGGGACGCAAGTTATATGCCTTCTGTTGCAAGCGCCCATAAGCTGAGGGCCCTTTTACGAAATCTGTCCCCATTCTCCCGTGAAAGGGCCATTTAAAAGGCGAAATTCTTAATAATAGCACGGGCTCTGTAAGTGTTTCCAGACTCCGTGCTGCTATTAAGAAATTATTTTTGAAAAGCCTAATATCACATTTATTTCCACTACGCCACCGAGGCAATAAATAAATCATAATTGTTTTAACATGTTCTACAAAGATTCGAAACAAAATACAGCTTTTATTCGGTCACCAGTGCAACAAAGATCGCGCAAGTGCATTGGATTAAGTAGATTCAAGTATTCCATCCCTAGCTATTGTATTGTCATGAGTAGCGAGTACCAGATGAGGCCGCACATTGTCATTTTTGGCGTGGATTAAAAGATCATGTCTATTTTATTTTAGTTAGAGTTAGATAGGATATTGGCAGAAGGGAATCCTTACCCTATAAATATTACAAATGTAAAAGTTTCTAAAGATGTTTGGATGTTTATTATTCAACTAGCTGACCCGCGTAATTTCGTCTGCTTCATATAAGAGAATTTTCCCCGTTTATGCAATATTTTTATTTGCTGCTTCCCTCCTATTGGTCGTAGCGTGATCTTATATAGCCTATAGCTTTCCTCGATAAATGAGCTATCTAACACTAAAAGAACTTTTCATTTCGAACCAGTAATTCCTGAGATTAGCGCGTTCAACCAAACAAACAGACCCTTCAGTTTTATAATATTAGTATAGATTGTTTAAAAATCAGACATTTGGACAGATTTACATAAAACATAGATGGCACATAGATAGATTAGTTTTGGATTATCATATATTTTAAACACTGTCTCGAATTATTTTTTATTTTTAGCACTGATGTTCTTGAATATCCACTGAATAAGAAAAAAGATAATCAGAGGAGATAAATATAGTAAACAGTAAGTAAACTGGATGTTGTTGCCTAATTATAAATAAACTTTTGCTCGCGGCTTCGCTCGCCTAAAAGTAGGTTAAGTTATGTTAATAACAGTACCTTTTTTAAATAAAATATAGCCTATGTTATTTGGTGATAATATAGCTTTCTAATGGTGAAAGAATTTTTTAAATTGGTTGATTCGTTTTTGAATTAAATCATTACAAACAAACAAACAAACAAAGAAACAAAACCTTCCTCTTTATAATATTAGTTTAGATTTTTATTTAGATATTAGTATAGAGTAGCATAAATATAAAATTTTTGCGTATTTCTTATTACAGAAATCTAATGCCAAAATTGCGTCACAATCAAATTTAGTCCGCTATTTTTCTAGTATGTCAATAGTTGCCTATCGTAAAAATTACTACCAAAAACTTCTGCATTTGTCCAAAATACATCTCTATATACACCTAATGGTAAAACAAAAGCCACAGGAGCAAACTAAAGTTGGTAATACAAAATTAGATCATCTAAATATACGTGGTGTTTGAACAATTGTATTAGCCAAAATGCAACGGTTATGCCGAGTGAAACTTCGATTTCGTCATGTATTATATTTTAAATTTCATGTGAACTGGTTCTTCGGCATAAGTTCATTGCTCAACTGTTTGTCTTTATTTGTTTGAATATTTGTCATATATTTTTTGTAAGACTGGTTGTGTTACTTTTTATGTAGGTAACTGAGGCAGTCAACAAGCTTAACTTAGTTGCTTTCTGCTCACACGACGATCGTCGTAAGTCGGTAGATACGTCGGGCGATGAATATGTACATATGTATTATCTTTTAAATACTTCATCGCGAGTAAGACCCGTTGCCTAGTATTATATTAAGTATGTGTACAAATCGTGGAAGTCTACACTACCCTTGTTACAGTAGTGTATAAGGAACAACACAGCATCACAGCGTCTTTTTAAGGAGTTTTCCGTAAAAAAGGCTACCAGCAAATAGATAGCGATGTAAAGTTAAGACAAATACAGAACATACATATACAACAACATATCGACATAAAACTACTATACTTACCTTGTATAACCAGTATCATAAAAATATTTTATAGAAACAAGGTAGCAAATAAGTATCCATACAGCCAGCCCTGCCTGATGGAAAAATATAACTATATACTAAAGACGATTGCAACACTAGGGCATGACGTTGTAAACATACAAAATATATAATCTTTTTAAGCTGACATTACTTTTTTATTATGGGCAACCCTAAATATGACCAAACCCTTCTGTTACACAGTAATTTACGGTTTCGTTATCGATTTGAATTGGCAGTTTGCCAAAGCTGTAAAGATCAAAAAGGACATCGATTTTTTTTTATAATTACGCTGGAACAATTATAAAGTACGATTTAACCTTTTTAGAATCAATGTCTGTTCATGTTTGGTTGCTAATACCCAAGAATGGCTGGACAAATTTGAATAAAATGTACTATCTTCAGCTGCTACGTTTAATTTAAAAAAAAAAAACATTTTTTATCTCAATCATTTGAACAGTGCTTGAGATGAGGTTTGGCCTCGCTATTAAAGCAGATAAAAGACAAGGAGTACAGCTAGTTAAAATTTAAACATTATTTCCACGTCAAAATTGACATGGCGGAGTACAGCTAGTCAAAAATAAAAAGCCTTTCCACATCAAAATAGACATGGATTTTCCATTGCTGACAATATTACGTGTGATTAAACTGACATTGTACCCATGTTGCAATTGATATTTGTCTGCTTTTGCCAAATTTAAAGCTGAATTACGATAGAAACAATAGACTTGTAAAAGAGAAAGTCAAAGTACATCCCATCCCAGGTCACAGCTGTGGCACAGTTGTGTGCGGATGTCTAACACCTAAAACAACATGAGACAATATTTGACGACGACGTATTACGGATAAACGTACGACTGAGTCAGGTATTGACTAACCTGAATGAAAAATTGGAACGTAGCACGAAAAATAAGCATGAAAGTCATTTGAATAATGTTATAATATCAGCCCTGAGTATAAACTGTCGTACTACTAGCAAGGGAGCCTTCTCAGTGTGATATATAAAAAGGTCAACGATTGGTCACGTTAATTTATAAATATATAATAAGTATGTATTAAATACTTTAATATTTAATCGAGTTATTAAGTACTAGATACTTAGAGGTGACATCTCAAGTAGGTTCATATTTCTCTTATTTAAAAAAGACAACTTCCGCACTAGGATTAATTCCTGTGTCGCGGGGGATTTTACAAACATTCAAACAACGGACACAAAGAACATCAAGACCCAGAAGAACCATTTGTGGATCACACAAATGTTTGTCCCGTATGGAATTCGAACCTACAACACTCGGCGCAGTGGCTGTGGCGAGGCAACCATTTAGATGTCCGGGTACCAAATTTTTACGTCCATTACTAATGTATGTAAATATGAAAGTAACAAAAAAAATTAAATGTTATTAAGATTGTAGTACCTATTTAATATTGAAACGTCCATATTCTGATATCTAATAGTATTATTGTATTTTGTATATGAACTCACATTCTTATTTTGGATTAATAATAAACCATGTAATTACTAGAGCGCCTTTTTCGCCATGAAACTGCGTGCATAGTACCTTTGGCGAATTTCTAAAATTGTTTTATAACATAAGAAACAAACACATTAGAAAATATCTAGTACATAAAATATCATTGACTTAGTACCAAATTTATTAATATCGAAACACATTTTCGTCTACAGAGTATAATGTCATTGCATACTGACCTGTATATGAGTTTCCTTCTGACAGATCGCTTGAAGAACCCGCTGCAGCCATTACATGCGAGGATGCCGTAGTGTTTCCCAGAGCTGGTGTCGCCGCATACGACGCAGATGAGACCTACGATAGAAATAAAGGCGGTTATTGTAAATAACATGAATAATGACTCGAAAACAAACAACAAGACACTAATACTTACTGATTATGGTCGAAATAAAGCCTAATGTTCTTTAGATTTGTATCAAATAATGTTAAACATCAAGGAATCTGGCAGGAGGAATGTACATACGTTTGTGAGTTAGGCCGGTTTGCGTCGCCCAAAGTTCGAATTTTACTCATATCTAAGGAGAAATATCTAACTGGGGAAATAATTCGTCAAACGATGATTGTTTGCATTGTAATCTATTGTCGAGTAGTTACTACAGTAAGTAATGGGTCCAGTTTATTTACTTAAAGAGAGCTTATAATTTCAGCAGTGGTTGTTGGACTTGCAACTCTGCCGTTCCCGTCTGTCCCGATCAATCAATACACTTGGTATTGCGAGGAACCATAGCCAAAAAATCCTCTGCGTGGCTATCATCGCAAATAAATGCTTTTATTTCTGACAATAATTTATTTGAGTGATTTACGAATATTACGAATCTAGAGCCACTTTAAGATCAAATACAATCTTTAGTTTATTTAGGCGAATAAGTAATGAAGGTCTGATACCTGTCTTACCCAAATGGTTGGTCTTCTTAGAAGGCGGGTCTGGCAGCCATGGTCTGAGAGCTGGCGGTGCGAGAGCTGCAGCGACCAACGCTGCTGACGATGGTGGGGACCAACGAAGAGGTGACGCGTTGCCTTCACCTGTTGATGAAAATATCTAAAGTTAATATTAAAATTAATTGGCAACTTTAAACCGGTTATAAGTCAATGAATTTTAATGTGGTTTTCCTCTAGAGTTTACGCTAGATTTCTTCTTTTTACACCGTTTACTGAGTACTGACGAAGAAGCCTCTCCATAGTAACGATAGGTTATTGGAACTTACTTAAGCTATATCCTACCTAATTGCAAGCAGTTACAGAAGCTTAAGGATGTTTACATTACCAGGCAGATCACGCCTGCTTTGCCGACCCTTTTAAAATCGAGTCACAGTGCTGTGAGTACAAATGACAATGATAACTGGGTACCTACTACACTGAGTACAGCACCTCCCAACAAAGCCTGGATACCCTTCTCTGAAGAATGTGTCCTGTGATGTGTCACAGGTTGTTGGAAACAACCTGTGTGAATACTGCAGCAACTGGGTTCCTCCAGTTCAAGTGGATACCAGATATATGCAAGGTTCTACTTGTACCCTATCTCTTCCAAGAGTCTACAGATATCCCATTACAGAAATTCAAATACAATTTCATTCGACAAAGTATTCCACAAGGGCAACCGTATCGTACTCGTATAATGGCATCAAGTTACCCTCAAAATATTTAATCTCGATAAAGCTAATAAAATAACCATTGCAAATCACACCCTTTCATTTTAATAGATTCCCACTTTCCATATAGGGTGTGACCCCTTAAATATCAAATGTGTGTAAGGGAATTTGAACCTTATGACGATGGATTAAGGGTGTTGTGTGAAATAATGAGTAGATTAAGAGCAAATCTGTCAAATCAATTAAGTGATTGGTGAGCAGACGTACAAATTTATTGTAGGGAGTGTTTGTAGGAATTTCGTCATGGTTGGCATGGTGATAATGCTATAGTTGTTACTAGTTTGGACAGGAGTTCATTGTTTGCTGGAGCCAATACCGGGTTTACAATTAATACCGTCTCGTAATGTATGCCTATGCTGCATATTATTGATAATTGGTTAGAAGGATTGCCACTTTAGCGACAGTAAGCAAAAGGTGAGGTGATTAACTAAGATAAGACTACACAATGAGAATCCTCGAGTATTCAATATATATCCTAATTAATATTATAAATGCGAATTACGTTATTCTTTCACGACTTAACTACTCGACCGGTCATCATGAAATTTCGCATACACGAAAACGACAAGTGACATACCTTTTATCCAGAAGTACTGTTCCCAAAGGGCTTGACATTTATTGACATAACCTACAGTATCGCGTCCGAAGCCGCGGGCAAAATCTCATCTTGTTTGTTTTTTTAATGTTTACACCAGAATATCTGCTTCATATAGGTACTTAATAAGAACTAATTCTAGACATTATAATAAAAAAATATAAATACCGCTTATTTAGTGAACTTACTGAGAACTTACTTTGACGTTCATAAGTGATACTTCATGTCCAAAATAAACTATTGATTCTCGACTTTGACCTAGAAGATACCAACAAAGTAGCGTCAAAAAGCAAGTAACAAAAACAAGTTACGAGAAAATTTACACATTACTGACTATACAATAAAATAAGTGAATAATGACGACATTCCTCGTCAATCTATTGTCAAAACAGCATCTCTAGCTCCCTAACGCAACAAACTCAATTACCAATCAGACACAACGGCTCTATTCACATGTAGAGACAATTAATTGGTGAATTGCAATTGTCGACGCGTTCTATTTATTTACCTATATTAAGTGTCCGGGACACTCTCAACACGTACACTGTGCTGTAGACTCTACGATTGTGTAGATGTGGCATTGTGGTTCGTATGCGTTTGGTTGTTGAATTGTAGAGATGTTGTTAGGGTGTTTTGTTTAATTTTCGAGATGTTGTTAGGGTGTTTTGTTTAAGTTTATTTTGGGGAATGTATATTTTTATTTTAGGAATAGAGGAATATGTTATTAGACACATATTATATAAAGCGTCCCATAAAATGTCTTAAGTGGATGTCATGAGGTGGAACTCCTATAGTTCTTGATTCTTTCTTTCAAAATTATAAGGGGAGGAAACCTTATAACTTTTATCGTATTTAATGTTCTTTAAATTACGGGTAATGATTCGTCATAGAGATACAAAATAATGAGATACACGATACATGGCCGGCATTTTTTTTCTGAATTGGGTGAATAATAAACTAAACAAAAATGATCCCAATATTTATGAAATTGCCCATCGATTGAAAACTTTTTTAAAATTATGTGGTATTTATTCTTAACATAGGTAGAAATTTTGAAAATTAAAGAGCAGATGTCTATGATAAATATTTTAATATGGAAATGACTTCTTGAAACCATTATACGTAATTACCAATTATACGCAATATCTTTATTAAACAACGCACATTCTATAAAACAATAATATTTGATGAATTTTAATCGTCAACATGTTGTATTTATTTAAATAAGTAGGTGTCTGGGGCGCTCACAACATGTGTTCTTTTTTAAACATTCGACATAGTTTAGATGTAGTATAGTTAGAGAGGTTAATAGTTAAAGAAGATTACAGTTCACTAACCTTCTGCTATGTAATATCTATTACCAAAGTTTCTAAAGGAGATGCAATGATGTGCGTAGCACACAGACAGCTACTTTACAATGCTGATAATTTTAAGGTAGTATTTTTTTGGAAAGTTGTTACGCTCTTTACTTTGCAAGCATGCATAGACCATAGTCTACGTCATATATATCATACTGTATCGTAATACAGTTATCATATCAATAATTATGTTTATAGTGCAGTCACTATAAAATTATTTATCGCTCGCTGTCGTAAAGTGCCTTAATAAAATGAAACGATAGATATTAATGTAAACATACGTTGTTTACATTAATTTCTATCGTTTCATTTAGCCTTACTATAATATTGAACGATACTCATTATCAGACAGACTGTATGTTTGTCACCTAATAAGTAAAACAATACACTAATCGCTACATTCGTAATTTTCTTACGATGTTACATACAATATAGTAATTTCTTTCCCTATATTAAACAGCGTAAATCTTTATTAACAATACACATCTCTACGTTCATAAGTCTACATTAAACAAAATTCGATGAGCTCATGTCACACACAGTAACTACATTTGTACGGTTGTACCTACCACTAGCTGAGCGCTAACGTAATTTCATTCACTCGCTCACTCATTCATTCATTACCTCCCTTATGCTTCCTGAACAAGATTATGTAGTTGCCGTGTATTTGTTACACTCTGTAGCAATACCATCAGCTGCAAATTAAATTTTCCATTCATTCATTTATTCGTCCAATCATATTTACAATCTCGTACGTTGGAGTAGTTATGCAGTTATCGACCATAAATCCGATACTGTTCATCTCTCTTGTTGGGTAGTTATGAACTTTCTATCAGAAAAGTCACGATAATACCAACATAAAGGAAATATACTTTACTGTAAGAGGCTTATGCCTATCAAAGAACTTAAAATAATCAGCCTTCTAACTGTGTTGAGCACATATGACAGACGATATAAAGATTTAACATCCTTGAAATATTATAAGCACTTATTATTATAAACGTTTTAGACTCTTGCGATTTGTACACATACCTACTTAATATAATTCTAGGTAACGGATCTTACACTGTATTTAAAAGGTAGTAAATACCTTTTGACTGTCCGACGTTTCGACCGACTTGCATCGATCGTGGTCAATGGTCACCAGGTTTTTATTACCATTAAAATACTTTTTCGCGAGTAAGACCCGCCGTTACCTAGCATTATATTAAGTACTTATTATTATGCTCAACTTTGGGTGAGAAGCCTGGAAACAGATTGAAAATTCTGACGCCAATATATCCACACGAAAACAAATAATACTATGGCCAGTCGATATCTTCATAGGTCTGTATCTAACAAGATAATTCGTAGAGGCATGTCACAAGCACGCCCAGTAACTACATTTGTACCATTCACAGATTGTACCACTAGACGAAGGCTAATGTAATTTCATTCACTCATTCGTTATCTCTGTGCTCTTATGGGGTCAAAACGAGCATTGCTATTGTATTAAATAGTTTTCATCTCGAATTCAAATGTCACTTTTGACAATAACCTTAAAAAATAGAGATTTCATCTCAGATATGGAGAACTATTTAAATGGTGCACTTTTATTGTTCGTCCAGCGTCCAAAGCGTGAAGTAATTGCCATATTTTTACATACATTTTGATTTATCGAAGTTTCCACAAGAACTGCTTTTAGAAAATATATGTAATATATGTATAAATATATAAGATATTTTCTCTTTGATGTGCTAAGATTAAATATATGAAGACGCGTGATGAGAGCTATGCAAGTTATGGTCAACCCTCAGAAGTAGTGAGTTTGATAGTGAGACTTACAAAACACCAAATGTCGCTCGATTCCTAAAGCGGAAAGTTAATGCTATCAAACTTGTGATCTGTGTTGAGAATAGCACTACTGAAACTAAAAACGGAAAATAAGGCAGTCTTGCTGGGATTACATATCTTTTTGACATTCTTGACTTTACGCCCAGATTGCACTGACTGTAATCACAAGCATACTAGCGTGGCGATGTCAGGTTTCGTTTGATAATTCCCGTTTACCGTTTCATAAATCATGCAACGCGAAAGTATAAAGTGATAATGTTTGTACTGGACATAGGTACAGATGGATATAATATCATATATAGTTACGCATATGCTGGCTATTATTTCTTTTTTATATCATGCCTGTCCTCTAACTGCTTAGAAAAACTCATGCACGCCTTAACTACAGATCGATCATCATGAAATTTTGCAGACACGTTGTCAAGGGTACAGAAATGGGCACCTTTTATCCAGAAAAAAATACCGTTCCCGAGCAAAGCCACAAACAAAAGCTAGTTTAATAGGTATTAATTATTAAGGAGAACTTAAAATAATATAAAATGTGTATTATATCATAAATTATTATAATATAGTTAAAGCGTGTTTTTCATCTTTATTTTATGGTATTTGAATTTTGACTCAATCTCCTAAATTCTACAAAAATATAAGTTCATGCTATCTACCAAATTTCTGCACATTTTCTATGAATCAACTTTAAAGCGACTCATTGAGAACGTTTAAGTGTATCTTTTTTACATACATACATATTTATTAATAAATTGTAAATAAAAAGCAAACACTGGTTTTTCAAATTGCACCGAATTTCAAAACAAAATCCCAACGCCTTAAATTCATATAGACTTACCTACGTTTCGCCGACAGTCACACCGAGACCCCAACAATATGTGAGCAATATAAAATCAATATACGTCGAGATTGGTCCCTCGGGTGGGACCACATATGGGACCAGATATTAGGGGTTAAAACGCTTTACTGATATTATGATTAGGGGCGAACGGGACTTTTAGATGATACGAGAAATAGAAGTATTTTGATTGGATTGCCCGCAGTCTATCTGGATAGGAAAAGGGTTAAAGCATTGGAGATATATTTAGGAACCGATAAAATAGTATCTTTATTAACTTATTTATAACTTTAGCTGAAACTGGATGGTCAGAAATGTCGATGGGAACAGTAGTACCCTTATTACATGGGACCTAACATAGTAGAATAGAATAGTTGTAATAGACTTATTTCTAACCCTTTATTGAATAAGGCGTATAGTATAATGTGGTATTGTGGAGGGACATGCAGTTGATAAACTCTATATTTTGTACATTTTCTCCATTGTATATGTATTTCTGGAAGACATCCTATAGGTTTGCGTATTATATTGTTTATTTTGTTGTCATTTAAGAACGTAATTACACTTCACTGTGTGTCACTTCTGCCACAATTGGAACTATTAGCTATTCAATGTTTTTACTATAAAATAAACTTTTAGAGTGCATCTAGTTATCAATGCGTTACACGCATAGTGTCGGTTTAGATAGCTCCTGGTTTGTGATGAGGTTCAGATGTCACCCTACGTAAATGCATAGTGTAATTAAGTTAAGCGAGTTCTTTGTTAAAAATTCTTGCACTATGGATAGCCTACGGGTCACGATATTTTATGTGGATGTTTATAAACGGAAAACAGATTGACAGAGCATCTTGTCTTTAATTAACTATTATCTATAAATAAGCACCAAATAATTCCTGCATCAGGGAACTTTATTATGATTACAAAAACCATCCAGACTGGAAAGATTAATTAAGAACCAACCGATATTTTTTATGCCTGGACGTGCAAGCGATGCAATTTAAAATGGAACCCACAACACTGGCGAGATAACCACAAACCTGCGTGAATCAAACTCGCGACAGATGGCGCTTTCTATGGCTTTCGATGGCGCGTCTAGCTAACTACTCAAACCGTGGCAGCGTTTGCAATGTATTCTGATCATTAATTAGTTAATCAAAATTTATGCATTCGTCTATAACAAAGTACAAAATTAAACTACAACACCATACTTCTAATACGTGTAACACTTCATAGTCACACACCAGCGTACATTTCCCTCTCCCCACAATGGTGGGCCATACATCCTCCAAATAATACCGATTTATGTCACAATACATTCTCCGAACATGAAACGAGAAGGCATAAAAGAAAATTTTATAAGACACATAAAAAGTTTGGGGCCCGAAATTGGAAGTCAGCGGGCTGGAGCGTCTAAATCCAGGGTATCAGGATAAATCAATGTTTGTTTGTGTAGAGCGGCACTTACGGGTGGAAACGGAAATGTGTGGAGACGGCTTCGTGTAGTTGTTGTTCTCTATACTTTATATAATGAGTCTGTACACTGACCATTTGTTTCCCAGGATAAATTATTGCAAGAAAGAGCTCTTTGCCCACTAGTGAGCTTTAATAATTGGCTAACGAAAAGAAGATCAGTTTGTCTATTTATTGAAGTCCGTAACCAAAATAATAATTTTATAATTTTTGTCGGTCTGTATGTTTGTGCGCACATCACGCAAAGATTTATTGAACGGCTTTTTATGCAGCTTACGCAGCTATCAGCCGTACCTTGACAACTAAATGAAACGTAGGTTACTTTTAAGTTTAACTTAATATTAAGTTCAAATCTGTTTAGTAAGGCCGGAGATGTAGCGTATAGTGGTATCTACTTAAATAACGTGGCAAAGAAACTTTAGCTCTACCTGACAATGTTGTGTAAAAAAAGCTAGTTTTAAAAATAAAATTACTAAAAACAAAACAGATCTTTTAACTGCATGGAAATTTTTATATCCTGGCAATCTAAAAAGATAGAACATTTTATATCAAACTAGTTTTTGCCGCGGTTTCACCCGCGTAAGTCCCATTTCTGTGAGAGTATTGGGATAAAAAGTAGCCTATGTGTGAATCCAGGTCTCCAGCTATCTACATACCAAGTTTTATCGCAATCAGTCCAGTAGTTTTTGCGTGAAAGAGTAACAAACATCCATATATCCATACATCCTCACAAACTTTCACATTTATAATATTAGTAAGGATTAGATTTGATAATAATATAGTCTTATGACAATTTAATAATTATTTATTCTTATCCACCGTTTCAAAAAGATTTATTTATAAAAAGATAATTGCATATTAATATTCATATCATTTCATAAAGGGTATGATGTAGAGCAGTCCTACTCAGAAAGTGCCTCCATTTCGCGTCTAAATAACCTTATTTTGTTCCGACTGTGTTAAGCGATTCCAGACTGCTTAAAAATCAATGTGCTCTCAGCAAGATATGAGTATAATAGTCGCTTACAAAAGAGTCATTTTTAAAAGATTGGTACCTCTTATGTTAAGAGTTTGTAAGAACGCCTGCTTCTTAGACAACGGTTACCGGTTAACATCAGGGCGTGTGCTGATTTAGTACCTTAATTGTACAAGATGTTGCTACTAGCAAGCGTTTTTTAACTACGGTAGCCACTTACTTTCAAATGAGCCATTTACTTATTTCGAACCTTACTAGTGTCACACATATATTTACCGTCGTCTTCTGGTGTTTTATGAGTAACAGTACTGTCATACTAAATAAAAAATGCAAAGTGACGACTCCATTCAATTCGTTCGTCGGATCTCAACTGGAAACTTTGTCGCTTGCCGTTTTATTTGGTTTTCTTTTGACGCGACGGCCCCTGAGCCCTCTGATTAATTTCGCTCCCTCCCCTCCCCTTCCACTCAGCATCTGGATCCGTTTAGACGCCCACTCGCGACAATTTCAAGTAGACTTTCGATATTTTTGCTTCTAACGTAGTAAAATAGACATTAAAAGAATTTAATGCAGGGTGATTTCATACTTTATAAGTCACGTAAAAAGTTTGAAGTGTAATTAGAGGTTGTTTTGAGTAAATTATGTATATGTCTGGGCCAATGAATTGTGTAAAAGTGGAAAGGTAACTATAGGCTAACCCTTCTTAAGATTAAGAGGACGCCCGTGCCTAACAGTACGAGAATTTATATAAAGGGTTGATATCCTAATCTATTGTATAAATGCTGACATGGCGTTTGTGTGTTTGTTAAGCTTTCACGCCTTAACTACTAGACAGATCATAATTAAATTTCACATAAGTTTATGTTGTCAGGGGTACCTACATACAAAGACATAGGCATATCCTGATTTAGAAAAAGTATTGTTTCTGAGTGATAGCTAGTTTATTATATAGATAAAGAGGCAGGTAACAACAGCATCCTTAAACCAGCCAAATTATCTTGCGTTGTACTCATTCGGTTAATCGAAACTTATATTATTATGGGTAGTGCAGTGCCGTCAGCGAGTCTGAAACGATTTACCAAGCCTTCGTGCAGTGCGGGTTTCGGTAACTACCCTCACTTGGTCACTATTTTTATATTGACACTGTCGGTATTTCGACACACAACACTAACGACGTTTACACACTGCCTACCTAAGTCACTACGGCGACGTTTACATTTGCTGATGACTGGATTCCAAGATGTAGACAAACGGTATCCTTCCTCCCGGTTGAAGTTGCGATATTTCTTAATTTCAACCGCTTCACGTACTATCCTGGAGTAATAGTGACGATCGGTGGATAAAACCTGTGGTTTATGTAACTCAATCCAGTGGTTTGGTCCAGACTCCAGCAAATGCTCGGCTATAGCAGACTTGTTTACTAACCGGTTCTTGACAGCTTTGATATGTTCCTTGACCCTTTCAGCGATTGTACGTTTGGTCTGACAGATATCTTCTATCGCGAGTAAGACCCGTTGTCTAACATTATATTAAGTATGTGTAAAAATCGCGATAGTCTAAAAACTTTCATTGTCTATACTTTGGCAATACAAAGAAAAACTAAACAGGCTTTGTGACGTCACCAAAGAGATAGTATGCTTTGCATTGACACAAAGGTTCTTTTTTGAAAACTAAGCAACGCGTAAGTAATACTGCATGTGCTACATGTGTTTATAAGATTTCATTACCGCCTACCTTGATTGTTAAATATTAAGCATTTCAGTTATTGATTGGTTGGTTTGCTTTGTTGGTCCTGTGGCATAAGTTTGTTTTATGTTTGCCGATTGCCGATGAATATGTTTTATATTAATGTATATTATAACCATCTTTCAATTAGTTTTTATTTGGTATTCCCGTTAAAAGATTACTAGCAAAATATAAATAACCTCCATTACCTTAACACCTTGCCCGATCTGGCAGGGTGTTAAGTTTACATGTTAAAAGACATGGGCAATGTGCCTGGTACACGACGATAGGTTCGCATGCCATTATGTTAGACTTAAAACGTAGGTAGCAAAATGTAGTGGTTGTCAAAGATTTAAAGCATATATGGTATTACGTTTAAATATGGTCTTTTTGTCGTGGTATGGCCTTGGATGGTAAGTTGTCGTCTTATACAAAAAGTCAACATGACATCTGAATTATAAATATAGCATTATCACTCATTGAAAAATGTACACTATTGTCCTCTATCATTTAAATGTAATGTGTAAGCTCACTCTTCTTTGTGACACATTTTCGTGCGATCTAAGCACGGGCACATATACCTATGATATATTTTTTTAATTCTAATATCTATATATTCTAATCTTTTGCAAATTTTCAGCCAGTCCTCAGTATATTCAAATTTGGATATAGAATAAAATATTCACAACAATTATAAATTCTAACATGTTTTCCATACACAATAAAAGCTCAAACAAAATCTAACTAAACTTATTATATTCGAACAACAAATTACTCTATACATGTATCTACCGCGTTAATATAGCTTCGATATTCAAAACGGAACGCCATTATGTGAAAATGAAATTTCAAATCCCCTCACCCATTGGTTATTTTGTATTCAGCGTGCACTCTGACCGGGTAAAGTGGCAAATCATGGAGAGGCTGAAAATCAGTCAAATAGACCCCCGAGTTACTGGCTGTATGGGCCTGCATACTAATGCGTCTTCGGCTGTGAAAAAAAAACTAGAAGCATGGCCGCCGCGCGGGAAATGGCGTAAAAATGAAAATTATCTGCGCTGAGTGTGAAGTGAATTTGTAATTTTATTTTTTGTAATTATATTTGAATGTTGTTATTGTAGAATTAGTTATGTTGTCTAGCACACAGTTTTTATTTTGACGCTATGTATAGTGTATGTTTTATGCTTTCTATAGAAATAGAGCAAGTTTATTCCTTTACTTTTAGGCAACCATTTGCAATATATTAGTGATGGCATATCACTTGTATATTGCAGTAGATAAATAGTATTCAATATATTGCGTCGTGGTATTTTATTACACATTTTGGTATAATAAGATAGCAAGCAACATATGTATATAGTTTGCCTAATAGTAAGAGTTATGGCAGCCTAGGGACGGTTTCACAAGGGTAACTTTCGGAAAGTGGTTACTATACTGCTAAAGCATAATTGCACTAATAGCGTAGTGGTTTAAATGGTCGCCTCACCACTGCTACTGCGCCGAGAGTTGTGGGTTCGATCCGCACGTGAGACAAAAATTTGTGTGATCTACAAATTCTTGTTTCGAGTCTGGGCGTTCTTTGTGTCAGTTGTTTGAATGTTTGTAAAGTCCCCCGCGACACAGGAATTATACCTAGTGCAGGAGTTGTTTATTTAAAGAAAGCAAGGCACAACGATTTTTAATCTTTAGATAGCCTGGATACCTTTTTCAACACAGAAACACAACAAGTTTGTTTGTCTACAGTCTTCTGTACGGTCTCTACCCGAGAGAAGCTTAAGACGGGGTTAGTACAGAGGTACTAAGCCCATCTTAGACTTAAGCGAGGATGAACAGTCTAGTTTAAGTGTATACCTAGGTACTATTTACTTTACCATATTAATCGGTTTATTGTAATTTCTTACACATCTGTCGAAACTTGCACGGATGCAATTTCCACGCTAAGAAATATTATTGAGATTTTCCATCAGAAATTTGTCGACAGGGTTTGCAACACACAGTAATATTAGGTGCTTAAGAGAGCACGTAAAGCCGTCGGTCTTAGTTGTCAAGATGCCACAGTACCAGTAGATGATATCATACTTGATACATACTCCAAAACGCGCAATGAGACTAGTAGAACAGTTTATTGTAGGTATTGTTTTAAATTAAAAATTGATAAATAATGAATACAGAATATTTATACTACATCTACATACGGATGGTATGAAAAATGTATACGGATGTTGATTTAGTAAATTTTATAAATAGTGACAACAAATTGCATTTGGTTATATTACTCAAATATATTAATCGAATATTCATTCGATGATGAAGATGATGCATTTGTTGATGATATACAGTTAAGAGCGCGATGTAAGTTGAACCTTAAGATGAACTGCGGCCCGCCGGCGACCATACATAATTGTTTTTGTATTATGTGTGGCATTTCAGTAATTGCTAGATTAGTTTAAAAAATCGTTCAAACGTTCGAATTTGAATGTTTTTTTAAATATCCACGTATCGCTAAACTTAGTACTCTTAAAGTATTCTGAAGATTAGTGGCGCTCTTTAGCTTTGGAGCCTGAAATCTCTAACTTTGGTTAGATACCAACGAGAATATAATATCTCACCAAAAAACATTTTCATGTAAAATGTTGCCAAGACGAGGCCATATGACTGGTACTGTCAAAAAATTATCAGATCTCATGTAGAGCCAAGCTTCTAACTCTATACGCCCTAACTCTACAATGCCTAACTTCACAAACTCTACACCATAGTCAAAATATGTGGCTTGGCCATTTCGTTACTACAAGAACTATTGCATAACAGAAAAGTAATGAACAGTGGATAAATTTTTCACCTTACGCCCGTGTGAATGTAGAAGACAGTTATAAAACATTTTTTTTAAACATTTATTTAATTTTTTTACTAAAAAGAGAAACCGCGTTTTACAATTCCTTATTATTCTACTTAAGCTTAGTGTAAACATATATTAAGAACTAAATGTATCTGGTAAGAAAAACGAGATAGATGTAAAAAAAGCAGGATTCAACCTCTTCGTCTTTATGGGACGTTTTTTTTTTCATCACCTCTTTGTTATGTCTCACTGCTGGGTAAAGCCTCTCCCTTGGACTTCCAAATCACTCTGTTGGTAGATATCCCCTGACCTTACGACCTTGTGATAGGAGTCATATAGGGGGTAGACATAGAGAAATCTCAGGGGTATTTTGACCCACAGGGCCTATATTCAAACTCGACCGAGGGATGACCCAAGGTTCCTGCACACCAATTTACACGTCAATCGGTCCAGTAGTTCCGAAGTTATACCTGTCACTAACAAACTGTCACTAACAGACAGACACACAGACCCACATAGTGTTTTCATTAACCTCTGCGAAGAAGACTCAGAGGTTAATAAGGACACTTACTCATGAGCTCCACACTAGTTCAGGCCTGTCTCGTGGAGTTCTTGCGTGGTATTACCAGAACACGTAATTCATTTCAATTTACATGCTAAACCTAGATGTTTATCTAGGTTTTATTTACATGCTAATTTATACTGTATTATAATGTATTTTATAATTTATAGTGTAACTGGATATTTAGAAAAAGGTTAGGTATATTATGCGTTATCAAATGTATAACCTTATCATTATAGAATGCTATCTAGCTGTCTATTTATTTATTTATTTATTACTATATTGACACACCAACAGCTTTTAGGCGATGCAATCACAATAAAATTAAATCCAGCACCACAGACTGGCCTACGAGCTAATAATAGGTGTGAGACAGCATTTTTAGATGACAAGTAATTAGTGAGAATTACAAAATAAGGTTAAAACACAAAAAAAAAATAAGAAATTGAAATGAAAAAACTCTTCAGAATTGCAAGTATAAGCTAATACAACATTGGTTTACTTAAACTGTGCTATGGTTGCAGTATTTGACGCTTCCATTGGGATAACGTGTCCTTAAAAATATCTAAATTAAATGTCTTGTGAGAAATATTGTATCTGTATTGGAGTCTTCGAATAGGAGAAAATTTACCGACATTGGTTCTGCTTCGAAGAGACCGGAATGTATCATTGCAGGATAAACGACTATTAATTTTTGGAACGTTTAAATTTAGATGGGCCAATAAATGCGGCTCAGCTACGACCCCATTAATCAATTTATGCAAGAATGATAGTTCAAGATACGAACGTCTTTTATGTAATGAGTTCATTTTAAAATATTTGAGTCTCTCATTGTAACCAGCCCGCCAGTTAATACGATCTGTGCCATTACCACTTTGCTTATGCACTAGGTATCTTGTGAAAGATCTTTGTACTCTCTCCAATCGATCTATGTGGACTTGATAGGTTGGATTCCAAACTTGACTGCAGTATTCAAGACGACTACGAACGAGCGCGCAATAAAGAATCTGTAAAGTCTTAATATTTTTAAACCGTTTTCCCACACGTTTTATTAGACCGAGCATTTTGTGACTGTCCTTTACAACATTATCAATATGAGTGATAAAATTCAGTTTGCTATCCATAGTGACCCCGAGGTCTCTTATGGTACTAACTTCTTCTAGTATAGTCTCGCCTAGACTATATATCGAACTATATGGAAGTCTTTTTTTTGTAAACTTAATATGATAACATTTGCTGGGGTTTATTGTCATCTTATTCACGACGCACCAGTTGTGAATGATTGTCAAATCTGCCTGCAACAATTTAGAATCCAACTCTGAGCTTACAGTCCTATATAACTTTAAGTCGTCAGCAAAAAGTAAGCACTTTGAATGCTTTATCTGTGTCACTATGTCGTCTATAAATAGAACGAATAATAAAGGCCCAAGGTGTGAGCCTTGCGGCACCCCAGACGTAGCTTTGTAAGGATCGGAAAAATATCCATCTTTAACAACAGTTTGATACCTATTTGATAAATAACTCTTAAGCCATGACTTGACATTACCAGTAAATCCAAAATTGTGTTCTAATTTGTGTAATAGTATATTATGGTCCACTTTGTCAAAAGCGCTGGAAAAATCAGTATAAATTGCATCTGTCTGAAGTCCAGAATCTAATGCCGAAGATATGTCACTGACGTAACACATCAAATTTGTGTTGGTAGATTTTTGCGCTATAAATCCGTGTTGGAAAGGTGATATCATCTCCTTAACGTGCCAGTACAATAAAGGGTGGACGAGAGACTCGAAAACCTTTGAGAACACACACAAGAGAGATACCGGTCTATAATTTTTTATTACACTGTTATCTCCTTTTTTCCTCCCTGTCTGTAATCATAAGGTTTTGCTAGAGGGTTATCAGAGGTAGTGTTAATCTTGGAGTATGCATGAAATGCTCGCACTATTGCATCGATTGTTGAGTGTTATGAGTGTGTGTGAAACGTCAATTATCTTCTATTTTGTTTAGAGCCTAATTTTTTTTTTTATTCTTTTTTTTTTAGCGATTTAAGTACACGGATGCGACGATATCAATCCCATCGTGCTTACAGAGCCAAATATGTAGTATAGCGTATACTACATGTTTGGCCCTTGTGTCTTATGGCAGCACTTCACATGGCTGTTTGTATTTGCGTATTTGAAAAATTTGACAAATAATAACCATGTGTAGATGGTTTGTGTAGCAGTATTTGCCTTTCTTGCCTATTTGATAAGTACAGCAAATACCAAACACGCGTTACCGCATGCTTGTCAGTTTTTCGACGCACATCAAAGAGATTAACAAAGACGGCAAATAGGCAAATACGCAACTAAATCATTCACACAATGGCCAGCGTTGGCGGCAAGTCATGTCAATTTCAAATGCGCGGGCTGTCAATTTGACATCACGGGCCGTTGTCTTGAAAATTATTTTTGTGCATACTCAACATCCACCAGCGCTTTGCTCTCCATTGTCTTTTTACAACCTTGTATTTTTTATACAAAGCATATAATAATAGCATGCGTTTAAATAATAAAACCCTGCTGCAAGTTTGAAGACGTCCATACTGCTGGTAAATAATTGCCTCTGCTCATTCAAAATGTTTGTGTATTTGTTATTTGACGCCTTATTTGGCTCCATGTGTAGACGGTCATAGTTGCCAATATCTGTATGTTTGTCTATTTGTCAAATATTCGCCCAAGTACAGCAAACACCCAATACCAAATACAAATAGCCATGTGAAGTGCCGCCTTTAGACACAAATGGCAATCAATAGATATTCTGGCTATAATACTATTAAAGCGTATACATGTTTACACCTGCGCTAAGCTGCTAACACATAGCATATATCCTAAAATGGGTACGCACATATGCATTACACCTATATTTAACCAACTATATTTTTTGGTCCAACGTAATAAGCGGCGAGTTTATTCTGGGTAGAGTTCCAAATTACTGCTAAGAATCCCTTGACAGAAAATCCCAATACCTAATACTTTGTCTGATCTAGGAATCGAACTTGAGACCTCACGTACAGCAGTTGTATTCTCTACCACTGCACCGCCGAGATAAGTTCTAATAGTATAGTTCAGTTATAGTATTTTAAGATAACTCCCACACTAAGAATAAATCCTGTGTACCTATAAGAAATTTACAAACAACAATTGATGAAATAGTTAGTATGAAAGCCACTTCGTTTACAATTTTCTTAAAACAAAGCTATAAGCGATAGCCTAGTGGGAAACCGTTGGACTACCACGCAGAGGTCTCGAGTTCGATCCCAAGGCGCACATCTCTGACTTTTCGAAGTTATATGCGAATTAAATAATTAATTATCGCTTTCTTTAACTGTGAAGGAAAACATCGTGAGGAAACCTGCATATTTGACAATTCTTCATAATGTTCTCGAAGATATGTAAAGTCTACCAACCAGCACTAGGCCAGCGTAGTGGACTATAGCCTAACCCTTGTCACACAGAGAACAGTTTAATACAGGGCTGATATTATTATTTATTATATAAAGCGGTAAGATTTAAAATTAACTCCGTGGCGCAGCGGTAGTGAATGCGACTGCTGAGAATGAGATCTCGTGTTCGAATCCTGGATACCGGCTTTTCTGTTAAGAAATCTCAATAGCAGCCCAGAGTTAGAAAATTGGCGGTGTTAGACACCCCTATGCCTCGGAAAGCCGCAAAGCCGTTGGTCCTGCGCCTGATCTCCTTCCGGTCCGGTTGGATTGTCGTCTCATCGGATCATGAGAGCTAGGGCTTCGGTCTGAAGGACAATCACACATCACATCACTACGTTTTATAAAATAAAGTCCACCGCTGCGTCTATTCGCGACAAACTCAAAAACTACTGAACGGATTTACATGCGGTTTTCACAAATAGACGGAGTGATTCATAAGAAAGGTTCAGGTGTATAATTTCTTAAGGTTGTATACTACCCGTGCGAAGCAGGGGCAGGTCGCTAGTTATGTATAAAAATGCTTACCAGTCATTCTTCCATCGGTATGATCTTGCGTCAGCTGCAGAGGTGTTTGGGCCACTTCCATTCTATACAGTCTTAGTTTCACTTAAACACTTTTTATTATTACTTATAATCACTTTATTTCATACTTTATGCTTCGGTTTATACGGCTTGGGTACCTGTTAGTGATTCGGACATTGATATATAAAATTCAAATTTATAAGTCAGCGTCGTACTCAAAAACGTCTTCTGCTTATACATACATGAACTTACGCCGGTTTTTCTGAGGGATAGGCAAAGACCACGGCTTTTTACTTTCTAACCAGGGTTAGGATATAGAAATCTCAGGGCAATATCCATATGCTAGGCCAAACTGCTACATCCTGGTATATATCTTGCTTTATTCATTCATTTCATTTATATATTTTATTAACAAACATTCATCTGCGTCGAAATTTAAGAAGTAATAATACAATTAGGAAAAACGGCACCATTCTCATTACATTCATCAAATTCAAATGGAACGCATATTTGATTATCTATATATTAATACGTGAAGCAAAATTTTTGTACCCCTTTTTACGAAAATTGCGCGGACGGAGGAGTATGGTATATGGCACAGTTAAAGTTTATATGGACAAGGAGTCGCGAATCCTAATATTTTTATAAAATATGCATTAGAAATATATTAAATTAATGAAAAAACACTACACGCACACAACCATGCATTTGACACAAGCAGTCGAATCGCGTTTGTATTATTTCGGCATTGTTCTACTCGTACTATGGTTACAATTTTGTATGTTGGGTAGGTGACTAAATGAAATGTGTTTATAAGGGTATAGTTATAGACAATAAAACCATAATAACGATTAAACTTAAAATTTAAATCAATTATGGTCGAATTTCGACCACTTGGCGACCGCTAGTTTGTTTTAAAACAGCTATATCAAGTTTATATATGTAATAATCGGCTCCATATTTAGTCAGGCAACATTTTTTGTCATCAGTCTTAATGT
Organism: Catocala nupta; assembly: GCA_963675205.1. NCBI lineage: Eukaryota > Metazoa > Arthropoda > Insecta > Lepidoptera > Erebidae > Catocala > Catocala nupta. The sequence goes on along the minus strand of OY776102.1, from coordinate 18,242,866 downwards.
AATATTTTCATTTTGTAATTTTTTTATCGTAACATCTACTCAATAATATTTATAACCTTCTGCAAGGAACATTGCTGTTTTGAGTTTTTAAATCAACAGCTATTTGAAAGGCAACTTCTTGTCTGATCCTAGTATGACAGCTAAGTGAATAATATAATCATAATGATGATGAAAGCGGCAAGAGAGCTTGTTCCTAGTGCACTTGATATCAAGATATCTTCTCCCTAGCCTTTATTATTCCCAAGTCACTTGGGGTCGGCTTTTCAGGTCTAATCGGATTTGACTGGATATCAGTTTTTACACGGAGCAGCTGCCACCTGACCTCCGCAACCCGAAGGCTAACGATACCCTAAGGCTAGACCAGTATCAGGATATTATAGGGCACTGACTTCCTAATAATGACTGCCATAGATGTTCATGGCAGCCGGGACCGACGGCTTAACGTGCTCTCCGAGGCACGGAGCAGGCGATAATTGTCAATCAATACGCACATAATTTCGAAAAGTCATATAACTTCCGAAAGTCAGAGGTGCGCGACGTGGGTTCGAACCCGAGACCCTCTGCATTGCAGTCTGTTGATCTCCCCACTGAGCTATCGCTGAGCTATCACGATATCATGGGTTCGATCTCCACCATTGTACTATCGACGTAAACCCACTCCCAATACTAGCATTTAGCTTAGCTAGAAAAGTACCAGTAATTTGTAAACTAAGTAGTTAGTAATATTTCTTTAAAACGAAGTATTTTGACTTTTCTTTATCTTAATTTAAATTATTCAGCTACTATATAGGCTATATAGATAGCTAGCTACTTTTACATCGAGTATGTTAGTTATATTTTTACAAAAGGAAGATAAGAAAGGAGTTTTTTATACAAAAATAATACTGGCCCGGCAACGCGCAAATAATACCCGCGGTATTGCAAGCAAAAATAGGTTACAGTCAACGCTTAACAGACTTTATACTTGTGTGCTACATTGCTAAACTAAAAAAGAAAGAAAACCTGAACCCATTTTGTGCATCCATGTTTGGCATGAAGATAGCTATAAAACTGAAGTAAAGAAATATTTAATTATCATCGGTTATTTTAAAAAATGCGTCCAGCTGTTAGTTTGTTGCATTTTCAAAGGTAAACTGTTAAATTTAGTCTCGAGATTGCTTGAAAGCTGGGCAGCTTGTTTATGAAAACTACTTTTAATAAACATCATTGCTTAAGATCAGCTTATATGGGCTTATTCCTTTTTTTATTTTTTTTAAATATTGTACTTTCTTTTACTCGCAGTAATCCCGTGGTTATTCCTACATTATAGGGTTCTCTGTAACCGAGAAAAATAAAGAAATTCTGTATACAAACCTGGAATTAATAATAAAATAAAAACCGTTTTAGTTAACTAAAAACTAATAGAGAATACCTGATATTTAGAATTCTTTCTTGTTCTAATAAAAATGCTTCACTTGTGATTGCTTACGATGGTGAGATGTCGGGTTAGGTTCGTGGGTTGGGTTAATCTCAGTAATAGCAAGGCGTCTGAAAATGTGCCCGATTGACGACAATAAACTATATCTACTAGCTCTCTACGACGTACACCCTAAAATTAGCCTAATGTATTTATTTGACTTTACTTATTTATTTATTTAATTTTCATTTATTTTGTAGTAGAAATTCACCTCTGTCCTTTCGAGCATACACAGATATGATGCATATTTCACTAAAGTTTTATTTGCTAATACTGAATCATAAAAAGTGTTTTGTTTCATAAAATTTGTTTGTCATGACGATGAAGCATCTATTTGTCATCATTATTATCATTATTATCACACTCTGCCAATAATGTGTCACTTCTATCGAGCAAGAGAAGACTGGCAGAAAGTTGACTATCTAAAGAACCGTGTATTGTGTTTCTCCAGTGTATACCTAAGGTCTCTAGTCTGGTTGAAGAAACAGTGGCCTGGCAGGCAGGCGACGCATCTTACGTATCATATATCATCTTATCTATTTTATTAGCATCTCATACTGGCAGCACATAGTTTTTTTTTAAAGCTGACATTCGTACTTTTGGCTTAGTGTTGTAAGGCAACAGTAAGCGCTTAATATCAAGCCTTTGCCTTCCAAAACACAGACCAATCAACACACAAATAATCAAACTAATGTCAATGTGTAAATAAAAAATGGAACTAATATGATTCGAATATTAACTCACAAAGAAAAACCAACATTCGAATATAAAAACAAAACTCGATTATCAGTAACATCAAATAGATCGAAATTTGAATGCGAGTGCGGACAAATTTTCGATATGTTCGTTTTTTTACTAAATAATTATGCAAATAGACAGTCTGCATTTTAGTTAAAGCAACGTGCCAACAACTGGATTATTCGCACAAACAAATAAAAGAAATAACTAGAATAACAATGAGTCAAATAACAAAATAAATAATCACATTTCCATTTATTGTTTAAATAATCGGTATATTTGCGAAATCCATTCATCGCATATATGTCATTCTTAATTGTCACTATTTATACAGATGTTGTGTGAATTAACTAAATTTTTAAATCTAAACGTAAAAGATCACTGCGATAATGAAATTATGTATTAAGCACTTGACAATTATGAAGCAAGTATAATTTTTATATACAAAGATAGGATTTTACTGAAATTAGACACACCCGCGGATTTGGTTACTTTTTCAGTAACTGATATTTGTGTTATGGAGATAGCTAAAACCCAGACTTATAACTCTGTTTATATCAAAAATCTTATCAAAATCAGTCTTAAAGCTTTTATAAATGACAACTTCTTCACAAGGAATAATTTTATTCCTTGGTCGCTTTAGTCTTTACAAACATACAATGGACGTAAAGAATAGTCAGATGGATGAACTATTTTTTTTGTGGTTCACACAATTGTTTGTCCCGTGTGGGGATGGAACCCACAATACTCGACGCCGTGGCAGTGGCGTAGCGATCACTTGCTTAACCACAGAGCCATCAGTGCAATAATTTTTTACTGCTTTGTCTTTGAAGGTTTGCCACGAGAATGTAATAAATAGATAGAACTAATGTCTTATTTAACATTTAGTGAAAATATCTAAATGCAGTAAAAATAAGAACATTAAAAGTATGTAAGTATGGTTTGTTTTTAAAGAAGTCGGACAAGGAGAAGGACCTCGAGGAATATTATGATAAGAAACCGCTGAGGTATGAGAGAAGATAAATGTTATTATAGTAACAAGAATTGAGCACTAGAGCCGAAGATGACTGACCAAGTAAATAAGGCAAATGTGAATGGAATATTAAAAGGGAAAACTTGAGCAAGTTGACGTGACGTTTGACCATTGTTATTGCAGATATTCTGACTACACTTTTTTGATTGCACGGATGACGTAGTGGTTTATGGTACTATACTATAGTTACCGAGTGTTGTGGGTTCGAATCCCACATGGAACAAAATTTTGTGCAATCCACAAATGGTTGTTTCGAGTCTGGGTGCTCCGAGTCTGAGTGTTCTTTGTGTCCGTTATTTGAATGTTTGTAAAGTCCCTCGCGATCTGGGATTTATTCCTAATGCGGGAGATTACATTAATAAAAAAAAAAACATGCGTGGCTGTCTTTGGGGACTGCCGATAGAAGTGAAAAATAAGTAACTAGCGTGCGGTGACGATGACGCGAGTTTCACGCTTTTTGTTCACCCAAAAAGTACACATATATACACAGCATACATATAGCTCATGGAAAGCGTTCGGTGACGATGACGCGAGTTCCATAATTTTTGTTCACCCAAAAAGTGCTCAACTGGCCTAAAGAAGTTTTCACTTCAAAAACTGAAAACTACCCTAATACGGGGAGCGGGCATGAAGAATATAATAAGATTGAATGAAGCAAGAGAATGTCATAATCTTACCGAATGCAAAGCCGTAATATCTAGTCAAACCCCTCTAAAGGCGTCAATATAAATGTGTGGAACTATGGATTAAAATATCAGTTTATTGAATTTTACTACAAACACCTTCCAATTAATAACTAATAAGACATACTACATAAAAAAAAGGTTTATCCTAACTAATATTATGCATGCGAATGTAAGTTTGTTTGTGACGCTTTCACGCCTTAACTACTCGACCGATCTTCATGAAATTTCGCATACACATTGTCAGGGTACAGGAAAGGACGTTGCGGTTGCAGGTTTCATCCAGAAAAAGGGTTTGTGTGATAGAAATTTAGATGAACGCGAGCGAAGTCGCGGGCAACATCTTGTTAGAATATAACATGGCAAATATGAAGTTTTTTTCTTTAATCTAGAAGCCGAAATTAAGAATTAAACGGGCAAAATGGATGGTAGTAACAATCTCCAACAAAAAGCAGAACTTAGTACGGAAGATGAAAAAAGAAGCAAATTAGACTCAGAAAAACAATTTGTAGAACACATCATTTGGTGCTAATCTCATGCTTTTTAAACCATTATACCACTTTGACAACTAATAAAAAATATGCTGTCAAGAACAAATGAAACCAGTAAATATAATACCAGAATAAATGCAGTCTTAACAAATACAAGTAAAACTAAATAGATACTTAAACATAATTTTGTTTGTCATAATTTCTTATTTGATCAAATTATTCTAATCTGATCTGACTTGAAATATAACAACATAAATATATTAATGGTAAATATTACAAACAGAGATTTTAAGTAAAAAGAAAATATGTTAACATTAGAAAAAGAGGCGTTCGTAGCCGCTCCGTAGAGTTCGTAGCAGTTACCGTAGCCGCTACAACTACGAACCGAATGAAAGGCAATGTTTTGGTCTCTACAGTATTTTATATAAAATATATACTCAGTTAAATTAATCAAATAATATGAAATAAATATGTCTATCAGATCTATTTTTTGTAATAAAACTTAGTATTAAAAATAAATGTTGCGCAAACATTCAAGTTTCGTTTTTTTAATAGTTTTTGTTTTGTTTTACTCATGGCAAAACAAGTGAAAACCTATTTTCAAGGATGTTTGTGGAACATTTTTCATATTTTGTTTTATGCCAAATAATAATACAATAGAATTAGTAAACTATGTTATAAAATAATGTTTCTTCTTACCGTAAAATTAATCGAAGAATCTTATCAATTTAAGATACGTAGGTAGGTGTATAACAATGATGTTCAAGCGTGTCCTATGCTTTATTATTTCTTTTTTATATTTCTTCAAAATTATTTATATATAACAATGAATAAGCGTAATATATCTACTAAATAAATCAATCACATTACAAAGGTACCCAACCGTTTCCCTCCAAAAAGAATTGACAGATCACGTGACGTTTCACTTTTGACGTTTATGTTTTTTTTTCTGCGAGCGGACGGGCAAAGGCGCGCGCGTTATGCCACGGCCGGGGAACTTTTGACGCGGTATTGCTTGTGAGCTTGAAGGCGTGGCGAGGCCCCGCCCCGTTGCTTTTCGTCTCTGACTCTGTCCCCAGTAGACGGGGGGGACACTTCGATTTTGGGTCAGCTGTTAACCGTCCGTTTTAAGCTTTAATTTGTGGCATTACGCCGCTGTTGCGTCGGCCCCGCGCCGTTTAGAATAATGACGTCGTACATTTTAGCTTGGATTGAACGTTCCGTTTTCCAATTACAACGTGGAATGCTTGTTCGAATTTATATAGAAACAATTAGGTGCGGGTTCGTTTATGCGTCAGTCGTTCTGTTGCGGCTTTTCTCTGGTATTTTATTGATAAAAATACCATTTAGCTGTCTGGATAGAATAATATTAGCTACAATGTTTGCAAGGATTTTCTTTATAATAAACTGGTCTTAAGAAAGAAAACTTAGGGTTTCATTAACAAAACAATTCTTATTTCTATTTTGTACTTTAGCCAACAACATGAATTAGTGCTTTCGTTGCGGTTACCTGACCTCAACATATATTTTTCACTATATATGTGCCCGCGGTTTCACCCGCGTTTATGGTTACTGCGCCGCCCCCGTGGGTCGTAGCGTGATGTTATATAGCCTATAGCCTACCTTGATAAATAGGCTATCCAACACTTTAAGAATTTTTCAATTCGAATCCATCAAACAAACAAACAAACTCTTCAGCTTTATAATATTAGTATAGATTTTAGAACACAATTCTCGCCATTAGCTACCGAACTTTCTTAATACAGGTACCAATAGCTGGACAATGTTACGGCAATATACAAAATGTATTTTTTGTATCGATTTTATTAACTTTATTCACTACTTAAAATATTGTTGAACTTTTACCTGCCATATTTTTAACCTGTTTATAGATAAAGGTTTTCAACAAATACTATTTTCACTACTTTAAACTTCAATAGTATTCGAGGCCAGACTAATAAATAAGCAGGTACTTACCTACATACATATTATATTTTTTGATACTTAATAATCATCTTGTGTCTAATATCAGCAATTAGTCGCTTTAAGCAACACTTATTCTTTCACAATGGCTGATAATGATACATAAGGTATTAACATAAGTCAAATACAATATTTAAAAAATGGTACTTAAACATATTAAAATGTCACTTCAATATGCCATATTATGTTTATTTTGTTATATAGTTCAATGATGTCCAAAGGTAAGCATTCACAAAAAAAATTCATACCTAAACCACGCGACATATTTACCTGCAATAAACGTTCACATAAAATGATATTTGATGTCGCCCAATAAGAATTCGCATATTAGGCAGGGCGTGGCGTTGCCTGTGCCCGCGGAAAACAACCGTCAGAGACGAAAAGTCAACAGTTCCATCGCGCATCTATTGGGCGCGAAAATTTTGGCGGCAAAGAGAGCTGTCAAGATTGGATGCTTTAGATGTTGAGATAAAGATGGATGAGGTATATACTATTACAACAGAATTACAAGAAGCAAAATATTTTTTATTGATTTCGAGTATAGAAATGAATACCTACTTTTTAAAATTAGGTAGGTACTGTTTGAACTTAACGTATAATAGGCACAAAACCTAATAGCAGAAGAAAATGTTAAAAATAATTCTTATTAATTCATGTTTTTCAATGTCATAGAAGGTCCTGATGTTTCAATGAATATTCATTTTAATATACAAATTTTAAAATCAAAATAAGACTCTAGATGTGTGGTAAGTAGGCAAACTGCTGATTGAATATGTAGTTATTCATAAATCAGTATTAGAGATTAAAAGATCGGGTGATAACTTGGCTTTTATTCTCTAATATTGATTTAAAATAAGTTCATAACAGTGCTTAGTTTTAATTACTGTCTTTTTTCTCCGATAAACCGTTCACTATAATTGAGAAAAGGTCTTCTAATATTTTGCTTTATACTATTTTTAATACATTTACATAATTGAAATAATTTTTTATAATCCTCTTGATACTGCGTATTTAAAATCATAAAACGTTATTTAGTATTAAACCTACTGCAGATATATTTATTTACTAACCTAGACATAAAAAATAACATTAATTCGTATTGAAATCTGATTTCCCTGTTCTAAAACAAATACATAAACATCGCAACAACCCATATTTCAAAATCGAACATGCAACTTAACATGGACAGAATAAAATTTCAACATTCAATTCACTCGAAATCCCTTGCCAAAGGAACCCCGAAAACTACCCACAAGTCAATTGCCAAACTGCGAGTTTTCCCTCCTTCCACCCGTTCACCCCAACCACCCCTTTTGCCCCCGAATTACCGGTCGCCCCCTAAACCGCGGTCTTCAGTGACAGTTCAATAAGGCACAGCGACCAATCGCGGCAAACGTCGCCCGGTATAAGCCAATAGGATTAACGCTATTCCCGTCCTTCTCCGCCACACAAAATATCTCATATCACGATCCCGCTCTAACGCACGGTAGACGGATTCTTGATTCGATTTCGATTGAATTCTTTATACGAATTTTCTTTTGTTTTTCACTCCGTTGAAAGGGCATGTCTCTGTTAATATTAACTGCTTGTTTTTTTGCTATTGAATAAAATGTAAAAGGCTTTGTGGATTCAGTCTCTGATTTTTTTAAAAGGACTACTTTTATGTTGCTTTCGTACTCTACAAGCTTTCACGTAATATTATGAACCTAATAAAAATCAAAACTTGATGATTTTATAATTAAATAATGTAATTAAATACACTTTTGCTCATTCATACTTAACTTATTGTTCTTAAGGGAAGTAGATAAGTCGATTCTATCATACCCTTATCAAATTGTATCTGTCTACATCTTACTAAGTAAGTATTCATACATCTCTGTAAACACACTTGCAATTGATATAGAATTAATTAATACTCCATAGATTATACTCATAACTTCTTTTATTGCAAAATATATATTTTTTAATGTTAATATTAACGTAATATAATAAAGGCAATTCAAGACAAATTTTAAATCAATTACACATACGATTCTCTCCTAAATTAAATAATTTCACGATAATGGAAACATAGTTACTTTAATAGAAGCGATATTTCCACCTGTCAATTTGTATTATATGTTTGAACTAATATACTTACATTATACCTACTAGCTATCGCTCGGGAACAATACTTTATCCTTGATAAAAGATACCACATGTCCTTTTCTGTATGCCTGATAACGAGCATGCGAAATTTCATCATGATCGGTCGAGTAGTTAACGTGTAATATTTTTTTTATACACTTCATTTGGCAAACAAGCTTACCACTGACCACTTACCTACCATCAGGTGGGCCACCTAATGATAGGTAAGTGGTCACCGTAGCCTATGGACGCCGCAACACCAGAGGCATCACTTGCGCATTGCCGACCCTTTAAGAAAGGAAGTGGGAAGGAGAAGCGTAACAAATAAATAAACTCATATTTGCTTTTATAATATTACTTAGTTAGGATTCTTTCCTTCACACCAACTGCAAAGGTCCAGTTCCAGTTCCAAAGACGCCCTAGAGATCCTGTTATGGCTAAGTCATGTAGCTCACTTAAATCTAGTTATTCATGTCTTATAAAGGCTAGCCCTCTCGTATCCAATTCGAATCGAGATAGGTATCGTAGCAATAATGTCGTTTATTTACAGGAGCTTAAAAATGAATAGAAATAATAAATAAATTATGTTTTTAAGAAATGTTAAACATGTTACAAACAATTGGCGATAGCAAAGAGTAGCTTTGAGTTTCATGACTGCTTCCATTCATTAGAACTGTACTCATCGAACAAGCATTTTCAATTCAATAGTTTATATTTTATTAAAATATCTATTACCAATACTATATAAGTTAATTGTTACGTTCAAGACGTGTTAATATCTACATTTTGATAGAAACAAACATTCTTGACTTCGACTTACCAATTGCATCTCATAAAGCCGATAACTCATCTTACTGAAGTTGAATAAGCCATGGTTTATTTTGGAGATATAAGACATGTCTTATATCTTCAGAATAGATCCAGCGTTAATCCTACATAACTAGGTCTATACGTCTTCTCAAGTCTTCTAAAAACCCAAGTAGGCTTGGATCTTTCTAGTTATGACTCTATTTACTGAAGAAGATGCATTTCATCATGCAATCCATACGCTTCGTAAGGAACATCTCAGTGCCCCATCCCTTATACACGACTGTTACCTAAGCCACCTGCGAATCAGGCACCCCGTTACCGCAACAGACATTGTTGGTGATTACCAAATATCTAGACGAAGCCAAGGATCTCGCTGTACTATGGTCCAAGGGAAGGACGCATAGTCCAACCCAAGGTTTATAACATATTCTATCCTTTATGACTTAAATATATGAGCTAAGTTTACGCTCATTTAGCTCTCAGCTCATCAGGATGTTTAAAGGGTACCTATTAAAGTAGGTACCTGACGGAGAAATGTCGCTTAACCCTGTTATTATTCGGACAGTCTGTCAAAACCAGTGTGTAACATTTGCCCACTTGTATACAAGATGACCTGTGAAGAATGGATAATCTAAGAAATAAAAAATTTTTTTTTTAATATTTTATTTCATATTTGATATTAATAAATACGAAATTAATAGTAATAACTTCGTATTTATACGAGATATAATAATGCATTATTCCATTCTGAAATCTGTTAAATACGCATTTTTGTCTGGTTTCATTTATTTGTAGCCATAACATACAAAAACATCAATGTACTGTGAAAATAGTTTTTTTAAAGACTTATTTTAGATAATGTCTGGAAACAATTTTTGTGTATGGTATTATTTTGGACTCCCAATAGCTCTATAATAAATTTCAGGATTATGATCTATTGGGACATTCTGTAAATACCATAGTTTCGTTTTAATACTGTACGGTAGCTTTACTAAATACGTAATAATAATAATATTCTATCACATAAACAACACCATCTAGCCCAAACTAAGCAGAGCTCGTACTATGGATACTAGACAATGGATAAACATACATATAATTTTTTTATAATTTTATATCTACGTATTATACATGTAAACACCCAGTCCGGGAAACGAAATCGAATTGTGCGGGAAACGAACCCGCGATCTCAGGCATGGCAGTCGGTTACACTAACCACTACGCCATCGAGGCCGACAGTACTTCTATAATTGATATCAGACATATTAGTTTTGAAGTATTGCCTGCCTTCCTTGTTAGACCTTAACGTCATAGTTTCAATTCAACTTCGAGTACTACAGTTAGAGTTTTAGTGATCAATTTTGTTACGATACTCTAATGAATGCAGCTTAATTATTATTTAAATGGAAAATCAAAAAGCTTGTGGGAGATTAAAATAAAACTACATTATAAAAGGTTTCTTTTGGCAGTTCATTTCTGTTCTGCGAATTATTGCAGTTCATACGCATAAACGTAAAAGAGTAGAAGCTTCATAAATTTAGGTTTTTCTTCGCGTACCAATTGTTGAAATGCCTGAGCCTATTGTCTGTCCGCACGTGTGCTGCTGCTTCTCAATAGGTTAAATATTCACACCGGTAACCATAGGGGATAGATAAAGATATTACGTTATACGTATTAGGTATAGATCGAGTTTACTGCCATATATGTACAATTTCAGACGCTGTGTAAAATTTGAAGTGCTATTAAAATACCCAATAGCAAATTGATCACAATCGGCTCTATCATAAGTGCAAACGCATGCCACAGGACAGGTGATTCACTCAGTGAAAAGTATGCGTAGCATACATCTCAGCGATACATTGCTAAAAATCAGAACGTGATCAATTAGCGTGAAATTTACGGAAACTTATTGAGTTAAAAATTTAAAGTCTTACCTTAACCAAGGCACGTGTTTCCTTCTTCCTTCAATCCTGGGTCCTTTAAGCGGGGCGTGAAAAAGCACCTTCTCAGGCCGTCAAAGTAGAGACCTCAACATTGCCTCGGCTGCTATGAGGACGATGTGGAGGCCACTGCTCTTAGACCACACGACTGCTTACCATCAGGCGGAGTGTGGTCATTTTGAAGAGTAAAATAAAAAAAATAAAAAGATAGCCAAGAGCAAAACAAAAAGAAATCGGAAAAGTCTGCTTATTCCATTATCCCGCTTTAAGCATAATTCCTCTGTCGCGGCGACTTTACAAACATTCAATAAACGTCCCATAGAACCCCTAGATTCCTTACATCCAATAGTGAATCACACAAACGCTTGTCCCGTGTAGAGTTCAATTCCACAACTCGGTGCAGTGACAATGTAAAACCCTTAAACTGGCTTAGTGGTTTGCATGTCTATAAAGCAGTTCAAATTAGAGTATCAAAAATATGGTCTATCCGTGTGTCAAGTCCCATCCAACGCGTGATTGAAATTGCATTCCAAGCAATTTCACAACCTTAACATTTACAATATAAGTAGAATACGGTCCACTGCCTCACGTGACACTGATTACGTTATTCCTTCGCCTACTCAGCTTACCAACAAACAAACAATAATCCAAGTACCTTTTAAATAAATGTCATCAGCAGTGTTTATTTTAATCGTCGCGTTTTGAACGAGCAAATTGGATAATGAGCGCAGCGGGGGACCCGGCGGGTGGGTGTCACGGACAGAAGACTGTGAGGAGTGTGGACTTGTATTTTGGTAAAGCATTTATACTCTGTTATTTTTTTTATATTCGCCTGTCGAAATGATTGTAGTCCGACTGGTGATGGCTTAAATTGCAGTAACGCTATATAACGCTTTAAATTTTAAATTTATATTAATTTATTAAATAAATAATGATTAAATAGTGTAATTGACGCAAGTTGTTCTATTTGATGTAAATAAATAAATAAATAAATAACAATGTGTGTTGGATGTTATTGGTAAAAAGTTTATTTTGACACAAAGTATGTTACAAAAATTGTTGTTCTAAGTGTGGTTTACGTTTTTATTTCAATGTTGGTAAAGTACCTTAAGTTTATACAAAAATAGTTATGGCCAGTTCGGCTAGTTCTTTGTATCGGGTTTTATTTTTTCAATCTTTGTAAAGTAGTGAGACGCAGAGATTTTCCGTACAGACGAAGTAGTAGTTTTTTTGTATGTACTCCTCAAATATAACGCCTGTTATAACTATTATTGACATCCCAAATTACAAAAACATAAATGTCGTAAGAGATAGATTAGAGATGTGTATCTATTATATATTACTCATACGTGAAGAAAAATCTTTGTAAGTACTAATTTTTATGTAAGTATATTGTAGTACGGAAGAGTGACATACGCACGGAGGAGCGTTCAATATACTTAAAAGCAACTGCCACGCCTGAGGTCGCGGGTTCGATTCCCGCACAAGTCAAACATTTGTGTGCATGAACACGGATGTTTGTCTTGGTCTGGGTGTTTCTACGTATAATATGTAAGTATTTACAAAAAAAAAGTATATATGTATGTTTATCAATAGTCTAGTTACCCATAGTACAAGTTCTGCTTAGTTAGGGCTAGATGGTGTTGTGTGTACATGTGATGGTAGTGGATGCACTCTCTATTTTACAAAATACTATCTACTTTCAAATTGTGTGTATTGATGACACTAAAGCTTAATATTGTCATACGTTCATGCGAATATTATTCATTGAAATTAAACTACTTTATACAGCTTTTATCACGTTGTTTATTTAACATTGTATTACATCATTTTGAAACTGTTACACAATATTCACGATCAAAAATCCCGCCAGTTATATCACTTAGCACAAAATTATCTCCGAAAATATGGTAGATAGAAGAACGTGAGTTAGATCCAAAACCTAATTTTTTTCTGATTATTTCTATGTAAAAATTACAAAAATGGTACAACTCGACTTAAATCACTCATCACAGGAGGCACAGATTTGAATTTGGAATCTATCATTCTTAAATGAACATTCGTTTTATTTTCTTATTTTTGCGCCAATCAGTGTTAAATATTTTTGTGATATTAAAATGGAGTGGGGTGTTAGAGAGAATCGAATTGCTGAACAATATTTATGGCAAGACTAGGTATAGATACCTACACAAGCATAATACCCATAAACCTAGACTACTAACACAACGTCCTAAACCATTATCAATAGAATTACACCGTAAGTGAATTATATTTGTGTTAGTTGAAGCGTAATATGTCCCTTTGTGATCGGTACACAGTGCAATTGCATCAATTCATTTGTGTCTAGCCAGTAGACTTTGGCCCGCGCTGTGTAATGTACTTTATCGTTAGCATGGATAGCAATACTCGACAGTGTTTGTGGTTCAGTTGAGCGAAGATCGTTTTGATTATTGAAGCACTAGATTTTTCCCGTGGGTTTACTCGCGTAAATGTAGGTTATGTAAATTTTGTATCCCTCAGAAACAGTATACTAACGGGTGAAAAGTACATCCTTTTCTACAGACGTAATCAGGGGTACACCCCTGATTACGTGTAAAAATTTATTGATGATCGGTTGATTAATTAGGGTGGGCAAGTGTGACATACAAAAAAACTCACATTTGCATTTATAATAAGGACTTTTTACTGGTTGAAAAGTATTACTTTACTTTTCATCTAGTAAAAAGTTATTTTCCGAAGGATAGAAAATTGAAAATATATTTACTTATTTTAAAAGTTCACAATTGTTCTGCAATTGTACTGACCATTCACCAATTGTCCCGATATCCTTCTGCCAACTAAAAACGTGGAACAGAACCACGAAACTACACGAAAAACAGTGGGCAGGAACAAAGGAATGTAGGCAGACGAAGGATGCACTTCCATCCTTTGACCAACATCTGCCGCGCAAACTCCTACCTTCCACAAAGAAAAACCTACGCCACCTAGTGGGTATAATAACAGACCACTGCTCACTCAATAAACATCTTTTTAACTTCGGCATCACTGACATGCATCGAGGAGATACCGGCTCACGTGTTCCTACATTGTAAAAGCGTGAGCAACCAACGGGCGAAACTACTAAACAGTCCAGAAACGATGAAGGAAGTACTGCGCAACACCGGTCCGCTATTATCTTTCAGGAGCTGAGGTGGTATGAGTAACCGAACAATTTTTCGCGTCGGTTACTTAGATACGCACAATGACCCAATTGTGGGGCTAAATCCGGACAACACACGTCCAACTAATTAGCTAACCACACTGCACGCTACTTTACGCACGTCGAAATTTTAACCGTAAGCTCCCAAAATTCGTACAGTCGCTTTTGTTTAAAGCACCAGCAGATAACCAAGAAAACTAAATTGTTTAAAACATATTTAATATAAATAATAATATCAGCAATATTATTAATAATATTATATATAAATAATAATATCAGCTATATGTAAACTTTTCCACTGCTGGGCATGGATCTCGTCTAGGTGTGAGAAGGGTTGAGGAGGCCGGGTCCAATTGACCCGGCCGGCAACCACACGGGGGAGCCTGCTATGGATGAATCTTTTTTGACTCCCAACAGCCCAAATTGGGTGAGAGAGGGAACACCCCAGGTTTTTTAGTGGGTATACCAGCACTCGGCTGGTGAGTCCCACACGCCCCGCCGGTGCCGTCCCCTAGCCGGCGGGTAGTGCATCAAGTATTTTTCCTGGGTATCAAAAAAAAAAGGTGTAAGAAGGGTTAGACCATAGTCAAATTTAACCTGTATTATGATAAAACTTTAACAACTTGTGTTTTTTTTAATCTTGTTTTTTTTGGAACTTTTTCGCACAGCGTATGTCAGTGACTCTTGTGTTGTTTGCTGTAATTAGGAAAAGTAATTGGATTTGACAAAATAATAGAGTTTAATTCCTATAGTAAATGGCCTAGTAGGAGGCCGTTGGACTGCTACGCAGAAGTGTTGAGTTCGATCCCAAGGCCAACTCTGACTTTTTGAATAGTTATTTATCGCTTGCTTATCATATCTGGAGTTCTACATGATGTTCACGAAGATGAGTGCAGTCAGCTAACTCGCATTGGGCCAAGATGTTAGATTATTGCCTTATCTTTTCTTTCCTTCCTCAAATGACTGCCTTATCACTAGTTCGATTTCCGAATCGGTTAAAGTATGTATTGATGATGAAATTCTCAGTAGCAGCACGTCTGCTGAGGATATTCGAATCTTTGACAAATATTCGAGAGCATAACTAATACTTTCGCTTTGTCTGATTATTTAATTGAGTAGAGAGAGATAGTTATCATCGGCAATGTAATAATGTTTTCTAGATTGAATTTCGATCGCGGCTGTCTTAACGGAGACTGGCCATCGACGCAGGAGGTATTATAGTACACAAGTGTGTGCACAAACACAAGTGCACACTCTGTTCCTTAACTCTCATGATCCGATGGAACGGCAATTCGACGAGAGCGGCGAGAGATTAGGCTCAGGATCAACGGCTTCACGTGCTCTCTGACACTTTACTCCGGGCAGCTATTGAGGTTTCTTATTAGAAACTTTTTGTTGGTCCGACCCGGGATTCAAACCTGAGTCCTTATGCACAGCACTAGTATAGTATTATATTATCTGTGTGCACAGTAGTAGCATTTGCAACCGCTGCGCCACGGAGGCCGCTTTGGCAATGCAAACATGACTGTATACGTTACCAAAGCGATTAACTATTAAGATATTCAAAGCTTTTATTTTAACAGTATCTAATATCGTTCTACTTTGGTTTCGCTTCCTCATGAACGAGGCAAATTCCTACCTACTACCTACAATTTTTCAGCATACCTGGCGTGTTGCTGCGATTGAAAAGGTTAATCCTTTTGAAACGCAGCAGCACGCCAGCGGCCAGACACAATCCTAATCCTAACTAATATTAAGTATAAAAGCAAAAGTGAATTTGTTTATTTGTTTGTTACGTTTTGACGCCTTAACTACTCGACCGATCTTCATTAAATTTTGCATACACATTGTCAGAGGAACAGAAAAGGACATAGGGTACCTTTCATCCAAAAAAGTACCTACCTACTTGTTGTTATGTGTTTGTAGTGTCAAATAAATATATTTTCTTTCTTTCTTTCTTTCATGAAATTTCGCATAGGGCCTACGCGTTTTCATGGGTACAGAAAAGGACATCCAGAAAATAGTCCTGTGCCCAAGGGACAGAAATGTATTGACAAAATGTACTATAACTCGAGTAAAGCCGCGCTAGTTATGAATAAAATTATATTATCTTACTAGCTTTTGCCCGCAGCTTCGCTCGCGTAAATGTAGTTTAGGTTGACACCCTAATCACCTAGCGGTATGAAATATACTTTTCAAACTATTCTCATACCTACGAAATATACCTACATACCTAAAAAAATTACCTAATTAAAAAACAAACAAACACGCTTTATTGAAAAAACCATACTAAAAAGTAGAAAATAATTTAATAATTTTAATGTAGAAAAGCGTGGGGTCCTTTCAAAGATATTTTGATAAACACATTTTTTTTTTTTTACGTGGTGGAATGTATTGACGCATACCCCGCCGCGGGGGCGGGCGAAGGGATTATGTCGGACTCGCCGGGGTAAAAGAAAGATGGAATAAGAATAATGTGCCTCCCGGCATACCGACTAAACCTACCACGGTGTTCCTCGACAAAACCACTACCGGCGGGTCCGCGCGAATCACTTTCGCATGCGGTTGTGACCCCGCCGAGGTTACGGCCCGCCGTATGAAACGGCAGGCCACTACACAACAAGACCTACCTAAAATAGGCACTTCTTCACACTATAAAACCCTACTGTCTCCCCCCTAGAGGGAAGACGGACTCGAAACAGAGGCGCGCGTAGGGACACGCACGCCGCCTCTCGGACCTGGTGCTGAACGGATGGCGGGCAGGCCCACAAAGCCCGCCACCCCCAGGTCAAATCTCAGGGTGGCTGGAGTTCATCTCGCGCCCTCCGGCGCCCGGCTCTGCGGTTGGGGAGAGGGTTTAAGCGCTCCCTCTCCCGCTCCGCCGCCTCCTTGATGGAAATCACTTTCTCGCAAAAGGAGGCGACGGTGTTCCACGACCTCTCACTCCGGATCATAGACTGAACTACGGCCGGGAGCGAGAGGGCAACCGATCCGACTGCCGCAATCAACTCACGGCGCTGCGATGCCCAAGTGGGGCAAACCTCCAAAGTGTGCAGCGCCGTGTCCTCTACAACGTCGCGGCAGTCGCCGCAGTGGTGATAACCGGGCGTCTCTTGCCGGCGTATACGACACAGGAACTGGCCAAAACAACCGTGGCCAGTCAGTACCTATGTCAGCCGGAAGGTGAGGGCGCCATACCGCCTCTCCAGCCACTCCTCAAACACGGGACTTACCGCTACAATCGTGGCGTGCCCGGCACTGGGGTGCACAAGTCGTTCCTTCCAATTCGCCACTAGGACCTGGCGGAGCTCGGACCTTGCCGCCTCGATAGTGGGAAGAACAGGTCCTTCGCCCCGAGCTAGCGAACCAGCCTCGAACGAGATCGTGCGGTAACCTCTTATAAACCTGACGGCCATGGCGCACTGTGGCGCACGAAGCGCCGAAATGTTACGGGCCGTCAGGTTGTCCACCCAAACAGGGGCCCCGTACAGGGCCATGGACCGCACGACCCCCTCGTAGAGCCTCCGGTAGGAGGTGTTTGACCCCCAAGGTTGGGCAGCAGGCGCGAGAGTGCGCCTGCAGCGCCCCGAAGAATGGGGACCAAACGACGAAAATGGGCTGTAAAGTCCCGTCGGCTGTCGAGCAAGAGACCTAAATACTTTAGGGTTGACTCGACGCCGATGCGGACCCCTTCTACCATGATATGGGCCTCTGGAGGTGGCCGGTTCCGAGGGCCGTGGAAACAAACGGCCTCGGACTTGGAAGGGCCACCTCGAGGCCCAACCGCCGAATACGACCAACGACCTGTGCGACCCCAGCGGTCGCCACTATGGCCGCCGCCCGGTGCGACTTACCCTTCGCTGTGACAAGACAAGTTCGCTGCGTCGGCGTAACAAATGACGCCGACGCTACGGAGGAGCGCACCTCGCAGCACCCAGTCGTAACCGATGTTCCACAGGAGCGGACCCAGAACCAATCCCTGCGGAACACCGCACGACATCTCTCGCCGACTTCAACCGTCGGGACCCGGGTAGGCGACTACCCTCTCTGATAAATATTCCCCGACTATGCGGCGGAGGTAGGTCGGCACTCGATGGAAAATGAGTGCCTCCCTAATACAACTCCAGGGCAAGGTATTGAAAGCATTCGCGATGTCCAAAGACACCGCGAAGACGACCTCGCCCCGGGACACCGCATCCTCCGCCAGGCTCCTCACTTGCTTGATAACCCCTAACTCATGCTTTTTTACATTAAATTTATTATTTTATTTGTTTATTTTTTAATTTAATTTTTTTTAACAACGCTTGGTTTTTGAATTTTTTTAATCTACTTACTATTTATTTTACTTTTTTTATATTCTTTTTATGATTTTTCTACATTATTGTATTGTCCTCGGTAAGTGTGTAAAGTTTCAAATCAATCCGTCGGTTTGAAAGGGGTGAAAATCACGTTCAAAGATTCCGTTATATAGATTCATAGGTACATAGACACATAGATACATATACATACCAAGCTAATAAAAGCGTGTTAAAAATCGGTCGAGCCGTTTTGGAGGAGTTCAGCATGAATGGGCCCGCTCGACCGGAGAAGAACTACCCTCTCACAGAATATCGACGTAAAGTAGCAGTATTCCTACTGTTGTGTTTCGTTCGGTGAGTGAGAGTGCCGGAGGCCCTATCACCCTCTTTCCCCCTTGCCGCTCCTTCTCCTTCCCACTTCCTTTTCTATAGGGTCGGCAACGCGCAAGTAATGCCTCTGGTGTTGCAGGCGTCCATAGGTTACGGTGACCACTTACCATCAGGTGGGCCGTATGATAGTTTGCCGTTATAGCTGTATAAAAAAAAAACTCCTTGACACACACCACGACATTCATAGTCTCACATTATAGCTATCCCCGAAAGTGTTGACAAAGTTATATTAAACGCACATTGCGCCAGCTATGGTTTTTTTAAGTTGCACGTTCTTAATAGGTGAGAGTGAGCCTATTGCTGCCTACCTACCAGGCGGAGTTCCAGACTTCGTACTAATGAAAATTACTTGACCGTGAATCGAACCTAAGACCTCATGTACTGCAGTCGTAATCACTACCACTGCGCCATCAAGTCATAAACATAATTCATATCGATGTTATTTTTATAGTTAATTCCATATTTTTACATTATGAGTCATTTAATCACAGTTTACAAACTTACCAAAATAATGAATTAGCTTATATTTTGTTATAAGGCTAGGTCAATAATTTCAAGTGCAATAGGTACGTACAAAACATTTCATAACATTGAAATACAAACAAGTGAGAAATGGCAATGAATTGCCGTAAATCTTAGAGTTCGAAAAAAATTGTATCACGTGACCTTGAGGTCAGAGGTCAAAGGTCATGGTCATTTCTGGGTATATCGACTATGCTGAGTCGAATAGCGTTGACCGCGAGTATCGTAGTATTGGGGTTCTTGAGTTGAAAGTTATAATAATAATACTCTACCACATACACACAACACCATCTAGCCCAAACTAAGCAGAGCTTGTACTATGGGTACTAGACAATGGATAAACATACATATAAACTTCTTTTTTTTTTTTTTGTAAATATATACATATTATACATAGAAACACCCAGACCAAGACAAACATCCATGTTCATGCACACAAATATTTGTCTTGTGCGGGAATCGAACCCGCGACCTCAGGCGTGGCAGTCGGTTACACTAACCACTACGCCATCGAGGACTGTCGGACAAAGCTGTTGTAACTGTTGTAAGTATAAGAGTTTTTTCGAGCTCTAAAGACATACAAGAAATGGTTCGGTAAAAGGAAAGGAATGATAAAATACATAAGTTGTTGAATTGCTTTTTATTACATTTAGGTAAAATTAATTAAATTATGGTCTGTCTCGTACCATAACAAAAAAATATTCTTTCTTCAGTAATATAATATAAACCGTAATGGGTTACAGTGCCCTCTGTTGGTAAAATAATTACTTTATCATCAATGATAGCAGTCATAATTCTGTTCAGAGAGTTTAAATTTATGCAAGTAGTATAATAAACAACGAAAGTAGCGTGATCTATAAAAACTTTATAAAACAACAGTGTGTAAGGATATTCGCAGAGCAACGGGAGATGGCGTAAGTATCAGAGCGGCACATGTAAAACTCATTGTTAAAGAGTTATGAATATTTGTAATTTTATTCATATTTATGACCACACCATTTTTATCTTATTGCATTTCATTTATTCAATACAGACATTTAATGAACAACCTTGGCATGTTCAGAAATCTTCACTGTGTGACCATACTACTATTATAACTTCTACTCAAAAGTCCTACTACAAAACATAAACAAATGCATAATACATTCAAGAATAAATTGAAATAATACAGTAAACCACTTAAATTAAAAAAGCTTCTTATAGAATGATATGTCCCAGGGTTTTCTAATAAATAAAACATA
The DNA here is from genome assembly GCA_963675205.1 of Catocala nupta. Classification (NCBI taxonomy): domain Eukaryota; kingdom Metazoa; phylum Arthropoda; class Insecta; order Lepidoptera; family Erebidae; genus Catocala; species Catocala nupta. The sequence goes on along the minus strand of OY776102.1, from coordinate 18,221,955 downwards.
ATATTCTCATTGCCGATTTTTTTATATGCACATCAAAATGACCTACTTGATGAATAAAAAAAATAAATAAATCATTTGAAAGGGCGGGAAATTCACAAAATAAAATATTATTGTCAAGAGAACTATATTTATATTGAAAACTGACTGATTTATCACGTAAGTTAATTGTAAGGATGTTTTGTAATAAGTCAAAGGTTATTTTTTCAACTAAATCAGTCGCGCCGTGACGAGCAACACCGTTGCGAGTAAGCACGTATAATTTTATACACATGTAGGTCAATGGAAAAAATGGCTTAGCACCGAAGTAAGCTCATATGTATCGTGGCAAGAAATAATTTTATAATTTAAATGGCCTTCAGTGATTTATGTCACATAGGTAATGCGTACAAAACCGTCGAAAATGAAACAGATCAGGTAAGTGAGTGTTTTCGTAAAGTGCCATTTTTCAATGGGTGTTGTAAATGTCTTGGACTGTCAATCTGACCTAAAATCCGGATGGTATTACACGAAATATTTGTTAAAAGTGCGTTATTCTATATATATGGACAATATAAAGTGATAAATATGGTTATAGTGAACATTTGTTGTGATATTTTTTGTGTCCGTGTTCCAATATTTTTTTTCTTGAAGTGTAGGTAATGACATCGGGGAATGCACATAATATTTTTAGAATTATGTAGTTTGTACGTTAGAGGACAAAATAACAAGGTAACATTTTATAAATATACTATATTTAAGGTGTACGACGACGCCAAATGTTTTGAAATTTGTTCAATATGTGTTGGTTCATAAAAGGACAATATGCTAACACCTACCCACTTTCTATATTATTAAAGTTAAAACAAACATCGCAGTTATTAAATCCTATAAACACCTTATTTTATTGATATATTATCTAATGAAAGTACTGAATTCTGTCACATAATTTAAAGTAAAATTTTAGGTAATAAACTAATTCTAATAAGATCACAAGTGGAATGTCCTTGGTGAAACATTTCCTAAATAACATCGCCTATTTGTTATTGAAAGTAACATCTGTCTCTTATAAGTGCAGTTTTATCACACATGTTACTTTCATAAACATATTTACTTAATATTGATGTGTGTTTAAAATGTATACAACAGTTTTATTCATGTAAAATTATAGAAACAGCACTAAAAGTTAAATGTGAGAAAATATTTTGTATGATTAAAACACCAATATTTCTTTATAGCAATTGATTTCATAGTAATAATATGTAACAGTGTCACATATCATCTGTGTCAATACAGTGTTTAGTATGACAATCTGTATATTATAAACAGACAGAGGGTGAAAGTTTCATACAAATTGGCTTAGTCATTTTATGGAATTGAAATTAGTACTTTTTGATTATTAACTCGTAAGCTATGTCATGGATGCTAGCATCCAGACATAATAATTTTATCTTATGTCATAATATGGTTAAGCTTACAGGTTCAATTATAATTACCATGGCACTCATAGCCAGTTACACTCACTGATCAGTAAACGGTTAGCGAGATTAAGCAACATTCGATGCGGTCAGTCTATAGATGGGTGACTGCTTAGTGGTATTTCATCTGAGCATCTCCGTGCTTCAGAGGGCACTTTAAAGTTGATTCCTGGTTGTTGCCAAATTGATAGCAGTCGTTAAGCCATGTCAGAGGCCTATGTGTAGCTTGAACAACTCTTGACAAAAGGTTGGCCACTAAGGACACGAAAAAAAGAAAGAAAAAGTAAAGAAAGAAATACCATCATTGTCTTTGTCATAAACATTACTACAGATATTAAAATACAATATAATCTCTGGACTCGGAACAGCTATGAGCAGACAGCACAATTTTTTGTTTTGAGTGTCAGTGCCCTGCAGTGAGCCATAACAAAATGCTAAGGAAAAAAAAGTGTCAGTGAGCCCACAATATGTTATGCATAAATTTGAACTTCTGCTTATAATCTAATTATATATTATTTAAGACTAAATTCTCAGATTGGACAAAGTGGTTATGGGTTTTGTAGTTAGGAAATTCTTAGTAGCAGTATGGAATTCTAGAAATTAATCCAGTAAATTGCTACAAACTCATCCTCTATTATGTGACAATTCTGGGTAGCATTACTATATGTAGGTACAGGTGTGTTAGTCTATATTATGCTTAATGTAAGTTTTAGCTATTGTGTGAATCACATGTTGATGTATTCCTAAAAGATTGGGCTACACCCACATATCAATAACAAATATTAAATTGTAATGCTACCTAACACCTGTGCATTCAAATGTATTGATGAGTGAGTATAAACCAATAAGTTACCAGAAATTACTAAAATGCCATGACATCGAGAAGCTAGCAGAAAGAAAGTTGCTTTATATAAATACTGCTGGAGGCAAATTTGTGTGATCCACTAATAGTTGATCAAGGTTCGGCAGTCTTTGTGTTTGTTATTTGAATGTATGAAACAACTACAAAAAAATGCCTATTACGAGAATTGTATTTAAACTAACAGAAACAAATGAATGTAGCAACTAATGATATTAGCAAAGTGACATAATACATTAATTATAGACTCATAAGGTCTTGCTTAAACTATAGTGGGTTATCTAAAGAAGTATCTCCACTCTGTTGAAGATAGGAGCCACACAATGATCAGTGGTCTGTCTGCAATGAGTACCTAAGGTTTCTAAACTCTTTAAGGATTTGCTGTGATTACAATACATATGTGACTTCTTCTTAGTCCCTTGCATTGACAGAATAGCAATTCTATTTAAGAAGAGTCAGCAGAGAGTGAGTGATACTGCTGATTCCCATTCAGCAAAACATATGTCAGTTTTCTATGCTAGTCATCAAAATATGCTGTACTGTAGTATATTATCACTATGGATGTGCATTGTTAGTGCATTAAAATGAGCATAATAAATAAATTTGTATGTCTAAAACATCTACCAGATAGTGTTTCTTAAATTGTAGCATAAGCATGTAAGGGATGGTATGTCAAAAATTTAACATGTATAAGATAGTTATGGGGTATGGATTGGAGTCTATTCCCCTTTTAATATTTATGTTGTGTGTAGCACTGTTATCACTCTTTGGACAGTTGTTACTGAATTATTCTACCATGACATTCAGTTGACAGCAATAAGCTCACATCTTGTTATGTAAATCATAAAGTACTTACAAGTATTATATATTGTAAATGTAAACATATTTGTTAGTATACCCTTCATTGGCACAGCAAAAAGACCAATGGATATTTTATATGGTTTATGGAGAGTGAGAGTTTATGGTGACATAGGCATTTTATACCAGCCAATTGCTTGGTCCTATGGGACTGTAATTTTCTGAGAACTATAAGAGGGATGATATTTACCTAAATTCAAGCAACAGGTTTATAATTAGATAATTGCTATTGCTTTCTGTTACATCAGTTTATACCTTCATACATAAAATCTGATGTGATGTCTGTTTCCTGGAAATACATATACTTTGAATGACACCTGGTTCCGGTAGACTACCTTTTCTGATAGGCTGCAAGGATGGTGTAGTAGTTTAAGCAGTTGTTTCGTCATTGCCAGTGCATATAGTGTTGTGGGTTTGATCTCCATATGGTAGGAAATTCGTGCTATCCACAAGTAGTTGTTCAGAGTCCGCCTTTTCTTTGTGTTTATTTTATTCTATCCTAATAAAACGACTAAAAATAAACTAAAAGTCATCTTGGCACTTTTTGTCTAGGATGAGTGGTTTGTGAGAAAATCGGCGTTTTTAATACGACGATAAAATTTTGAATCGCTTTTGCCGTGAAACTATAAGAGATAGCAAAAAAATTATTAGGGATAAAGATGGTTATTTCTCACTTCTCTATACGATAGAATGCCCAAAAAATTAAATTTACCAAGTTTTCAAAACACTTAACGAAAATATTTTCTATTCTTTTTGCAATATGCCAGTGACGCTACAGGACAAGTCACAAAAAGTTGCACACTCTTTGCTACACTCTAACTCTGAATTTGTAGTCAAGTTAACAGAACTTGAGGTCAAGGTCAGAATTTCTTTCAGAAGGTAAACGCCCCGAGTCTCGACTCTTAGCACTCCGACTTGGATAGGTTAGGTTAGAAGGCGGAGGTGGGGAGCTCTGCTCCCGCCGTAGCCTACGTATTTTTTTTGTGACTACCCTTAAAAAGGAGCCCCGTGTACCGAGAGTCCATCGACACATTATAAGAGACAATATGTTTATTCCAATTAGTTTTTCACAAAAACGAGACAGTTCAGGTCAGTTTGAGGTCAAGGTCACTAAACTTGAAGTCAAGATCACTGACATTGGGGTTCAATGTCACAGACCTTGAGGTAAAGGTCATTTACCTCTATCACTGACCTTGGGTATTCCCCACCCTGCTACTCCCACTTCCCACCGGGTCCCGAAAGCCTGATAAAGCGATATTTTTTGTTGAAAATTTTCTCAATCCTTTTTTCATAGTGCCCCGTTTCGTATCCACTGACCCAAAGTTGTCTTTAATTTTCCAGAAAAGAGACTAGGAGTGCAGCGTTATTTGCTCCGAACAAATTTATCGTAGGCCTCATGAACCTCTAACGTGCTAAGGATCACTGGTAACAACAGCAAACAAAATTTAGTCGAAGTTGGCAACTATCATACGACCCACCTCTTGGTAAACGGTTCCAGTAGCCTATAGACCAATACCAGGTATATCTGCCGCGTTGCCAACTCTCTAAACAACAAATTGCATTAAAGCAAGGGACAAAGTTATAGATTCCCTATTAAAATCACATTTCTTCTAGGAGCTTGAAAATTTTATTCCCTGCAGGAACATTATAAAAGTTAAATTGGATTTCCTGTAGGTTCGATAAGCTTCTCCCGTCGGTATAAATTTTAGATTTCCATCATTGACATGATTTTTGAGTTCTGGTTCATATGCTCGGTGCGTATTAAATTGCCACATTAATTCCATAATATATGTTTGTGATTACACTTACAATTGATCGTGGTTCCCAGATCGGGCATTGTCATTGGGATTTTCTGTTAGGCAATTTTCGGTGGTAGCATGAAGTATAGCAATTCGTCTATTAGACGATAAAGACACGTCGACACTCTTATTACGTGGCCAACCCCTTAGGGATGCATAAACGTTTGCAAAGGCGTGAGTATTTATATATGTAAATGACAGTAAAAGTTAGTATTAGCAAACATGTTATAAATTATATTATATTCAGAAAAGAACCAGCTACGTAACTAGCACATGGAAAAGTGAAGACTCGAAAACACTCCAAACGAAACGTCTTCCTTTTTTTCTCAAAACATAATCGTTTAAAATAGTTTAAATTATAGCTATCTATTTCAAGTACCCAAGCTCTACTTATTAGTTCAAATTGTCAAAACATGTGCAGTAACTTATCTATACTAATATTATAAAGCTGAAGAGTTTGTTTGGTTTTGAACGCGCTAATCTCACGAATTACTGGTTCGAATTGAAAAATTATTTTAGTGTTGGATAGCCCATTTATCGAGGAAGGCTATATAACATCACGCTACGACCAATAAGAGCGGAGCATCAATGAAAAATGTTGGAAAAAGGGGGAAATAATAAAATAATTTAGAGTAGTAGAGTCTCAAAGTCAATTAACTATTATGAAAGTGACATATCTAATATATAATATCTTTGCATAGGTATTATGGTCAATGCTATATTATTACAAGACAACTGATTATTTTTACAAGGTCAGTTATCTATCAAAACTGTCTAAAGCGCTCGATTCTTTATTGAATGTTGCTGCCTTCAATCTAAATAAAATCGAAGTGACTGTTTTTAAAATTGAGTTGGAAATCTTGTAAGAATGTAATATTTATAATTAGCTTGCTTGAAAACATATACAGAGGTATTAAAAAAAATTGTATGTGAAGGCTAATGTCCAGAATTTGCAATAAAACTTACCACACGATTAAAACTTACGATATAGTATAGTCTCATATAATCGAGTCTTCTTTCCAAAGTATAACTCGGACGAAAGGAAAATCTACTAATAAATTATTTCCAAATGTCACCCACGGCTTATTTATTAATCTGATCATTATTAAATCATGTTTCGTATATTTGATTATGATTCCAATTATATCTCAGTGACAACGAATTGTTTTGCCAACGATTGACGAAATCAACATTCGGATGCAAGATCAATCAAAGCCCAATTTTTGTAAATACCCATTTGATTTTCGTTTTTCGTAGCAATTGAACCTTGCTTGTTTAAGTTGTCACCTTGCTGCTTCGCCGCTTCGTGTGTTACCGGATCGATCATCTTTCTTATATATAGACATCCACAAATAGTTGTTTCAAGTCTAGATATTCTTTATGTCCGTTGTCTCGAAGATTGTAAAGTTTCCCGCGACACGAATTATTGCTAGTGCAGGGTTTGTCTTTAAAATCGAGATTATTGTTTGGACTATTAGCAAATGGTATACTTACAAAGCATGGCAAGGCATTTTGAACTTGACCTAATGAATTTAACGCCTTTAACCCAATTTTTTTCCACATCCTGTAATCTTCATAGCCGGCGCTCCTATGTATGTCGTCTAAATATTGCTTATGCAATACCAAGGAAACAGCCCTGTCTACATGCCCTCTAACTAGTCTGACCACTGGAATTAAAAAAAAATGGTATCTCTAGTGATACTATAGCTGAGTAAGAGATTACTAGAGTCCTTAAAAAAAGCAGCCAACGTCCTGCCACAGAGCTGAAATTATCAGACAAAGTCTCACTAGATTGGGTTAGTAACTTACCTAGCTCTGAAAATGTAACACATTGTCAGTTACTTACATATTAGTAACACTACTAACGTATACTCATGGTATTCTGTGATACTAGTGTAAACTAGTGTACAGAAATTTCAATATTACTACATATGTATATGGCGATACTGTCGTCCGTAATAATTTACTTTAGACGCCCTTTGAATCGGCTCGGGAGTTTTGATACCCGACTGTGACGTCACGTTCTTGAGACACGTGCGCCGTGTCCGCCTTCTGCAGGTGACAGCCTGGATTGCCTTAGGCGCCGCCCACACAGAAGCGATATAACACTAGGAAAGAATTACGAAGCGGGCGAAGCGTCCCTTCTAAGGGTATAGTAATAGTGATGCGCGTAATTCCATTCGAATGAATAATACATATATTGAAAAGAAGCAGTTATGTTACTAGTGCACGAAAAATGAAGACTCGGGAGCGATCCAATTGGATCGTTTTTCTATAGTTATCAAAACAACGTCGGTACAAGTGTACCTTATAATAAATAAATAAATAAAAAACAGAATTGCTCGAATTTCACGTAAGCTCCTTTGTTATAAATGGCTATAATTATTTATAATTATTTATATGATATTCGACCACTTGTTTATGTATACTATTATCAACACGTTCGAATATGATTTTGCATAAGTCATACCTACTTTATACAGAGTTAAATAAAAATACTAAGTAATAATATTTTACCTGTGTTTTCCTTACATCATACTAAACAACTTTTCTTCTACCACTTTTACAAAACTCAATACTTAAACCAAGAACATGTTATAAGATTTTATCTTGCGACTAGAGCAAGCAATTTCAATATTAATTTGCATTTTTGTATGAAATAATTCATTTTCATAATTTATTATGAAAAGGGGCAGAACAAAAGTAAGGTGTAAATAAGATTAGATATTATAATATTTTAAATAATCCTGTACATAGCACTTATTTATGTATGTATAGTGTAGTCAACACATTCGAATAAATATATTCGAATGCAAAGATAAAGATTTGTTTATTGCATAACTGTGTACACACAGCGACACATCAACCTAGACTGTTTGGATTTTGAACTATTAGAAGTTGAACGCTGCGAATTGTGCGAGAGTGCATTATATTTTTGTTACGCTCTATCCTTACCATTACTTGGACACCACTATGTACTATCCCTTTCCGACAATTCTCTATTTTGTATGTAGCGTAGTTATCCGTTTATAGGGTGTCTAACTTGATGTGTAGCCGTGTGTACAGTAATTGATCGTATTAATAAAACATATGTTTTAACAACAGTTTGTCCATATCGGACATGCAACATATAAGGACATAAGGCAACAAAACTTTACACCACATATATTATACATTACATAAAATTATTATTGTATATTTTATACATTAAAAAAAATGTGTCCATCGCTAGTATGAAGCCTAAGGCTTACCTTGTAGAATGCCGCGTCGAAGTTGGTAATCTAGAATGACGCTTCTATGTGGCCTGCGCCTTACAATATAAACACGTTACGTTTAACGTGGTCAAAGGGAGTCACCCACCCTCCTTTACCGTCGTCCATTCCGAGGCTTCGCCTTTATAAAATTGTGTTTAATATAGATTGCCTTGTTGGTCCCGTGGCAAAGATTGCGTTTATGTTTACGATAGAAATGTGCGAATTAATTATGTTAAGTAAGAAACGCGTTGCACAATTGTATTCGAATATCTTTCGAATAGTTATCATAATTATTATTATGTGCAACATTAGTTTGCAGACGATCGTAAGGCGCGAGATTTTAGTATTTGTTCTCTCTGTTTAGGACGAACCCATATCTATTATACAAAATTATGAACATTTTACGATTGTTATGGAAATTGGACTATGGGAGTGTGTATGGGTAGAAAGATTTTTAAAGAGTATTAGTTTGAAACGTGAGCAATTATATTTGTAAGATCCTTGTCATGTTGGTAAATCTTCTTCCATTGAGATGTTAATCGGTAGGGCTAATATTAAGTATGTCTTTTATCCTGGGGTGGCAAAAATTTTTATGCAAGGTTTTCGAGATGTTTTCCTACAGAAGCGGTATGTCAGACTTGCACTGACTAAAACTACAATCGTGTTGTATCTCTTGCCCTTCGTATTTCGCGGCAGAGAAGGGAGCTAGCAAAATTTTTTCTGCTTTTAGAAAATTTTTGGTACCAGGATTTTTAGCGATAGGTAGGGTAGATTACCATCGACCTATTACAATTTACACTCTACTGGTACTTATTTGAAATTAGGCTTGGTGAGTGCAACACATAGAGAGACAGCCCATTCTAGGATAAACAGGCAACTTGCCTGAGGTTACAGAATAGAGCAGGCCCGACCTATGTTTTTAACAGTACATACATAAATACAAAGATTGAACATTTGCGGAGCCTGTGCCATTTACATTTGCCTTATATACCGTTTTGGTCAGTGGTTTGTTGTACTTACTTACATACTTTATTTTTTAACAGGACTTAATTGAAATGAGATCCATTTTGTTCCTTCTTTATTTTTCAAAAACACTAGCATTCCGTGGGTGACGTTACTGGAGCACATAGATGAGATCCTAGTGCTAGGAATATAAAGAGGGTTTTGTTAAGGCAAGCCGGGCGTTTGGTTCGTCACTAGGTGTGGTAATGTTTTTAATCTTGTTTAATTATAATTTATTTGTTTGCAGTCGGAACGCATTATGGAAGAAAACTCGATCGTCCGTGATCTCATCACTAAAATCCTCGATGAGACCGGACCTACAGAAGGGAGCAGGTTGGTATTTATTTTGTTTGTTAATATAGCCAGCGCAGCCAGCGCCTAGTGGTAGACTGTTGGACTACCATACAGAGGTCTCGAGTTCGATCTCAAGTCAACTCTGACTTTCCCAAGTTATATGCATCTTCAATAATCAATTATGACTCGCTTAACCCTGAAAGAAAACATCGCAAAGAAACCTGCATGTTTGAGAGTTCTCCATAATGCTCTCGAAGATGTGTGAAGACAGCCAACCTTCACTGGGTCAGTGTGGTTGATTATAGCATAACCCCACACTGAGAAGAGGCCTGTGCCTCGATTGGAAAAAATATTCGGCGAAAGGCACATTATACCATATGGTGTAAAGTGCCTTCAGCCAAATATATATTTCTCTCCGTACCCTCGTTGTTGTCATTTTATATAAAAAGTACTTCTCCAAAAAGCTAGACATAGTAATGTTCCGCAAAAGACAATTCAAATTCTATTCGTAATATTCTATGCTGCGTAATAAATTTCGGGTTTCCAAAAAGGGACCTTTAACTTCACAATATCCCGGCGCTGATTGAATAATGACTCTTTACACTTGTTGCCTGGAGTGGTAAACAGAGACAATAGATTTCCACTTAACAACGCGAGACTAAGACTTCCTTCGATCGCGATCTAGACATTTCACAAATAAAACGGCATGTCATGTCAATTACATTAAAACATTTAAAAAAACACGAAATATACGTGATGTCATTCGTATTTTATATTAAAGCATTTTGATATCAAGCAACTACATCAGCTGTCTTGTAGGCTTAGATTGATGAATAATCTACCAATGTTTTCCCTAGAGAGTACAGTCTGATGTTCTCCTAAATAAAAGCTTAGAACAGGGTCCTTACTGCCTTCTTTTAAAGCATTGCCATTATATGCGCAAAGCGAGACAAAGCTATACAATCTGTGACGCGCTGTAAGGCGTAACCTCTGAATATGCCAACAACTGTTTTTGAGAACGAAATAAGAAAGAAAATACAAGAATACAGCTTTCTATACGCCGTCTTTTACGTTGTGTATTATTTTTATTAGCAAAAACAAATAATCCGTCGTCACACAGCAAGTTGTGTGAGAAACTTAGTCACGAGAGCGAACAGTTGCCAGTTTCCCACAAAGACGAGATTATTAAAAAAAAAACAGATAATACCTAAAATTTTTCACGCGATGCTAAATTGTTGACGCAATAAGACAATAAGAAGAAGTCTTTTAGGGGCAAGGCGTCCTCTAATTATCACTTGTATGATCGAATGTCAAATTGTGTAATAAAGAAACGGTCATTTTATTGTTCTGATAGTGACTATGATTACATCTTTCGAATAGTGATTTAATTATATTTGCTATTTATTTATTTATTTGAATTAAGAAAGCCAATAGCGTAACAATTTGTTTAACAACATAAGTGTCACACAATTTTATATAGCCAATAACAGGTTTCCCTAAATCTATACTTCTATACTAATATTATAAAGCTGAAGTTTGTATGTTTGGTTGAACGCGCTAATCTCAGGAACTACTGGTTCGAATTGAATAATTATTTTAGTGTTGAATAGCCTATTTATTAAGGAAGGCTATAGACTATATAACATCAAGCGACGAACAATAGGAGCGGAGCATCAATGTTGCAAACATGGGGAATGTTCTCTTATGTGAAGCAGACGAAGTTGCGAGGGTCGACTAGTAACTTATATAATTCAACTTTTGAACAAGTCACGACTTACAACTTATGATCATAAAGTTCAAACATATATATTACTAGTCGAGGTCCCGGTTCGATTACAGGGTGCGTATATTGAAAAGCTACTTCAGTACATCCCCGCTGAACTGAATTAGCATTTTCTAACGATAAACACGCGTAAATGCTGCTCCAGTACGTCTCAGAGGATGATGTACTGCAGTAGGATTTCAAGTTTTATAACGCGCCGCATAGTAGGGGTTATTCTAATTCTGTTCGTCAACGTGAAACTGATACTAAAGGAAGGCTAAGAATTAACTATATAAGTTTCTGGTCAAAAGATAAAGTAGGTAATGTAGCATGACAAATAAAGCAAATACAGTACGAAAAAAGTTACCAGAAAAGAAAATAGTGGGTTAGGTTAGGTTAGAACTGCGACCATACAACGCACGAGCCGAGCGAGCGAAGCGAGCGTGCTGAGGCAGCGGCCGGCGAGTGCCAGAAACAAATTTATTTACAAAAACAAACAAACAAAATTACCTCATCCTTCGTCCTGATATTCCCTTGTCATTACAACAATTGAGGTTATCTTTTTACACTCGCTAATTACGAACATAAACAAATCGCACGTGTTATGCATGCAGTGATGATCAGCGCGCGCAGAGCGAGATAGAAAATACGCATTAACATACTGTGTGCGTGTGATAGCAACATATGCATAGAGAGACGTAGCGCGTTAGCTTTTCTAAGACTTTGTGATTAAATTACTAAATACGTCATGCGAGCTTGACGAAATGATGAGGGTTTCTAGTACATCTAAATGCGTATTAACTAAGATATCCTACTGCAGTATGAGACATATTGGAGCAGCATTTACGCGTGTTACGTGTGTTTATCGTTAGAAAATGCTAATTCAGTTCAGCGGGGACGTACTGAAGTAGCTTTTCAATATACGCTTCCCGGATCAAGTGAACTCTTAAAGTTTTACTATTAGGACACTCTTAGTAGCTTTAAAGTCTGTATCTGAACCCAGTGACGAAAAAAGGTCGTCGTTAAGGTCGAAAAAGGGTTATGAAACCTAAAGATAACTGGTGAAATGTGCGTGTGATAATGTCTGTTTACCTATTCAAAGGTGTTAGGTACATGATCGTCACGATTATACAGCGTGTTACAAAAAGGTGTGGTCATATTTTATGGCCGTGATGATGTATATCTGATAAATGACCTAGGTGCCCTATTCCTAGATCTAAAAAACAATTTTAAATTTTATAAAAATTTTCAGCATTTTATTTATTCTATATTATAATATCGAATCGATCAGCTGAGTCAGCTGTTTGTGTTGTTTAAGTATCGACTAGAATATGTGATATTGATAAATCGATAAAAAGAAAATGCTGTAGGTATCTTAGTGAAAATAAGGTATATGAATTTATTTGTTGCGGTTTTATATGATCATATCTTTCTGTTACACTCTGTATACTAGTATCGTCGTCAAGTGCTTAATTATATACAAATATATTTTTACTGTTCATATGTAATGTGTCCCTATCTTCAGGACCCGAGTAGATAGGGTTTCGGGGGGAGAACTACGGGTCTCCCCCTTTGGACCAGGGTACTGCGGGGTCAGGAAGCCCACTGCGCCTCGAAAGGCGTGTTCTATCGACCGCTGACTAGAGTGCGCGGTGCCTGACATTGGAGTTGGACTCGCAGGGGTATGTGGTTGGCCGCTGAGGACGACATGTTCATTTGCTCGGCAAGCACGTTGCGTTCGAGCGTTGGACTCAGACGCGGCCAGTGCGAACCAGTCGGTCGCATGAGGCACGGAGTTGCCTTTAGCGAAGTGGCAGTGTGGTTTCACTGCCGCAACGCATCTCGGGAGCTTGCCTGCTCAGCAAGTAAGAGTCATAGCTGGAGTGACTCGGGCCACACCCGGCTTGTAGGCCTATTTGGGTAGGCATACGGATGTATGTCGGGAAGTGAGCGTGCCTTACACAGCTCCGGTACCATACTGGAGATATGGGAGGCGGCTTCTCCGTCGGCTTCAGCGAGGTTATCGTTAGCAACTCCTTTGAGTTGCGAGTAGTGAGCGGCTTTATTGCTCCGGTACCTATCTGGTGAATAGGTAGTGTCACTTGGGCACGAGGTAGCTCGCTTACGAGAACCGGATTTCTGAGGTTAGGATGGAGAGTCGGGATTTGGGGACAAGACCTGTCTATAACTGGTCCCGGAAGGTGCTCTCGGGCACTGGAAGGTACAGCGGCTCCTCTAATATAACCTAACGGTTGGTGTAGGGGAACGCTATATCATAAACTGGGATAGTCGTAGAGGAAGGGGATGTTCATATGTAATGCGTGGGCTTTATGAAATACTGTTGTAGTTAATTGGTTAATCCAAATAGAGAGGCACAATTATACCGAGAAAACTGTTTAATCGGAAAATACCAAAAAGCTATTAGACTGTAATTACTGGTTTATAAATGATCTAACCTGGATATATATCATAATATTGTAGAGTAAAAACTTATAATATTTGTATAGAATATAACATATAGAAATTCATGTATATTGTTGTTATGGTTAGGTGTTATGTAGGTACTTGGTATTATTGCTTATGACCTGAGGCTAAATCTTGGTTTCCCAGTGTACATGACTGCTGAAAAGCGACCGAAACGTCGAGGAAAGTGTAAACTAAAATATAAATATTTAAAAAAATTAAATAGAAGTAAACAGTAACTAGTAACAGTGTTTAATAATATTAGAGTATTTAAAATGTTGTTATTTTACTATTTTAAAAATAAACAATATTATTATTAAAACAATGCGATAAAATCCGTGAAAAGTTGTTTAATTCCAATGAAGCTATTGATTTTAATAATATAAATTATAAATGACAGTCAAGCAGCTTTCTGGTATTTTCTAATTAACTTTCAGTCGATACTGGTAGGATCAGCTGTCCTATATTGAGGTTAGAAGTATAGTTGTTATAGAGCAAATATTTAAATAACCTACTTTTAATTATTTCGCAGACACATTACGGTACTTATATCCAAATAAATAAATTAATTATAGACGCCCTACTACCCTACTAGGTTTAAATATGGTTACATTTTTAGACGTTAAGTTTTCATCTAACAGTCTATACCAACATGCCATCTAAATTATAAATATAGTAACACCACGCCTTCTCATATTGAAAATTGCAGTGAAGCATACAATTTTCATCATGAGTGAGCCTGATATATCTTTCTAATGTGTGAGCTCACTCTTCTTAATGTAGATACCTTTTCGTGCAATCTAAGTAGGGTGAGCGTGAGCGCACATCTATGATATAAATCTTTGCTAAGGTCAGTTAAGGTACTTAATTAATTATTTTTCATTCTAGCTCTATACAACCATCGGAAAAAGCTATAAACAGCATACAGACAAGCCAATATCCAAAAAGTGAAGCAGGGAATTCCTTTATACCACCGTCATACAATTACCAGAATAACACACTGTACAATTACAACCAGAACGACCAAAATGGTTTCAACTTTAACATGCAGAACGGATTTGGTAATACGAACGGCTTTGTCAATTATCCCGACAACGATGTCAATGCACTACTTGGAATCGATGCTGTTCCCGACACATCCACCGATACAGTCACTCCGGAACAACTGAATTTGCTAAGACTCGCCGCGCAAGAGATAGGTGGCGCGCAGTTCACCACGCCGAATAAATATGACGAAAAGTTCTACAACTTCTTCGAACCGAGCCAAAGAAATTCGTTGCCAGAGGCCAACATGTTCTCAGTGAACAATTTCAACAGACCCAACAGTTTAAACTTAGACATGAACTATAACTCCAATTTTGAAGCGCCTTTCAATAATGCAACACAACGGTTTCCCAACAAGTTTGATGGTTATATGAAAGATAACCAAGAGACGGAAATATTGGCATATCTGAATCAATTAAACATGTCTTCAGACAGAAATCGAGAAGAAAACGGTATTAACAATATGGATTTCAAGATGCCAATGGATTTAAATGGACATTATCCAAACGAAGAGTTCAATAAAATGCAAGATGACAGAAACAAAATGTTCTACAACAGGAACTTTCAGCAAATGCCGCCGAATAAAAACTTTGGGGAAAACAATTTCTACGATATGATGTCTCAAATGAACGATAGAAGTCCTATGAATCAGAATTTCGATTTTGCGAACCAAACGCCTGTTTCGGCAGCTAATTCCATGAATTACAAACCTAATGGGTACAACCAGAACGACTTTATGCAGCGACGTGATATGAATCAGATGATGCCAAGGGAGAATTTTCAAGCGAACGGCAGTATTAACGAGAGGAATTTCGATAATCTTGGTAGAGATAATATGCAGCAGGCAGCTTTAATGCGGCAGAATCAGGCAGAATTGGCGCGGCAAATGAGTTTGTTAATGAGAAATCGACCACCGCCTAACCAGCTGAATGTTGATGTATCGTTCCTCCACGAGAATAATCCCTTTAACTTGGGTAAGTTCTTTTCATTTCTATTTTTTTGCTACCAGGATGGCACAAACATGAGATCCGCATAAAAACTAGCAATTGCCGTAGCAATTTGCAAAATATGGTCATAAACCATATTTTGCAAATATAATTTTGCTAACTTATTTTAATTATTGCCTTTAGTTTATCATAAAAGTTCATATAGTCTAAATTTATTGAATTAGTAGTTTAAGAAATTAGTACTTATGTATGTAAGTATTTTCTCGCCCGAAACACAGGTATAACCTAGTTCGGGCAAATATCTATGTATACTTTATATGTAATTGTTAGGATGTAATGGTTAAGGTACTAAGGAATTATTTACTAAAGCTAGCATCAGTCGAATGCTTGTTTCGCCCTTTAGTACTATAAATACGGCTGTTTTAATGTTAGCTATACACAAAGTATTTTAGACCAATTTGTTTATACATAGTTATCACACGTTGAATTATCGACAAATTTTAAAGAAAAATGCACATTCAATATCATAAGCTACGAGCGATGGTTTTGACAATAATCGATATGAGAAATTTGCGTTCATATTTTCAGGTTTGGGCGCACTACTGGGTCCAAGCCCTCCTGTCCCACCTCCGGTCTTGCCATCACCGATGTTAGATCTACCTCTACTGGCACCCTTCTACGCTATGAGGAATATGAGGTAATGCATTATTAATATTTTCTTGACACTTAAAACATTAAACATGACATCATTAAAAGCTGTGAGCACAATCTTATGTTACAGGTATGTTTAAATGCTGCAGCTATGTACATTTATATAGGGATAGAAATATAGCTGTAGCATTTTTCTAGATGCAAGGTACCCTTTGCCCTTTCCTGTACCTCTGACAACGTGTATACGAAATGAAATTTTATAATGATCGGTCAAGAAGTTAAGGCGTAAAAGCGTAACAAACAAACTCACATTTCCATTAAAATTTTAGCAAGGATATAATGTTGTCTTACTATATCTTTATATTTATAATTCTTCTGTACGTGTGTTGACAGTGAACTCCTCCTAAACGGCTGGACCGATTTGAATGAATTTTTTTGTGTGTGTTCAAGTGGATTCGAGGATGGTTTAAATTTGTTTTTTTTTTGTTCTCTCTCCCTTTCAGGACAACGTCTGTCGGGACAGCTAGTATATGTATATCAATCTTCTGTGCGTGTGTTTGTAATTAAACTCCTCCTAAACGGCTGACCGATTTTGATGAAATTTTTTTGTGTGTTCAAGTTGATTCGAGAATTGTTTAGATTAGTTTTTGGGTGTACAGGACAACGTCTCACGGGTCCGCTAGTATATTATAAATTATAATCCATAATATTCTTGAACATATGTAAAGTCTACCAACCCGCCCTGGACCAGCGTGGTAGATGATCGCTTAACCTTTCGCACACTGAGAGAAATATACGGAGTTTATATTTTATCTCCCCGTGACTATGGCTGCAGTCAAAAGTTGGGGAAAGTGTAGATATAAAGTTTTCTAAAAGAATAATTAAATAAATTGCAATCAATTTAACAATCTTAATATTCAATAGATATTTTAATAATCTTAATATTCAATAGATATTCGACTATTGTGATCATTCGATTGCAACCATACAACAATCAATGTTGTTATTAACGGGATAATACTTTGTGTAATCTACAAATAGATCGAATCTGCGTGTTCTTTGTCCGTTTTTTAAATGTTTTGTAAAGCCCCTGCTACGCAGGAATTATTTAATTATAAGTGATGTGGGAGATGTCCATAAAACCAATATAATTAAATATATTTTCTTCTTAATTACAGAAGTGCAGCCACATCGTCAGGCATCCTCCACGCGCGTCTAGACGCTTGCTACGAGCAGTGGCGGCAGTTGGAACGTGAGCGCAAACGTACGGAAGCGCGGCTCGCGCTCGCGTACCCCGGCCGGGCCGTGTCGTCCAGCAACTCCATACCTGTGCCGAGACTGCCGCCGTGCCCCACCAGGGTTGACAGACTCACGGTCGATATGCTCAGGGAACATACCAAGGTAAAATAACGCAATATCTAATATAACTGCAACTTTCTTGCATGCGCTCGTTATACAATTGACTAGCTATTGGCTACGCTCGCATAAAAGTAGGTTAGGTTAGATCCTTAGTTCCCAAAGTGGTCCAGGTGGACCCTCAGAAGCCCGCGGGAGACTCGACGTCTCGTCTACGATGGCGTGACAAAAAATGGGGATCACAATTTTTAAACGTCGGTTGACAGATATTTTGAGAAATACCACTGGATGAACAGCCGAGAATTTATAAGATGTCTTCTCGTAATGATATGATCAATATTTTTTTCATTTTAACCCAATTTTACTTTTTGGTCCGAATATACCGATTTTACTTGGTGGATTAAATTTCTAGCTGCAGGGGTCCACCGGAACCAACTTAATTTTGAAAGTGGAAAGTGGTCTATGACAAAAAAAGTCTAGAAACCTCTGGGTTAGATTATGTTAGTAACAAGCTTTCCAATGGTGAAATAATTTTTAAAATCGATTGAGTAGTTTTGAGTTCAATCCTTACAAACAAACAAACATACAAAATATCAAATCTTTTCTCTTAATATTATTAATATAGACTAGCATTTCCTCCTCACCTTCGCTAACTTGGTACAAGTTATTAAAACAGCCTTTGTGAGTCAGGGTTAGCACAGCATTCTAAAGATTATCCCGCATTTAGAAACAAATCAATGTTACATGCATAACACGCCTACATTCTCGAAGAGTTAGGCAGAAGTCTATACACTAGCTATTGTTACAAGCCTTACATAAATAATTAAGCTGAAATGGGACATGTGAATGTAATAGTGCCTTCTAAGGCGAGCCTATTGCTGTCTACAGGGTAGAGCCCCAGATTTCGAACTGCTATCGTAAAATTCTTGACAGAAAACCTAAAAGATATACAGGGTGTCCGGTAATTAATGCATAACCTGGAAATTTCTTATAGTGGAACTGAAGGCCGTTCAGAAAAAAATATAAAAAAAGATCTATCCTAACTACTACCTGAGATGTTTTTTTTTTTAATTACTATGTATAACTTTCTTGTATACTACGACCATAAATGAATGAAATCCATGGGTTTTTTGTTGTTTTATTATTAAACACTAATTATGCTAATAGATAGACAGTCAAAAGTATGCTATGCTAATATAGCTTGCACTTTTTAATATTTTTTTTTCTGAACTGCCTTCAGTTCTTCTATAAGACATTTCAAGGTTATCCATTAATTACCGGACACCCTGTTTAGTATCAGTCAGGTAAACAAACTGAGATCGTATGCACAGCACTCGCATTTATTCCTGGTGCGTCACCAAGTCAGTCTAGTACCAAATTTTGCTTCCTGGTATCTTATAAACAACTAGCTCCCTCCCGCAACCTAGCCTGCGTGAGGCTTGCTGCACACATAAGCGGGCCGGCATTGTCGGTTCGGCAGTATTTCTCGAACAACAAAGCCGACCCAAAGCAATTACTGCACTTGTTCGGTTTAAACCTGCTTGTGCCGATCTGTTACTTCATTCGGATTGACACATCATTCGGTACAGCAGTATTTTTGGAATGAAAAAGCTAAGCGGCATAAGTCGGCAGTTGCCAAGCCGAGTGATTATGTGCGGCAGCCGAGTGGTTTCTGATTTCCTAACATTCATCTACATATATTCGGGCTGTGCCGATTAACGCCGGCCCGCTTATGTGTGTAGCAACCCTGATCTATCACCATAATATGACAAAGGCTATGTTACTAAGGCGCTTTTATCGTTTTAGTATAGTTAAACACATTTCGTCCTCAGGTATTAACACTCATGGGCAAAATGGAGACGCTACGAGCAAGCGTATGTGTGGCGCAGAACAAGAAGCCACAGAAGGCGGAGGAGTCGAAGATCACTGTGCTAAAACGCGGCCAGGATGTGAGCGACAAGGAAAAGGAAGAGGGGATGGACCCAGCGACCTTCGATCCTACCACTTGGCGTGAGGATGTCAAGAACTTGTCTGAGATGTAAGTGTTCTTTATTTATTTAATTAGGTTCGATAGTCTAGTTGGAGACCGTTGGACTGCCTAGTAGAGCTCTCGAGTTCGGTCCCAAAGCACGGACCTATGACATTCAAGGATATGTGCATATTACCAAGTTTTTAGTGTAGCCACTTAAATACTTTTTATTTTTATGTCAAACCAGTTACGTTAACGAAATCCTGAAGAACAAATCATTTATGAAATCTACTCAAAAATTAATAAGATGCAAGCATTTTAAATCTGGTAGTAGGGATAATTGTCAAATGACAGAAAAAAGGTGCAAGATATAAACTATGACGTAACATGAGGCATCCCCACTACGACAGGCATAGTACATCATCCTAGTAGTACACGAGTTTTACAACCTACAGAAAACACCATGTTCTTGCGACCGGTCGACCCATACGAAGTAGACGAAATTATTATGAATCTCAAAAACAAAAAAAGTTGCGGTATAGACGAGTTTCCACCTTTCCTGGTCAAAGAATGTGCAAAAGAATTATTATTACCCTTTTATTTAATAAATTAACCAATCCTTTGAAGAAGGTATCTTTCCGAATCAACTAAAAAAGCTATAATCAGACCTATCCATAAGAAACATCCGACCCCAATAACTATCGACCCATAGCCCTACTACCAACAGCTTCAAAGATATTCGAAAAAGCTATGTGTAACCGAGTTTACTCCTTTTGTGAGAAATATAACGTATTTAATGAGTCTCAAAATGGGTTTCGAAAGAATCGCTCAAATACATTAGCAGTATATAAATATATACAAGAAGCCCTGATTTTTTAAAATAATAAACAATATGCCATAGGTGTATTATTAGATATGACCAAAGCATACGACAGAGTCCAGTACAATATATTATTAAGCAAGCTATATGCAATAGGTATCCGAGGTAAAGCACACAAATGGTTAGCATCCTATCTACAAAATAGAGAGCATCAAGTTGAAATTTGATATTATAATAGTCACAATAAGGAAATACAACATATCTGCTCTGATAAACAAACTATCAACACTTCAATCCCTCAGGGTATCGTCCTAGGAAGCCTGTTATTTCTAGTGTACATCAACGATCTCCCAAATGCCATACAAGGACCCTGTGTGTTATTCGGCGACGACATCTCTCTTTTGATTACAAGCCAAAATTCCGCTGACATAAATGACAAACTGACAACCCTACTTAATAGCACAGTGAACTGGATGACCCAACACAATTTAGAAATAAATTACTCCAAAACCAAATTAATTACATTCCATCCACCACAGAAATCACAGTTACATATTGATTTTGTATATAGAGACACCGTAATCGAAAATATCGATGAATTCAGTTTACTAGGATTAAATATAGATACCAATATTAACTGGAAATCACATGTACAAAAAATTAAATCTAAATTATCAACATTTTGCTACGCTCTCCGGGAAGTTAAAAAGACCACTGATATAAAAACCGCTCTAGTCACCTACTATGACTATGCATTCTCGTGGCTAAAGTACGGAATCACCCTATGGGGTAATAGCACAGATGCTCCTTCGCTGCTAATTATGCAAAAAAAGTTAATAAGAACAATAGTAAACATAGATAACACAGAAAGTTGTAAACCCCATTTCCGAAAACTAAAAATACTTCCCATTCCTTGTATGTATATTCTCGAAACATGTAAATTTGTCAGACAACACAAACATTATTACACAAGAAGGGAAGATTTAAATACAAAATATACACTCAGACACAAAAATAGATTAAACTTACCAACGTCCAGATTACAAATGCATGCATCAAGTCCCTACGTTATATCCATAAAAATATATAATAAATTATCAAATAATATTAAAAATGAAGAAAAATTTAGTACGTTTATCAACAAAATAAAAGACTTTTTAATACAAAAATGTTACTATGATATAAACGAATATTTAAACGATAAATTTTAATAATTCATATTATGTAAGTATATTTAGAAAATAAGTTTAATACTTACCTTATAACAAATTAATAATAAACTATCCGTGTGGTGACCGGCTCCGAATAGCACCAACCTATTTCTACTCATGGGTGTCGTAAAAGGCGACTAAGGGATTCATACCAGGGGATGGGCAGCAGCGTCAACTGCGTACTGTAAACTCGATGCTGCGAACAATAACCTACCCAAGGAGGGTTGACGTCAGGCAGGCGGCCGGTTGTAAAATAAAGCCAAAACCTGTAACAACATGAAAACATATAATGGCGACAGGCAGACAGCTAGGGCGTACCCCATAGACGACGCGCAGGGACAGCACCCGGTCACTGTTGGAAGTGGACAAGGGTTGTCGCGCCACCATGGGCGGGAGCGACGTAAGAAGCAAGCCCAGAGTTTAAGGGAAGTAAGACTGAGGTATGCGAGTTGGAATATAGGGACCTTGACTGGAAGAGGAAGAGAGTTGGCAGATGTATTGATCTAGTAGAGGAAGACCCAAGAAAAGATGGATGGACTGCATAAAAGATGATATGGCCAGGAAGGGTGTGAGTGCTGAGATGACGAGCGATAGAGATTTATGGAAGAGAGAGACATGTTGCGCCGACCCCAAATAGTTTGGGATGAGGGCAGGAGGACGATGAATAGAATATTAATTATAATACGTGAGTATTTAAATAAATATCTCCTAAGGTCTAAAATTTATTTCAATATGCTATATGATAATAGAATGTTCTTTCTTCTCTCCTAATTTTTCCGTGCCCGATGGGGTCCATAATTGTTCTATCTACATCTATAATACCTGTATATACATTATGGAGTGCAATAAACGAATTGAATTGAATTGTATTGGCACTACTTTTCTCATATCCAAATTTAAAATATAGATTACTTCTTTATTTTGCAACTGATTTCGAAACCGTTTTAAAAATAAATGTTTCTTTTGATAGCTTTTTACTCTTAGGTGTAAAATAATGTACAAAACCAAACATGCAGGCGTCTTACGCATAAATGAACCGAGGGCATTAGTATTAACTCCTTGTGCTTCGTTAATTATAAAAGCACGTAATATGTAAAATTGTGTTTACATATCTTAACCTAAATTATGTCATAGGAGGCATATTCGGAATATTTGCCGGATGGTGTAGTTTTGGCTAGGGTTAATGAATTAAAAGATCTGGGAGTAACCGTAGATTCTAAACTAAAATTTACTTCTCATGTGGATAACATTGTAAAAAAGCAGCTCAAATATTGGGCTTTCTTAAACGGAATTTACAGGGATTTCAACATAAGCAGACACGAATTATTCTTTACAATAGCCTTGTACGCAGCAGACTGGAATTTGCATCTGTAGCATGGAACCCTGTGTACAGTTATTCTTCTCAGAGGATCGAGAGCATCCAACGTGCCTTCACGAGACACTTAGCATATATTTCCTCCGGTATATATCATAGGGTGCCATACAACATGCGATTGTCTTTCTTTGGCATGACCTCTCTCAAAAATCGTCGTACTTTGATAGACTTACTGTTTCTCCATAAAATCCTAAACCATAAGATCACATGCCCTGAATTCTTATCTTCTATTAACTTAGTCGTACCCTGTCGCTACCCTAGACAGGCCATCACAAAAACCTTCATCCCACCCACTGCTCGTATTAATCTTGGTCTCCATTATCCCCTGGCTAGAATGTGTACAACCTACAATTGTTTTAACGTGAAGTTTAACTTAGATATATTTAACACGTCAGAAAATAAATTTAGAAATAATAATAATAATAATAATAATATTCTACCACATACACACAACACTATCTAGCCCAAAAAATGCAATGAAATGATTTGCTGAAACTGCTCGATTGTTGACTACTGTTACTATTGCTCACTTTTATTACTGTTACTTTTAATAAAATTTATTTTTCATATTTTTATCTAGTTTAAGTTTACTTTTAATGTTGCCTACATAACGTGAATGCTGTGTATACTTTTAATAGACAAACATATACAGGGTGATTTTGAAATCGTGTAATTCCTTTTAACCACGCATTCTACTGGTGATATAGAATAACCCTGACCATATTTTTTCTTAATTAGAATAATGGTTTCGGCAAAATTAGAGTACAGATTTTTTTCATGAAATGATTTCATATAATCATATTTTAACCACCTGACACAATCTTAATATTTTTTTAATTTAAAAATAATAACATAACAATAACTGATGTCGTAAATAATAAGGGGCAATAAAAAGGACCGCCCGTTATTATTTACGACATTAATTATTAATATGATTTTTTATTTTAATTAGTAAAAAATTAAAATTGCCTCGGTTGGTTAACATATGACTATCTGACACCATTTCACGAAAAAAACGGAACAATATTTTTTCAAAAAAAATAAATCTAATTAAATAAAAATATGGTCAGGGTTATTCTATATCACCAGTAGAATGCGTGGTTAAAAGGAATTACACGATTTCAAAATCACCCTGTATACCCACGATCCACAGTGCTTATAATTGTAACATTTGTATGTATTGCTGTAAGTGTACCTTATAATAAATAATTAAATAAATAAAATTATAATAAAATTAACAAAACAAAATATGTGAATTAAACGAAAATAGAGTGCCTATTTTATAGATAAAATTTTATAAATGTTTTCCCAAACTATCGTACAATTGTCATCTTCAATTAAAGTTCGAAAACATCGTACTAGTACTACAAATGTGGAAGTTTGTGAACATAAACTTCACGAGACAAGCTCGACCTAATGTTAACACTAGATCGAGCTTGTCTTGTCGAAGAAAACGAGAGTCAATTTACTTGTAGACTTCAGTCCAAAAGTAAATTGACTTTTGTTTTCATCTGGTATACTAGTTCGTAGTTAAATAATTTGTATGTAAGATACATATATTATGTGAAAGTTAATTTAAAAAAAAATGTGAAAGGACTTACGGTATCGCACGAAGTGTTGCTATTGTTGCTATTACTGTTGCTGATCACGGAATTCACGGGTGACAAATGATAAAATTGAGTTGAACGGTATAATAGCAGATTTATTCTGACACGCTATGCTAATTTACGCTAATGATGAGAGATGATTTAATGACTGCGGTTAATGTGCCGGTTGGATATGCACTGACTCGTGTAGTCCTACTCCGTCCACTATTGCGGCCGCGTGCGACCTAGTTGAGCCAAAGATGCTGATGTGTTAGATATGTATTGAACAGAACCTTTATTGATAAATATATATTTATTATTATGGTTACGTGTTCGGTGAAGAGCTTCTTAAGAGGTATTGTTTTCTGCAATATATGGCTGCAATTTAGTGGCCGACAACGTTGCCAACAGTAACATCCATACAGTATTAACCAAGGCCGTATGCCGCGTATGGCGTTGCAATATAGGCAGATAATTATAAATGGAATGGCCATTAAATTATTTTAAAGATTACTTGAATATAGTTGAAAATATTGTATCAAAAATAGCCTGATTGAAGCAATTTAAAGCAATATTAAAACAGAGTAATTGACCTCACCTTGAAATTGACAACTTAAAATAATGTTAAAATTGCATACACCCTATTAGTTAAACAAATTGAAAACGTTTGTGAACATGTTTCGATGTTATTCAATTATTTGAATGAATTTTGGAAAACGCTTATTCCAAAATTCGTTCATGACTTATTAACTCATCTGAGCTAAGTTTTATTCTATACGATTTAGCAAAGTCGTAGGTAGAAACTTGTAGACTCATTTTTTATCAGTTTATAGAACAGTTAGTAAAATACATCAAATAATAATCAATTTGTTCTTTCATACACTGTTACTTTTCAAGATACCCAAGTTTCAATTTTACGTAATATACACTGACGGACTCATAAACTGCATCAAAGTTTGGGATTATTTTTGAATTAATATTTTTGATAAGTATGCAAACTTTTTAGATTAAACTAAATGAAAATTTCGAGACTGTCCATTAATAATATAATAATAGAACTGCAGTGAAGGATAAAATTATAGCCGGGAAAATAAAATTTATGCATAGTCTCAAACTCGTGTGTTATTATAGTAAAGTCTGAAATTAATTCATTTTTTTTCATTTGCGATTTAAATTATTGTTTCCAATAGTATTGATTATTAGTCCTTCACTTCGTCCGAACAAGCCGCTAAAATTGTGGCATTGGTGCGGGAAGGCTTGGATCAACGAACGATTGCTAGAAATTTAAATTTAAACCAGTCTACGGTTTCTAGAGTATACCGAAGGTTTGTAGAGACGGGTTCTTACAAAAGGAGACCCGGTACCGGCAGAACACGAGCAACTACCCGTCGTGATGACCAATTTATTGTTTCAACTTCTCTACGAAATCGTTTCCTCACGTCAGTAAACATCAGAACAGAGCTGAATGAAGTGCGTGGAGTAAACGTGAGTGCACGAACAATAAAAAGAAGGCGGAAATCACCCTTTTTAGACCAGCAAATGGTCCAAAGATATCTGCAGCTCACAGACAAGCTCGTTTAAGATTTGCGCGTGAACATCTTAATTGGGCTGAAGAGCAATGGTCCTCCATATTGTTCACCGATGAGTGTAGGACATGTTTAAATGGTGCAGACGGTCGCAGAAGAGTCTGTCGTCGACGTGGGGAGAGATGCTCAAAGTTGCATTGAGGAGCGTGTTCCTTTTGGATGCGTTCGTGTATGGTGTGGGGTGGGGTGGCTTTTCGATGATCGGGTGATCGGAACGGAACTTGTGTTCATCGACATGGTTCGTCAAAACGGTAGATGAGGTGGTTTGACGGCACAACGCTATATAACAGAGGTTTTAGAAGCTCAAGTGGTACCTTACATTGGATTAATAGGCGAAAATTGTACTCTAATTCAAGATAATGCCCGACCCCACGCCGCTGCGCAAGTTCGACAATTTTGCGAAGAGGTTGGGATACGTACCATGAATTGGCCAACACGCAGCCCGGATCTTAATCCCATTGAGCATATTTGGGACAGTTTAAAAAAATCTGTATATGCGAGTCCTGTGCCCACAACAGTGGCAGCACTAAGAACAGCGATTTCACAAGAATGGAACAATATTCCGTAACACCGTTTAATAACCCTAATCAGATCTATGCGGAACCGATTAGAATCTGTAATAAGGGAACGTGGAGGCAATACACGTTATTGAAAAAGAAAACCTGTGATTCAACTTATTTTTCAGTGTTGCACGAGACCTTGACGCGAGCAAACGTTACACATATTTGCTCCGCTCCGACCGCGTTAAATATTTCTAAGTACCCACATACATTTAGAATGGATGAAAATAGCGATGAAGATAAGTTAGAAAATAGTTATTCGGCAATAATTAACGTTAGTGAACGGGAGAGTGAAAAATGGAGCAGCATGAAGAATTGTGAGATTGATAAGGGAAGAATGGTGGAGAAAAGACTAAGGGAAAAAAGTGAGGAAAGTAGCGAGGAAGGATTTATAACGGTTGTTAGAAGACGTCCAAAGCGCCTTATAAGAAGTGAATCGCAAATCGAAGGTGGACAAGAATGTAATTTAAATAATGAAGGCGGTGAAAATATGGAGAATATGAACAAGGTTTGCTTAACAACTTTGAAGTTATTGCCCAAACAAATGGCGCCAGCAAGATTATTAAAAAGTGAAAATATACAAAATGTAAGTAAAATCAGTTACAAGAGTCCGTATAAGGTGTTTATAGAATTTACAAAAAAAGAAGATGCAGAAGAATTGATTAGATGCCAAAAGATTATTAATTTAGATATTAGGGCTCAATTTGTCAACCAACACCGTTTTTCCTATGGAATAATTAAGGGAATTGACTTGGAATTAAGTGAGTTAGAAGTATTAGCAGTATTAGAGAGTTCATGCAAAATAGTGTCTGTTAAAAGATTACGACGTCTTAACGAGAACGGGCAATGGATAGAAAGTGAGACTATCCGCCTCTGTTTTGAAACTCAGACTTCACCCCCTTATATATACGCGTATGGGTGCCGTTTTCAAGTGGAACGTTATGTCTTCCCAGTCACCCAATGTTCCGCTTGTTGGAAGTTTGGACATATTAAAAATACAGCCCCATCAAAAAAAAATTGTGTCCAAAGTGTGGCAAGGAGCACGTTAATTGCGAAACTGATAAAATTATATGCCCTAATTGTAAAGGACCCCATATGGCTCTCGACAAGTCCTGTCCTGCTTTCCTAAAGGAAAAAAAGATACGTACTCTGATGAGCGAAAGAAACATTCCTTATCGAAAAGCGCTTGATATTTATTTGATGAAGTGCTGTAATACTACTACAAGCAATTTAATGAAGATTACTACTGAGAACCTAGAAGACATAGATAAATCTTCGCCAAGCAAAACGTACAGTGATGCTCTTCGGTCAAAAACATTTGGGCTGAAATTGACAGAATAGGATACGGGCCTCGAAAAAGAAGAAGGAAGTCGGAATAAGCGGTTACAAAGTGTAAAAGTGGACAAGTCCAAAAAACGGTGTTCAAACAAGAGTTGCCGTGAGAATGACATAGACACTCGTGGAAACAGAGGTAGAAAACTATTCAAGCGAAGATAATACGGATAATAACACGGAAGATCGTCAAGTTCAACAATTTGAAGAAGAAGATATTGAGAAGAAGAGACAGGGAAGGTTCAGGTTTAGGAAGATTTTTCAAAAAATTAAAGAAGTAATTTTCTCTGAGGAAACGTTTCGAGATAAGGTAGTCATGGTGTTAAAAGCAATTTATGAGGAATGTAAGGTATTTATAAGAGAATATGTAATAGGTGATAATTTATTTCAAACACTATTAACTTTATTTGATGGACAGTAACTATGGTAAGAAGTCGGTGATCAATGTAATACAATGGAATAGTCAAAGTTTGAAACCTAAATTAACTACTTTTAGTGCCCTCCTTTCACAAGAAAAAATACATATTGCTATAGTTTGTGAAACTTGGTTAAATTCCAATTTTAGCATTCATCTTAATGGATACAATTTATATAGAAAAGATAGGGAGGATTCCTACGGAGGTGTAGCGATCATTATCCACAAGTCTATTTAAGCGCGATTGTGTTCATATCGTGTTAACAATTTAGGTATCGAAACTGTTTGCGTAAAATTACTAAATTGTAGAGGCTTAGAATGTATCGTAGCAATTTATTGCCCTTCTTCAGTGAGAACAACCATCACTGATTGGGACAATGTTTTCTCGTTAGTGTCTAGGCGAGCACTTATTGTAGGAGATTTTAATGGCCATCACACAAACTGGTCCTATAAAACAAACCAGCGTGGTATTCAAATACTAGATTCGGCATTAGAACAAGACTGTATTACATTGAACAATGGAGACGCCACCAGAATAAAGTTAGTCAATGGAGTTCTACAAAAGTCATCACCCGATATCTCATTCGCATCATCAGACATTGCTGATAAATTTCACTGGCGCGTAATTAATGAAAATCTAGGTAGTGATCACCTAGTTGTGAAAATGTCGATGAATTTTCAGGGGCACGTAGAGTACATACAAAGGCGAAATTTTAAAAAAGCGAACTAGCCTGCCTTTCGTAAAGAGCTTAATGATTTATATTCTGAGTTTTGTGAATTGAATACGAATATTCAGTTTATGTATGATTACTTTATAGAACAGATCGAAATTTCAGCTAATAAACATATACACCTAAAGTCCAGATTTGTACCAATCCTTTAAATAATTTCAAACCAAAGGAATATTGGAATCCATCGTTATCCAGAGCAGTAGCCGAACGTAGATTTGCGAAATCCAATTCCTGACAATCTTGCAAAATTAAATGAGATGGTGGCAAAGGTACGTCTTGCATTAAAAAAGGCCAAAGAACACAGTTGGAAAATGTTTTGCAGCAGCATAGATGAGTCCACCTCCGTTTCGGATATGTGGTGTAAGATGAGATGGGTTAAAGGAGTTCGACAAGATAAAGTAATTATACCTGAGGAGAAATTGAAGGAATTATTATACTCGCTTACCCCACACACTGCTATTGATATACCACCAACATTTACATCTCAGAACAAATTACTAGACTTAGCATTCACAATGCATGAACTTGAGAATAGCTTAAAAAAGAAGGACACTGCTCCGGGTAATGATGGAATTACATATTCTATGATTTTTAATCTCCCTCATATAGCCAAAAAAGTGCTCCTTGAAATTTATAATAATGTATACAGAACTGGAGTTATTCCAAGTCAGTGGCGTACAATATCAGTTATTGCTATTCCCAAAGCCAGTTCAGAATATAAATTAAGACCCATCTCACTTATATCCTGTGTGTTCCTCTGTATAATATGATTGGCAAAAGAATAGAGTGGTACATTGAGAAGCATTATATATTGTCAAGCAACACAGTTGGATTTAGAAAGGGTCAGTCTTGTCTGGACTGCATTACACGGCTAGCGACATACATACAAATAGGATTTACAAAGAACAGTCCTACAGTTGCATGCTTCTTAGATATTAAAAATGCGTACAACAATGTTTTAGTTGAAAATGTTGTTAAAACCTTAGATGACCTAAAAATTGGCTCAAAAGCGTGCAATTACCTATATTCCTTTTTAAATGAAAGATATCTGTTAATTAAAAGCAGAAGTGATGGTCAAACTATTGATATTAGACGAACCAGTAGAGGTTTGGCACAAGGCGATCCATTATCCCCGATGCTTTTTAATATACGTAGTTACTTTGACAATCTGCAAAAGTATTGTAATATTGGGGGTCCTATGGTAAATTAAAAGAACGACGAGTATTGATAATGTATTGGTTTCTCAATTTGCAGATGATTTTGTTTTTATATTAGTCATAAAAATCTAACTTATTCTGAGACACAATTACAAACAGCTCTAAATTCTATGGTAATAATGTTAGATAATATAGGACTGGAATTATCACCAGTTAAATCAAAAATATGTCTTTTTAGTAGAGGTGTAAAGAGGCACCAAATGCAAGTGACAATAAACGGTGAGCTAGTTCCAATAGTAGACTGTGTCACACATTTAGGTTTATGGTTAGATAGGTCTCTTTTATGGAAAAAAACATATTAATGAAGCAATAGAAAGAATTACCAAATTTTTTAATATATTTAAGATATTGGCAGGACCCAGCTGGGGAATACATCCTAAGTACTTAAGATTATTATATATATCATTAGTTAGAAGTAGAATTGACTTTGGTTGCTTTCTATATGATAGCAGCGCTAAAAGTCATATATATAAGCTAGATAAAATCCAAAATAAATATTTAAGAATCATAGGTGGATTCATTAAAAACAACATAAAATAACATAAGTAGAACTTATATTGTACTGGCGCATCGAATACGTTCTGGTCATATTCCATCACGAAAGTTTGGATATCTGATGAAAAAGTCAGTTCACCTAATTGTGAAGTATGTGGCAAGATAGACGATGTCCAACACCTACTGATGGAATGTGAGAAGAACCAAAGGGAGAGGGAGTTAGTCATGCAGAAATTTAACATTAATAAATATGACGTTGGAGTTTTTATAAGGATTTTGTCAGAACCCTTATCGCCGGCAGCAAGGTGTGTTTATGACATGGTATCTGCAGCACTGTCTGCCTCTCCCTCATAGTAATAAGGCAAGTATATTATTAAAAGTAAGGAAAATGTAATTAAGGGTACGATGAGACTGGCATACCTTTATAAGGTAAAAGCCTCTAAATAAAAAAGATATAAAAAAAAACTTATTTTTATTGTAAACCATTTTTTCTATAAACCAACCAACACCAACTTTTGTTACATTTAACGTCTTTGCTACAACAAACATACACTTAATGATATTTTATTACGCTGTTATGAAGTCAACGAACCAAACTAAAGGATTCAATTTAAATTTGTATAAAAAGTTTGAATACTTGGTTAAAGTGTTTATTTTAAAGGCGTCTTGAACATTGATGCAGTTTATGAGTCCGTCAGTGTACATACTCATAAAATAAACCAAAGAAATACTATGTAATTTTTTTATCTACAGCTTTATGGTTTTTAAAACCATTTAAAAGCAACTCAAAATATTCTGTAATTATGGTTTACGTTATCTGTTTACTACGACAGCCACGATTATGATAACATACATTTATTACTGAATAACGACATCCTTTATTTACCTTCCGCGTACACGTTACAATTTGTTTCTGTTTTGATACGTATCGCTATAAATCATTGATGTTAATTGTTTCCTCATATTTAAATGGGCTTAAAACCGTTATATAGACATAACATGGAGTAACATAAAAATTTAAAGAGTGTATCACTACATACACAAATACTGACCGTATCTTATTCAAAAAGTGCATTCAGCTTGTTACAATTATTATTCTACTCACCTAATTGGTCTCAGTTATCCAATCCTAGAATTATTGGTGCGTTAATAAATTATTTAAAATGAAGTCCATTTCTCTTAATAAACACAAGCAAATTTTTTTAAGAATTTGCGTAGATTATGTTTTCGAATGTCACCTTTTATAAATACCCCAGGGGATCGAAGCAGGGGATCCTACTGGACGGAGCCTTTAGTTTTCACTTCATGAATAAAGGTCAAGGGGTCTGAAATTAGACGAACGAACTCAGAAGAGGTATAACTCATCAATATCTACTAGTAAATTCATCGACTACCCCACTACAATTGGTCGGCTATTTGGGCTTATTTGGTTAATTTTTTTCGAGTTCAAAACAATATATTTGGTGACCTTATTCGTATCCACTAGCGACGTCCAGCATGGATTTCGTGTGTGATGGTTATCTCGGCTACGCAATATAGGCAAATATAGGCAATAATGCGTGATAGTCTCGCCAACGAGACTGCTGAGCAATCTGGCACAGATAAGCTCTAATGCGTAAATAGGAGCCTGCTGAGCTATGTTGGCAAAGCGTGACAGTCTTCTGAGAACAAGTTTGCTGAGCTATGTGGACATGTGAACTGAAATATTAAAAATGATTTAGCAGAAAACGCTTCAAGCGGGATTATGTGCAGGTAGTTTTGTGGCCGAGACATTGGAAAAATTACTTTAAGGGTTTAGTAGTTATCTGGTCGACACATTAGCAGAA
This sequence comes from Catocala nupta, assembly GCA_963675205.1. Lineage (NCBI taxonomy): Eukaryota > Metazoa > Arthropoda > Insecta > Lepidoptera > Erebidae > Catocala > Catocala nupta. Next base: position 18,189,089 of record OY776102.1, on the reverse strand, counting down.
AAATGCTTCAAAAGTGGTGTTAGTTCTGTGGCCGGTACAATAGCAGAAAAACTTCAAGCGTGGTGGTAGTTCTGTAGTCGAGACATTAGTAGAAAAACGCTTCGAGCGAGATGGTAGTTCTGTGGTAAGCACATTGGCAGAAAAACGCTTCGAGCGGGATGGTAGTTCTGCGGCTGGCATATTAGCAGAAAAACGCTTCAAGCGGGTTGGTAGTACTGTGGCCGACACATTAGCAGAAAAGCGCTTCAAGCGGGGTGTTTGATCTTTGGCTAGCATATTAGCAGAAAAACGCATCAAGTAAGGTGGTAGTGGTGTGGTCGGTTGGCACATTAGCAGGAAAACGCTTCAAGCGGTGTTGTAAATCTATGGCCGGCACATTTGTAGGAAAACACTTCCAGCGGGCTGGTAGTTCTGTGGCCGGTACATTAGCAGGGAAACACTTCAATTGGAGTGTTAGAATTTTGGCCGGCACATTAGCAGAAAATTACTTCAAGCGTGGTGGCAGTTCTGTGGCCGGCACATTAGGAAAAAAACGCTTAAAGCGGGGTGGTTGCTTTGTGGCCGGAACGTTTGGCGATAAATGTTTTAAGAGTTTTATTCGTGGCCTGGATATAAGTGACGATTCCATTGCATGTATCTTTAATACTGTGACTACTCGTATTTTGTGTCATGTCTTTATTGTGTAGTTGAGTGTGTAGAGACAGTAACAGTAAATTAAGCTTAGTAAAAAAAGTGTGTTTCGTCGCAGTGCCCCGCACAGCGAGGTGGAGAGCGCCATGCTGTCGTGGCGCAGCGCCGTGGGCGGCGTGCAGGCCGCGCGCCGCAAGGAGCTGGCGCCGCACCACCACCGCGCGCCGCACCTGCGCCACGACCGTGAGTACTGCACACTTACTCTTACATGTGTGGTGTGGTGGTGCACAGCGAGGTGGAGAGCGCCATGCTGTCGTGGCGCAGCGCCGTGGGCGGAGTGTACGAGTGCCATGTTGTTATACCGAAGCTCCGAGAGCGGCGAGTAGGACCGCCATGCTGTCATGCCGTTGCGCGTAGGGCGGTGAGTAGGAACGCGATGTTGTCTTGCCGCAGCGCCTTGGGCGATGAGTAGGAGTGCCATTTTGTCAGGGCGTAGCTACGTGGACGGTGAGTAGGAGCGCCATGTTGCCATGGTGCAGATGCTTGGACGGTGAGTAGGAGCGCCATGTTATCATGGCGTAGCTACGTGGAAGGTGAGTAGGAGCGCCATGTTGTCATGGCGTAGTTACGTGAGTGGCGTGTAGGAGCGCCATGTTGTCATGGTGCAGCTATGTGGGCGTATTATGGTTTGTCTAGAACAAGCTAGCTTGACAAAATTATTTGTTATGATTTTTATATCTAAATGAGGTTATTAAGAATAGATGTTAGGCTCTCTGTATCTTTTTGACCAGATATCGTAAAAGAAATACAATGTTCAGGAATATGTACATATTATATATTTTAAACATTTTATAAAATAATTTATCTATAAATGTGACTATAAAATCTAATAACAGATACATAAAATACTTAAAAACGAAATCTATCACTCATTATCATCACTATTATCAGATAATTCATCCATTAAATAGTCATGATCATCAGTGCCAGAACTATGAAAACTAGAAACTACATTAACATTTTGTTTGTTACAGCTAGAGGTTGAACTATTACATCTAGGACTTAGATAGTTTAGATAGGACTTAGTAGGGAGCGTACCTATTTTCTTCCGGGGAACTTCTCTTAAACCGTTTTACTACCTTATGTCCGGCTTTAAGGCTCCACGTCGGAGTCTGCTTATAGCTATGGCTACTTGATTTACTGTCAACATAGTACGCTAAAGACACCCCGCTTGTCAAACATCTGGGGGCACTTGTTTCGCTCTATATTTCGGTTATCGAAGGGCCACCAGTTATATCTTTAATTTGACGTACTACACTTCTCTGACGCGACAATCGCGCTGACGCCACTGCAGCGTAAATTAGTTTACTAGCACTCCTGGACTGAGAGACTAAGAGGTCATCTACACGTCGTCTATTCGTTTTGAGACTGGAACTTCAAACTCTTTAATGGGTCATCCAGGTCCCGGTTCTGTCGATGTACTTGGCATGGATAAATAGATGGACACAGCGAAAGATATGTCAACATCCTTCAGCCACGTCGAATTCTTTCTTCCCTAGGAACCGCTCTCGGTTTCTTCCACAGCTGCTTCACTTTTCAGCCAATTTTGATGAATGTTTTGAGATAATGACCTTGACGTCTTTAAGAGTCTGCTTCGTAACACCATCAAAATTATGTCTTAAAGATATAAACCGAAAGAGCTCCTCATTCCGTTTTTCTTTCAGGTGTTTCAGCCATTCTTCGACAATATACATTTTTTAAACGATGAAAACTGTTAAAAGAAAAAAGAGAAAATAGTTGTGCAAATAATTCGCAATATTTTTTTCTACAAATCACTACTAGATACTTATGAGAATCATATGTAATAGATTCTACGGAGTGGACATGTGTGGACATGTAATTATATGACTATTGAATTTAAAAACTGGGTGAAATAGTCCACTACTATCTAAACATTTAATTATTAAATTAAGAATGACGTTCCTGTGACAAAAAAAAATATTTAAAAAACTACTGACCCTCACAATCCATCAAACTTCTTTTAGTGACATAAACAATGCTATCAAATATGGTGTAAAAATGCAAATATATGCACTTTAAATTATCAATATTTTATATACTTACCTTGATGACGCTCCTAATAAGGGTAGTAAAGAAAATTAATAGGTGTATTTCTTAATGTATAGGGTATAATGAGTTCGTATTAGTGATTAGCTACTAGGAATTTAAGGGTCGATTTTGTCCAACTAGCTTGTTCTAGAACCATAGTGGGGCGGTGAGTAGGAGCGCCATGTTGTCATGGCGTAGCTACGTGGGCGGTGAGTAGTTACGTCATGTTGTCATGGGCAGCTACGTGGGCGGTGAGTAGGAGCGTCATATTGCCATGGCGCAGCGTCGTGGGCGGCGTGCTGGACCACCATGCTGCCGTGGCGCAGCGCTGTGGACGGCGTACTTCACAAGACAATTCAAGACAAGTTTTGCCTTCAAAGTGAACCTTGTAGTTGATGTTTATTTTGGCTAGCGTGAAGTCTACGCGCTAGCTAACTGCAATGTAGGTCATCTCGGTGCCTGGCATTAAAGAAGACTACATCGTTAACACTGTTATTATCTCCTCAGCCATACTGCAGCTGGCGGACGCGGTGAAGCAGCTCAGTATATGCGCGCGGCGCGCCCGCTGCGCGATGTGGTGCGACCTCACGCTCACGGTCGCGCTGGCGCCGCCGCACCACGCCGCGCAGGAACATCATGCCGCCACGCTCATTGAGATACCAGCGGTATGTTACATTCCTAGCCACAATGCAAGCTAACAGGTGCTGAGAAATAAAATCATGGCGTCAGCGAGGAATTTTCTCATTGCGTACACCGCAAAGCTGACTTTATGCGACAATAAACATTACAATGACAATTACTTTATTTGTAACTATTACGTGTACTTGTATTACAACACTTCTATAGGGGCCACAGTAGCTTTTATTCAAATGTAAAGCCTAAAAATTGTAGCTTTAACAAAATTCACTTAGTTGACCGTTGAGGTTAAAAATCTAAAAGATTTGGTTTTCCCTTATTTGAAAGTATATATTATGCAAATTGATACCATCAAGCCCATGAAGTGCTTTCGAGATAAGAATTTATACATTTCTCTCAAGTATTATTTGGCGTTAAATAAAAATAAAATATTATCAGCACGGCGTAGTACTGTTTGCTGTGCTTATCCTTCACGAGTAAGTCATAAATATAAACTAAAAACAAGAACGTACCGAGAATTGAGCCCTGAGGAACCCCATCGCGCCTGCAGACCCTGGCGATTGCTTTCCATTAATATCAAGTTTTGCAATTATATTATTCAAATATGAAGCAAGTAGAGTCAGTGGTTTATTTTTATACATATTATATATCATTTCCTGAACGATATTTCATAAAATACGCAGTCAAAATCCTTGGACAAATCATAGAAAATATCTGTTGAAGTTTTTTTCTATAATTTAGTATGGAGTTTTACAAGCTCAATATCGGTAGTTGTTATGGAGCGAGCCCTTGTAATACCAAAACGTATTCGCCAAAATCCTATTCGACAACATAATTATGGATGTTGGGACATAGTATTTTTGCGAATGCGTTAGCAGATGGTTTAAATCACGAACGTTGTACAGCAGACTGAAGCTACTGCCACCACCTCCACCGCTGCCGCGCCCGCAGCACAAAACTCATCGCCATCGACAGCACCGAAGACACAAGCCCCACAAGAAACTGCTACAACCAGCAATCAAACGAATACGAAACCTAATAATGAGACTAAAGAGGTAATATTGTTTTACGTGTACGTAAACTATCTACTTAGATTATTACAAATAAAATAATATAATGTAGTTAAATTAAAACTAAAAAAGTATTTTGGATTGTATCAGCATTCGCTCGCGATTTCGCCCATGTAGATCACGTGCTCGAATTTTATATACATACATAACTCACACTATGCACCATTTCTTAGGTTGTACCGATTACCGAAGGATTCGGATAAAAATTGGCTTTGAAATAGTTGAACTCTTAAAATTTAATAGATTGTTTTGAATTTTCCAGAAACTCAAAATATTGGATCAGTGGTTGTCTCTGTACTCTTCTAAACTCTTATAAATATTGTTTGGGGTTCAGAACTACCATAATAGTCTTTCTAATTACTACATTAAAATTATCTCCCAACGACTGGTTTGTTACAGTTATATCGATTTTATACATACATATGTGCAACGGATCGCTTACCGATGCGATAATGTCTTTGGAGCCCTTCTGTGTGTACCATTCCATTTACGTGATATGATCTGAGTGACTTTTCAAGGGGCTTCTACAAACGTACCATTCAACATCGCAGTATATTCTCCGCCTTACTCTGTAGGATAGATACCGGGATAATATGTATCCTAAACGAATGTACAGAAATAGCGATACTATGTACCTATACCTTAAATAAATATTGCATTTGTAGCGACACCGCTAACGCTTTAGTTTTATATAGTCAGGCACAAGTAAGCGATAACGCCGCGCGGCAGTCATCTCCCCGCAACCAGTCAGTTAGGTTGTAGTTCGATATCTATTAATTTTATATGTAACTGGTACTAGAAAATAAATATCGCACACCCCAGCGCAATAAAGGCCGTAAGTATAATTACGTCAATATTTTTATTGCAGACTCAAAGAGTGCAAATAGTTTCTTTATTTTAAGCTAATTTTTCTTCGTTGTGATTTGACGAAAAATAAAGGCATTATACCAAAAAAATCATTTGCCGCGTTATAATAAGTTTGATATTATTCAATCATAAATGTCTATAAACCTACTTAAATACTTAAAATTGTATAAAAAATCACTTTTGTTTCACGAAATAAAACAAAAGCTTATAAAAGTACTTCCTATAATAAATATATCAGACCAAGCTTTTTTGCTCTCCTCTAAACTAAGCATATTGCAATGGGCGTGCAGTATATCCATTTTTTCTCTTTTTTTATTTAGGGGCATATATCCATCAAGGATAGGTGAGCCCCAGCGTTTCCTAAAGAGTACATTTTTTTTTTTACGTGGCGGAATGCAATGACGCATATCCCTCCGCGGGGGCGGGCGGAGGGATTAAGTCGGACTCGTCGGGGTAAACGAAAGATGGAAAAGAAATAATGTACCTCCCGGAATACCGACTAAACCTACCACGGTGTTCCTTGACAAAACCACTATCGACGGGGCCGCGCGAATCGCTTTCGCATGCGGTCGCGACCCCGCCGAGGTTACGGCCCGCCGTATGAAACGGCAGACCACTACGCGAAGAGACCTACCCAAAGGACTCACTTCTATAAATACCCTACTGTCTCCCCCCTAGAGGGGAGACGGACTCGAAACAGAGGCGCGCGTGGGAACACGCACGCCGCCTCTCGGACCTGATGCTGAACGGATGGCGGGCAGGCCCACAAAGCCCGCCATCCCCAGGTCAAACCTCAGGGTGGCTGGAGGTCATCGCGCGCCCTCCGGCGCTCGGCTCTGCGGTTGGGAAGAGGGTTTAAACGTTCCCTCTCCCGCTCCGCCACCTCCTTGATGGAAATCACTTCCTCGCAGATAGAGGCGACGGCGTTCCACGACCTCTCACTCCGGACCATAGACTGAACTACGGCCGGGAGCGAGAGGGCAACCGATCCGACTGCCGCGATCAAATCACGGCGCTGCGATGCCCAGGCGGGACAAACCGCCAAAGTGTGCAGCGCCGTGTCCTCTACAACGTCACGGCAGTCGCCGCAGTGGTGACAACCGGGCGTCTCTTGCCGGCGTATACCACACAGGAACCGGCCAAAACAACCGTGGCCAGTCAGTACCTGTGTCATGAAGGTGAGGACGCCATGCCGCCTCTCCAGCCACTCCTCAAACACGGGACTTACCACTACGATCGTGGCGTGCCCGACATATTATAACATACTACAAAAATATACTATTTTTTTATTAAGTTATAAAGGTTAAGAATCTTCGTTTAAAAATAATCTTTTCTATAATAAATTTTACAGCTTCAGAAATCGGTTCTGCTAATATGCTTAAAAATACTCCTTGATCATACATATTAATATTAAAATTCTGCACAAATGATTCTCTAAACCTTTGATATTTAACACATTCGACAAGTATGTGTTGAACATCTTATATCCATATTTACAATGAAATATTTCGTTTAACCAACCACAACAACATTACAGGAAAAACCAGCAGAAACACCAAAGCCCGAAACGAAGAATGAAACAAAGTCTTCGAACAAGACGACAGACAAGCCCCAAGAGAAGAACCAGCAACGCAGGACACAGAACTATAGGAAAGTTCAGCGAAACGACTTCTACCAGAAGAATCAGAGGTACGACAACAGATTCATGCATAACAGGCATCCCTATCACTATTTGGCTACAGGGCCTATTAATTAAGCAAATTTTTGTATGTAATGGGCCTCATTTGTATTGAAAATTAAGGAGATAAAAATCTTAACGTAATTTACATACAAAATAGTTCACCTTTACAGTATTTTTTGTCTGAACTGCGCAGCGCATGAATTAAGTCCCTTATATGCATTTTGAGATATGAAATAATAGAGGGTATCCTGCGAAAACAGCTAAGTGCAGTGATGCTATTATCATTAGTTCAAGTTTTAGTACCTTGTCTGGATTTATCGTCCATTTTGTATATCAATCCCTCCCTGCACGTAACCGATTTTATTAGTATACGTAGCACTTTCTAAATGTTTGCAGTAAACCCTCGATGTATATTTTTCTTAATGATGACCAGAGAAAACTTTATTTGAAAAGAAACTTATTTTCAATACATATAAGGTTCAAGTTCCATAGCTGAGCTTTTGTCAGCCAGATTTTATGTACCTTATATAGTATTTGAGCAAAGCATGTGAATTTGAGCAACCTAGATGAAATTTTTTGCTACCTATTGAATAAAAAAATATATCTCCAGAAATATAGTGAAAATTATATAAGACCCGTTTTCATTCTATAAATAATTAAAATAACGTGTGTTACACAGATTTATACATGTACAACTTAGTTTCTAAATGATATTATTTAATATGCCATTTTACAAATGTGCTCCTCAATTTTCGTTCACATGTTTTGCTCAATTTACGTCCGATGACAGTGAAACTCATTTAAGCGTAAATGTTTTCTATACTGTTTGTACCTAATAAGATTTGAACGCACTGTTTTAACTCAAATGCTCTATAGCCAATACCCGCTTTAGCAAGCGTTTTATCATGAATATATTGGAAATGAAAAATGGGATTTACAATACGCCAGTGTTGATGTTAGTATGAAATATTGCGGAAAAAAAAATTGTTTCGGTTTTCTGACATATTCTAAAATAAGAATAATAGTTTATTTAGCAATTTTCGATTTATATTTTCACAAGCGAAAACATCACAGGGAATATGTTCCATACCTTATCGAAATGTAAAATTAAATGACTTATTAAATATAATTATTTCATACTATTATCACAACTGTACTTACGGCGTAATATTATGCAAAGGGATCGTTGCAATCATAATAATATCATATCAACATACAAATATTGTAGGGAAAAATATATATAGAGGAGCACTTTTTACGATTGATATAACTATATATGCATTTATGTACGCTTAGTAATTATAATGGTATTATGTAGAAAGACTTAAATAACTCGTCAGCTACAGGAATGCCGAGCCTAAACGACTTATAATCATTAAACAAATTCTTCATAAACACTATTATTAGATTCAAAGGTCGTGTTGCTATTGTTCAATTAATATCGCGCCAACTCGCGGGCAGAATGTGCTATCATCAATTTAAAGCTTAATTTGTTGTAAGGTTAGAAAAATGATGAAAAGTACACAGTCTATCGACGTACCATACATTTGTGATTGAGCATGCTTTACATATTAGCCGCTGTTGGTTACTTTCTTTATTTAGACAGGTGGGTCTTATAGCGCCTTTGGTCATAATGAATGTGACGTCATAATCACGAATTCATAATTTAATTACAAAAATCTTGATTTTGTAACTCATAATGATTTTTCCAGACTGTCTTAATATTGTCACTTTAGTACTGCTACTACAAATTCTTGTTTTTTTTTCTTTTTACTCCTATATTTACTGGAAGCAAATATAAAATGCTCAATATTCGTCCTCATGTCTTGCTCAGTTTTCGGCCGATGGTAATATAACGCATTTAAGAAAAAAATTGTAGAAATAAAACCTTTCTTATACCGAATACATTACACAAGTCCAATCATGAAGTCCAATTTTTCTACATTATACTATATAATATGACTTGCTAAGCGTACACAGTTATAAAAAGTGCACTCTTCATAAAGACTAACACAGGTATAATAGAGAGCACGATAATTAATAATATGATTATAATAAATACATATTAATCTGTGTGTAGGTTAGCCAGTATCGAGTTTCGTTATTTATTCATCGTGCTTAGCTGGTTTTTAATGTTTAAAGTATTAAGGGAACGTATTATTGGCTGTCGTTGCCAAACTCGTTGGTGTGAGCGATGCGTGTGAAAAATATAAAAAAGTAAGTACGGTTTTAAAAAGTTGATGTTCGCTTTTTGAATTGAATGTTTTAGCATCGTGTGTACACGTTTAAAGAATTATTTCGTGTTTGAAAAAGTATGTAATGTTGGTTGTTATGTTACTTAGCTGGAAATTCTTGGGACTCTAAACCCAGTATTAATAGATACTAACAATAAATATTATTGGTGTTTTAAAAGCTGTTACCGAAAAGCCTTCCTATATCTAAACCAACACTGCCTAATCCGTTAATTATAGGTGAAGAATTAATAAGTAGAAGTCCCGGTAATATAGGAATAATAAGTAGGGTTGCAGTTCTCTTTAAAGTAATCCTCACCTTTAAATCTATCATGGAATTAATTGCCAGTAATTTTTATTGAAAGTATTTTAAATGTGCAACTAAAATTATCAATTATTCTATTCTACGCGCTACAACTTTCGTGTCGATAATTCTACCTAGTCGTTTATGTACTATTAAGTAATCAATTTAAAAGCTTTATATTTACCGTATTGAAGATGTAATAGAATCTATTTATTTTTCAGTTTATGTTACAACAATAATTTGTTTAGTCTTCGAACATTAGATACCAAGAATTTTCAGCTGAACATTTTCACCCAAAATAGTAGGTTTTCGTTCAAATCTCTATAATGAAACACTTAAAGCAATATCTAGTCACACAAATTAACAAAGTATTTATATGATTGTTTGAAAGTGAATGTTCTCGCTCGCACCGACACGTAAGAAGCCCTTGAAAATGTGATGTTTCTACGCTATTACTAGTTGACACTATTTTAATATATTCACGTTTCGTGCGAATAACAAAAAGTATATGAAATGAAGTTATAAACTATTAGTGTATAAGTGTACCACTTTTTATTTATTTAATTGAGAAAAAAATATATAAAAACAATGAATTTAAATTCAAATGAATTTGTATAGTTGATAGTTAGTGCTTATTCGGATGATGTTATATTTACTGAGGTGTTATAGGGTGGGGATAACAATTATAGATGTGCGAGAATATAAAAATTGGCCTTCACAGCTTGGTATAATTAATTGCTTAACAATGTGAAGGGTATTTTTTTATTTAGTGCTAGGTCATTAATTGGTATTCGGTACCCTACTCGTAAGGTTGGATGCTTAAAACGGGTCGGCTAGTTTTCGTCAATTGTTTATGGATTTTAATTTGTATTGTAGCGTTTCAACCCTATATACACAATTGCGGTGCAAGGGTTAAATTAGAAAAATATTTTTATGCAACGTGTTCTTAAACGTTCGACATTAATAAAAAGCCCATGATACAGTGTTTTAGGTTTTGTGTAGTAAACAAATTTAATTTGGTCTGTCTTTCCGGTAAAGCAAAATAAAACTAATTCTATCAATAAATATTTTGTAGCCATAAGATCGCGAACTTCACGCGAACGAATTTATAAGCAAAGGTCTTCCTAATTTTGTTTCTTTAATTAAGTGCACGACATTGTCAATCTGTCTTCAATTACTCCGTATATCCAGGTTAAAGTCTGTCCTCCACTGTTATATGTTACAAAAGAAACTGTAATCAAAAAGTGTCTTCACAACCTTTTTATATATCTCCAATGGTTAGACAACCTCGTTACAGTTTTAGAATTGGATGAAATCGATGTGCATTTCCCACCATTGGTCTGCTTCCATGGCTCATAGCGTTATGTTACATAGCCCATGTGACTTTCGATAAAGTAGCTTTCTAATGGTGAAATATTTATTAAAATCCGTTAAGTAGTTCCAGAGTTTATCGATTACATACAAACAAATATTTCCTTCTTATAATTATTAGCATGGATAAATGGGCTTTTATTTAATGTCGAACGATGGACACGTAGTATGTCGTGTTCTAAACGTAAAGGCCAAAACGAATTGACATTGAAATAGTCAGTTCCTAAATAGTTTATATTTCATTAGTCAATGCATGAACGCTCACTATCGCCAAGGAATTGTAACCTTTAAAACCTTTGTAATAAAGGTCAAATAACATCAAATGCTTTAATTTTTTTTCATACAGTGCACAAAACTGCATTTCGGCAGTAATATAACCAAAATGATAGGGTTAAATGAAATCTTCCATCTTTAGTTTGTTAGTGTGTAAGAACAAATATTAGTTATTTAATTTTTCATTATTTTTATTTTATTTTTTTGTTTAAATAGTTGTAAACACAGCGACACATCAATCTAGACTGTTTGGACTTTGAACTATTAGAAGATGAACGCTGCGAATCGTGCGAGAGTGCGTTATATTTTTGTTACGCTCTATCCTTACCATTACATCGACACCACTATACACTGTCCCTTTCCGACAATTCTCTATTTTTTATGTAGCGTAGTTATGCGTATATAGGGTGTCTAACTTGATGTGTAGCCGTGTGTACATCGGTCGGTTTACCTGCTAGAAAGTACTGTTCATGTTGCGACGAACAAATTGTTTAGCCCGATAAAGATAATTATGTTTATCGTGTTAGGGTCGAGTTTCAGTGATTCTATATAAACGTTTAATGAATTTTGATTAAAACCGGTAGTGACATATATTTATTTAATCAAATACAAAACGGCTATAGTTTTTTATTAGTATTCGTTGAATTTAGTGCCTTTCTATAAAATGCGTGCATTTTGATGCCCTAATGTTGTGTATAAACAAGCTGATACGATTCAGGTCGGTTTTGTTTACTTAGGTTTTTTAGTTATACCTTACTCGTGATGCATTTCCGTGTGCAATAAGCTTTATTTATTTTTTTAATCCGTGCACTGGTAGTGCTGAACGTAAAGCGATGGGGTTGGCTTGAAATAGTAAATACATTCAAATTTGTTGTATGCCAACTAGCTGATTGAATGGTTATAAAAGCAAAGTTGCCAGCGTAATAAATTACTGTGAAATTGGTGTATTGGCACGTTTTATTATTCGGTGTTTAAATTGTTCGCAACTGTGTTACATAAAGTATTTTCCCAACCCCATACTTAAATGCTTCCAATGTTTGTATTGAACGTATATTAGTACAATCGACTCGCACTTAGCGTATATAGCATGTAGTCAAAAGATATTATTGTTCTTAAAGAAAAATATTTAGCACAATATTATAAAAAATGTTTAGTTTTTTAGTGAATTAGTAGATAGTTAATTATTTCTCGTCCTATTGAAAGCTGACTCTATATTTATTACTGATATAAAAATACTTCACTGTTTTCCGATGTTGCCATATACATAGTAACTATTTACCTCAAATCACTGTCTTGCAGAGTAGAAAATTATCTGTATTTTCTTTTCGTTTTCCAAGCGCAAATTAATAAGGTACTAAGACATTACTGTTTGAAAAGTTTATTATTTGTTAAAATGATTTTCTTAGGTCTTGGCTACATTGAAATGCGATGCTATAAACACACAATGCGATTATATAAAATTAAAAGGCAGCTTAGCATACGTTTATTTTGAATAGAGAAGTAACAAAAGCTTGAATTATATTTTATAGACTGACCAATAATAAAAAATTCTAATTCTGGCTTTTTCATAAGAAAAATGTTAATATTGATAGATATATCGCTATTGATACGCTTCGCCTCGCATATTCAACGTAGCCGATACAATGTATTTAAGTTTCCATTGGACTCAGATGAATTTATTTACACATTATTTATAATAGATGATCATATTATGATTTGAATAAACTGGCTATGAATTGCTTGCATGTAGTCCTTCTAGAGTATTCTAATGATTGGGGAACCTTAAACTGCCACAACTAGCTTCTTTTAAAATTTAACGTTTCGTTTGGGGCATTGTACTTATTCGATTGAATAGTACAACCAAATATTAACACTTGTATACGTAAATGAATCAAATATATTTATACATTGCTTGTAAGCTATATCTTTTTTGGGATCTTCCCATTCGTTGCGTCGAGCGACCATAGTATTCAATCGCATCGCTTCAGACCGGAAGACAACCCTAATACGTTTTTGGAGTAAGTCCGTATTGATCCGAATTATTGCATTTATAAAAATCCAAAGGGTATTTATGCACAAAAATGCCATTTCTTGGACAAATAGTTGCCTTTACTGCTTGCCTATACTATTTGCATTTGAATATTGCCTTTGGATTTGTTGACTAACTCAATACAGACAAATTAGCTTATCAGAGAAATGTTCTAGCGCGATTTGGAACAAAATATCGAGATAGAATAAATAGGCCTATTACAAAGTAATCGTATATCAGCTTTAAGGTTTGATGGCTGTGAAAGTATACCACAATGCCCCTGCGGAACGTCCTGGCTCGCAAAGAAAGCCCATTTGTTTTAGCTCAATAACATTTTCCTTCCGTCCATACAATAATGGAACTTTCATAGTGTAAGCTTCCCAATTGCATTTTTTGACTCATTACCAAAACAAGCTTTTTCACAAATCTTCTTTATTTTCTTCCTAAGTTAGTTCTCCTTTAAGGGTAAATGTTGTACGCTAATTAATTATAAAAAAATTATAACATATAATATATGATTTCTGAATTTCAATGACCAACGCTTATAACAGCATATCTCTAAGAATATTGTGTGATATAACCTAATTATAAATTAAAAAATAATAATGTCTTTACTTAGTCCTAAATACGTGAAAATTTCTAAAAAAATACCAAAACTATTCAGTACTTAATTTAAAGCCAATAATGAACGCTTATACGGATTTATGATAAGTAAGAATGATTCTAAAGAAAGATGGAAATCCTAAATTTTATCAGTAATTCGTCCTTACAGCTCATTTGGCATGTGATCCGCTACCTATATTTGATCTATGGAGTATACATGAAGGTGCTAGAATACTCGACGATTGAATGAACTGAATATAAATAGCGGGTTGCATCATAGTATTTTACTCAAATACTATCGCTTCAAATAATTTTAAATTATACGTAAAATTGAGTATTTAACTACAGGCTCTGGCCTGGAGAACAGCTGTTATGGCCTCAACTTGACCTATTTCATTTGATGCAATCAAACTTTAAACCAAGGCCAGTTGGCGACGCAATTTACAAGTGATAGTCGTCGCTTGTGAGTTGCGTTTCATTGGAATACAGGTTGCACTGTGCCTTGTGAAATGGTTGTTTTATTTCGATTTCTTCATTTGGAAAGGTTCTTCCTTCGTCTTAAAACGGATAGGATTATAAAAATCCAAAATTCATAAGTGCGAATAAGACTAAACTCTTTCTTATTTAGTTGGTCTCGCTTTTACGTAGGTTTAAGGCCATGCTCAACCTTAAGGATATTTAGTTTGGGTAGAGCGTAGATATTTGAAGGCAAGTCCTTTTTAACCCTCCATAATAGATCTGAGTCGACGATTTCAAGGACTGACTTTAAGGTCATATCTTGTAACCACTGTTCTCCAGTCCGAGGTCTCGCCAATTATACGCATCATATAAACCTAAGAGAACTTACGAACGCTAGAATTTTGTAGGTAGTTAAAAATGCATGAATATAATCATAATAGCGATTGTTATTTTTTGTTTTGTTTATTAATTAGTCAATGTTTAGATGAATTGAGATTTTAGTGGATAGAAACGTTGTTCGCAAATATTTTCGTACGTCGTCGATGTTGATTAGACAATGTGGACCCGATAGGCCGCTTACGTACAATATTACACTTTATACTATATTAGTTAGGGAAATGTCCATGCTTAACCGATGGCTCAAGAAATAAAGTTGTTTAAAAGACTCGTTTCTGTAAGTCAGAAACGTCTTATATGAAGGTATATATCAAATGAATGTTAGTGAGAATATAAAGTGGAATTTTGTACGTAGCGGCATTTATATTATGTAGTAAACTCGTAACAGTAGCTCGGTATTCTATTAAAAATTTTTGCTCAAATCCTAATTAAAAAATAATGTGGAATCCCTCGAAGCGATTATATAAATATGTCCTATACTACAATGGCCTAATCCTCTCCTTTGCGAATTTTAAAATTGATGTTAGATAGTATATGGGATTTCATTATTTGCGGAAAAAATCGACGGGTAAAACGCAAATTTATTCAAAACGTCATTTTGTAAGAAAACGACTTGTATGGAAGTTTATATAAGCATCGACTTGTATACATATTTTAAATAAAACTTATTCAAAATGTGTTGAAAGTCAAGTATCTAAAGAAATAGTACTGTAATGACTTACTAGTGTTCTACTCGTCAGTTTAAAGTATTACACGTACCGAAGCTTCTGTTCTCAGAGTGTTACTAAAACTCAAGAGTTTTCCCTAAACAGATGGTTTGCTCCTAAAATCCTGAATGTACAAAAAATGTGTGAAGCACCACGCTAGTGAAATCAGCTAGATGTTTTATTTTGTTAGGAATGTGTAGTCGTGTATTACAACATTAGCAAGACTGGATAATGGTTCTCTTATTATTTAATCTTTAGCTTTCGCGAGTCTCGACCACTGTCGGTTACCTTTAAAATAATTCCCGAGTTTTGTATTTAGTTTTAACATAATGTTCCTTGTTTGGGCGCCATGCGACGCGGAATGTGTGTGTACCGCACTTTTAGGACCCGTGTCAAGCGTTAAGTCTGGCGTTCAAATATGCTTCAATGTATCTCGGCGTCTCCCGAGTATTTTTATGTGAATGTGGATCAATCTTAGAGCTTTATCGAATTTGATAATAATTTACGGATGAATATTTATAAAAAAAATAATGGTTAACTGAACAAGTAAAAAAAAACTCGGTAGTGAAAATACATACAACTCACTGTTTAGATAGTTATTCCTGCAAATTGTGTATGGTAGTTGGTTTTTTATCTATTTTAAACGATGCTAGTTGTGTAGTGAACGATATCGATATGAGCCTTTGCCAGTAGGTGAAGATAGTTATAGGTGGATACGGCTCTAAAGCTTATAGTACGAATCTGATAGTTACATGTTTTAAATATAACCGTATAAAGAATCCTCGTTTAGAAGAAAGTGTAACTATTTAGCATAATATTCGATGTGTCAGTCCTTTCTTAGGTGACGGATAGTTAGTACGACGCGTGTCGTCGCCTCTTCAAGTATATAACGCCCCACGATGGGCGCCAAAACACATCGTGAGCACAAAATACTCTATTCTAATTAAATGGATTTTAATCACTTTTTGATACTGTGGACTCGTAGTTTCCGTGGGGTGTGAAGCTATGGGATGTTTCGTTTTTTAATATTAGTTGCAAAGATAGTATTTATAGTTGAATGAGTGTGGACAATAAGGGTGGTTAGTCCTATTAGGTAGTCTATTGTGATATGTTCGAGCCAGTCGCCGCGGGGCGCCACGGTCAACCACCATTTTAATCTTACTCTACTAGATTCTTAAGTTTAACATTGCTTCTACGAGGTTTTGTCATAACACGTAGGCAGGTTGTTTTTTTTTTCTATTGGGTATTTAGTGGATTTGATATTTTGAGCCATTGTTTAGTGTTGCATAGTCTACTAATATTTTTGCTACTCGTCAATACGCGTAAAGTGAATAGTTCTGTCCAATTTATAGGAATGGCATCATGAATTTTATACGTGAGGACCAAATCTGGTTTTTTTGTATTCAATTGTGAGTTGAATAAAGTATAAATGAAAAAAATAATAAAAAATATTAAACGTGGAAATACAGGATTTATTTTGCCAGTTCCTCTTAAATGTAAGTGAGAATTTCTAAAATATTTTTCTAGTTGGTAAGTGTTGGTGAATTAATTTTTTACATATTTTAGGTAACTGGTGTGCGTACACAAGTATTAGAAACACAGGTTTTTGAGCACGGGAAAAATATTGAATATTTTTCCCTCTCCTTTTTTCTCTGTTCAGGAATTGCGCCACTCGGATTTGTTAGTGCATACGTAAAGGTATAGTTTATAATGTGGTGCTAAACACTTCTTGTCGACACCAATAAGTATATTTTATTATAATTTAAGTTTTAAGTGACAGTGTTTTATTCAGTTAAACAAGACAATTGTAATGGGATATTTGTATTAAGTCTTTATTTGTTCAGTGTCTGAAATCTCACTACATTTAGTCCGATTACATTGTATCAGTTTTGAAACGATTTGCCATAACAATGAATGTATTAAATGTACCAAACGATTGAGCTTATACATAACATCTCGTACTCAATGTTTGTGTAAACAAACTGGATACGAGACCATTGAAGTATTTGAAGGCGACTATTTTATAATTAATTTAGCATTTCTCTAAACACTGCCACTGTTGACAATGCCCATTATAACTGCATTCTGTTTTTATTATCATTGTTTCTTGTTATATTTTTGTTGTTTTTAGCAAGGCTTTGTAGGCGCGAACACTATTATAATAAAAATAATATATATAAAAAAATAATAGATTGATGATCGCTAGTCCTTATCTCATGTATAACTTTGGATCTGTCCGTGTAATAAAAAATAATAGGTGTTTTTTAAGATACTTAATGAATATATATAATGAATACAAATTATTACTGTCTGTGGTGAATATCGAATTTTATGAGCTTATTAAAACTTAATTCCGTGGTTATTCGGTATATGCGACGAACGTCGTTGTGGTGTGCTAATAATGTATACTTTGATAATGCACGTCTCTGTTTTATGACGTCACTGTTAAGCTGTTCTTGGACCGTCAAAATTGCTTGTCTAACTGTCAAAATTTGCTTATGCGAGCTATTTTAACTGTCAAAATCTGTCATGAACCAAGCATACTTATCAATTGAAATGACCTCAGAGTGCTAATTCTTACAAAAGATAGTTTTGTATGTCGAGTTAAAGTGGGGGATGTCGTTAATATTCGAACGAAATTCAAACGATAGTCGCCATTTTATTTCAATAGGTCTCCTAGAACATAAATGTCTTTTGTGAGAATTAGGTCTTCATTAAAGTCATAATGCTCAAATGACTAAACAGACAAGCGTGCTTATCAAACATGTATGAAGAAATTATACGAGGGCACAACCTATGACGTAACCGTTTGACTGACAAGAAATATTGACGGTCTACGAAGGGACTCTTACTATGTTTACTACGGGTAAATATCTATCACATAATTACTTGTCACGCAAGCCCAGTCCAATTTAAAATGAGTGATTCCTCTAAAATTCTGTTGTAATGTTGGTAAGAAAAATTTAAAAAGCACATTTTGAATGTAACTATAATAGCTTTAAGGGTAAAAACAGATTTATATATGTTTGTCTAAAGTCAGCTTTGTCTTTTAGATGCACTATGTAACATTGAATGTTGTAAGATGTTACCGTGGGAAACTTTAAGATTATGGGTATTTATGCAAGGTATTTGTGTCGAATGTAACTTAGATTGGCATTTAGACGTTTCCTATGGTAACTTCATGTCATGTTACCATGTAAAAGTAAATACGTATTTTGTAATGTCCAAATCATAATTACTATAACATATAAATGTCCTAAAATTCGATAAAATAGTAACTATTTTAGAAACCGTCTTGTTTTTGTACTAATTTGCTTACTAAAGACTTCGGCGTTATGGAGTAACAAATAAAATTAAAAATGATTTTATTTTTGTATTAAATGGCCGCTTTAGAATAGTCGAGACGCGCATTATCGAAAGCGTAACACAAGTTTTCAAAAAAAGTTTGTAATGAAGCTATTGTATTTCATAAGATGCCAAGTTAGCTCGCATGGACCAAGGATATAATAAGAGTAGCTCACATCACGCTGACGGTATAGCATTTTACATAGATGGTTTAAAATATAAAAAAAATATTTTGAAGGTGTCCTCTTCTTCATGTTAGATCCGTGTATACAGTAATTTTGTGATTAAATGTTAGAATTACGCGGCATGGTGACAAGCGACAGACTGATTTTAGAGCAGGTTTTAACGGACGCGGCGGTTGTCGCAGGATCTGCTCTTGCACAGTATTATAGAGTGGGTAGTTATGTGCATTTATTTAATACACAAACGCTTTAGCTTGTATAGGAATTGAAAGTAGATATAGAACTGGTTCTCGGATAGAAGTTTAGTATCGGTAGTAGTTTGTTGACCAAAGCATATCTGTATTGTCCATGTGAATAAATGAGTGAATATGGCTGTTATGATAATCGTTAAACGATGTAGGCCCGCGGTGGGCGCCAATACTGTTTAATTTGTAAAAGTATATAGAACTGCACTTATGAATTTATTAATCGAATTTTATTTAACTGAACTCTGACGATATAATATTTAATAAAATCTTAAGGTATGCACACACTAAGCGGAACTGCACTACATCAGCGTGCGCGCACCGCGACGTAAATATTGTTTATATGGAATCGTATAAGATAGATCGCAATACACGACGTAAGATCTGCGCGGTAGTAGTGCAGTTCTGCTCAGTGCATGCTTACCTTCAATTAAATTTGACATTGCACATAACTACCCTCCAAATAATAATGTAGGAGAAAAATAAAATATCCATTAGGCGTATCGGTGTTATAATTCTAGTTCACAATTTATATATTATAAAAAATAAATAATAGATAACTATGCCAACTGTCTGTTCAAATGTTGTGAAAAATATAAATGTTAAATGTTGTCCTCCTATATACCGTATAGGATATTGTTTATCTGAATATTGAGTAGTTGATGCTAGATGCAGTCTTGATTTTTTCTTACTAATGTTTTGTTACTGTTTTGGCACTGTATTAATTACCTTCTGACAAAAAATATATAATGAATAAAATGTTTTGTGCAGTTTTATTACTTTCTCCACCTCTTCACAGGTTAACAAAAACAATAGTCCCAACTCCCAAAGTTCTTTCGACACAGAAGCTGGCTCGTTCCATATTTAGATCTTTATGGCATTTCTGTTTTCAATTTGGGATTTAAGCCTCGTATCCACTGCAACATTCGACGCGCAACACGTGACGTTCAACATGTTCGGCAGCGTTGCACAACATCGCGCGACGTTGCCAGCTGGCGCACAACATGACGCGCGGCTTGTTGTTCGTTTCGGTGCAACATGCAGTTGAGCATCAAATGTTGTCGAGTGGAGACGTGACGAGCAGAAATGTCCGTGTGGTGTAACGAACGAGTGCTCAAATTAATTGATATTATGGGTTCAACTTTTTGTAACAATATCTCGAAGTCTGTTTTGCTCATTCGGGTAAAATTTGTAGAAGATCCATCAATCACGGAGATCACTGAATACATTTTCTTTATTTTGTAAGTAATTTCTAATCCACCAAAGCGGCTTTTTTCTTTTTGATGCATTTTTCGTTAAAATTATAACCACCGCCGCTGAAATCAACACTAGTTACTCTGATGACATGTTGTCGACGACTGATGCGAGCAAAATAATGTGTAGATAGACAACGTTGCTAAACAAAAGTTCCGCGCTGACTTTCAACACGCTGAGCAACATGTCGTGCGCCAAATATTGCCTAGTGAATACGAGGCATTAGAATTTGATACAGCTTAACATATTCAATGCCACCAATATTTTCTAGTAATTAACAGCGATGTCGCCCTGTATAAACCGTGAAAACGCTAGGCGTGCCCTCGGCATTGCAAGATAAAATTATATGGACACGCTAGGCGTGTTCACGGGCACTGTTTAAAGATAAAAATCAAAAAAGCGATATTTCGGCTTCAATTATGCCGATTGATTAATCTATCTTGCGCTACAGTGGATATAGGTATTATGTTTATAAAAGTGCTTGTGATTGTAAAAGTTTAATTATGGCAGGAAATAGATTTCACGGTAAGTAATTATCTTAATTTGATCAGAGAATCTCAACATTTTGTTAGGTACTAATGTCATGTTATGTTTTTTTTAGGAAAAGCAATATATGTTAACCTTATGTTGTCCTGATGTTGACCTTCCGATGCAATGCAATCATCCTTATCAGTGGCGTGCACAGGATTTTAAGACAGGCAGAAAATTTTAAAAGGTCACTTACCAAAAATTTTCACTGCATATTGGTTTATAAATTTAGGTTCGTCGTCGTATCGTATAAATTATGATGTGTGTGATTTACCACCTCAAATATACATAAATTGACTGAATTTATGAACATATCAATTTGCGGATATTTGAAGTGGCCTTTCGGCGCATTTGTCTGATGTTCTGTATTTGCAAAATAAATAATATCTAACAAAAAAAAGTCGGTCGTATGTTGTGCGTGTACGGAACTATAAAGTCTATATACACTCGGCGTCAAAAAAATCGCACTTCTCTGAAAATAAGTTATAAAGCCTAATAATTTGCAAACCAGTACGTTTACCCCAAACAATGTTAATATTAATTGAAAGTACATTTAATTAGCTTTTATTAAACAACAACCTAATGAATAAATTCCTTAAACAACCGCATGTACTGCATGTTGAAGAAAATGATATCCAAATACTCGTTACATAGACCACAACTTGCCGCACTTTCATGGGCTATAAAAAGGGCAGTAAGCATCAAAATTAGGTCATTCGACATCCAGACGTTGTAGAGAACACATGAAAATACAGAACACAAGAAAACAGCCCTACAAAATGGATACCACTGCAGATCAAGCCGCTCAAGTGATAACACTACTGCAAACAGGGATGCGACAGTGTGATGTTGCTCGACAACTGAACTTGAGCCGTTTTGCCATTCGTCGAGTGCTCCAACGGTTTCAAGAGACTGGGGGCTACACCCGGAGACAAGGATCAGGAAGACGGCGCTGTACATCTGAGAGAGATGACCGTTTCATTGTGACGACGTCATTGCGGAACCGTTTCTCCAATGCTGTTGAGCTGCAACAGCAGCTCCGTGGGGCTCGTAGAACCGCAGTGAGCACATCTACGATTAGAAGAAGGCTGCGAGAAAGGAGTATTGCGGCCAGAAGACCAGCCAAGGGCCCGAAATTAACGCCACAGCATCGTAGAAAGCGATTACAGTTCGCTCGAGAACATCTCAACTGGGATCTTGAACAATGGAGGACCGTACTCTTCTCAGATGAGACGAGAGTATGTCTCTTCGTTAACGATAGGCGAAGGAGAGTGTACAGAAGGCGAAACGAACGGTTTTCTGAAGCTTGCTTGGAGGAGACAGTGGAATATGGAGGGGGATCTTGCATGTTCTGGGGCGGAATTTCAGTCGACGGCAAGACGGAACTCGTTTGCATATCCCGGACTGGAGGTGCTCGTGGTCAGGGATCACTAACCGCTCATCGGTACATAACCGAGGTGCTGGACATGCATGTAGTCCCATATGCAGGATATGTTGGGGATGGGTTCACTTTAATGCACGACAATGCTCGTTCCCATACCGCAGTAATCGTGCAGGATTATCTACACGAGGTTGGGATTCCAGTTTTGCAGTGGTCAGCGAGAAGCCCAGACCTGAATCCAATAGAGCATCTCTGGGATGAACTAAAACGACGAGTACGGTTACGTGATCCTGCCCCAGCAACTCTACAAGACCTCCATGATGCTGTAATTGAAGAATGGAATAGGATTCCTCAAGATAGTGTGGTACGGCTGATTGGGTCTATGCAAGAACGAATGGAAGCTGTTATTAGAGCAAGGGGGGGTTGCACTAGGTTTTAAGTAGCATTTTTTATTAATTTCTATTGTTGTTTTGTAATTTTAATGCCTGTTTTTGTTTGAATATTTTTTCCTAATAAAGATAATTTTTTCACTTGACACATGCACCTTGTTTTTTTTTAAACGATTGTAATTGAATACATATTTCTGTATTTTACTGTTACTATACCTACCAACCTTTCAAATAAATAGCATAAAACAACCATACAAAGGATTAAACGCGACATAAACCGAATTGAATTAAATTTTTGCAAAGGTGCGATTTTTTTGACGCCGAGTGTATATTTTCTTTAATTTATAAATTAAATCTACACGTCTATCTTTCAGTAAGAATATTTGCAATACGGAATCGTAAAAGTTAGGAACGCGTTTTATTGTAGTAAGGTTTTTTTCTATTGATATCATGGAAAGATCTGTAAGTCGTTCCTGGCCTTGTGTATTCCTTAAATAAGTATGTATACGTCTTAATAGCGACGCAAAGGACCTTTCGGTTGAAGCACTGCTCGCCGGAACCGTAACAATTAATTTTGCCAAACGCAGTACTTCGGGAAAGACTGTATTTAAGTTATTTTCGTTAAAATGTTCTATAATTTTAGACTTTTGAATTCGGCGGTTTTATAAACACATTTGAACTCATTGATAAGGCGGTCTAAGTTAAAGTTGAATAATAATAATATTCTACCACAAACACGCAACACCATCTAGCCCAAACTAAGCAAGGCTTGTACTATGGGTACTAGACAATGGATAAACATACATATATACATTTTTTTTGTAAATACATACATATTATACATAGAAACACCAAGACCAAGACAAACATCCATGTTCATGTACACAAATGTTTGACTTGTGCGTGAATCGAACCCGCGACCTCAGGCGTGGCAGTCGGTTACACTAACTACCACGCCATCGAGGCCGACATAAATTATAATGAATGATTTATAAACATCTACGAATTGCGTTACTAATTCGACCGGAAAATTGACATAATTATTGAAATTTTCGCACGATAGTAATTCAAAAAACTTTAATTGTTTTAGGGTTTTATAACGGTCGCGACATTCGTTAGATATATTGTCTACAATTTCAATGAAAATCGCTTAAAATAAATTTTGGCGTCTACAACATTACGTTTCGGTTTTGGCGGTCCTGTAATACTTTTTACGCGTTCAAAAATGGTTTCAAACTTAGATCTGAATGTATCCAAAAACAATTCAAATTCTTAAATTTTTTCACCCAATAAATTACCTCCGGCGTCTTTTTTTGTATAATTTTTTCGTAAAGGATATCAGTTTCCACGAATATTTCATTAAACACATGGAGTAAATATTGGAATACAAAGTCTTTTAATTTGTATAACAATAACGAAGCCTGACTTAAAGTCTCGCCATCCCAGGCGCCTACATTTTCCACGATATCCTCAAATAACTCAATTAAATTAGTAAAATAATTGAAAATCACATTTACAGTACGCGAATTGTAAGTCCACCGAGTGAATCACTTGTTATAATGAACGATAGTTTTAAAAAAGCCTTACTTTTTATTTCCTGTATACACACTCCATCTGGACAACACACATCTGGACAACAACAACATTCACAGTAAAGAATTTCCATTTTTCACTCTATAAAAACGTTAAAATGTTAAATGAACTGCGACAACACAAGACAAACAGAACAAATATAAATCATGCTACTTTTCAAATCGGTTGCATAACATTCGTCGTACTTCGGCAATTCTCGTGAACTTTCGTCATATACGAAGGCCACTGAACACGTCATATACCTAATAAAGACTGTCTTTTTTGCGTTTGTGTGCGTAAGTTTTAACATTGTGTGACAAATATTTATAGGAACGCACATAGATATTTTTGTGTCCGTCTCGATGCACACATGCAAAGATAATTCTTTGCAATATTAGTTCATGTCTATTCCGTCGAATTAGGAGCATTCCAACGCAGCGCTAGTGCAGCCGGTACGCGACAGTTGGCGCTGATATTATGATATAGGTTTTTAAGAAATTTTGTTTATGGAAATTAATTATTCGTCGATAAATATAAATAATGGACTTCAAAATAAAATAATATAATATAATAAATATTTATCTGAGTTAGAGAGTAGAAGGAGTTAGGGTAGGCAGTGTCTTTTTGTCTTTATGAACCGCACGCCACTGATCCTTACTTATAATAACAGAGTAGATCCTCACAAAAAAAAAAATTTTAACTCCGTGAATTCCGTGGAAGACTCACGCTTGACCAAAAATGTTTATTAAGTTTAAAACTTAGCTCACAAATATGTTTCTAAAATGTCCTAAAAGAGATTCTATAAGTATTTTTGTTTTGTATACCTACCTACCATGGATGTAGATTTCGACGCACCACACCAGTTAAAGAACCACTCAAACGTCTGTAACTTCGCATTTAGGCATCATATCAAGATGAAATACACGAGATTTAGTCCAGCTATAATACAACTATGAAAGTTTTTGCGTGATACGCGAACAACCAAACGGACAGAAAGATAAAAATCTAAAAACAAATGTTTTGGCATCTATTGGTTTTATAAAGACCTCCATATCAATTTTTTTTAAATATCTTCTATTTGCAGACATTTGATCAGTTATAATTTTATTACATAATATGTATAGATTAACATTATAAATTTATGACAATATAAAAGATTGAGAACTCCTGTAGATGAACACGCATGGCATGTCCATGGCATTACATAATAACTTACATTTTGATAACTTAAAAAAATATATTTTCATTCGGGCCACTTCGAAACTCTTTTAGCTTACAGCATGAGGTTTATGCTCTGAGCGTTTTGATGGAAAATATAGTCAAATCTTTGAGATATTGATGAAAAACTGAAAACACGCCTGGCGTGCTTACGGCATGGCGATTACGTTTAGTGAGGACACGCTAGGCATGTCAGTGGCACTGAATGTGTTAATACATAAAACCCTGTCAATTCTATAAAAGTAGTAAAGGTTTGCTGTTAAAAAATCTCGGGTTCGATGCTCCGTTCCAAAACAGGGTTATTAGGTTTTTCTGTGTTCTAACGTTCTTAGTAGTAACATTGGATCTGGGAATATGTCCCAAGACTCGCTTGCTGTACTAACATATAGATGGCGAAATATGAATGTCATAGGCTCACTTCTGCCTCGCACTATATTATATTCTTTTGGACTAACCATGCCTAAATGAGGCAAGGCGTATCTATCTATGACGTACAAGGCGAATGGGAAGATCCAACCAGGCTGGGTTCCTCTGAATATTGCCTGATATGCAACATAAATTTGATAGATACCCAAAAAGGCTTTTTACTACCAAGACCAGATATCCAGGCTGCCTCTTAGAAAAGAGACTAGAGACATGACTTCTTGTTAATAAAACGAACAAACTATTAACACAATAATTTATTAACATATCTACACATACTATACAATGCTGCATTACTCTTCGTATTTCATTACAACCTTTCCCAGTTTCCCTTTAGGCACGTCAATAGACTGCAAAGTTTCCGTTACAATGCCTGTCGCTACAGTCACGTTGTTCTCTCGTATCGTGAAAGGCTGGCCTTGGGTCATCACCATGTCTTGAAGAAGAGTTAGGTAGACTTCACCGTGGTCTCCGGGCATCATCATGTTCATTGAGGGGTCTGGAAAAGTATTGAAGAGTTATATGCAAGGTTCTGGGTTATTTACTTTGCTGTATTGGTAGTAGTGCGTCAAGGCAAAAACATATATTTTAATACATAACAAACAATTAGCATAGACAAACAATCGTACATTACGATTCATTGTAGCCTGTGGAATACATAAGGTTATCGTAGTTCAAGTTCATCCACAGTGTATTCCCAGAAAATGTTAAACCAAAACCAAAAACTAATTTATTCAGTAGTATGTTTGAGGAAAAAAAATATTCCACTTTATTCTTCAGCAAAACGGAAGGCAAAATACTTTTTTGTGAGAGACTATTGTGATTTTGTATATATTGGTCTTAATTTGTGAGCTAATAGGTATAAGATAGATTTCAAAGAGACTTATGCACTATATAAACCTACAAAAGCCCGTTCTACTTGGTACGAGATCCGAACAATATTTTAGCTAAGTGATTTAAGTGATTTATAGATTGCCGTTCATACATCTGAATAGGTACCATGTCTTATGAACTATTGCAGACCAGAGGTAGCACTCATGTTGACAACTCCGTAAAAAAGCTGCGACGTCGCACATTGGGAAAGTAGTTTTTGAAAAGTTGTTTATAAAATAATGAGCTGAAATTTTGCACACGCATATTTCGATGTATCTATATGGTTTTATAAAAAATATATGTATCCAGGGTGGCCAAAAAGTCGTGGATCAAACGCAACTAGGGGTTAGATGGGGTTATCAGCTGCAAAAAGTTGTTCTACGGTGGTCCTTAAGATCAACCCCTGCAGAGTTATAATTTATGTTGTGTATTTTTGAGAAAATTGACTTTTATTAACTAATTCTTATTAAAATTCGAAGAAATTTACACCTGTATCTTTTTTATAATTTTCACTAGATTGGTACTGATGAGTCCTTGCGTTAGACATGCTATTTATTGTTGTTTATTAGGTGTGTTGAAGATAATATTCAGTTTTACGATTTTTTTTTCTCAAATCATATCTATATACTTACTTCGGACCCCACTGTGAAAAAAAAATACTCTACCGAAAAGTGACCCTGTATTACAAGTTTTGGCGCATTTAATAAGGATTCTGAAAAGGTATTACACATGGCCATGAGTGGCTCTGATATCTTTCTAGGACGAAAAAACAAAACGACGATTGTGAAATAATTGTTTTATAAAAGCAAAACATTTTACAATAAATGCTCAAAATTCCTGCCTCTGTCAAATTAAAATAACCATTTGAACGAGCGCTTCCCCAACCGGTGGATTGGTCGAGGCGGACCTATTGCGTGGCCACCCCGGTCGCCCGAATTAAATCCATTAGATTTCTTTTTGGGGCTATTTTAAAGAAATAGTTTGCCAAGGAGAGATCAATAGCGAACAAGAACTACGACAAAAGCTTTAATTTGCTAGGGTACAAGTTACTAACAACAGAGGTGCATTCCGTAGGTTACGTAGGAATTTTATTAGACGGTGCAGATTATGTGATGTATTATATATATATATATATAATATAATACATTAGGGTTTTTAAAAACGACCTGCTATGATTTTGAAACCGTTCAAGCCTTAACAGTGCTCTATAATGCACTTGTTGTTGTACCTTGGAATACGCATCCCATATACAAAACACACGAGAATCGTATAAAAAGAATCCAAAGAAGAAGAAAAGAAAGAAAGAAACGTATCCAAAGAAGTTTTAGACGCTATCTACGATACAAATGTAACGGTTGCTCTCTCGATGCTGATTACTCAGGAAGGCTCGCTCATTACAATATTATATTTTTAGAAAACTGTAGACAAGTACACTATTTGACTTTAATTTACAAAATTGTCAACGGAACTATACAAATCCCAATGCTTCTCAAAAAAGTTAATATTTCTGTACCACGTCACTGCCTATCCAGGAATACCCACGAGCTAAATGTCTTTGCCCTAAGCACATCCAGATCTAATCTCGGCCGCTCAGCGCCTATGAACCGGTTGATGAGGACGTTCTTGTGTTGGTATAATATTACGGGTGTAACTGATGTGCGTCCGGGCGTCACTTGGGGTTACCAAATAATATCAGGGTTGGTTTGAGGTATAAACCGCAAACCAACAACAAACCTGAGTGGTAACCTCGTTTTTCATTATGTATGTACTTTTTGTTCTTTTTTTTTATCTTACAATGTTTGTTATAGTAACGTGTATGTACCTATGTTTTGAAAAATAAAATACTTACTTACTTACTTACTTACTTACTTTACAATGAGTACCAAACACGCTTCAATAGTATTAACATCTGGTTTAATTATTATTTTTATTTTAAATGGTTATTAATTAATCTGATTTAATTTTAGATTTAATTTGTGTAATTTTATTCAATTTAATATATATATATATTTTTTTATTTAATTGATTGTAATTGTATTTTATCTAGTTTAATCTTGTTTTATTTCATTTGGTTTAATTTAATTTTGTATTTATACGACCTTGAATTTTGTAAGTGCTGTGCACACCTATAAGTGGCAAATTCACTCTGTATGTTTAACATTAAAGTATGTTAGAGAGTATTAGTAAATAAATAAATAAAAAATGAATAAATTATTTGATGAAAAGTAAAATAAAAAGGACATATAATTAAAATTAATTATTTTTCAATTTGACGAAAGTAAAGTAAAAAAATAGTTAAATTAAATCTAAATTAATAATTATAAAAATTATATGTAAATAATACTTTATATGTAAATAAAAATACTTTATGGCTTCATCAAACAGTTCCTTTGGTATTGTTTCTGACGTATTTCTCAAACTTGATATATAGATATCAGATGTATATAGCAAGGTATGGAAAACGTCTTTATTGGTTACGGATCTTAAACATTTTCTGGAATGTACATCATTCCAGAAATTTCCATCTAAATTTTTTATAATCTTGATTGCGGGCTTCTTGTGCGTCTTCGCATAACTGCCCGATTGGTAAAATTGCATAATACTCGATGATTTTTCTCCGGGTATAAGTATTTTATGCACGAAGGAAGGCATATACCTAATACCTACCAGTTATAAAGATTCACGTACATTTGTGCCATACTGTATGCATACTCGCCGAATTTTTTTGCGTCAATAGCCATTCCAGATGACATAGTTTGTAATATTATTTAGTCTTATCATAAGTTCCACATCGATACCTGTAATATCTGCAGAACAAGTGTAATTCTAAAAAATTCGACGAGCTGTGTTTCCATTTTGGACACCCACATTATCAAGCCGTGGTCTAACAAGTTATTTTTAAAACGCTCCGTTAATAAAAAAGTTTTCTGTGGCCTAATCCTAAATAGCAGTGCGAAACTAGTGTAAAAGTCATAGTAAGAGTGATATTCTATCTGTGAACAGTTTAATCTCAACAATTCTATCGTGACTTAAGCCTAAATTAGGCAATCAATAAAGTGATAACCAAAACATTATATTGACTTACCGACATAACAAACTGTACTAGATAATTTGGTGTAAACGCGTAAGCGACGCCGTTTGACGCGCACTTACGACCTTTTGCTCACGACGATCAGCGATCGTTGGGACTGTGGGCATTTATTAGTGTGCGCCGGCAGTTAAAAAACAGGGCGCGCTATAATTATATTTGTACGGGGGCCTTTTATCGTGTCCGTCTTTTATAATATATAAAAGATATTATTTGCATTTTAATTTTATTATCCTAATAAAATTAACTATGTCAGTTCAACGTACGCCGCCAAAGGAGATAAGTGGTTCCGTCCCCAATCTGCACAGTTCTCACTATGATGCTTGTGAAGAGTCTTCGAACAACATTACACTCAGGCAAGATAAACGTAAGAGGGGAGATGTACAAGAGGAAGAGATGAAATCTTTTATGCATGAAATGAGAAGCCTGTTGAAGTCAGCTACAGATGCACAAAATCAAAAATTTGCCCTATTACAATCTGTGATTGAGGATGTCAAAAAGCAAAATGATGAGATCACGAAAGCGTTGGACTTCATGTCAGCAAAATATGATGAGTTTAAGACGAAACTGGACAAAGGTGAAGAGGAAAGAAAGCAGCAGTTAGCACACATAAAATCCCTGGAGTACAAGATCGAACTGCTAGAACGTCATAATCGAAACAGCAGTATGGAAATCAGAAACATACCTAAGAACAAAACAGAAAATAAGGAACATTTAGTAAATACGCTAAAGAAAATCGGCTCCACAATTAAATGCGAGATCATGGATAATGATATCAAAGATATTTTTCGCTATAGCACGAAGTCTACGCCGAAAATGCCTATTATTGTCGAGTTCACGACGGTGTTGAAAAAAGAAGCAATGTTAAACTCATTTAAGAAATACAAACAAGTCTCTAAAATGAATCTTACCACCACTCAGATCAATATAGATGGCCCAGCAGAGACTATCTACATATCCGACAGCCTCACCGTGCAGGGTAAGAAGATATTCGCCTTAGCCCGTAAATTTGCAAATGATAATGGCTACAGATTTTGCTGGACTTCACATGGCAACGTGTACCTGCGGAAAGAAGAAGGGAGAAAAGCCATTCGCCTTTACTGTGAGGAGGACCTCAACAAATTATCTTCTGAAGAATGACTAGTCACACTCTGTATACTGGTTTGCATGCTTAAATATATTTTCCATATAATCACATATCAAACAACCACACAAAATCAAACACTATACTCATTCTCAAAAATTACTATTATTAAACAAAGCACTACAGTACTTAATTTGAAACACGCCTGTCGTATTCCGATAATAATTGAACATTTTCAGATGCATTCTGTATTTATACATGTATATTATTGCCATCCGAATTCACAGTCTGTCAAGCTCGATACCCAAGGTTACATCCAGCTGTTCTCATATTTTAACTCCGCTCAACCATGACTACGAATAATATTCCGGATATACATACCGACTTAGACAACTTAACAGTTGCCGAATCTGCATTGATAGAGCCTAGCGACTGTCCTGGTAGGCTTTGTTTTGCAAATAAAAGCATTAAAATAGTTTCTCACAATATTAGAAGCATTTACAAAAATCTTGATCAGTTTCTAGTATTTTTAAAGCATTAAGATACCGAATGCGACATTCTAATCTTCACAGAATGCTGGCTGTCTGTACACAAACCTCCTGCACAACTTGAAAATTACAAACTGCATTTTTCTTCTCTTTCTCACAACCAGAATGATGGGATCGTTATATATGTAAAAAACGACATACACCATATTGTGACCGAACCCGTCTTCTGTGAAGCAAATTGTCTCCTATTGAAATTATCAGATATTGCCATTGTTAGCATATACAGGTCACCATCTTACAAATTAATAGAGCATTTCCTCACATCACTGGACAATATATTAAAGTCAATCAAAGAGTTTAAAACAGTTGTTGTCATTGGTGATATTAACATAGATATCAAACCATTGAACGAAGATCGCAAAAGCCATGAATATTTAAATCTGATAGCAGAATATGGTCTTCTCCCATCACACGTCATACCGACGCGTGATTATAACTGTTTGGATCACGTAAATATCAAAACAAATCTTAAAGCTCAAACATTCGTGATTAAAACTTTTGTAACCGACCATTTCCCAGTCTTATTAAATTTAATACCTGCTAAGAAATTGCATTTATCAAAATTCAAACAAGTTACAGACTATGAAAAGGCAGCAAACTCCCTTAAAGATAATGTATCTGATGTATTTGAGATTAGCGATCCTAATTGCGCCATTGAGGTTCTTACAGAACGAATAAAAACCGTTTTAGATACTAACACTAAGCTGAGGAAAGTTCCAAATAGAAAAAACATTCTAAAACCGTGGATAACAACAGGCCTACTTAGGTGCATAAAACATCGCGACGCTTTACATAAAAAGTATAAGAAAACACCAAATGATGTGCTTAAGATAACCTATTGCCGATATAGAAATTTCTGCAATGAACTTCTGAATAAACTTAAAGAAAAATATGAAAGTACCGAAATTGATAAATGTAAAAATCCGAAGCAAACCTGGGACACTATACGCAAAATAACAAATACCTCAAATAATAAAAACCCTGCTGAAGAACTCTTAAATAGTGGAAATGATCCTTCACAATCAATTAATTTTATAAACCAATATTTCACTAAAATGGGCCAGAAACTTATTGACAATATTCACCATACTTCTAATAACCATAACTTAGCTTGCGACATCAAAAGTTATCCCCACTTAAAATCATTTGTGCTACTAGATACAGACATAGCTGAAGTTGAAGAACTAATAGCTAATCTTAAGAACAGATCTGCTACCGGATGGGACGGCATACCCTCCTCATTCTTAAAACGCATCAAAACCACTATCAGTCCCATATTAACACACATTTTCAACCTCTGCATTAATAAAGGTACATTCCCCGATAGCTTTAAGCAATCTATTATACATCCCATTCATAAAAACGGTGAGAGAGACTGTGTCGAAAACTATCGCCCTATATCAGTGCTGACTGCGATGTCCAAATTACTTGAAAAGCTTATTAACAAACGCCTAAAGAAATATTTACTACAAGAAAATATCCTCTCTGATTCACAATTTGGCTTTCAGTCTAACAAATCCACAGAGGACGCTGTAATACAACTCACAAATCACTTGTCAAGTCGTCTAGATAATGGCCGGAAATGCATTGGCATTTTCCTAGACCTGGCCAAAGCGTTCCACACAGTCTCTACAAAGCTGTTACTTGAGAAGTTAGATGTAGTAGGTGTACGTGGGTTGCCCCTTCAACTTTTTAAAGATTTCTTAACAAATCGTAAACAAATGGTGAAGATAGGTGATCATGTCAGTAGTCCTCTTCCTGTTACTTGCGGTATTCCCCAGGGAAGTGTCCTAGGCCCGAGTCTCTTCCTGATTTATGTAAACGAACTCTCTAATTACATTCCTACAAATGGCAAAATATTTGCGTATGCAGACGATACAGCGCTTTTATTCCAGGGAGAGACTTGGGCCGAGGCACAGCATCACGCAGAGAAAGGTCTACAGGAGATTTCTCAGTGGTTGAATAAAAATCTTCTAACTCTTAATGTAAATAAATCTAAATACATAACTTTCACTATTAATAAATCTACACAGCCGGCTCGTGACGATATTAATCTCAAAGTTCATACAGGTAACAATATTTGTTCTGTACCATGCTCCTGTTTGCCACTAGAAAGAACAGATAACGTTAGATATCTGGGTGTCCAACTTGACCAAACTTTGTCATGGCATTTGCAACTCGATCTCTTAGCAGCAAGAACGAGAAAGCTAATATGGATCTTTAAAAAACTAAGAAACATCCTCAAACCTTCACAATTAAAGACTGTCTATTTTGCTTTGTCTAGGTCACTCTTAACTTATTGTGTACCGGCGTGGGGAGGGGCGTGCAAGACAAAAATAGTAGTTGTTGAGCGTGCACAACGATCTCTATTAAAGGTACTCTATAAAAAGCCTTATCGCTATCCCACCGCAGCTCTCTACAAAGACAGTGAAGTGCTTACAGTTAGACAATTATTTGTCTTGCACACCACACTCCGGAAACACAAAGCTCTAACATATGACCCAATTATGGCAGCACTTGGCCGAAGAAGAAATAGGATATGCGATCCCATAAGACACCATACTGTTTTCTTCAGACGACAACCTTGTTTTCTGGAAAATTATCTGTATAATAAACTCAACGCTTTGTTAAACATATATCCTAAAACTACACACGAATGTAAAAATGTTATTAGAAATTATTTACTGAATTTAAACTACGACAACACAGAAGCCTTAATATCTATAGTGAAATAAATTAATTTTATTATAATTATATCAGGCTGTATGACACATACATACACACACATAAACTCATACAATCACACACACACACACACACACACACACACACAAACCACTCACACACAAACGCACGCACACACACTGACACACGCTCGCACAGATATCATAAAACTTATGAAGTAGAACAGACACTCACAAAGCCACTGGTTAGTGTCCAGGAGACCTGAAATACAGGGTTTCCCTAGTTTAGGCTCCTGTCCACCCCTCATAATACGCTACTTTACTTTGCTACCTAGTTGAAATGTCACATTGTGCGAAATTGTAAAATTATGTTTGGTGGAAAATAAACTTATTATTATTATTATTTATTATCATTACTATTTCCAGCACCCTGTCGAGGTTTATCGACATGCAGTCCCAGCTCACTTCTAAATCGCTTTTGTACAAGTTTCTTGTTTTCCTCTTTGCTTTGGCTGACAATTTTTGAAAGGACACGTTATATGAAATGTGTAGGATCATTTCCTTACTCCGGATCCAAGCATGTAATGTTGACAGTCCATACTGAAACGAACCTTCGTTTACATATCGTGTCACTACTGCCTCTAAATTATTCATTTGCCGAGGAGTAGCACCACAAACTGTACAAGTAGCACTCGATCGGGTTTCAGTCAAAACTTGTGCTACTTTAGCATTAATCATGGTTAAAAACAGCTTATGGGTAACTTCGAATACCTCACCATTCTTATGTATTAAGGATAGAGATAGAATTTTTATTTGATTATTGATATCTGCTATAACAGATGCTATTTTTTCGTGTGTTTCTTTGGAAAATTCCAGCAATATATATCTGCAATACCTTACAGATGAATAAGTTTCATTTTTCCAAACAACAGTATTATTTTTCTAGTCTATGAGTCTCATTGGTACAAGTGAAGCAATTAAAAGTTTTACGTCTGATATAAAATCGCTTTCTTCAGGCAAAACCTGGTTGTATTCGCTCTACCCTGAAGATCCATCACAACCCCATTTGCAGAAAAGCTTTAATGTTTTTAAACCCTGTTTATAAACTGAATTAATTAATAAGATACGTGCGATTGTATGATCTGACAAATCCTGAAGATTAACTTTTGCACTTACGTTAATGATAGTTATACTTGATTCCGGGGGATAACACATCTATTTTGCATCTCTTAAAATGGGATATGAAAGGAAAGCTTTAAAATTTTTGGTGTAATAGATATATAGAATGTTAATTATAGATATGGATCTATAATTAACTTTTTATCAATTTGACTTTAATAGATAATTAATTTAAAATTGTTTGTGGTTGATCCTTTCGAGCTACTGTTTTCAGTACCTTATCACCGACTATAACACAGGATTTGGGGGAGTCGTATAATATATTTACAAAACATATTCATGAGATTTTATGAGACATACGATGCAATTTCAAATATTGGATTTTTGTCTCGCATTACATTGCAATACATTTTGACACATAGCTGGAAAAGGCGCAAATAGGCGCATTTTTTTTTATCTTCTGAGAAAGCAATGTTTGTTGATTTTAATGCAATAAATATCTCGACATCGGCAACAGTTAATCTCTCATTGAAATTACACGTACCTACGTCTAAAATTATACCACCTTAAACTATATAAATTTATTTTATTTTTTATACCAATATATAAAATATTATTTGCGAAACAATATAACGAGATCATAAGCTTTTTAAAAATGTATAATATTTATTATACATTTTTAAAAAGCTTAATTTTATACACTTCTCATCAGAAAAATCAAACACTTTCGTTTTTATGGTTTCTGTCCTAATTTAACACAAAAGAGTTTTCATTCCATGAAAAAAATCACATGATTGTATAGCTGGCAGATTGTATAGGTGGCATTGCTGGATTCTGAACTTAGTCAGCGTGTTGTGGCTAAAAGATTGCATCTAAGCCTGTCGTCTGTTCATAGAGTCTACAAACGCTATCGGGAGACTGGTTTGTTCACGCGCCGTTCAGGATCTGGCAGGAATCGGGTTACTTCTGAGCAAGATGATCGATTTATTGTAACAACTTCTTTACGAAATCGACGCCTTAATGCTTTTCAACTGCAGCAGCAGCTTCATGTTGTACGTAGGGTGGCTGTAAGTGACTCTACAATTAGAAGAAGGTTGAAGGAACGTGGACTAGTACCGCACAAGCCAGCAATTGGGCCGAAATTAACTGCAGACCATCGAAGAGCAAGCCTTAACTTTGCACGTGAGCAGCTAAATTGGTCATACCTCCGTGAAACAAAGTCCTCTTTTCTGATGAGTGTAAAATTATGCAGTATGGTAATGACGGAAGGAACAAGGTCTACAGAAGAGATGGAGAACGCTTTGCACAATGCTGCATTAAAGAAAAGGTCAGCTATGGTGGCGGTTCGTGGACGGTTTGGGGAGGAATCAGCGCCGACGGTAAGACAGAGCTTGTCTTTGTGTCTGAGCCACGTCTGCCTGCACTAAACAGTCACAACTCTACAGGTACATCGAACAGTGTCTTGAGCCTCACGTGATGCCCTATGCACATTTTATTGGCAACGGTTTCATATTCATGCACGACAATGCTAGGATTATTCCACTTTGGTCATCCAGGTGATATCACCTGGGTGACTGTGTGACTTATAGTATAATATATATCTTAAATTAATGTCAAAAACAACAATTTTACGCATTTTATCTAAAAAATGTCCAATTGTAATAATATACTATAAATCAGATGATTTAAGGAAACATAATAAACAAATTTTAATCATATGGAATTTGATTACCCAGGTGATTTGAAGAAACATAATAAATAAATTGAAATCATGTGGAATTTGATATCACCTGGGTGACCAAAGTGGAATAATCCCAATGCTAGGGCTCACACCGCGAGCGTCGTATGAGATTATGTTACCGAAGTCGGTATCTCCATTATGAAATGGCCAGCAAGAAGCCCGGACATGAATCCGATTGAACATCTATGGGATGAATCAAAGAGACGAATTCGTGCAAGAGATCCTGCCCCAGTAACACTTAGCCAGCTGCAAAATGCAATCCAAGAGGAATGGAATGGAATGGAATGCCACAACATTTGATCGTGACTCTAATCCGATCGATGAAGAACCGTATGGAAGCAGTAATAAGAGCTCGGGGAAAAAAGAAAAAAGCTAAGAAACGTTTATTTAATAACTTGTATTCCCACAAGTTATTAAATAAACGTTTCTTACCTTTTTTTCATTTACGTGTGTTATTTTATCAATTTCCTTCATACTCCATACAGGGTAAAAATGGCTTGTTAAACAAAATACGAAACATATGAAAATTTAATTTGAATTTAGAACATTAACATTAGGATTGGAAAACCTCATATTATTCACTATTAAACGACATTTGACATATATTCCTAAATATACACATTTTTCTGATAATCCTTACAAAACATAAACTTGCAAGGTTTTTCGATTTTTCTGATGAGAAGTGTATTATTATACTTATATCAACAACTTAGGAGTAACAAGGCATTGAATTATAATAATGTACCGCGTCAAAATCATGCTAAGTATTGAACATGAGTTACGTTTGATGCATATTTATGCATATGTTAACGAAATAAATTTAGTTAAAAATATCTAAAAAAAACTTAATTTATAATAGGTACTAGGTATATATATTTATGATTATTATCCCATAACATCGACTTTTGTGAAAGACAGCGTTGCACACCCGTATGTGCAACGCGTGGCCGCGTAGATCGGTAAGATATCCCTATGTGCGTTGTATGGAGCTTTCCCACAGTGCGTCGTACTCAGCATCGCTAAAGCGTTCCATTGACGAGCGACGATTTAAACAAAAGCAGTGATGTGCAATAACGGTATACAAAGAATATAGACAAAAAGACCGTAGGTTTCCAGTCGACTGTTTCGAACGTCGGCCAACTAAAGAGACTGCGGCTGTCTACCGTGGCGACCGTACATGGTCCGTAACCGGACGATACAAATCGTCGAATCGATAATTCTGAATTTTTCTGTCCGTTGGAAAAATAGACCGTCATCTGTAGAGAGTATGACTTGTGTTATGTGTGTGTACTCATAGGTATTATAATATTACGGATCAATATATAGATATGCCTGAACTCTGTATTTCGGGCACTAATAAATCATATTCCAATGAATAACACAATAAACACAACACCATCTAGCCCAAACTAAGCAGAGTTTGTATTATGTGTACTAGACAATGGATAAAAATACATACACACTTTTTTTTTTGTAAGTTAATACGTATTATACATAGAAACACCCAGACCAAGACAAACAGCCATATTCATGCACACAAATGTTTGACTTGTGCAGGAATCGAACCCGCGATCTCAGGCGTGGCAATCGTTTACACTCACCACTACGCCATCGAGGCCGATGAATATACTTGTTTAATTGTTCTCTCCGAACTCACAACCTTACACATCAACGCCTAAGTAGTAATTATAAGCCAACACACTAGGTCATCATTTCTTACCTAAATCAATTCTGCAAGCAATATTCCAAGTGCCGCTGAACATCTGCTGCGAGTATTTAGAGAATATCGGCTTCTTGCGTCCACCCTCGTTTCGTGTCAAGAAGTATATCTTGGCCTTGTAATGATTGCTCATCTGACAAGACTTGGCCGCGGTGAGCAGCATGCCTGTCTCAACGGATTTGATCTTCATACCGCGGAGTAATACGCCTACGTTGTCGCCTGCTAGTGCCTGCAAATCATAAAGTAGTAAGAATTTGATTATTGGTATGAACTTTGTTAATCTTATTGGCTTATCGGTAAGCGCAAGTGCAGATAAAAGTTGTGAGTTACCAAGTAAGATTCTCGAATAAGTATTATTTTATTTATAAAAATTGCATATACGTATTGAATATAATGCTGTCTCGTGTTATTAGTTTTCTTTCTTATTCACTTATATTTCTTCAGTTTTCTTGTAAGTAGTACATACATACATCATTATAAGTCTAACTGACTAAAGGCAATATCAGTTGCCGATTAAGTTTGCATGCGTAAGATCCCGGGTTCAATTCCCGAGTTTATACAAAGTATTATTAACAAGAAACAATAAAATTATTTTGCATACAATTGGACATATTGGTCCTTCGAGGATGAAATGTAAGAACTATTTTGGCGAAAATGAGTTATTAATGTAACCTTATATAGTTTTTTGAGCTGCATCGACCTGCGTATTTAAAAGGATGATATTCGCAAAAAGATATGGTTATTACTACCCAGAAAATACCGCATCATAAACACTTTGTCAAAGTCTAAAATCAAAAGTCATTTATTCATTTAGGTCACAAAGGTCGGTCGGTCAAAACGGTCACAAAAAACACTTATGAACGTCAAAATATATAGTTTAGTGAGTTTACTAAGTTACTGAAGCTACATTTAGATTAGTTGCTAGGTTCAGGCAAAGGGTTGACCCTATGAGAAGAAATCTGCAAGAAACTGACGGCCAATCTTTTAAATCGCCAATTAAATATAATTTCAGTATTTTACAACTCAGATTAACAAGCTGTTGCAACCATTATGCCATATATTACTAATCAGTAGTATATGGCATAATGGTTGCAACACATTTGTTGTTTTCGTCTCTCGTAGACAGTAGTATTTCGGTTTTAATTTTCATTTCATTCTTGAAGGTTTGATATTTCTAGTCATCTCAAGACCGGCTGTGAACAAGCGCAGTAGGTAGCCGCCACCACAAAGCTAATGATTAGGCAATCTCAGTAGTTATTGAAAGATGAGCAAAACTTGTAAAAGGCAAATCACCGTATACTTAGTTACCTAAAAATCCTGTACTAAACATAATAATGCAAGTAAAATTTCGCAAAGATTTTTGTATATTTGTTACTCAATCACGTGTAAACCCCTTCTCGATTTTGGATTGAAACTTGGCACACAGATTAACCACGTCCTG
This sequence comes from Catocala nupta, assembly GCA_963675205.1. NCBI lineage: Eukaryota > Metazoa > Arthropoda > Insecta > Lepidoptera > Erebidae > Catocala > Catocala nupta. The sequence continues at coordinate 18,148,888 of OY776102.1, read as the reverse complement.
GATTAATACATATGATACATTTATCCTGTTAATGCCCCAGTCGTGCAAGTAGAAACTAGTTACTAAATAAACCAAACACAAACCTCAGACACACTCTTCCTAAATATCTGAACATCAGAAACCGACGTCTTAATATTGTACCCAAAGCCCAACAGATCGGCCTCATCGTTCTTCTTCATAACACCTCGTTTGATAGTGCCCACCACCACCGTGCCTCTACCAGGGACGGTGAACGCGTTGTCGATTGGCATCAGAAACGGTGATGTCAGATCCCGGCTAATCTGAGGTATGTATTCGTCCATAGTGTTTAGGAGAGTTCGTATTGATGGAACGCCTGTAAAAAGAAATTGCAGAATTATTCAAAGTCTAAGATATGGTGAGGCCTGGTAGCATTGGTTATTTTCTAGAAGAATGGCCCATAACCAGAGATGTGCATACATTCATTCCTTGAATTTTGAATGAAACATAAGCTTGGATGGGGCACCAGATATTTTTGGTGTGGGCACGGTTCACTTAGGCACCCAGGTGAACAAGCAAATGACTCAAGTAGAGTATAAACCAGTATTTACATGAAATACAAATACATACCATATTCAGATTCTTCTCCATTCAGAGCCTTTAATGCTGATCCACAAATCATAGGTACAGAATTACCATCATAGCCAAAGTCAGATAGTAGTTCTCTCATTTCAATCTCGACAAGTTCTAACAACTGAAACAAATATATAGTAAAATATAACATTCATCTTAAGTACATATGTACATGTAACTGGGGCCTACCACCAGTAATATATTACTACAGAATTTATGATGATTATGTATAAAATAGGAGACAGAGATTGTAGCTCAGAAGTTGGCTTAAGTGGTGACTTCCTAACACTATATGGCATCATATTAAATGAGTATGAGAGTGGCGTGTAACAAAATATATAATACATCAATGTTGGCTCAATAAAGAAGTAGGTTACCTAAAATCGTTGTTTTTTACACAATTTGCCTTTTAAAGAGAAAGCATTTATTGCCATCATAAAATGAGATGTGATGGCAACCTACGTAGAAAATAACATATGCACCAATAGAGTTATATCAGTTATATATAAACAGATTGGTATGTATATGCTAGATCTCAATATAAATATTAAAAGAACCAAGAAACTAACCTCATTATCAACTAAATCAGCCTTATTAATGTACACTAATATGTACCGTATGCCAACTTGCTTGGCCAACAGCAAATGTTCTCTTGTTTGGGGCATAGGACCATCATTCGCAGCAACTACAAGTATTGCGGCATCCATTTGTGAAGCACCTGATATCATGTTTCTTACATAGTCGGCATGCCCTGGACAGTCCGTATGTGCATAGTGACGGAGTTTTGTGCTGTAGCCAATGTGGGCGGCGTTTATAGTTATTCCTGTAAAAATATATGATATAGATTAAATATTAAGTATTCTTTTGACTTGAAGGCAGTAATAGAATATTAGACCGCTGGATTGCTGCACAGAGGTCTTGAGTTCGAAGTCGTTGAAGTCAAAAGTCATTGGATCAATCTCAATTCACGCACCTTTTCGGAGTTATGTGCGTGCTAAGTATATAATTATCGATCGCTTTAGTGGCGATGAAAAACATCGCAAGGAAACATGCATATCTGAGTTCTCTATAATGTTCTCGAAGATATGTCTGCCAACCTACACTTAGCCAGCATGGTGGATGATGACCTAACTCTTCTCATATTGAGAAGAGGCCCATGCCAGCTGTGGAACAGTTTATATACAGGGCCAATATAATTATTATTTTAAGTTCTCCAAAAATAAATTACATGAGCATCTGTATAGTTGAATCAGGAACCAAAATATAACATGTTAAGGTATAGATTGGTTTATTATCGTATTTCTAATTTTGCTGCCTAGGTAATGCAGTAGCGAATGCAAAATTTTCATGTTCATAGAATCTGGACCTATGCCTGGTAAATGGCAAAAGGCTAACTCATTATGTGAAGCCATAAATAAAATTATAGCTGGCAATATGAGGGTGTGTCAAGCACGAAGCCTTTCCTTTGACATATAGGCATGAGACTATGTATCTATTATCTAATTTTGTCTCACTTTGTTAGCTTAGATATTAAATTAAAATATTAATTAGCCTGAAACCACACACAATAAAAAGCACAGAGTGCAAGCTTTGGCTAAGAGATTAATGCTTGTCTGTACTTGACTATTTAGGTACTGTGACAATAAGTATATTTTTTAATTCCATTAAATTAAAAATTAAAAGGACACAACATTTATATGATTCAGCTATTTCGGTAATCATTAATCTTACTGGATAATGTTCAGTTTAGAAATAAAGTTATAGCTTTTAGCTGTAAAAACTTCAAATAGCATGTTGACCCTGGTAAACAATCTTACAAAACTGGCTGCAGATGATGTATGGGCTAATAAAAATGAATTTTATATTTTCCAGCTTTTTCTAGCTGTCTTCAATTATGAATCCAATAAGACACCAATCTGAGAAAGTTCTTGTACTCTATGGTAAATTGGGTTGTTTCATAATCTATCACAGAAGTAGCATTTGTAATGCTAGGGTAATAATTCATTATTCATCCATGTCATAGTCTAAAAACAAACTGAGTACTTTCCTAAATTAAATATGCTGACATTCTAAATACTCTAGTCCCTCAAAGCCTCTCCAGGAAGTAGGCGTGGGACTATATAAATCCTAATTATATAAAGATAAAATAACTAACCTCTGGCTTTTTCCTCAGGGGCTTTATCAATCTGATCATATGAAACATATTTCGCCAACCCATCCCTTTCCAATACCCTCGTTATGGCAGCAGTCAGCGTAGTCTTCCCGTGGTCGACATGACCTATAGTTCCTACATTACAATGTTTCTTCTCCTCTAAATTAGCCTTTGTTTTGGTGCAAAAACTATTACAAGAAAGCCGAAATACGCTAACACATAACTTATTATTGGACAGGTAACTTTGTTTTAAAGGCGATATCGTAGTAAATGTCCTATATAAGGACCGTATTATGAGTTTCCCACTCATGTTTACGTAAATATCTTAATTTTTCATTTAGTTATGTGATTTTAGGTTATGTTCATTGTTGACAACTGTCTTACATCTGATAGGACACTTGACAGTAGATAACGTCTAGAAAGGAAGTTGTACGTTCAAAAACTTTTCTTTTAAATTCGGTTTGCATTGAAATCTAGAAAGCATTGTGTACTCGTGATCTATAATTATTACCTTATTTGAAAATATATTTTCACTACTTAGATCGCTAACAGTGCACTTAGAAAAATAAGTACACAGAGGGACATACGTAAGATTATTAACTGTAGATTCGTACAGTCGCAGATAAGTTTAGGTAAAGCACAATATTCTCTATGTTCGTTTTGCGTAAACAGAAGATAATGAAAGAAGAAAGAAGTAAGAATGGTCCTTTTTTTTTAAAGAACGGGCCTGTTGTTTATTTTTCGTGTCGGCCACTTCGACTTTATGTAGTTAGTTAGGGTTCCGTACCTCAAAAGGAAAAACCGGAACCCTTATAGGATCACTTTGTTGTCCGTCTGTCTGTCTGTCTGTCAAGACCCTTTTTCTCAGGAATGCGTGGAGGTATCAAGCTGAAATTCATATCAAATACTCAAGTCTACAGATCCTTGGAGATGTAAAAAAATCAAAGTTCTAAACCAACGCAATCAAAAGATACAGCCGTTTATGCTGCAAATTTTCGACACTCGCAAGGGAGTCAAAACCTACTGGGTACTTCCCGTGAACTCAGAATCTTGAAATTTGGTACGAAGCAACGTCTTATAGCACAGATAAAGGAAAATTGTAAAAAGCATAAATTTTTAGTTATTTAGTGATAAAAATACCATAACTTTTACTTATTAACTTATACCTACAGGTTTGTACGGAACCCTCGGTGCGCGAGTCCGACTCGCACTTGTTTTTAAATCAATATCGCTTACTGCTAATGCCTGTTAACAATAAATATGTAGGTAATTGTAATGCTTAACATTCAGTTAACATTATGGCGGAGATGTCTGTATATTTTCGAAAGGAGTATAGTAATATTCTATCCATCTAGCCCAAACTAAGCAGAGCTTGTACTATGGATACTAGACAATGGATAGACATACATAATTATATACTTTCTTTGTAAATAAATACATATTATACACAGAAACACCTGGCTGTTTCTGTGTATAATATGTATGTACCAAGACAAATATTCATGTCCATGCACACAAATGTAATACATTCTACGTTTGTAATTCCGTAGAAGTATAAGAAGTATTAATAAGAAGCGCGATATATTAGGTATGCCGTCGAGTAGACACATTTTACTGTATCTCGTACCTACACAATTAGACGCAATCCAGTAGGTACCGGTAAACTTTTGAACCGAATTGCAGTGTTGTTGTTACATTTAACAGCATTGTAATTTTTTTTACTGAGTAAAGAAAAACACAGACAATTTCAAATTAACAACTTTATTTCAAGTTTAATTACAAGCATGTCATATTGGTAGTAGACATCTTAAGAGCATCTACTATATACCTATACACTATCTTTCGCGGAATCATAGTTACATTCGTCAATAAGTTTATGTGACTATTAACTAAAAAACTGAACTACAAATTAAAATAATGTCAAGTCGATTAAAATGATTAACAGAAACACTTTATACTTATACTTTTTACTATTCAATGTTTTGGTGCTAAGATATAAAAACAAGCATTTGTTTAAAATCTTTTCTATCTATATAGGTATATTTATGCACTGTGATGGCCTATTCGAAGCTGCATATTTGTGACGTGCGCCAGCCAGAATTTTAAAAAGATATTACTGCTGTCCGCATCGTCTAAACTTCATCCGCAAAGCCCTTAAAAAACATAACTTAGGTTATAGGGGCCTAGGATCAGTAGTTCTAATGCAGTTATGAATTTTCGACTGATTAAATTTTTGCTTACTGTACACATTTACGCGGTAGTGCACTCTTTCCGCGCATTACACTGGGCCGATCTTCTCTACAGGAGGGTTTTATATTTTACATTTGGGATCGCTTAGGGCATTTTGTCTATGTCTGCATGAAAAATATCAGTCGCAAGCTTCGTGTTGTTTGTGATTATCACAATCAGTAATTTCAAAGTTTGATGCGATATTCGCTCGTACTAGGGATGTACGATTATAAATTGAACATTTAAATATTCAAATGTATTCGAATAGATAATTATAGTTATTCGAATACATGATTAATGCTTGTTTACGTACATTAGCAGTAGGGAAACAAATGTAAGATTCTGAGTGCAACAAGACAAAAGAAATGTCATCCTCATTTCGACTACAAGTAAAAGATGTCAAATAATTGTGATTCAAATATTAAATCGCATTTGAATAATAATCATTAACTCATAAATATAAAATTGGAATTGGTACAATGAAAAAAAAAACAATCGATGTTTCGATGACAATCGAGCATCACTACTCGGTTTCCGATTCCGATTATGGTTTGGATACATATACTAATGCAATCACGGATCATGTCAGTCGAATGTCAATAACTGCATTGTACGAATGCGATAAGCTTAAAACAAACTATCGGAATCGACAACATAAAGAAATCTGTACATTATAGATAGAAACATTTAATGAGCCACAGTCGCGAGCTTACGGCCAGTTTCACGACTATCAAGTAAAAGTTTTCCAAAAGATAAATCGCATGCTGTCTCACTCTTGTTGGGTTCAAGAAGAGATGGCGAGAATTTTATCTTATAGATAAAAGCTAATCCTTATAGATAAAAGGTGGTGGAATAGACCCTCGAAGTCATGTTTGCGACTTATTATTGTCATAAATCGAGTATCTCTTTCGAGTCCGATAGTTTAGTTTAAACTTTATATTGAGTCAGTTTTCTTTGTATATGTATTTTGTGACCTTACTTATCACATTACATAATAAAGTTATAATACCAGAGTGTACATCCTAGATTTTTATTGTACATACTTCCTAGTATATTTTACTAAACATCATTATAATTGTGTATTTATACAATAATATTTTAATAATGGTCAGGTATAGTCACATAAATTCTATTCTAATATATATTATAATCCGAATACAATTTTAAGCTGTCTTAAGCACCTTTAAAATAATTGATATATTTTATTTGATGGCAGTTTTTTCTAGAAGTGCTTTATTATATAAATATTTTCTTACAATTTTGTTCACGAGCTATAGACAAATACAATATTGTGAAATCTAGTGTCCAGTCGCGTTAGAAAACAGTGACTCCAATTTATTTTGTTGCAATGTATCACTGCTCGTAGATGAAACATATAATTTATTCGTATACACATTCAGTTTCTTACACAAATGTATGTATTAGCGATGTGTGATTATCTACCAAACATTCGAATTATTCGAAAAATATTATTAATAAATCGTTTATTGAAAATTTAATAATCACGTATAATCTTCAAATCTTTCGATAGTATTCAGCGACCACCGCGCATCACTAGTCAAAATTGAATTGTGAATGCTTGTATGATTTGTCATACGTGTATTTAATTTGAACAAAGGTTCATATAAGTAAGCAATAATTTTAATAGCTTAGTACAAAAATATAGTAATGTTTAAGAACGTAAAACGTACATTCGTGAACATCAGTATCACTGGACTATTTTGCCATCAAGTCACTGGTAAAGCAGCTAAATAATTGGTCAACTATCTTCTAAACGCGAATGAACGTAATTTGTATATGCAAAATATGAATTGAAAACAACAGGCAGACTCAATGCATACAGCAATTTCACACCAAATTAGCCGAAAACTAGACATTATTTTGGTCGATTATAATCAAGTTAATCTATTATATCGAATAGTATTCTATTCGAATGGAATTACGCGCAAGACTAAATTTTCAAATTCGTATTCTACATATACAAATTACAATTTATTACAAAATCAGTCAGAAAATTTTAAATTTTTTAGCAAATATAATGCAGGCAAGATTTTTGTAGATGTATTTTAGCATTTTTGGAGCTTATCACTAAGTTCTACCGCACCTGTTTGAGTAGGTAGAAGGATCTAAAAGATAGGCGAACTAATAGAAAGGAAATCACAGACACCTTTTTAGGCGTAATAACAAGATATTACATTTCTAATGTTTTTAGTACTCCTAATTTTGGGTTTTACTAGTCAATCCTCTGGGGTTCAACTATTGTCACAAAACATAAAAATATAGATGCCCGTTGAATAAGATAACGAAGGTACTCATATTTATACAAGTGGATTGATAAAGCAATTGCTGAACTGTTGGCCAAACGTAGAAATTGACATTTCTCAATGTTACTTACATTGAGAAATGTCAATTCAATCAATATTCGCGCAAGTTATTAAACCGGTCTCCTGAAGTATCGGACAGTTGATGATGCGGGCAATGGTCCATCATTACTGGCACCTATCGCAAAACATCTTATCACTTATTTGTGTAATGCAGAGTGCCTAGTGCGAATTGTTTTTATGTTAACGCCATCGACACGTTTATGACGTTCAGCGCTCCGATTGGCCCGCTCGAAGCTCTTAACCAATCAGAGAGCCAAACGCGGTAAACGTTTCGATCGCGTGAAAGTTAGTGCCGTAAGACAACTCGCAAAGCGGGCGGCGGTCGCGATTTTCTTTGAAAGCCCTTATCACTGCGATTAGTAGGGTTCAGATATTAATATATGTATCTCTTTTATTTACATGTAATCTTGATTCTTTTCTATTTTTATAAGCGTGAGCATTTTGTCAGTAATTTTCTTGTCGGCGGCGAGACAGGCGTTAAAAAGGTATACCGAAGATACGAATATAAAACTATAGCGTTGGTCCATGACTACATTTTTAATCAATATTATAAAATAAAGGTCAAGCAATAAAAACAAACTTTCAAGTTCTTCAATAAATAATAATGTTATAAAAGTATCAATGCGATGGACATGGATAGTGACGTCACCCGTTACTAACGCCATCTATTGTCATATAATTACAATTGCCATTGCAGGAACAAAAATATAATCTCTACAACTTTAACCTTTTGACCGCCACAATCATGTATACATGGCAAAGCACGCATCCAGCACGCCACGGTCAAGATTACATACATGGCAGACTTTTAAACGCTACTAAATCTAATAAAAAGGTAATGTTATTCTTATTTGTGTTGTTAATGTGTGTTGCTCTGTAGCTAGACACATCCCAATTTACATTATGTGAACTGTTTACTATTTATTTTATCCACATTAGCAAGATCACAAAAACGAACAAGATATTAAAGGATGAAAAGGTTGCTAGGCGCCGGCGCAAACTTTTGCTTTTTGACGTGGCGGTCAAAAGGTTAAAAAGTTATTGGCATGTAATAATCTGTAGTCTATGCCTACCCCTTCGGGAAATAGGTGTGAGTCTGTGTTGAAAACTTATAAAATTTTAGCTATGCTGTTTATTTTACATTTGGGAATATACAATGTTAAATACCAATGTATTGGTTGGTGTTGACTGAAACAAAGTAAATTAATCTTTACGATATCTCGTTCCAACAATATCTAAAAGAAAAGGACAGAGGTATAGTCAATTGTACCATTACGTCAACTACAATATAGCCAATAAGTTCGTCAGTTCTAAAATTTCTTTCGTAATTAGTAAGATACGAGACTATAGTTTCAGCATCGGTAGTATTAGTATAAACTAAGTAGTTTGAACAGAAAAATAAAATACTTGGTCATGTTGTTGTTTACAAAAACATTAGTTACTAATATAACATTTATAAATAACTAGCTTTTTGCCCGCGGCTTCGCTCGCTCGAAAATACAACTTTTTCTGGGTGAAAGGTACACTATGTCCTTTTATGTATCCCTGACAACGTGTATGCGTAATTTCATGATGATCGGTCGAGTAGTTATGGCGTGAAGGCGTAACAAAGAAACGAACTCACATTCGCATTTATAATATTCGTTAGGATTTTAACCCATTGTTTTTGGATATAATATGTATAATAAATCTCTATATATAAAAATCAGCTTCTATGTTTGTGTCAGCAAAACTCGAAAAACAGTTGATAGATTGACTTGAAAATTTTACACAATGTTGCATTTTTATTTTAAGAATGTATTTATTTACTTTATATCCCGAACTTCTCACGGGAACGCGACATCATAGCGAAACGTGGCCAGGTTTAGCTTATATCTTATAATTCTAGTTATTGGATTACATTCAGTATAGAAGGCAAGTTGTTAATAAGATTTGCGAATAAAGATCCAGGTACATCGATTTGAAATCGATTAATCGAATATTCGATACTGCAGTTCGATCAGCGTGGCTGATGCTTTTTTTTTAAGAACCGCCATGTTATATTTACTTACTTATATTTGTATATTGTATCAAGGACTTAAAATTGATATTAAAATATTCGATTTAATCGAGAATCAGTTCTTCTGTATTCGAATCGAATATTGATGTTATCAGAACAAATTGACATGACGAAGATACTAAAATATATTGGCGAGCTAACACGCGAGTTTGTCGAAGCTGGTAGCCAGCGATCGCCGCTAGCGTTCTTCTCAATATTGTATTCAAGAAAAACAGAACATACATTTTATTTTCCAGTTCAACCTATATTATTTATACACAGTATAAGAAAATGTATACAAGATTACAACTTGAACGAATAGGTAGGTGTCCATTGAGGGCTGTACACATCACAAGGTGTCCCTTCACAGTTTATACATGCAGTGGAAAGTGCAGTACTTTCGCAGCTGGTATACGGTCGGCACGTTTCATTGTTTTAACACTCGGTAGTGGAGTGTGAATTCCACGTTGGACTTCCAGATAAAGTGTCGGACGGTGCGAAGATCCATGTTGGGGTCTAACACCTGGAATTTATTAAACATTATATTATTTCCCTTCTTGTTGTCATGAAGAATAAGTTTAAGACGCAGTATAAGTTATAGCTGCTGTGAATTCTCGGATCGGTAATGCTCTGCTAATTTTCTATTAGGACATTTTCAGTAGAAATATAGTATCTGGCAACGTTCCCTGTAGAAATCAATACGTGGACCTAAAATGTAAGTAGACAAAATGTACACGTAAAAGGAGCCTATGGATTTTCACTTGCTATTCAAAATAAATAACCGTTGCTCTCTCGCTATGCCTCTGCTTTTCTTTCGCTGTAGCTTGAAACTTACAACAAATAATTTAATTTTAATACACACAACTTTGAGATGTCATAATTTGAAACCACCTGTGACCAATGGATTCTGACTGCACCGACTCTGACTTAATTGGGCGCCGCGCCATTGCCACTGTGCCGAGTATTGTGGGTTGTGGTCCGTTGTTTGAATGTTTATAAAGTCTCCTGCGACACAGCATCTATTCCACCAATACAACTATATAAAACATTACAAAAAAGGGCTTGAAAATTACAGGCCCATAGCCGTTCCCATGTTCTTAAAAATTATTGAAAAGATTATTTATAATTCGATTATTAGCTTTTTAAATAAACATCATATTATATGTGACGAACAGATGGGATTTAGGAAAGGTAGGGGCATAAATATAACAATATACGAACTGCTCAATGTAATAGCTAAGCAAGTCGATAAGAGAGAGCCCATATTATGTGCTATTTACACAGATATGACAAGGGCTTTTGACAACATCGATCATGAAATTCTCCTTCATAAGCTCTATATGTTTGGCATCAGAGGGAATGTATTAAATCTCTTGAAATCTTTCCTTAGCAATCGAAAACAATATAGCGAAATTAGCAGAATCTGTGTTAAATTCAAACGAAAGAAAAATACTTGTCTGTAGCTAGAATTGTCAAATATGGCGTGCCTCAGGTTAGTGTTTTAGGCCCATTTCTATTTCTGCTCTATATAAATGATTTGCCCCGATACGTTCAGCACCCAATGGTATTATTTACAGACAACAGCACTGTGGTTATAAAATGTATTGACATGAATGAATATGAAAGTGACATTAATCATACATTAAAAGACATAGTAAACTGGCTTGACATAAATAATCTAATAATTAATCTTGCAAAAACTAATATAATGCTTTTTATCAACGTACACCAGCTCAAAATCTAATAATCAAATATAATAGAGAAGGTATTAAACAAACAAACCTAACGAAATTTTTAGGAATTTTGACGGACAGTCAGTTAACGTAGAAAGTTAGTCAGAAACCTCAAGTAGAAGAGGTGTGTAAAAAATTAAGTACTTCTGCATATGTACTATCAAATTTATAGAAAAAGGTGAATATAACCACAACTTTCATAGCTTCCCATGGTCTGGTGGCGTCGTTTTTGCGGTTTGAGATTGTATTTTGGGGAAATTGTACCTTAAGGGAACAGGTTTTCAAAGCACAGAAACGCTGCATATGGGCAATGTGTGGTCTAAAAATGACTTACTTGTGTGCCTATGTTTAAGTTTTGGAAATTGTTGTCGTTTTCGTGTATGTATATTTTTGAAGTAGCAGTCTTTGTAATGGTCAATAAGCAATATTTTATATCGATATCAGAAATAAGACAAAGACCTATTAGAAGTCAGTATAAAAATATGTTGCAAGCTGGTGGTTATAATACCGCTTTACTTAGGAAAAATGTTTTTAGTATGGCTCTTGTCATTTATAATAAAATACCCGACACTATAAAAAATGGTACAACAATACATACATTCAAAAACATATTAACTGCACTTCTATTATTAGGTAAGTGTTATTATTCAATAAATGACTTTTTAAATGATAAACTTTAACATTACTTTAGATTATTAGTTTTTGACATTACTTATTTTAAATTATTATTGCTTACATAATTATATTCACCATTATATTTATAATTTTATTATGTACTAACTAACCCGCGCAACTTCGTCTGCTTTATATAAGAGAATTTACCCGTTTTTGCAACATTTTTCATTGCTGCTTCACTCCTATTGGTCGTAGCGTGATGTTATAAAGCCTATAAACTTCCTCGATAAATGAGCTATCCAACACTAAAATAATTTTCAATTCGAACCAGTAGTTCCTGAGATTAGCACGTTCAACCAAACAAACAAACTCTTCAGCTTTATAATATTAGTATAGATTATAATTTGTAATTCCAAACATTTCATTTACTAATTTGTTGACTGATTTCGAATTTTATTAATTTGGTTATTTATTGTTTATATTTTGATGCATTTTAATTTATCATCTACATGTTTGCATGCCTATTAAAGGTAGATTGTATAAGGATCAGATATCATGTTAACATCTATATTTCATGTACCTACAATCAAAGCAAATAAATTTTTTTCTATTCTATTCCTAGCATGGTAGATGTCTTTAAAAAAAGTATTTTCATTAGGCTACTGCAGTATCAACATACATGGCATTGTATAGTCACCTGATCACAGCACAGGAGTTCGACGCGTTCCTCCGGCGCGTCGTTCCCGCTGTCCTCGTTAGCGCTGGCGCGACCGCTACCGGCGCTGGCACCGTTCACGTCGCCGCCACCCACGATCTTCTCTACGACGTGCTCGGCAACCTTACGGCATTGGATGAAGTCATTCGCTACCAGGCGATCCTATAATTAAGTAAATTTTAGGTGTCGTTTGTGTTTCGCTGGTCCATGCGTAGTTACGTTATACGTGCTATGAGGTCTCGGTCATGAAAAGTGTTAAGGCTTTTCGGCTAGAAATATTCGGTAGCAATGTGGTATCTAAAATTGCAGGGGTTGGTAGGCAGCAATATCCACCCACATAGGCGACTTAAAACTATAATTTCTCTGTCAAGATATACTCTCTATAGCAGTCTGGAGTTAGGAAGCTTGCGGTGCTGCTGTTTGGAGTGCTTCACGTGCTTTAGAAATTACGTAAAGCAAGTCCTGTACCTGATCTTCCTTTCAGACAGATAGCAATTCCATCTGACTACCATTCCGGCCGATAGCAATTACTACGGATAAGAATAAGGGGATTGCGAATGCCTCATTTATTTGCTTCCACAAAATAGATTGCATTTATGTTTGCATCCTCACTAGTGCATTGTAATATGTTCTACGCATATTGCTTTTTTTTTTCATTAGGGATAGGATTTCATTAGATATAGGAAATACATATTAGTGTGTGGTGATTTTAATATTAATATACACTAGATGGCTCTTCCTTGACTAATATACTTATAAACTTATTTAAATAATTTAATTTAAAGAATTTGTTTTTGGAACCAACAAGAATAACTGCCACATCTTCCACTTGTTTAGATAACATTTTCAGTGATTGTAACGCTTCATACAAATTAGTTACCACTGACAACCTCAGATCACTGTGGACAATTAGCAATGTTTCCAAACATTAATAATAATAATATTAAACAAAAGATACTTGTTAGGCCTTTATCAAATAATCGCTTCAAACATTTTAGAAATAAAATTTCATGTAATATGTACTCTAATATAAGGGAAGACAAATCTCCTAATAAGGAGTATGACAGCTTTTTTGGTATTGTTAAGAAAGAATTTGATAATATGTTTAGGTTTAAAGTACAAGTTATTAAAGGAACTAGGTCATTTAACGAATGGGCCACCGTAGGTATTTATAAGAGCAGAGTGAAAATATATGAGTTATATAGTATGAAGAAATATAATTTTGACCCTACTTTTACTAAATATGTTAAGAATTACTCCAAAATTTTTAAAATGGGATGCTCCCTATCTAATTCCAAGTTCGTCAGTAACAAAATCAAACAGTCTTCTAATAAAGTTAAGGCTACCTGGCGAGCTAGTAGCAAGATAATTCAAAGAGATAATAGTATTAGTCTGATGGACAATAATAAAATGATCAAAAATAATGCCGATGTAGCACACGTGTTCAATAATTTCTTTGCTAGTGTACCGATTACCACCACGAGCGCATTAAATTCTTCATCTATAGACGCAGAGAGGTTATTACATTCCAGCGTAACAAAGTGTAAAGTATTATTTAGATTTGATTATGTTAACGCGACTGATATTTTCAACGCTTTTAAATCTCTAGAATCTAAAAATACGGGCGATCTGGGTTATCTCCGTTAAGGTCGTAAAAAGTATAATATATATAGTCGCTCCTTATTTAAGTGGGTTATTTAATAGGTGTGTAGATTCGGGAACTTTTCCAGATTTGATGAAAAATAGTAAAATCATGCCTTTATTTAAATCCGGTAGTAAAACTGATCCTAGTAATTTTAGGCCTATATCAATTCTACCAGCTTTTAGCAAAATATTTAAAAGTTAATACTCAAGCTTTAGACATTTTATATTTAAATAGCCTCTTTCACGACAACTAATATGGCTTTACTAAGGGTCGATCAACAACGGATGCAGGAGTAGCTTTATGGACAGTTCCGTAAAGTTTTCTTTTTGAGTCTTATTCAGAGTTCGCATGCCAAGGACTGTCATGCTCACTCAAATGTCATTGCTTGTGGTGGCGTCATGGACCGGATCGTTCCCTTCCCTTCAATGTGGCGAGGGGGGCGATGGCTGGCCCATGCGTCGTACTCATGAACGGGTGCTACTTGTGGTGACTGGTCGACCTTGGTTTCGTAGAATTCGATAATTTACTTACTACATTTTTATTTAAACAGTTAGATTAAACTACGGACTACAATCATGCCTTGTCTTGATTATTTATGTACATGTAAGTGGATGCTCCTATTTACCATACTGCTGCTTTAGAGGCTACCATAAAATTTTATCAAATGCTTGAGTATGTTCAGTAGTAGTTCATGGAGAAATGGTTGAAGCACCTTACAGTTCTGATTTGTAAACGAAATATTATTGTACACTTGGCGATTAAAAAGAGTGGTCATGAGTTTCTTGCCCGTTCTTCTCATGAGCCCTACACCCTTGCTTTGCTGAACGTGGCAGTATATATAAATTCACAAGAAAATTTAGTGTAACTTTGACATTCATAAGTGTTAGCTTGTAACCTAACTTGAATAAATTTATTTTGATTGATTGATTAACTAAGTAGCTAGTTCGTCAAAGAAGCATAAGAAGAAATAAAAATAGGTTGGTTCCCCATAACCTTGGCAGGTAACAATTCCAAAGCTTTATCAACCACAAGAAGAATAAAAATAGGCAAATTTCCCATGACCATGAGGAAGGTAAGAATTTAAAAACCTTTTTCTGCCTATCCTGTTTACTTTGGCAGCTGGAGTGTGGTAGCAAGTAGAACGGCAGTTTGTTAAGTTTCGGCGCTGCCATCTCTATAGCAACGTCTACCACCCACGATGGTACTGTTTCTACCAGCAGATTCCCTTCCGTCTCTCCACCTGCATCACCTACCTGCAATTTATGAAGAAGAAGGATAAGTACAGGTTTTTGAAATGAAAATGTAATCTTTTGAGAATGCAATTGCCGTGAAGTTACTTAGGGCAAAGATTTTTAAAAAGGGTTTTATGCCTGCACTAGGAGTAATTCCTGTATCGTGGCGGAATTTACAAACACTCAAATAATGGACACAAAGAACATCCAGACTCAGGACTTCCATTTATGGATCACACAAATTTTTGTTCCGTGTGGGATTCTAACCTACAACACTCAGCGCGGTTGCAGTGTCGAGGCGACAGCTTAAACCACTACACCATCCGTGCAGTCATAAAGTGCGTTAACTATTGTTGGGTTTTACTATTAACAAATTTTGAGTAAAAGCAAGAGTAGTATGCCCGGTAGAGTAAAATAGGTAAAACGGGGAAGTAGAGGTAGGGAATGCATTTCATCTACATTAAATATTAGCAATTTAAACGCATGTAGGCAATATTAGTAATTTAAATGCACCGATCGTATTATTGCGCCTGATGGACTTGTGGCGTTAAGTTTGCGCTTGTTTGTGGCTAAGCGTTAGGTTATAGGATCTATTTCTGAGATGGGCAAGTATTATTTATGGTTTTTCTGTCAGAAAAGTGTCCAAAGCACTAAAATAAGCGATAGACCGAGGTAGTGAAGCTACATAACTAAGAGTCAGTTATCTAAAAACTCTAATATAGAAGTAAAGAAAACACATTATCTTGACGTCACGTGATGTGAACTCGGACTCGGAAATATTATCTTTGTTTGTTTAACATAAATCTCAGCATCTCACATGTTACAACTGATAGTGTTTTTTAAGGCAAAAGAAACAATATTTACATCATAGTAAGTATGTCGCTAATGCCAAATATTGATAACTTGGAATCAAATGTATTATACACAAATGGGATGACAGAGGCATACAACTTTAAAAGAAGAAGCATGTATGCAGCAATACCTCCACTGTGCAGGTAAATAACTTTGGGATGTGACTAATGCAGATGCAATAGGGTATTACACATTTTTTTGAAAACTTATTTAAATTTATCCGGATTCATATTAGTAGAATTTTTATTTCAATTTAATCTATCATAAACATACATTTTTATGTTTCCTTACATGGTGTAAAATACCTTAATAAGGCTTGTAGATGTGGTGTGTACCCAGGTGATACTTTTTATTTTTAAGATAGCAGTGTTATACAACAATTGATATTTCACATGGAAATACCCAAATCGTAGATTAGCCAGGTAAATCTGGTTTGATTAGCAAGCCTATATCAATATGCTTGAGAATAATAAGGTAGGAATAAAAATTATATTGATATAATTTTTTTTTTATACAGCGGAGTGACAAGACTGATTTTTTTCATAACATAATATTTTTCTTTAAAGAAACACATTATAAAATCATTCAGTTATTTTCATCTATACTAATATTAGAAAGAGGAAAGGTTAGATTTTTTGTTTGTCTATGAATTTAACCCAAAAACTACTCAACTGATTTAAAAAATTCTTTTACCATATAAAGCTAAGTTATCACAGAGTAACATAGCCTCGGGCACGCCACGATCGTGGCGGTAAGTCCCGTGTTGCAGGAGTGGCTGGAGAGGCGGCATGGCGCCCTCACCTTCCGGCTGACACAGGTTCTGACTGGCCACGGTTGTTTTGGCCGGTTCCTGTGTCGTATACGGCGGCAAGAGACGCCCGGTTGTCACCACTGTGGCGACTGCCGCGACGTTGTTGAGGACACGGCGCTGCACACTTTGGCAGTTTGCCCCGCCTGGGCATCGCAGCGCCGTGAGTTGATCGCGGCTGTCGGATAGGTTGCCCTCTCGCTCCCGGCCGTAGTTCAGTCTAAGGTCCGGAGTGAGAGATCGTGGAAAACCGTCGCCTCCTTCTGCGAGGAAGTAATTTCCATCAAGGAGGCGGCGGAGCGGGAGAGGGAGCGTTTAAACCCTCTCCCCAACCGCAGAGCCGAGCGCCGGAGGGCGCGTGATGACCTCCACCCTGAGGTTTGATCTGGGGGTGGCGGGCTTTGTGGGCCTGCCCGCCATCCGTTCAGCTCCAGGTCCGAGAGGCGGCTTGCGTGTTCCCACGCGCGCCTCTGTGTCGAGTCCGTCTCCCCTCTAGGGGGGAGACAGTAGGGAATTTTTCGAGTGAGTCCTTTGGGTCGGTCTTTTGTATAGTGGCCTGCCGTTTCACACGGCGGGCCGTAACCTCAGCGGGGTCGCGACCGCATGCGAAAGCGATTCGCGCGGCCCCGTCGATAGTGGTTTTGTCGAGGAACACCGTAGGTTTAGTCGGTATTCCGGGAGGTACATTATCTTTTCAACATCTTTCTTTTACCCCGGCTAGTCCGACATAATCCCTCCGCCCGCCCCCGTGGAGGGATATGCATCATTGCATTCAACCACGTAAAAAAAAAAAAGAGTAACATAGCCTATACTATATTAATTTAAAATAGTACTGTTACACCTAACCTACTTTTAGGAGAGCGAAGCCACGGGCAAAAACCAGTACAAAATAAATAGAGATAACAAATGTATACAGGGTGTCCGGTTATTAATGGATAACCTTGAAATGTCTTATAGTAGAAATGAAGGCTGTTCAGAAAAATGAAAAAAAAAATGAAAAACAGAATATATATATTAAAAAGTGCAAGCTATATTAGCATAGCATACTTTTGACTGTCTATCTATTAGTGTTTAATAATAAAACAACAAAAATCCGATGGATTTCATTCATTTGTGGTAGTATACAAGAAAGTTATATATGGTAATTAAAAAAAAAACATATCTCAGGTAGTAGTTAGGATATTTTTTTTCTCATATTTTTTTCTGAATGGCCATCAGTTCCACTATAAGACATTTCCAGGTTATCCGTTAATTACCGGACATGTATATGAGCATATTCCCACCATATCTCATATATCATCATCCCATACAAGACTATATATGAGATATGGTTCCCACCTGAATTGTGAATTGCGCTACCAGTATGCCATATCAGTTAACTAAAAAGAAGACTATATATATACTAATTATTAAGAAAACTTAATTCATATATGTACATAAATATACTATAATTTAAATTTCGAATTAGAATTTTATTAGAATATTGCAATAAGTAATTACTTACTTGAAGTCTATAAAGCGTACGGCCACCAACTTCACTAAATATAAGCGGAGTATGTAGAGGAACACTGAAGTAACTGTTTCCAATAACCCGCACTCCAGCTTCGTTGACCCTGTTTGGATGATTCCAATGATCCAATAATGCTTGCAACAGTAACGCACCAAAGTTAACTTTTTGATCATTCTCTGTAGTTAAGCCTGCTTCTTTTGCACTGACCCACGCACTCAAACAATCTGTTTCATCTTGTCCCAAATGTATTGTCAACATACCAGTCTTCAAATCTACATTAAACCAATTTGGTACGTAAACCATTTTGAATCTCTTTTTTACTTCTTCTTCATAATCAACTTCTCCTAAGTCTTCAACTTTACATGCCTTTAACACATCATACAATGCTACATTATTTGCAGTGTCTTTAGTCACCACATGTCTTTTGTCATTTAGTACCGTGTAATGTTTGATTGCAGGGCCACCAGGAATGTGATGTAAAGGTTGTGTTTGGTACACATTATTTGTATTATAATTATTTTGATTATACATGTCTAAGGAGTTTAATGGGGGCAGTTTCCAGCAACGTATGTCAGATTCTGAAGTAGATACCCATACACCGGTCTGGTCTGCCGTAAAACACAATTTGAGTATTGGAGCTGTTTCTTCACACACTATCATAAAATTATCGGGGTTTCTTAATTCTGTTATAATGACTAGTCTGTCTCGTCCTCCTGAAATAATGTGGCTAAAGTTTTCTGTAGCTAATAAAGCCCATACGGCTTCAGAATGCACTCTGATTGTTGACACACACCGTTGTTGAGATAGTGACCACAGTTTTATTGTTCCATCAGAGCTGCCAGATACACATTGCGTTCCATCTCTGCTAACAACTAAAGCTTTAACATTATCTGCATGTCCTTTAAGTTTCATAAGTCTAGAGCAGTTACGAGGGTCCCAAACTCGCAGAACTTTCTCAGTTGAACCACTGACAAGTATAGTGCCAGGTGGGTTCATAGCAAGACTGTATATCGATTCTTTGTTACCAACAAGACTCGACGTGGTCACAGTGTTATTGCTAGCGGTTAAAGCCGTCAATGTGTTCACATCCCACAGAAATATAGCGCGATCTAAACCCGCACTGGCAACTTGTTCCTTGTCTTTCGCGTATGCTAGAGTACGTACATAGTCCTTATGGGTTCGTAATGTGGACATACAGAACCCTTTCGGGGCATTCCATACCTTCACAGTGGTATCTGACGACGCGCTTATTAAGTTCTTTCCGCCGCAACAGAGGACGATGTCGTTCACCCAGTCGGTATGGTGCTCCATACTCTGGATGTACCGGTCCTGGACACCATTTCCTGTGTGCCACACTCGTATAATACCATCACGACCGGCCGAATATAATCGCCCCTGTATCGGGTCCAATTGCAACGAACTAACACCATTTTTATGTCGCCGTTCTTCCTCGTCTCTAATCACGAACGACACTTGAGTTTTCTTACGCATCGTGCCCATTGTCCGACATTGTAAAATGTAATTTAACTAGTATTTTTTACTTTTTGTTAGTAAAATTGAATAAATCCGAT
Organism: Catocala nupta; assembly: GCA_963675205.1. NCBI lineage: Eukaryota > Metazoa > Arthropoda > Insecta > Lepidoptera > Erebidae > Catocala > Catocala nupta. The sequence goes on along the minus strand of OY776102.1, from coordinate 18,128,813 downwards.
TTGTTGCAGGTTTGTTTGACATTTGCTTTTGACAGATAATGTACAATGGCTGCCTACCGGTCAGCTGTGATTGGTTCAATTTCACTTACGTAGCAGTAACCAATCAATCTGCTGAAGTGTAGAAATGCATTCACAAATTATAATTTCTCAAAAACATTTAATTATACCAAATTGTTACATAAATTAATATCTTCTCATTTTAATTAGATCTTACTTACGTACTTACAAAAAACGATTAACTTTTACTAAAAAGTTATGTAGTCATAGTCAATTATTTCTAATTGCTTTGTTTGTAAGTCATTTGTATAGTATTATTTTCAAAATTGTTATTTAAAAACTTTTTAAAAGACGTCGAATATATTTCTATAATGTATCTGAGTCCAACACCTCTTTCACTTTCTAGATTTATTTCTACGTAATCATAGCCTACACCACCGGATACAATGGTAGGTATTCCTTTCTTATTTGGGTCAAGGTCGATACAAGCAATACCTGTGATAATAGTTTCGGCAGGATAATCAAAAGCCACTACTTTCGTTCGCTTCCAAAAAAATAATCCATGTTTTTTCACTTCTTTGTAAGACATACGCGCTCCAAAATCTTGCCCTACATACAAATCAGACGAGGAAATTAAAACAAAAAATAAAATGAAGCAAGTGCACAGGCAAAAGAGTTTCATTATTGCTAGATTACTAAGTAAACACGTTTAACTATGTCAATGTCTTTGATAAAACTACTATTGAGAGGAAAAAGTACGCTCATTCATCACATATCGCGAGTCATTAATAAGTAATAATTAATTTAAGGAGAAGCATTTCTTAGCACAAGTAAAACTTGCATAATTTATTAGTAAAGATGTCGTCAATAATGATTTACTTGTAACTTGTTAATAAATTTTCTTTTGAAATATAAAGTTAGCTGTTTGTTTAATCTGATTTATGCTGGAAAAACCTAGCTGATATTTAAAAAAAAGCGGTAAAAAAAGGCGTAGTGTCCGTTGAAGCCACTCCACTGTGTAATTAGTCGTAGTAATGCAAGTTGTTAATTGGCTGAACATTTTTGTACTTCTCATTAATAAGAATTATAAATAAATATTGACTGATTTGTTTATATACATTAGTGTTTAGTAAATAAAATCCTGTGGTATTTTTGAAACCTTTGGTTTGAGAAAACCTACTGGAAAACCAGTTAACCGATTCGGGTGATAGGTACATTCTCTTATTAATTTTTATTCTTAAATATACTGCCGTCATAAGGAGAAGAGGCTTGACTGCTCAAAAAAATATTTTTATAAATATTCTCGTAGATGCGGCCTTTTTTTACTGATTCCAAATAGGTACCTACAAATTTTCGAAAACTTGGTAGTTAAACTACTTACTTTTCCCTTATGACGGCAGTATAGTGCGCAGTTTCACACATTAACTGAGCCTTAACTACAGATAAACTTAACATGAAGTAAATATTTTATTTATTAACTCATCTATAAATATTATTGATTACGCGGAATGTCTTTGACGATAAAGTATTCACTTATTTTTTAATGTTTATAATGTTCGCAAACACAAGAAATGGCCATAAGGTCAACCATCCTTATCAAGTAACTAGCGTTCTATTTTATTCTTTTATCTGTTTGTGAGCAATAGATAAAAATAGAATAGGTTTAGGTACTGGTGTGGCCTTAGTGGCACATTATTATTGACTATTAATATGCGTAACAATTTAAAAAGATTAAAACTCATGCCGTAAGATCTAACTTTAAGATGTCATACTATGAGTTCTGCGTACCTAGTAGTCCCATGGTCCACTCACTATGCTATCCTAACTAATATTATTAATACAAACGTGAGTTTGTTTGCTTGTTACGTTTTCACGCCTTAACTACTCGATCGATTATCATGAATTTTCCTTCAAGGGAACTGAAACAGACATAGGGTGCCTTCTATTCAGAAAAAAGTTTTGTTAGGTACTAACCTAACCTAGCCTACATTTACGCGAGCAAAGCCGCCGGTAAAATCTAGTTTATATATAAAATAGATAGAGATAGTTAGGATTTAGTGGTGAAGTAATACTAATAATGGATAAACCTAATATTTTGTAATAACTTTTAAAACAAATTTCTATTATAGAAGAGAAAGAGAAGAGAGGGAAGAGAAGAGGAGACAGTGGGAGTTAAACCAATATACATATACAGGGTGATTTTGAAATCGTGTAATTCCTTTTAACCACGCATTCTACTGGTGATATAGAATAACCCTGACCATATTTTTTCTTAATTAGAATAATGGTTTCGGCAAAATTAGAGTACAGATTTTTTTCATGAAATGATTTCAAATAGTCATATTTTAACCACCTGACACAATGTTAATATTTTACTAATTTAAAAATAATAACATAACAATAACTGATGTCGTAAATAATAAGGGGCAATAAAAAGGACCGCCCGTTATTATTTACGACATTAATTATTAATATGTTTTTTTATTTTAATTAGTAAAAATTAAAATTGCCTCGGTTGGTTAACATATGACTATCTGACACCATTTCATGAAAAAAAACGGAATAATAATTTTTCAAAAAAAATAAATCTAATTAAATAAAAATATGGTCAGGGTTATTCTATATCACCAGTAGAATGCATGGTTAAAAGGAATTACACGATTTCAAAATCACCCTGTATATTATAATATATTGGTTTAACTCCCACTGTCTCCTCTTCTTAGTATGAAAAGGGTTACGTACTCCACTCGCCATAATCACCAATGCTGGTCCATAGCGGATTGGTAAAATTCATTCATCTACGAGAATCTAAATCGGATAGACTAAAGTCGTTAGAGCAACGGAGAGACTTTAGATCTCTCTCTGCGTGTTCTATCGACTCTTTCACAGGGAGTGCTCTGAAGAACTGTTTGATTTGGTACCAGCGGCCCTTTTCTATCACCGTACCACTCGACAACGAAGCAGGGTTAATCCATATCACCTGGAAGCGTTCAAATCGAAGACGGTAAGCTTTCAGCAATAATTTCTCCCATGTACGAGAAAGCTCTGGAATGAACTGCCTGCTTCCCATGTGCTATGATATGTCCTTCTTCAAACGTGGTTTAAAGAGAGTTCTTCTTTCACGGTAGGTAGCGGCTTTGCTGTGTCCTGACATTGCTGATCCATGAGCAGCGGTTACTATTTTCCATCAGGTGGGCCACGTGCTCGTATGCCATCAATGACAACAAAAAAAAATTACTGTGGAGAACTCTCAGTCATGTAGGTTTCCTCACGATCATTTCGTTCACTGCTAAAGCGACCGATAACTAACTATTTAATATGCACATAATAACTTCGAAAAGTCAAAGGTGCGTGCTTTGGGATTGAACTTGAGACTTCTGCGTGGCCCTCCGACTGTTGCCCATTAGGCAATTTACTTTACTTATAATAATAATAATATCAGTCCTGTATTCTGTATTAAACAGTCCCACTGCTGGGCACGGGCCTCTTCTCAGTGTGAGAAGGGTTAGGCCATAGTCCACCACGCTGGCACAGTGCGGGTTGGCAAACTTCACATATCTTTAAGAACATTATTGAGAACTCTACAATGGCAATTTACTTACTACTTTTTTTTTTTTTAACCTATACTGTCCCTTTGTTGGGAAAAGGTCTCTCCTACATTTCTCTAACGGTACCTATGTATTTTGATTGTTGGTCTGCCAGTCGTTCACGTGTCCTTTTTAAACTTAAATTAAACATAAATAATTTAATATATTATTCTTTGTATCGCTGCTCACTGACAATACTACCCTTGACTTTGGATGGAGGCAGTCGGTTTCCGTTTAGTTAAGCGAAAGGTGTGGTGTTGCCAATGAGCAGAAATGAAATGATTCTTATTATAGTGTTAGTATTTGTTTTTATTATTATTATTGTTCTGCATTTTGCTTTTATTTTTTTTAATTTCTCCTTGTTTTGGGTGTGCCCTGTTGTGTGCCAAAAAATCATTTTTCTTTCTTTTCTTTCTATAAATTATTTATGTGGTGGCGAAATGTAGGTAAATTATATCTCTGGTTAGGTCTTCAGGGATAGGTATAGATGTATGCGTGCTGAAGGATCAAAACACGTGACCTTTATGTGGTATTTCAACGATCACTTCAGTCAGCTTTCACTGCTTTTTATAATTATATATGATTTTTATATAACGAATATAATAATTACGGAGCGATAGCTCAGTGGGGAGACCAACAGACTGCAATGCAGAGCAGGCGCGTGCGCTTCATACAAGCAAATAAGCACCTAGTCCGCTGGCTTATGTAAATCTATATAGTCGAAATCTATTTATTAAATACTACAATATAATATACAGATATATATACACACAAAAACATTTATAAATGAAATGTAGTGCCCTTGCAGAGGTTTTGGGTAGGGCGTGCATACCCTACCAAAAATCTTTGTGCACGCCCCTGATGCAGAGGGTCTCGGGTTCGAACCAACGTCGCGCACCTTTGACTTTCGGAAGTTATATGACTTTTCGAAATTATGTGCGTATTGATTGACAATTATCGCCTGCTCCGTGCCTCGGAGAGCACGTTAAGCCGTCAGTCCCGGCTGCCATGAACATCTATGGCAGTCGTTATTGGGAAGTCAGTGCCCTATAATATCCTGACACTGGTCTAGCCTTAGGGTATCGTTAGCCTTCGGGTTGCGGAGGTCAGGTGGCAGCCGCTCTGTGTAAAAACTGATATCCAGTCAAATCCGGTTAGACCAGGAAAAAAGCCGAGCCCAAGTGACTTGGGAATAATAAAGGCTAGGGAGAATAAGAATATAATAATTACGGATGTGAGTTTGTTTGTTTGTTAAGCTTTCACGCCTTAATTGATAATCATGAAATGTCGCATATCCTCAGAGGTAGGTACAGTAAAAGACTATTATTTCTATCCTATCTTATAACTATTAATCAGAACTCATATTATTAATGCGAATATGAGTTTATTTTATCGTTTATTTATTTTCTTTGTTACGCTTTCAATCTTCTTCTTTCTTAAATACTCGACCGATAGTCGTGAAATTTAACATAGGTACATCTTGACAGGGGTAGGTACGAAAAGCATATAAGGCTTTTATCCAGAAAAAGTACAGTTTTCTTTTTACTTTTTAAAGTCTGCGGGCAAAATCTGGTGGCGATTAAAAAAGCTGCGACAAACGGATACACAGACAAACAGGACAAATTATAAAAATCTTTTTTGTTGTTTTGGCTCTAGCACAGTCGATTTATATAACAGCGACAATTGTAATTGTCTACTGATTTTATAGCTCTCCTAATTTATTCAACAGTTCTGATACTTTAACAATAAAAACTTATAAACAAGTAGGACAAAAAGTAGTATAATTTAAAACACAAGAACAAAACAACAATTACAAGGAGTACTGCTGAAGTAGTTTTGTTTGTTATGTAGTAAGTACTTACCATTAAGTTTCAAAAATTCATCGAAAATTGTGTAAAGCAGGTACAGTGTGGGGACAACCGAACAAAACTCTTATTTTGCATCATAATGACATAAAATTACGTCAGTTGAGTTGCCAATAGTCTACTAGCACTCAGGGGCGTGCACAAAGATTTCTGGTAGGGTATGCAAGCCATACCCGAAACCTCTGCGAGGGCACTACATTTCATTTATAAATGTTTTTGTGTGTAGTATTTAATAAATAGATTTCGATTATATAGATTTACATAAGCCAGCGGACTAGGGTATGCAGTGCTTATTTGCTTGTATGAAGCGCACGCGCCTGCTAGCACTACTGGACAGTAGGGAAACAATTAAATCTAAATAGGGTAGGTCGATTTGAGTAATGGCCTGCCGTTTCATACGACGGGTCGAAATCTCGGGTCGTGATTCCATGTGAAAGTGATTCTAGTGCTAGTGGACTATTGGCAACTCAAGAACCCTTTCTTTTTTACATTGGGGAATGAATTGACACATACACCTCCGAGGGGCGACGGAGAAGTTATATCGGTCTCACGGGTAATGATGATTCCGGTAATACCGATTAAACCTACCACGGTGTTCCTTGACTTAACCAGGGTCAGCGGGGCCGCGCGAATCACTTTCACATGCATGCAAAAGGTTTCGACCCGCCGTATGAAACGGCAGGCATCTACTCAAATTGACCTACCCTATTTAGATATAATTGTTTCCCTACTGTCCCCTTTTGGGGGGACGAAGACACAATATAGACGCGCACGTGGGAACACGCACGCCGCCTCTTGGATCTGGTGCTGGTCGGGTGGCGAGCAGGCCAACCCAAGAACACTAACGCAAACGCATTGTGTAATCTATTCGAATTATTCGATTGTGAAAGTGGACTATTGAAATGATTCGAATGAAAATATTATTATTGTTCATTGAATATAAATAGTCATTTTCAAACTGCGCATTAAAACCAAACCGAACCAGTAGTGCCTGAGATTAGCGTGTTCAACCAAACAAACAAACTCTTCAGCTTTATAATCTTCTTTTTTATATATATAATTCTTCTGTACGTGTGTTGATAGTGAACTCCTCCTAAACGGCTGGACCGATTTGAATGAATTTTTTTGTGTGTGTTCAAGTGGATTCGAGGATGGTTTAGATTTGTTTTTTGTTCCTTTTTTTTCTTTTTTTTGTCTATACAGGACAACCGTCTGTCGGCACAGCTAGTATTAGTATAGATTACACAATATCACAGTAGGTACCTACAATGGCCCCTGTAGGGCACGGCAACGTAGAAGAGGGGAGGATGCTATTTTTATACATTACATAAATCTATGATTAAATTTAATTATTGCACTATTTGTTTTATATTATTTTAGATTGAATGTATTTTAGTATTTACTTTCTAGTCTTATTCCATTTAGGTAATACTTATTTAATAAATAAAATTATTATGTCAAATAATTATGTATACGCACGCAAAGCAAACATATTGATAAGTAAACGTTGAAACCAAACACCACAACATAATTATTAGTAGGTATATTTATTCAAAAGAAAATTACTTAAAATACATATTTTGACATTCGTGTTAAAAGTCATTACGCTTACACGAAAGTTACACGTAGAAATTAAATTACTTCAAACAGATTTTATCGTTAATAACTTTTAAACTTTCGCGTTGCATGATAATTATACAACGTGTAATAGAAAAGCGTGGTCATATTTTGGACTGGAAAATAACCTAATTGATTAAATTCTGGGATTGAAACAAGTCAATTTTAATTGTATTACATTTTCAAACATCTTAACTGCTTTTTTTCTAAATATCGAATTTATAAAGCGACTAACTATGTAGGTATACAGGTGTCCCAGAAGTCCACGTCAAGTCGGAATCAGGTTATAATTTGTATAAAATTATTTTTTGTCGGGTTATAAAATTGTTAATAACATGCTAAGTTATAATAGCTATCAGAAAATGTATAAACAAAAAGGTTAGTTACGTGTTTTAAATATTATAAGCATTTTATAAAATAACTGGCCTGGTCGAATGATCCTCCCTTTGTGTTGGAGGAAGATTACACCCTGTTCCTCCACAGCTAAATCAGCCTGGTAATTTTCGGGTTCACGGCGGATACCGAGACAGCACTTAGTGTTATATATGTATCGACTAAAATGATCTGATATAGATAAGACGATAATTAAAAAGGAAATACAAAAATATTATATAGTGTGTAGCGATACATGCATAATAAAAAATGTGCATAATGTGAGAGGGAATGAACATTCTTCTGCCTTAGGTAAGTACAAACGGAGCCATGACACCGCCGGATGTCGCCGTCCAGACTGATTGTAACCACGGCCGGTGTAACTTGATTGAAATGTCAAGCATAATAAAGGTAAACAATATATATGATTGCGTTAATACGCGTTACGAATTATATAATATATAATTTATTTATTTATTTAAAATTTTGGGAAAATAAACAATTGTACATTACAAAATATAAGAACATTGGTACTTATAAAATATCTTATAAAAAGTATAATCAACCACATATTCCACAATTTACAAAAGAAATATATTATTCATTAGGCACTAGTGGCACAATTAAAAAACCTTGTTTGAACAGTCTTACTCCGAGAATTGCCGATCGGGTACTTTAAAATAATCTCACATCTTAAGATGATTCATTCGAACGATTTAATTAATAATTCGGACACTGAGAAAATCATTCAAATGCTGTATATTAATTCAACTGCCTTCGGCGGTAGTGAATGCGACTGCTGTGATGTGTGGTCTCGAGTTCGAATCCCCGGTCGGGCTAAGAAAAAGTTATTGGGTTTTTCTGTTAAGAAATCTCAATAGCAACCCGGAGTTAGGAAGTTGGCGGTGTTAAAAACCCCCGTGGCTCGGAAAGTACGTAAAGCCGTTGGTCCTGCGCTTGATCTCTTCCCGGTTGTGTCGGATTACCATCCCATCGGATCATGAGAGTTAAGGAACAGAGAGTGCTATTGTGTATGCGCACACACTTGTGCACTTTAATATCTCCTGCGCAGATGGCCAGTCTCCGTTAAGATTGGCCGCCGTGACCGGAATTCGGTCTGGAGGACATTATTATTATTCATTCAACTATAGAATGATTATTCGATATTTGATTAGCAAATCATTCGAATAAATCGACAATAATTATTTGATACAATCGTCCATCTCTAACTAGGAATACTACATACTCTTTCCGAAAATACAGGCGTGAATATAATTATAAACTATGTAAACTTATTACAATTAATTATTTAGAGGCTTAATTAGATATCCGCATGTCAATTTAAGCCAGATGTACACACATAGCTCAATAAATACATTAACATCTACAGGGTGTCCGGTAATTAATGAATAACCTTGAAATGTCTTATAGTAGAATTGAAGGCCGTTCAGAAAAAAGAAAAAAAAAAGAAAAAGTGTAAGCTATATAAGCATAGCATACTTTTGACTGTCTATCTATTAGCATAGTTAGTGTTTAATAATAAAACAACAAAAAACCGATGGATTTCATTCATTTATGGTCGTAGTATACAATAAAGTTATACATGGTAATTAAAAAATACACATATCTCAGGTAGTAGTTAGGATAGATCTTTTTTCATATTTTTTTCTGAACGGCCATCAGTTCCACTATAAGACATTTCCAGGTTATCCATTAATTACCGGACACCCTGTATAGGGTACCTATTAAGGTACTAATCCTTACTTAATATCATAAATGAGAAAGTAAGTTTGATTGTTTATTACACTTTCACACCTTAACTACTCGACCGATCATCGTGAAATTTCACATACAAGTTGTCTGGGGTACAGAAAAGTGTATAGAACATTTCATCAAGAAAAAGTACTGTAACTCGTTAAAAGTTATAAAATACATGATTTGTTTGTTGATATTAGCCTTTGTACCTTACAGAGGGTTTAATATTAAACAAATACATAAATCTACAAAACTACTTCACTTAATATTGTCTTCTGTTTATGCGAATGTTATTCATTGAAATTAATACTATATACGTATTTTATCGCGTTGTTTATTTAACACTGTATTATATAATTTTGAAACTGTTACATTAGTACTACTATTGAATTTTACTAATTTATAAGCTAATAAAATTATTAAAACTATTATATTTAGGTTTACACTTTCCTCGAAGTTTTGGTTGCTTTTCAGCAGCCATGGTCACGGGGAGACTAAGATGGTAGTTGTCTCAATGTTCCAGTGTAGTCAATTATATTATATAATACAGTGTTATATAAACAACGCGATAAAATCCGTATATAGTAGTTTAATTTCAACTACTTCACTTTTTAAAACACATTTTACTAGTACAGAGCTACACTAAGCTATAACGCTTTATATAAGAAATCTATACTAATATAAAGATGAAGTGTTTGTTTGTTTGAACGCGCTAATCTCAGGAATTACAAGTTCGAATAGAAAAATATTTTGGTGTTGGATAGCCTATTTATCGAGGAAGTCTATAGGCTATATAACATCACGCTACGACCAATAGGAGCGGAGTATCAATGGAAAATATTGAAAAACGAAGCAAATTCTCTTAAGTGAAGCAGATGAAGTTGCGCTGACCTTTTTTTTTTTCGTGAGGTGATGCTCCTTATGCCTGCCCCCTCGCCACAAGGGGAAGCGAGAGGGTTATGTCGGGCTCTCTCGAAACTTCGGGCCTACCGACTAAAACCCACGGTCTGCCAACTCGCTGCTTTGTATGATGGGTGGGTAGCTGGAACTGAAATTGCATCAGCGAACCACCCAGCAGTGCCCAATACAGACAGGAAGTCTGTGGGTGACGACTCCTGGGCGACGCCCCGACACGACTAAGGGCGTCGCTCGAACTCAATGCCTGACAGGTGGGAGATCCCCGTGCTCCCACCCGCGGTGTTCACTACGGCGGCATAAGGTGAGCATAAGCACGCCTGCGCCGCCCGGTTCGCCGGCGGCGGTACGGATCCACCAGGATACTTTCCTCACAGATCCGCTCCGCCGCCTCAGGATGCGACCGCTACCCATTTCCTCTCGCTGTCGACCATGGCTTTGATCACGGCCGGCAGCGAGAGTTCCTCACCCACAACGTCCTGGAGTTCACGGCGCTGCACCGCCCAAGCAGGACATTGCTCGGGCGTGTGCTGCGCCGTGTCCTCCTCACACTCACAGTGGTGGCAGATGGGACTCAGTTTCCTCCTAGCGACCTTGTGCAGGTATTTGCCAAAGCAGCCGTGCCCTGTCAACACCTGCACCAGCCGGAAGGAAAGCGTCCCATACTGCCGCCCTGCCCACCGCTCCAACACTGGCTGGATGGCCCCAACTGTTCTGAAACCGGCCAGGGGCGCCTCCAGCCGCGCCTTCCACTTTCCCATCATGCCCTGAGCTCGATCGCGCGCGTACTTAATCACTGCCGGGAGGGGACGACAACCCGTCTCCTCCCTCACCTCCTCACTCACTGCGAACAATTTTTTTTTTTTTTTTTTTTTTATTATTAATCAAAGGTAAGTTACATTTTATCTTATGACTAGTGAACTCGCCAAACGTATTCGTTTAATGGCGAGAAGCGCTCTTAAATTAATAACCCACCAAGATAGGATACATAATTATCAAAATTATCTGATATATAAAATGTGCAAAATATACATGTGAGTAAGTTTATAAAATCTATGTTAAATGTGTTACTTTACTGCTTGACACAGTCATCGAGCAAAGAATCTTTAATTCTTTTTTTTAACAAGTATATGCTTAATTTAGGGTTTTGTCTTAATATATCTAAACTATTAAATACTAGTGGTACTATATACTTATTTGTTCTCTCTCCATAATAATTTATTATTTTTGGTTTAACTAGATTATCATCTCTTACTCTTTTAGTATTGTATCTATTTGTAACAAACACTTTGTACTGGTCACTATAATAATATTCCAAACCTATTAAATACTTTATTTGTTTATGTATTGGTAATATCTTACAGATGCTAAATAACTTTTCATAATCTTTCTTACACATATCCTTCTCCTTCTTTGTTACAATATATTTAAGCAGTCTTATTTGTAATGTTTTTATATCATTTAAATAAGTAGTAAATGTTCTACCATACACAATAAGTCCGTAGTTTATTAATGCGTGAGCAAGTGCGTAATATACTATTAATAGTGTGTGCTTATTTACTACTCTATTTAATTGATAAAACTTTCCTAAGACAGACCTTAACCTATTACAAATATCAGATACATGTATTCTCCAGTTGAAATGCTTATCTATATTCAGACCTAAATATTTAAATTGTTCTACATACTCTAGCGATACACAAGTACAATCAGCCTTATTATTATGCAAACAATCATATGAATGTCCTTTTATTGCTATATACGACATATTTACAAATTTCGCCAGTCTATTGTAAGGCGAGTATATATGCATACATTTTGTTTTTTTTTAATTTAGAATTTCTTACTTCGGCGAGCACTTCAGCCTCTAAATCCCACGGGGGTGTCCCGGCCAAAGTTGCGCTGACCTGCGCAACACGCATTATAATATATACATACACATATTAATGTCTGCCTCAGTAGCGCACCGGTTGTGAATGAAACTGCTGGGCGAGGTCCCAGGGACGACATAGTATTTATGTTTTTTTATATATTTGTTTATTTTCGTTTTTTTGGAACTTTTACGCACAGCATATGTCAGTTCCATCGTAAACTAAACATAATGCTTCACATATCAAACTATCTTAAAACATCCGACATGAATTCGAACAGAACTTACGCGTCATCGCTATTTGGTTTCGATAAAATTTTATTAGACATGCCTACGTCAGGTCTATTCAAATTCAAGTCGGACACTAAACTATTTCTACTTGACTTATATTATGACACACTCCGTCAACAAATGGTGTTTAATTATGTTATTTGAAAGTCCTAGTAACAGCTCAAAGTCTGCAACTATGCTTAATTGATGGCAATAGGCTGGCTATTATGTGACGCCTAAAACCTGTGAAAAAGTGGCTGTAATACCCCTTTCTGCCACGTATGTATGTTTAATGACATACTAGGCAAGCGAAACCGTGAACGGATTGGTATGGCATAATGCATTTTTATTAATAGGGCTTGCCAAGTCCACTATATTATTTTCAACCTTATTTTCCCCTACTTTCAATACTTAAATACACACACACACGTACACACGCACACACGCACACACGCTCACACGCACACACACACACAATCACTTTACTTTTTAATTTTCTTCATCTTAATTTTACTTTTTCTATTGATTGTATAAAAAATTTATAAGACAGAAAAACGTATCATATGTTTGATTAAAATAAATGGGTCTCGGGTTGTAAGAGACTAGATAGACCCCACGACACAGGGAATCCTATTGTGGGGTCTAGGGCATCAAATTGTTCTTTTTTTAACTATAAATATTTATTATTATTTTTAACAGCCGACATATCAAACAAATAAAAAAATATGTGTTGTGGAGTTCTGTTTTCCGGCATACGAAAGGTTATTACGCTAAATCCATCCATTTTCATATTTTGGGTTCATCAATATTTATTTCGCGCGTTTATTTGACAAAAATGAAGCCACAGAGTATAAAAACTCCGCCCAGTAATGTGTTAACGGAGTGGTAGATAAAAAATAAATCTACCCGCAGTAATATTTATTAGTGGAATAAAATCCATTAAAATAATTCAATCGATTTTAATTTAAGCTGGTGACTTTAATCTGAGTGAGGATCGCAACAAATCATCAAGATTAACTCGCGATTCGATTAATAAATCGTTTTAAATAGATTGGAATTGTATTGCTTTTTATTTATCGAGATAAAATATATGGGATTTTTCAAATCACCGATGCGATTTTCTTGAGCTATATGTATTTATTCTATTTAATGACTAACAGACTGCAATGCAGAGGGTCTCGGGTTCGAACCCACGTCGCGCTTTGACTTTCGGAAGTTATATGACTTTTCGAAATTACGTGCGTATTGATCGACAATTATCGCCTGCTCCGTGCCTGGAGAGCACGTTAAGCCGTCGATCCCGGCTGCCATGAACATCTATGGCAGTCGTTATTGGGAAGTCAGTGCCCTATAATATCCTGACACTGGTCTAGCTTTAGGGTATCGTTAGCCTTCGGGTTGCGGAGGTCAGTTGGCAGCCGCTCCGTGTAAAAACTGATATCCAGTCAAATCCGGTTAGACCAGAAAAGCCGATCCCAAGTGACATGGGAATAATAAAGGCTAGGGACAAAGGCAGAACATATATTTAGGAAGTCTTAATCTGTCAAGTCTTAGAATACCAGACATAATTAAACATCTAATGTTTGGTGATGGTGTCTGGCTGCCAGTGTGCCGCTGCGACTCAATAGGTAAGGTTTTTTTGTGTCAACTTTAATACTTTACTTTTTTTTTTCATATTGCTCGTCAAAATGACCATTCTCCGCCTGATGGTAAGCAGTCATGTGGTCTAAGAGCAGTGGCCTCCACACCGTCCTCAGAGCAGCTTCGGCGATGTTGAGTTCTCTACTTTGACGGCCTGAGAAAGTGCTTTTGCTTTTTCACGCCCCGCTTAAAGGACCCAGGTGTATCATATTATTTTTTATTATAGTCCTACTAATATAATATGTGAATACTAAGATATTTGGCAGTTTAGATGATTTGCCGCAATCACAAGTAAACTATTAAACGTATTTAACTAAAACTTTGCACACAGATAGACCATGTGCTGGCTGCCTAGGATACTTTATCCTGGTCTGCGTTCTCAGGGATTCACGCTGGCGAAGTCGTGGTCAGTAACAAGTGCGCTAAGTCATCGTGCCAAAATATACAGGCTTACGTCAAAAAGGCAGGCAAGCTGGCATTGGTTGTTGTAAGTTTAATTATTATCTCCAAGAGAAGGCGTGCGTGTTCCCAAGTGCGCCTCTGTGTCATGTTTTCATCCCCCCACAAGGGGACAGTAGAGAAAGTATTTTATGTAGTCGCTTGCCGTTTCACACGGCGGCCGAAACCTCGTCGGGGTCGCGATTGCATGTGAAAGCGATTCGCACGGCTCCGCCGTCTATGGTTATGTCGAGACACCGTGGTTTAATCGGTATAACCGGGGTATCTTTTCTCCGGTGAGCCCGACATGACCCCTCCGTCGCCCCGCGGACAGGTACCTATGGGTTAAAAAAATTATTAATTATTATCTCACAATTAAGAAGGCTGTAAATGTAACTGCTGTGCATTTCAATTCCCGGGCAAAATATTATTGGGCTTTTCAGTGAAAAATTTCTGTAGCAGCACGAAGTCTGGTACTGTTCTCGATAAACGGCAATAGTCTAAGCGAGACCTAAAACCTTAAACAGTGAAATATGGCTCTGCCTTCTTGAGGTTTGAAACTAACAAATTGAAATTAATAAAATAGATAATCAATTGGCGATTAAAAGTTCGATAGAGATAAAGATGGCAAATTTATCTGTCGTTGTCACTCCTTAGGTACTTACTGATCTTTCCCTGTCCACTACTTCTCGCTTCAAAACATGTTGAACTAGAACAGTCTAATAAACTAGAAGTAATTTTGTGAAGTTTCCCTGAACCTTATGTTTATATAACAACGGTTTAAGATGGTAGGTATAGGTACTGTGTCTTTTAAGGTTTACGTTATTCTCATGAAAAGATCATGGCTGTTTTATTCGCATAAATATTAATCACAAAAGAAAATCTTTATAATACCGATATAAATATTAAGTTGGCGTACTTTATAAACCGAAGTTCCCACAGGAACGGCTTCCGTGTTAATGAATATCAGAAGTCAAAGCGTAGCGTGGCCGGATTTGGCTAGTTTTTATATACGCTGTAACCTTTAGAGTGGTTTCTTTAGGAGATCAGTAGATCTAAAAGGATCAGGCCACGCCGTAGGGGCGTGGTGTCCCTAGGTGAATTTAATTAAAGAGAATAATAAGAGAAGGTATGACAATTACACTTTTAATGTATTAAGATTACAAATAAAAGAGACAATTTTTACTTATATAACTATAGTCAGGGCGTGGTTCGCTAAAGACTTGCTTCATGGTCCTTGTACAATCAGGACACTTAACTGAAGGTGTGGAGCCAGGCCGGAAGAAAAAAAGTCCAGGACGCGATCGGGCTTATATATCGCTACCGCCGGGCAGGAGGGGAAGGGGGGCGCCAGCCACCACTCCAACTCGCGCGCAGCCGCGCGGTCCGCGTGACAACGCTTTTATCTCAAATAAACATAATTAAATAATTAACATAATATATACACAAATTACGAGGGTGCGTTTTTAAGTTCGCGGAATGGAGGGTATGGAAGGTGGTGGGGGTGCTTGTTTAGTCACTAACGTGTTTAGCAACTAATAATTAGTATATATACCGAGTATTATCATAATGAGGTCATTAGTCTTTGAACTATCGTCCCTCAAGCAACTCAATCTGGAAGAAATTGTGAAGTATGGAGAAAATCGAGTTCCGCGCCGTTATAAAGTTCCTTACCAAGCAAGGAAAAAATGTTCAAACCATTTTGGAAGAGATGTCATCTGTATACGGGGACTCTTGTCCAGGAAAAACCATGGTATACAAGTGGCACAACCTCTTTAAGCAAGGCAGGGAATCAATTGAAGACGATTCCCGGCCTGGGCGGTCTGTTGAGGTCACCACTCAAGATCTTATCGAAAAAATCGAAAAATTAATATTGGAGGATGCACGTTTGAAGAAAAAACAAATCGCAGAGATGGTTGGAGTATCTGAAACGACCATTTTCAAGGTTCTCCATGATCATCTCGGCATGACAAAAGTCAGTGCAAGATGGGTGCCTAGAATGCTCACACCGCCTCAAAAACAGAAGCGCGTCGAGTGTTCGCGTGCGTTTTTGAGCCAGTGTAATGAAGACAAGGATGGTTTTTTGGAGCGAATTGTTACTGGGGATGAAACTTGGGTTCATCACTATGAACCTGAGTCTAAACAAGATTCCATGCAGTGGCATAAAAAGGGTACACCACCGCCTAAGAAATTCAAGGTGTCGCAATCGGCGGGAAAGCTCATGGCGACAGTTTTTTGGGACACAGAAGGAATTTTGTTGGTTGATTACAAAGAAAAAGGTGTTTCCATAACCGGAGAACACTACGCTTCAATTTTAGAGCAGTTAAAAGAGGCAATCAGAGAAAAAAGAAGAGGAAAATTGACCAAAGGTGTCCTGCTCTTGCACGACAATGCTCCTGTTCACAAGAGTCGAGTTGCGTTGGCTGCTTTGCACAAGGTGGGCTTCGATATCATTGATCACCCACCTTATAGCCCAGACTTGGCTCCCAGCGACTATTATCTCTTTCCAAATCTGAAAAAAGAGCTTCGAGGAAAGAAATTTTCAACCGATGAAGAAGTGAAGGATGCAGTTTCGGCGTATTTTTCAGAGAAAGACAAAACATTTTTTTATGAAGATATTCATAAGTTAATTCATAGATCTGAGAAATGTATTAGGGTTTCAGGTGAATATATTGAAAAGGAAAAATAATTTTGTAATATTATTTCATCCCCTTCTATTCCATTCCGCGAACTTAAAAACGCACCCTCGTATATACAAGAAATATAAACTAAAGGGAAAAATCAAACAACAACATTAAAAATTTGTGTAAGTGTAATATTGTTTAACGTTTACACGAATATTATACTTGAAATTAAACAACGTTATACAAATTTTAACGCGTAGTTTATTTAAAAATCACTACAGTTATATATTTTGACACTATTAAACTATTACAGTTATAATTACCTATTTTTTTAAGCTATTTAAATTATATTGTCTTCTGTTTACGCGAATGTTATTCATTGAATTATCAAATTATTTCGATTTACACTTTCCTTGAGGTTTCGGTTGCATTTTAGCAGCCATGGTCACGGGGAGATCAAGATGGTGGTTGTCTCAATGTCTTGAAATGTAGTTATCAAAGTATCCGAATTATTTGACAAAAATATCAATGTAAGTAAATGTATCCAGGCGATGCATAGAAAGCATGGATGAATGGAGTCCATGATGTTTGGATTTTGGAGCATTCAAATATGTATAACCTTCTGAGGCCTGCGGCTGCATCTTGAGAGTATGTTTTTAAAACATGGCCTACATCACAGAATACATAACTATGTCACTTATACAAAGTGGAGTTTTCTAGTGGGAGACTGTTGGACTGTTTACAGAGGTCTCGATTTAGATCACACGGCATGCACCTCTGCGTTTTTGAAGTTATGAACTTATTAATAGTTAATTATCGTTATATTATATCGTATTAACAACCAAATTATGTGAGAAAACCTCTGAGTCTTCCATAATTTTCTCAAATATCTAAAGCCTGTCAACCCGCTCTGGAGCAGCGTGGGGACTTTAGTTTAGCAGAAAGAGAACAAGCTTGTGCCCAATTGTGAGACAGTTTAAAAACAGGTCTGATATAATAATATTCTATCACATACACAAAACACCATCTAGCTCAAACTAAGCATAGCTTGTACTATGAGTACTAGACAATGGATAAACATATACTTATTTTTTGTAAATACTTACATATTATACATAGAAACACCCTCTGGGTGTTTCTATGTATAATGTCCAAGACAAACATCCATGTCCATGCACACAAATGTTTGAATGTGCGGGAATCGAACCCGTGACCTCAAGCGTGGCATTCGGTTACACATCGAGAGATATTATTTTTATTTATGCATAACTTTGAGACATTTCCTATATATAAAGAACCAAAAAAATGCATAGCACATATTTCGGAGTCAAAAACTACGTGTATATTGGATACTTGTGTTGATGTTACGGAAATTTCAATAACACCATGAAAAAATGACATGTTCATGACAATAGCTTCGCCCACTATTACATGGCACCTGAACATTGCTAGAGAAATATGGGTATAATATAACTCTGCCTAATTTATTATAGATATAGGTACTCGTGTGATACGAACAATGTGTTATTTCAGAATAAATTTTCTATATAACCAAAAATCCTGTTACCAGATCGAATAGACCTTTGGGCTTCTGGGTATTCAATACTAAACCAATAATGCAATAACATAGATTATCCTGCTTTCGTATCTACCATAGAAACGTAAATCCCCTCGGCACATATACCTACATTTAATAGTGAGATTCCCTATGTAAATTGTATCAAGGAAAAACACAGCGTGTACACGAAACGGGCTTTTTTCCGCTTGAACAAATCCAAAGGGGCCAGTGTATTTCGTAAGTATTGTTACCTGTAAGGCATTTTCCCTATATCACCAGTTATCTTGTTGGATAAAGCAATACGAATAGCTAAGGGATATCACAAAGTTTTTTCCTGACGCATAATTTATTAGTTTCCGGCTTTGCTTTACTTATGATTTGGTTGAAGTAAGTTTTAGACCACGTTTTCGTTTTTTTTAGGAGTATGGGAGATGAAAGCTATGTTTGATCATAACCTTTCAGTGTTAGAGCAACATAGTCTAAACGTAAAGACAAAACACTATATCTGAGTTACCTTACTTACTAAGCCTAAGCGTTGTAGTCTGATCCAAAAAGCAACGTCGCAAATAAGTGTAATATTTTGAGGTATTTAATAATATTATCAGCTCTGTATTAAACTGTCCTTACTCCACTGCACGGCCTCTTCTCACTTTGAGAAGGATTAGGCTATACTCCACGCTGGACTAGTGCGGGTTGGCAGACTTCATATTTCTTGGAGAACGTTATGAAGAACTCTTAGACATGCAGGTTTCCTCACGACATTTTCATTCATCGCTAAAGCGAGCCGTATTTAACTATTTAATACGTACATAACTTCGAAACGTCAGAGATGCTCGCCTTGCGATTGAATTTGAAACCTCAGCGTGGCAGTCCAACGGTCTCCCATTAGGCTATCGTTGGTTATTTAAATGAAATTAATTAAATTAGGCTTTATTTAAAAACATATTATTTAATGCGCTCTATTTACGAAAGTAAAAGTTAAATAGATGGATTAATTTATATTTGTAGCTTTTACTTCGAAACTATCGGTTATGAAATTTTCGATGTGTAATGTATATCGTAAATGGTCTACAAATCTATACTTAATATTATAAAGCTGAAGAGTTTGTTTGTTTGGTTGAACGCGCTAATCTCAGGAACTACTGGTTCGAATTGAAAAATTCCTTTAGTGTTGGATAGTTCATTTATCGAGAAAGGCTATAGTCTATATAACATCACGCTATGACCCACTGGGGCGGCGCAATAATGATAAACGCGGGTGAAACCGCGGGCATATCTAGTATAATAATATTTCAAGTATGATACTCTCTTACCTTAGTCTATAGAGTGTATTAAAAACATTTTGGCACTAAAGCCCAAATAAAATATTACATTTGAAAACCTCAAAATATGACTCCTATTTGTCACGTTGCATTAAACAGATTCTGTTGCAACAGTAAATGGCACCCACAGTAATACTGTTGTTAAAAAGGTGTTAAGCGTAACTAAGCTACGCAAAATACTCAAGAATCCATATGTAAGATGTGGTCCCTTCGGGTTTGCCATAGCTGGAGGGATACATTTTGTCAAAGCTTTATTAAAAGACAGAACCTTTTTTAAAAAGTGGAGATAGTGGCAGTACCATCCTTTAAAAGACTGGCTTTTCTCACTAAAATACTCGAACAAGAATATATGTATAAACCCAGCATATAAGTTATCCTAATGCTAGGCACAGACCTTTTCTCTCTTTGAATGTGCAACTGAACACGTTTATATAAAGCACTAACTTTTTTTAAAACTTGAGACAGTGTCAGTACTCTCCTTTAAAAGACTGGCTTTTCTCACTAAAATACTCGAACAAGAATATATGTATGAACCCGGCATATAAGCTATCCTAATGCTAGGCACAGGCCTTTTCTCTCTTTGAATGTGACTGAACGTTTATATAAAGCACTAATTTTTTTCCCGCGGCTTCGCTCGCGCTTATGTAGATTTATGTTAAAATAGACTTTTTAGTAGCCTTAGTTATTCTGATGTATAAACAATAATACTATAAAGTGTCATCAAAATCCGTTCAGTAGTTTCTGCGTGTAAAAGTGACAAATATCCATCCATCCATTTATCCATCTGTCCATCTATCCTCACAAACTGTCACATTTATAATATTAGTAGGATGTCCTGAATACATATCCTATTATATATATTTTAACTCAGTATGCATTCCCATTGGATTCAGGCAGACAAAGCCGCGGTTACAAAACTGCTTATTTATAAAGAGTAAATAACAAGGCTTAATCAATAAAGAATTGATAAAGTTCCGCTGGGCCAAAGTATACGTAAGAACGCACATCAAAGGAGTTTTTGACTTTAATGAGGTAGGAAGTGGATCACAATCGATTTTCCAGATTTCATTATAGGGAAGGGAGGCTCTTGGAGATTTACATAATAATCTGTTTTCTATACTGAAGTTCTGCCCATAATTCTTGAAAGCGAATTTGATTCCTGCGGGAAATATAATTATAATACATTATAATATGCTAATGAAAGTATAAATAGTACTGACAGCTACATACGTAGCTTAACATTGGATTAATTTCTAACATTGAAATTGATTTTATAGATTGCGTTATGGTTTAAGTCGCCGCCTCGTCACTGTCATTGCGCCGATTGTTGTGGGTTCGATCCCCACACCGACAAAAAATTGTGTGCTTCACAAATAGTATTGCAAATCTGGATGTACTTTGTATCCGTCGTTTGACTGTTTGTAAAATCTCCCGCGATACAGGCTTTACGACTTAAAGGAGAGTCTTTAAAAAAAAAGTAGGATCATTATACTTGAAGCTCATTCTGCGTTATTAGGAACTAGTATTTAATTATGTTCGGATACTTAGAGATAACTACACTTCGATGCGATGAGTCGACTATCACCTTTGTCTATCCGTAATCATGGCTGTTGAAATTAAACCAAAACGTCGGGGTAAGCGTAAATTTAAATCTAAATAGTAAAAATTTTTAAATTGGTAGCATTTATTGTAGTAAAGGTACGGTAGTAGTGTAAGAAGCGATAGCGTAGCGGGAAATCGTTGGACTGCCACGCAGAGGTCTCGAGTTCGATCCCGAGGTACGCACCTCTCACTTTTTCGAAGTTATGTGCGAATTAAATAGTTAATTATCGCTTGCTTTAACGGTGAAGGAAAAAACATTGTGAGGAAACCTGCATATCTGAAAATTTTCCATAATGTTCCTAAAGATATGTGAAGTCTGTCAACCCACACTGGGCCAGCGTGGTGGACTATAGCCTAACCCTTCTCCCATTGAGAAGCAGTCCGTGCCCAGCAGTGGGACAGTTTTATACAGTGTAGTGTGTAATTGATGTCATGTACCTATGTTATACCTGTGTATGTGTATGTAATCATCATGTCTATTTAATCATGCGTTATCCTAAAATAAAGAGAGTATTATTTGAGCAGCCAGTGGTATCACTTCTCTCCCCAATACATTCGTCCTTACATGGCGACCCTGCCTACGGGCCTTCGCGCGCGCATAAGATCGCGTTACTCGCGTTACCGACACCTTTATGCCATATAAGGCTCGTGCTTCAAACAATTGGACTTTGGTGAGCGAGTTTACAGATGTTTAAATTATTAGTAATTACGCTCGCTATTGCGACACGTCGTGTTCGTTTCTCTGTGCAAAAATACTACAGTTTTGAACTAAACAATGGGTGGTAAGCAAACTAAGGAGGAGACCTTAGTGGTGCAAAACGCAGTTGGCGGTTCCAATGACTCACATCTAGAAGAGGTAAAATTCCATGTTTCTACTATCACTATACTGCTAGCTATAGTGGTACTGGTGCTGGGAATCGGCGTTCTGTACTATATTTTGCTGTTGTACCGACGTTGCCATATACGTTGGATAAACCAGGAGATATACAGGAGTGCATTATCTCGGCGATCGAGCTCCAGGCAGAGTGGCCATTCTTCTGATAAAGGATTACATGGGCGACCCAAAGTCGAGATGGTGTGAAAATAAAGATAGCAGTTCCCTGTATACTCATAACGGCGACGACCTATGATCCCTATCTAAGTGATGAGTGATATCGGTTAAAAGCGTAAATAAAATAAAAAAAGTGTTCGGATATATCTTAAATATGCGGTCACGGTAAATATTCGGTAGACAACAAGCGCGTAAAATGGACTTTGAACTTTATAACTATAAGTATTTTATTATTCGTATTTTTTTTTTACTCTCAGTCCTATATAATAAATAATAATATGTTATGTTTACATATAATGTGTAATATTAGTGTTAATTATGGCAAGTATTAGTTAAGTTATGGCACATACCTTAGAAACTTTATATGAGGAACTCAAAGCTATTAAAACATATTTGATAAAAATTGGCCCTGACCGTAGACGAGGTAATATATTAGATAAAAAGTTATCTGAAGCAAAGATAATTTTTGAAAAATATGCTAATGTTATAGAATTAATTTCAGCTGATATAAAAAAGGGTAAAGTGGGCCAAAACGAAAAAATATTAATTGATAAGTTTTGTATTAATTTTGTGTCATTGTATAATCGAATTTTAGAGTTGTGTTCAATGGCTAGTACTAGTAATAGTAGTAATACTTGTGATAAAAGTAACAACCAAGATATAAAAATGGAGTCTTTTAATTTGAAAATAGCTCTTAGTTTGTTACCTATGATTAAAACTGATAATGAATATTCCTATAAACAATTAATTGATAATATACAATATTATAGCTCGCTATTAATTAAGGATGAGTGTAAACAAAATTTAATTCAGTTTGTATTAAAGAGCAGGTTGTCTCAGCATGCTAAATTACAATTGAAATCTGAATATTCAAACGTTGAGGATTTAATTACAGATATGCGTAGTGTTTTATTGCCTCAAAAGTCACCTATTGCAATTCAAAATAAGATACAGCGATTAAAACAAAATAATTTGTCTATTGAGGACTATGGTAACCAGCTTTCGGAACTTTTTGTGGATCTTACGGTATCCCAAGCCAAAGGAAATTTGCAGACGTATAAAATAATTAAACCTTTAAATGAAAAATTAGTAATTAAAAGATTTGCCGATGGCTTGCGAAACCGGCGTCTCTCAACTATCATTGCAGCTAGGAATTACGAGTCGATGATGGACGCGA
The DNA here is from genome assembly GCA_963675205.1 of Catocala nupta. Classification (NCBI taxonomy): domain Eukaryota; kingdom Metazoa; phylum Arthropoda; class Insecta; order Lepidoptera; family Erebidae; genus Catocala; species Catocala nupta. The sequence continues at coordinate 18,105,152 of OY776102.1, read as the reverse complement.
TACAAGGTGCGAAGGATGAGGAGACATCCACGGCTGGCACGTCTTCCGATTTTGGTGAGATACTAGGTATGTATTCTCCAAGAGGGAGACAACAAAATTATCATGGCTATCGTAATAATTATTATAATAGGTCATATTTTTATAGAGGTCGTAAAAATGATTCCAGTGCCCATCGCGGTCACCACAACTATCGTGGGGGTGCGCAGGCGCAGCAGCAGAGCCGCGGAGCCACACAGCGTGGTCGAGCATCATCGCGTGGTACAAGTAAGTCCTACCATAGTAAACGCGGTAACCAAAGGATATGCCAAAACTATTCTAATAATAACCGTTCGGTTCAAGTTTTAACAGATGCGGATAATAATGAGACAATTAATCAGTTTTTTCGTGAATAATAAGATTATTTTAGCTACTGATACTAATTATTACATTAAGTTAACCTCAAATAGCATACCATATTCGTGGTTAGTTGATACCGGCGCTACAATTTCGGCGTTGAAATATAAGTATGTTCTAGAACAAAACATTCCACTCCATAAGGAGGATGTAATTATAAATAAGAAAATCTAAATAAGGAAGAACAAATATCTATTGAGAATTTATGTGCTAAGTACTCGGATATTTTTTATTTGCCAGGCGACAAACTGTCTACCACCAATATTTATAAACACTCAATTAGTTTGAAACCAAATGTTGTTCCTGTATTCACTAAACCCTACCGTTTACCACATTCACAAAAGGGAGAAATTAAGCAACAAATTGATAAAATGTTGAGTGAAGGGGTCATAGAACCTTGTCGAAGTGAATGGTCTAGTCCTGTGTCACTAGTCCCGAAAAAGATGGATAGAACCGGTCAGAAAAAGTGGCGATTAGTTATTGATTATCGTAAATTAAATAATTGTATTGAAGACGACAAGTTTCCATTACCTAATATTTCCGAAGTACTCGATTCACTTTCTGGTTCAGTTTATTTTTCACATTTAGATATGTATCATCTTGAAAAAGATAGCAGAAAGTACACTGCATTTTGTTCAGGACAGTATCAGATGACTCGTATGCCCATGGGGTTGAAAACGAGTCCAGGATCTTTTTCTAGAATGATGACTATGGCTATGACTAGTCTAACATACGAAAAATGTCTAGTCTACTTAGATGATTTGGTGGTCTTCGGAAGACAGTTAAGTATTCATAATAAAAATCTACAAGATGTATTTGAGCGGTTAAGAAAAGTTAATTTAAAACTTAACCCTCAGAAATGTCAATTTTTAAAGAAAGAGTTGCTATATTTAGGCCATGTAGTATCGGGCGACGGCGTATTACCTGACCCGGATAAAAAAAAAGTCGTACAAAATTATCCGTGTCCGACTAATGTAGATGAAACTAGGAGATTTGTTGCATTTGTTAATTTTTATAGGAAATTTATTCCAAATTTTGCAGAGTTAGCCTATCCACTTAATAAATTATGTCGTAAAAATGCTTTTTTTGTGTGGGATGAAACATGTCAATACTCATTTGAAAAACTAAAAGAAAAAATATTATCTCCACCAGTTTTACAATATCCGGATTTTTCTGAACAAAATGAATTCATTGTTCAGACGGATGCTTCTAATTATGCAATCGGTGCAATTTTGTCAAATAAAAATGGTAGACCTGTATCTTTCGCTAGTAGGACACTAAATAAATCTGAAGTAAATTATCCAACAATTGATAAGGAATTGCTAGCTATAGTGTGGGCAATTAAACATTTTCGGCCATATTTATATGGAAAACATTTTAAAATTTTAACAGATCATAGACCTTTAATTTCGTTATTTAACATGAAAGATCCATCGAGTAGATTATTTAAATTTAGGTTATTGTTAGAGGAGTATGATTTTACCATAGAGCATGTTAAGGGTTCGGATAATACGGCTGCAGACGCATTATCTCGAATTTCCATAACAAATGATTTAAAACAAATGCATGAATCATGTGTCTCGGTTATGACTAGAGCTCAGAAAAGAAACTTAACTGACAATACTTCTAATAACGATACGAGTAGCACTTCTACAGTTTGGCCTGATCAACCAAACGTCGCTCGTATTAGTTCAAACGAATCTGTAGAACTACGTTTTATTGACGCTTGCAAGCTAGAGGAGTATACGAAAAATGGTACTATACATAAAGAGAGTAACACTTTTATATACGTTCCTAATGAAAGAACTATATACGTTAAATATGTATCTTCTCCATCGCAAATATCGCGAGACGAATTTGTGAGAGAGTTACAAGACTTTTGCAAAAGTATAAATATTATGGAAATATATTTAATAAAAAGTAGTAAGAATAATATTTTTATTGAAAAGTTATTAAATGAGATAGATAAGACAAAGAATTGGACCGGTCCCCAATTACATATCGTAAAGGATGTACATCGAATAGAAAATAAAGATGATAAACGAGTAATTTTGAACGATTTTCATCTCTTACCCACGAGTGGCCACGCGGGTGTGAGAAGAATGTTCAATAACATTAAAAAATATTATTATTGGACAGGATTAGAAAATGATATTAAAGAGTTTGTCAAAAGATGCGACAAATGTCAAAAACAGAAATATTCTACTCATAATATTAAACAGCCAATGGAGATAACCACCACAACGCATACTGCGTTTGAGAAAATTTATATTGATTTAGTAGGACCTCTAGACAGAGATAGTTATAATTACAGTTATATTCTCACGTTACAGTGTGAACTTACTAAATATATTGAGGCCTATCCTTTAGTTACTAAGACAACGGAAGAAGTCGCGAAAGCATTAGTTAATAACTTTATATTAAGGTATGGAGTACCGAAGGTGATAGCGACGGATCGGGGGACAGAGTTTCTCTCATCGACATTTAAGGAGGTATGTAAGCTTTTAAATATTAAACAGTTAAACTCTACTGCTTATCATCACCAGAGCATAGGTGCGTTGGAAAACACGCACAAACATTTAAATTCATATCTTCGTATTCAAACAGACAATCACCCTGAGACATGGAGTACATGGCTCCCATTTTGGTCATTTTGCTATAATACTTCGGTTCATTCATCTACTAAATATACTCCTTACGAGTTAGTTTTTGGTAAAAAGTGCTGTTTACCAAGTAATTTTACAAATATTAATAGAGTAGATCCACTCTACAATTATGATTATTATCCATTTGAATTAAAATTTAGACTACAGAAGTCACTGAAAGATGCAAGAGACAACCTACTCAAAAGTAAATTAGAACAAAAAGAGCGTTATGATAAAAATGTAAATCCAGCAACTTATCATGCTGATGACTTAATTTTAGTTAAAAATAATATGTGTAATAAGTTAGATTGTGTTTATAATGGACCATATAGAGTTATTTCTGATGAGTCACCAAATGTCAAAATATTAAAGAATGGAAAAGTCGATACCATTCACAAAAACAGAACTAAATTGTACCACAAACAGTAATACTTACATACATACTACATTACATTTTTGATAATTTATTTACCTATTTAAAACTATTGTGTTTTTTTTTTTGTATTAAATTAAGGCGTATAGTATTTTACGTACTACGTAGATAACTAAGAATATTAAAATAAAACAAAATTGTAATTTTATTTTATTTTTACACCGCCTTGGGAGGTGTAGTGTGTAATTGATGTCATGTACCTATGTTATACCTGTGTATGTGTATGTAATCATCATGTCTATTTAATCATGCGTTATCCTAAAATAAAGAGAGTATTATTTGAGCAGCCAGTGGTATCACTTCTCTCCCCAATACATTCGTCCTTACAACAGGGCTGGTATTATTATTTATTTATAGTAGTGCAATATTTTCAAAATGATGTAATATACGTGTTAATAAACAACTCGATAAAATCCGGTTAAAGTAGTTTAATTTCAATGAATGAGATTCGCGTAAACGTAAGACAGAGAAGTATTAAGTTTCACAATTACTTAAAAGTAGAGTGTTAAATAAACCGCGATTATATTCGTGTAAAGTAGTTTAGTATTAATGCTTAACATTTACATAAACGTAAAACAATATTCAATACTAACCTTAGTTTAGTTTATTTAGTTTATAAAATAATAAAAGCTAGTTTATTTAGTTCATGAAATATCATGCACTAAATAAACTAAACTAAAATGTATTTTTTTACTATCATAAAATAATTATCCTTTAACTATTGCTGTTGTAAAAACAAGAGAACTATGTTTAATCTACGACTTATGTCGCTGACTGTACAACAATGTATAATGTAGTGCCACTGAGATCGAGTTGTCATCAGATACTTTCAACTCAAAGACAAAAATCATTTATTAATTTTCGTCACGGTCACGTTAAAAAGTAACAATTATTATGAACATCAAAGTTAATGACTTAAATGCCTTAGTGAGTTTAGTGAAATTACTGAGTCAAAATTTAGGTAAGGTGCTAAAGTGCCTACCTAGCAAAATGTTCTGTCACAATTTTATGTTATAGGTAGTACTGGCAAGAGTTATTTTTATAATGTTACATTTAATGCATTGCCTAATGATGCTGCAACTATCTACTCTCATATCTAATTGTACGGGAAGAACAGTAAAGTTTATAAATTAAGTAAATTTTTGGTTACTTTTTATTTTTCTTCTGAAGAAATTACTCTCGCACATTTCTACGTATTTACGCAGATTTTACAAATATTGAAACAATGGACACAAAAACACACAGACATAAAATAACTATTCATGGCTCATGCACATTTTGTGTCCGTGTATGTAACTTCTCTTAAATAACCGTGACATCCGTGCAAAATTATTAATTAGAAAATCGAACCAATCGGATTACTAAGTGATTTATTGTGTTTCGAAATATTTCGACTACAACACTTTATTATCCCGAAATAGTACCTACTTCAAATATTAAGCAGTAGCAAAATAATCAAAATTTGAATACGCCTTCATAAAACTTTCGAATATTCGAAATTTAATTCGAAAATTCCGTAACAATTGCACATCGTTGGCGTGCACTACAGTAATGACAGTCGAATTCGTTAATTTAATAAACAAAAGGCTGAATAAGACACAAAACGAATCCATTAAATCACATGCCCACAAAAATGTGGGTGGCGCGCTGTAATTGAAAGCGTTTATACAACGGATCATTAATTGAATGAAGTGATGCCACATTCGAAGTTTATGATCTGAAATAATTTACGGTTTGCCACGATCAACTGTTTCACAGCTTAATTGCTCTCGCTGCGGTGAATGTGTATGTTGGCAATACTCGAATAGGGTTGGGACTTGATTGTAATAAAAAAATAACAATGCGTAATGAGAACCTTTTTTGAAATTGATTAGAATTGCTTTAGCTATACCGCTATATATATGTATAACGACTATTTCTGTGGCGCAGCGGTAGCGTATACGACTGCTGTGCATGAGGTCTCGGGTTCTAATCCCGAGTCGAGCCAACGAAGTGTTATTGTTATTGGTTTTTCTGATAAGAAATTCTCAGTAGCAGCCCGGAGTTAGGATGTTGGTGGTGTTACACACACCTAGTCTCTCTTTGGTCTCGCGGAATGCGCTACCATCGGAGGGAGTAGAGAGTGCACCTGTGATTGCACATACATTTGTGCACTCAAACATCTTCTGAGCTGATCGCGGTCCTAGAATTTCTTCTGTAATACCAAGAAAACAAAGTCATGTTCATGCGCAGCGGTTATCGCTTACCATCAGACCAGCAAAAATGAGATGGGTGTAAAAACCCAGGTTTCAACCTTTTCGTCTTCGTGTGATAATTTTTTTTCTCCTCAACTTTTTGTATTGTTCCACTGCCGGGCAATAGCCTCTCCCATGGACCTTATGACCTTGTGACCTCTGTATCTCGGGAGTCTTTTGACCCACAGGACCCATATTCAAACTTGACCGAGGGATGACCCCAAGGTGTCTGCACACCAAGTTACAAGTCAATCGGTCCAGTGGTTCCGGAGCTATGCCTATCACTAACAGACAAACACACAGACCCACATAGTGTTTTCATTAACCTCTTCGAAGACTCAGAGGTTAATAAAGAAAAAAGTAGAAATACATAGCAACAACACTTTGTCAGTAAAATTGTAGATGCCACATGATAAGGGATGAGCTTATTGCTGTCTACCGGGCACATCTCCAAACTTCAACTTGCTACTGATTATTAACATTCTAACTAATATTATAAATGCGAATGTAAGTTTGTTTGAGAGCAGCGATAGCTCAGTGGGGAGACCAACAGACTGCAATGCAGAGGGTCTCGGGTTCGAACCCACGTCGCGCACCTCTGACTTTCGGAAGTCATATGACTTTTCGAAATTATGTGCGTATTGATTGACAATTATCGCCTGCTCCGTGCCTCGGAGAGCACGTTAAGCTGTCGGTCCCGACTGCTATGAAGACCTATGGCAGTTGTTATTGGGGAAGTCGACACAAAAGATCCCACTGGGTCGAAGTGTCACCGGTCTGTACTGACTGGCCCCTACACAAGATAAGATAAGATAAGTTTGTTTCTCTCTGTTACGTTTTAAAGCCTTAACTACTCGACCGATTATCATGAAATTTGTCGTGAGTGTCAAATTTCATCTTGTCATGGCTCTCTCTCTCTCTCATCTTACTGTTCCCAAGGGATAAAATGTAGGATAACGCAAGCGATGCCGTGGGCAAAATCCTATCAAATAATCAGTCAATACCAAAGTATATTGCATTTGAATGTCTATAAAAGATTCGAAAAATCTAGAATTTTCAATTTCGAACTTTATACTAATTCAAATTTATAATCGATAATCGCCCATCGCTAGCCCTAGCGCTAGCGCTAGGGTGACTGGAATGACGGTTACAGAAGGAAGAGAAGGACAGAAGAGGTGATTGAGGGATACAAGGTATGTATGTTAGCGGCTCTTTAAATAGTGGGCAGTTTGCGGCATTATTGCTCCGGTTAATACCGGAACAGTACATAACTATATCTTTATCTACTTAAACGACATTTTACTTTGTATGAGGTTTTATTGAGGTTACAATGACTGCTCCGTCCTCGTGGCACGAAGCGTGATATTATATAGCTTATAACCATACCCAAGAATTGGGTTATCAAATGCCAGAATAAGTAATTTTCAAATATTATTGGTAAATTAGGAGATTAGCATTTTTAGAAAAAAACACACCAGCCAACAAGCTTTATTATATTAGTTCAGAACTACATTTAAATTGGGAATTGAATGACTTTTAATTTCGGTTATCTTTTCCTTGTTTCTTGCCTCATCACTTTTCTACGTTTCTGCCCATTTACAAAAGAGAAAAATAAAAAAACTAAATTAAAAAGCGTCATAATATTCCTACGCATCGACGTTAATTGGCAACGTGTCCAGAAGACTTGCCAGTCTATAATATAAGTATAATATAATAAGTATTGCTAAGTTTAATATAATAAGTATTGCCATTCAACGTGGCAATGCTGCCGCATTGCCACGTTGAATGGCAATACTTATTCTTTCACGTGGAGCGCCGATCAGCCGCCATGGCCCCAGCTTTTCGACACCAAACGGCTCAAATATGTACTCACCAATAAGGTTTTGATATTTATTGTTTCTTATATGAAAGAAAAAGGAATCGATGATTATCTCATCACTTTTTTCGTCATGGACAGAAACGTAGAGAAAGGAAAGAAAGGTTTTCTTTTGACAGAATGTGTGAGCAATGATATGACAGAAACCAACGCCGACCCCTACTGAATTGGATTTGATTGGATCAGGGTAAGATAATGATGATCACTTTTCCTTAATATACCATTAATAAGAATATGTAGTCCTAAATTGAAACAGTTTAAGAGATGCAATCATTGTAAACTAACAATGCTTTTACCCGTATTGGCGTCTATTATTTAGTGTTGTACACCGGAATTCGAGAACGAGTACTATCGACTATTATATTGATCTATAGGCGATTGTGTGTTTAATGGCTCGGTGCATCGTTACTGAGAACCGAATATTGTATTGGCGTTCAGGATGTGTTTCACGTTGGAGTTCGAGTTTAATAATGTTTTGGCTCGCATAGCTTAGTTGTTTAACTGTGAGAGAGAGCTCATTACATATTGAAACTAACACCTATAGGTATTTCATGTATGTAGTAGATGTATTATAGTAACATTTACATTTCTTTCAGAACATTATGGACAACTCTCAAACATGTAGGTTTATACTTATGATGTTTTCGTTCACCGTTTAAGCGAGGAATAAATAGGTTATTATCTTACCTTCCTTATGTTAAGAAGAGGCCCGTGCGCAGCAATAGGACAGTTTAATACAGGGCTGATATTATTATTATATAGAAAGAACAAAAAGAACGGTGTGTGGTCGCCCTTACACGATCGTTTATCTCTCAGTTCATTAGGCATAACTTCAGTGTGCACATTAAGATAATATTTAAATTCCTGCAATTTGTTTTGCAAAAATTTCGACGCCTTAGTAATGGCTACCTAGTGGTTATCATGTACACACGGCTACACATCAAGTTAGACACCCTATATACGCATAACTACGCTACATACAAAATAGAGAATTGTCGGAAAGGGACAGTGCATAGTGGTGTCGATGTAATGGTAAGGATAGAGCGTAACAAAAATATAACGCACTGAGAGAGGGCGTTATATTTTTGTTACACGATTCGCAGCGTTCGACTTCTAATAGTTCAAAGTCCAAACAGTCTAGGTTGATGTGTCGCTGTATGTACACACAATGTACTCGTAATTCAAAGTCAAAGTTAAAATTAAAGTCTATATAACAATAACAAAGTAACACTTATGAACGTCAAAGTTTTTAAGTTAGTGAGTTTAGTGAAGTTCCTTAATTTAAATTCGGTTAGTTGCTAGGTTCACGCGTACATAGTGTATCCTCGATATGCGAAGAGTATATATTAAAGTGCTTTCTTCTTAAAAGCTATTGTGATGTGGCTATACCCGCATTTCGACAAAGCAATGTCTTTAGTTGTAATTAATTATTTTTATCATTAAAACTATTACTGTTTATGTTACTAGCTTCGTAGTTTAAATGGTCCCGTGGACACTGCTATTATGGGGAGACCAACATTTGTGAGATCCGATCAGACAACAGTAGGAATACTGCTATTTCACATCGATATTCTGTGAGTGGGTAGTCCTTCTCCGGTCGAACCAGCTCATTCATGCTCAAATTGTTGTATGTTGATAAATTATCTGCGCCACAGGCCTTATTCACGAAAGCAAGACAATAATTTATTAAAAAATAAATTACTAATCATAATTATCATTTAAATATTTATAGCTTGTTAGAAAACAACCGGCATAACCACGTTACCATCAGCAAGCAAAGATAGAGTAACTATAGTAATCGTGAACATTGACTGAAGACAGTAGCGCCCTTCCTGAGTGTAAAGATAAGATTGCCTCACCATGCTAACTATGTAAGCCCATTCTATAAAATATTCTTACATCAGAATTCTAATCCTATCATTACAATATACGTAATACGTGAAGTAAAGACGTGTGCCCACGACGTTTTCGCGAATATAACGCACGTAATAGAATATGAAAATGAAACCCAATGTTTAAAGGTGTAATTTATTACTTCCATACTGAATATACTTAATATTCCATTATTATTTTAAAACAAAAGTAAAAGAAATATATGATTGGGCAACATTAATTGAATAACAACGATATTATGCATATCAACTATATTTAATAGTCTATAATAAAATACATAATTCTAAAATGTAACAGACCAATATAATGTACATAATATTTAGCATAATTTGGTATCAAAATCATTTTACATGGAAATCATTTCATAACCTTCTACATAGTAATTATAATTATACTTATCTTCTAATTTATGTTTGTCCGTCGCCTTTTGAGTCTCAGAGAGCTCCGTACCAGTCAACGTCTCGATACAAAGTGAGTCAATCCGGTTGGAACATTCGTTTTTATAGGCGACGACAAACAAGTATGATTCAGGTCTTTTTATTTAACTACCGACAAATATTGTTTACTGTATTTAATTATCAATGGATTATTATTTTATAAATGTTTACATACCAATATGAAATACATAGCTATATATACTAATTATATCTAACACGGCCATACTGACAATGCTTCGTCCTCGAAGTATTATTACTATACTATTATTTATAACACATTTTATCAATTAAAAATTTATTCTCTATTACATATTGACATAACTTAAATGTTTTCATCACTAAGTCATAATTAATTATTTTTTGTTGTTTTCATCTATTTGCATAGACATGGTGGTCCCCTTCAATTCGCTGTCATTGAGATAGACCACCACCAAACAAATAGGTAACAGCGAATGTTTGCCAACTACATAGACATGCCAGCCACATTGACCCGCTGCCAGTGAGATAGCTGACACCAAATAGAAGGCCGACCAGCGGTTATAGAATCCAATTGACATAGACATGTCAATCACATTCACCCGCTGCCAGTGAGATAATTGACACCAAATAGAAGGCCGACCAGCGGTTATAGAATCTAATTGCCAACTACATAGACATGCCAATCACATTCACCCGCTGCCAGTGAGATAATTGACACCAAATAGAAGGCCGTCCAGCGGTACACATACTGATGAAAACACTGTACAGTACATAATCATTAAACAGTTATAATTTATAAGTCTTAAATATGTACCATTACTTTACATCTTACAATTCCATACACAAAGTTTACGTATACCTAAATGGCATTTTCAAAAGCAATGTTTTCGTCTACCCATTCTCCTAGCCAAAATCGTAATTTTTCTTTTGTCACATTAATTCCTTACATTACCTTGACCTTTGAGAGTGTAGCGATCATTGGGAAGGACTGAGAGAATTTCGTGAGGACCTTTAAATCTGGATTTTAATTTATCATTACGCCTTTGATCCTGACTAACATAGACCAAATCACCTATATTGTAATTTTTATTATTCCGCCTAACACAATCAAATCGTTGTTTAAATTTCTCTGCGACTTTTTGTAGCCTCTGTTTGGCTAGTTCACGATCAGCTTGTACGTCAATATTGGGTTGCAAGTCCACATCATTAATAATTTCTTTTAAATGAGATTGGACTTCGGGTATATTTGCTTCTACACCAATTAGTAATCGCAATGGAGAAAAACCAGTAGATTTTTATACTGTGGTGTTTATTGATTGCTGTACTTTTGGCAGTACGTTCGGCCACTCTGACGGCTCAATACACATAGTACTTAACATATTGACTATAGTTGCTACGTAACGTTCGACCTGACCATTACCTCTAGGCGTACCAGTTGCTATCATGTGAAATAGTTTCAAAATGCTTAACCTATATTGGTATATTATACGTATTATACCTTTTGGTACATACAACCTCGGCTCAGCATCAGGACTGATTTTATAATGCAATAAATTGTTTTTATTAAATATTGGTTACTATCCAAGTTACCGGCTTGCAATTGCGAAATTAGAGTGAGTTTCAAGGTCATTCGTTTGAGCAATTTTTTTTTTTTACTAAAATCATAGGGCTAGCAAAAGGTGAATTACTTTCTTTAATTATATGTTTATTTAACAAACTTTGTATTATTTCTTTAACCTTCTCTCTTTCTATTGGGGTCAATTGGTATGGTCTATAGTAAACCACATCGTCTTTTTTCAATTTTATCTCTAACTCACCGGTTTGCATTACCAATTGCTTCTAAAACGGAAGGGTATTTATGAAAAATGGCTTTAATCTTATTCTGTAAACTGACGTCTAAGTGTGCTAATGCCTCTGAAAGTTCTGAAAATGTATCTATAGTACTAAACTTTTTTAAGGAATTGATTTCAAGGCTATGTTGCGGTATGTACTTTCGTACTAAACGAGAACCTAACGAATCTGTGACAATTTCAACATCGGGATGTTGAACGGCGTCCCTACCTATTAGAAGATCGTAAGGACAATCAGAGTCTCTAACTATAAAAATATCTAATTCAATACACAATTCTACAAATTTAACTGGTACTTTTATTTTTGAAAACACATGTAAGTTACCCTTACCTATCCCACAAATATGAAAACTGCATGGAGTAATGTGACAACCAAGACGCTGTGCCATAGATTCTTTTATTATACTGCAATTAGCCCCAGTATCAATAAGTGATTTAATGAAAATATTATTAATAGATACCTCTGTTAATTTAAATTCGCACTTCCTAAAAAATTAACCTCTTTTTCGGTCATAGAAGTATTATCATTATTATTAGATTTCGGTTTATATCTACAAATAGCATCTACATGTCCGGGTTTTTTGCAATATGTACAAAATCGTTTAACAAAATCGCCAGGTCTTGGTTCTCGTGATTCTGGCTTGTTTGTTTGTGTATTACTCCGGACGTCCTTTGTATGGCACTGCGCCCTGGTATGCCCCAATTTGCCACATATATAACATTTCACTTTATTAGAACGAGTATCTATTCTAGGGCGTTTATAAAGACTAGAACCAGAAGGATCCTTAGAGTCCCTGCCGCTTTGCTCTGAAGATCGCTTCTTACTTTTTGTATATGAAGTAAACAGGGCTATAAGTTCAGATGTGGTTTTAACACTGCTGTTGAAAGACGCCATTCGTACATTTACGTCAGATATGCTACCATACACTAATTCAATCAACTGTAACTCGGTAAAAGCAATTCTTGTATTACGTAACAGCCTTATTTTTTCTCTAGCATATTCACAATAGGAATCACATCACATGACTCGGAATTGTACAACACTGCCTTTTTGAAGTGTTTCTGCTAAATTTCTCTTTTCGGGATACAGGGCTGTTAACTCCTTACATAAATTTTCCCATGATCAACCCTCAGCAGGATCCCATGTCTCGAACCACAATAATGCAGACCCTTTTAGGGCCTTACCTGCCTTGGCAACTGTCGCAACGCTGCTCCATCCAAATTCTTTAGCGAGGGTCTCGATATTGCTGCACCACGACTTTGCACCCAGGTCGCTCGTAGTCGGGTCGAACATCGGCAGAGCAACGTCGTCATCTCTTCGCCAAGTGCCGGCAACAGCATCTTTAATCGCCTTAAGAAGTTTTTGTAAAGCAGGGAGATCCATTCTGAAATCACAATATTCATGTTAGAACAGTGAGCATAAGCCTATCCCACTTCTGATAATAGAATATGAAACCCAATGTTTAAAGGTGTAATTTATTACTTCCATACTGAATATACTTAATATTCCATTATTATTTTAAAACAAAAGTAAAAGAAATATATGATTGGGCAACATTAATTGAATAACAACGATATTATGCATATCAACTATATTTAATAGTCTATAATAAAATACATAATTCTAAAATGTAACAGACCAATATAATGTACATAATATTTAGCATAATTTGGTATCAAAATCATTTTACATGGAAATCATTTCATAACCTTCTACATAGTAATTATAATTATACTTATCTTCTAATTTATGTTTGTCCGTCGCCTTTTGAATCTCAGAGAGCTCCGTACCAGTCAACGTCTCGATACAAAGTGAGTCAATCAGGTTGGAACATTCGTTTTTATAGGCGACGACAAACAAGTATGATTCAGGTCTTTTTATTTAACTACCGACAAATATTGTTTACTGTATTTAATTATCAATGGATTATTATTTTATAAATGTTTACATACCAATATGAAATACATAGCTATATAAACTAATTATATCTAACACACGCATGTTGGCGACAGTGACTCAATAGGAGGTAGTTAGTGTTCCTACACTCAAAAATATATGTAAGTTGTTGGAGAGCACAAAAAGAAACACAAGTTAAGTTTAAAAGTTATATTGTTAAAAGTTAAAGTTAATGTTTACAAGTTAATGAATAAGTGTGATCTTTCTCTCGGTGTGTAAGTGGGTTGTTTTATAGTTATGAATGTACCTACTCAAACGTTATTATGAATTACATCATTATATAAGTTCAACAGCAATATGAGATAAATTGCAACGCTCTTGTGTTCCCATTTTAGTATTGCTGCGTCGCGTCGACAGAATAAGTATGTACGGTAACGAAACCGTACAATAGGTTCTTTTTCTTTCTTTTTCCAAAGTAACTCTCGCACTTCAAATAATTCTTGTGTCACGGTGACTTTACGAACATTCAAACAACGGACACAAAGAACGCCGAACACAAATTTTTGTCCCGTGTGGGGATCGAACCCACAACACTCGGTGCGTTGTTGATGGTGAGAGAACCACTTAAACCAATACGAGAAAAGGGAAATAAAAAAAAAAATGTTTAATTTAAGGGTAAAAACGTCGTGTGCCTAAGGTGTTACTCCGTAATCAATAAAACGCCTTGTAATCCTTTTAATCTAAGTAGTTCAGTACAATTTTCGTATAGATATGTGTTAAATGTTTGAAACAAGATGATATGTATTCTGATCTCGCAGTAAGTTGGAGTTTAATATCAAGGCATAGCGGTAATACAATCAATAGAAATGGCTTCTAACTCAATTAGTAATTAGGATGGTAATCTGTTTATTATTCTAATGAAATAAACATATATACATAGTCTTACGCCTATCCAGAAATGGATAAGCAGAAGTGTATATCACACTTTGGCAACATTTAGGTCATATCACCTAAATGCACAGTCAAATTCTTAGCAGCAGTATGGGATCTACAACTGTACCCGGCTTGCCCCTTTATATATATATATATATAAGCCGGGTACAACTGTAGACCCCATACTGCTGCTAAGAATTTAAGGACGGAAAAATACTATTGCACTTTGTCCGATGCAGCGATTAAACCCAAGAGAGACAGCAGTCGCATTCATTACCGCTGCCCAACAGAGGGAAAACCGAATCCAACCTTTTATTTTATAGGTACATAGTCGATATCCCGTAGCATGCTATATACTTTTTTAATAATAATTAAGCATTTCTAAGTCATTATTTCCTTCAAACTTTCCAAAAAATGTTTGGTGTCAAATTATTAATATTCTCATTTATCCCGCCAACTAAGGCAGAATGCTTGTGTTTGATTGAGTTGATTTTCATCGGTAGTGCTATGGGTCGGATTCATAACCACGGCTTATCGATTATACGTTCAGAAATATAACTTTCGTAGAAAGTATTTATAATAACAAATAATAAAAAGTTACAAAGTACTGAAAACGTAATTTTTCGGAACAATTTTGGTCCCACGGTAAACCTTAGTTATGAGCGGATCAACGCAGCCATGACAGGTCGCTACATTCATAATCTGAAGTTTCCTATTGAGGCTGTGGCTTCAATCGGAAAATAAACTCGGCACATAAACGTAGTTTTAAAAAATCATGCCACTTTTAAAATTATCTAGTTGCGGACTTTACAAAGATTGAAACAATAAAGGTGCGGTCAAACAGCCGGCGTGCGCGGGGCGTGCGCGTGTCCCGCCGTGTTGTAATGTACTGAACTATATGAAAGCGTTCACACAGCGAGCGCTAGAGCCAGCGCGGGGCGGGCGCGGGACCGGCGCAGCGCGGCGCGGTGCGGGCGCGCGTTCGGCGCGCGTATTACGCATGCGTGGTATAAAGCTTTCAACACACTGTATCGCTATAAACTAATTGAAAATAGTATGAAATGAAAATAACATACCGTGTCAATTGAAAATAATAACATTTTATTTGACATTTTTCATTAGTTACTACTATGAGATTTATACACAAATAAAGAAATATTACCTCCATAAAATATATATTAATATGAAATGTATACTTTTATTCTGTATGAAACATAGCATGTAACATTAATGTGTGAGGGTCGTATTATATACTGTCGGTTATATAGCAGTATCATGAATTAAAAAGAAGTATTATTTTTAATGCTTCCTGTTTTTTCCGCATGATCATCATTCACAACTGTGTAAATATCAGTAAATTTACTTATTTTGTACTTTGGAATTATTGGACTACAATGTACTTATGGAACAAAGGAACAGGGAAGGAGGAATTAGGTATGTGAGTGTCCAGATAACCCATTTGAACCAATATGGCGTACAGCCATTCATTTATATATATGTATTAGATATTTACACTCATAGAATAAGAGTGTCGTGCGGTTGCCTTGTTGTTGCCGAACGGCAAACCTGATATCTTGTTAAATGAAAAATCCTTGATGATTTTGAATATGACTTTCTTGATTCACGGGTTTATCTTGATAATGACTTATTAAAAAGAGAATAATTCAAACAAATAAATGTACATGTATGGTAATGCGCTGACGCGGGCGCAGTATGTTGCTGACGCGGTAACTTATGAGACTAATAAACCGAACATATTCCCGGCCCAGACAAAATGAGATGATGAGCATAATTTAACAAACATATATATTTAAGTTAAAATTTGATCAATAAACTCTATTTTATCTATATTTCTATTTCGGCCTTCATTACATAATATTATCATTAAAGATATTATTTCAGTAATCGCGGTCACTGTGGGTTGGTAGCTTTATATTTATTGAACGCACACGCGTGACGTCACCAAAACGCGTCGGGCCGGCGGCAGGCACGCCGCCGGCCCGCCGCGTTTTGGTGACGTCACTCCCGCCCCGCTCACGCCATGCTCGGCGTGGTTTAACGCATGCGCAGTACGACCTAGAATACTATAATATAAAGCCGTTGTCACAGTCATCGAAGTGTATACACGTCGCGCTGACCTACTCAAAATCCAGGCAAGACTTTTAGTCCACAAACACATAATTATCACAGCGCAAGAGCCTAAGTGAGCGTGAGAAAGGACAGCGATAGAAAGCCTAGTACCTATTTTAATTATTGATGTCGAGCGATTCAGACGTGGACGCGGCTCTGCTTATGTTTGCAATAGCTAATTTTAAAAAGCGCAAATGGATATGGATTCAGGATTGAATCAATCACGTCATATGTAAGGAAAATATCATACGCTGTGTCAAGAGTTATAATAAACACATGAGGACACATTTTATGCCTATTTTAGGATATTTCAACATTGTTTTGAGCATATACATGGCTTAATAGAAGCGAAAATAAATAAATTTGACACAAATTGGAGACGCTATTGGTTCAAGAGAAAGGCTGGCAATTTGTCTGAGCTAAGACATTTTAATAATAATATTTACAATAAAAAAATAAGTTAATTCTAAATATAACAGCTTAATTAACGCAAAAGGCTTGACACATCTTTGTAAGAACCTAATACAATATAGTATAGCCTCGATGATGTAGTGGTTAGTGTAACCGACTGCCTGAGGTCGCGGGTTCGATTCCCGCACAAGTCAAACATTTGTGTGTATGAACATGGATGTTTGACTTGATCTGGTTGTTTCTATGTATAATATGTATGTATTTACAAAAAAATATAGTATATATGTATATATGTAAATATGTTTATCCATTGTCTAGTACCCATAGTACAAGCTCTGCTTAGTTTGGGCTAGATGGTGTTGTGTGTATGTGTAGAATTTTATATTATATTATAGTAGAATAATAAAATAATTACAAAATAGTACTCCAACTCGACATAGGCTTTAAACAAACAATATGCATTGAACTGTGTTCGCCTCCACATAAAGCATCCTCAAGACTGTTTAGCAATAAATAAGAAAATAGTTCTTTATATATTTTTCTGACACTGTGATATTGTATGTCAACTGTTTGCACCTTTGAATACCAGACACGTAACCGAAACGCTCCATCTATAGAGCGACATATTTATATAGGAATATATTATATTATATTTGACATATTTTTATATTCATTTTTTTTTTACATCAATGTGACGTATTCTGAATGTCAATTTCTTTAAAGAAATATATGCTTATTTATGTAAATATGTATTCTATGGTTAGTATACTACAGAGTAGTTGTTATGGCTTTAAAATTTTAGTAGGCATATCCAATTAACATTGGAAATAAATTTTATGGCATATAATAGATCTCGTAAAACATAAATAATATAAGAAGCTAAACTTATAATAACAAAGTATTTATAATCACCGAATAATAATATTGAACTAAAGAATGAAATTAATACTAAAACAGAGTTTATTAATACTTCACTCAATTCACGGCATTCATTAGAACACGGCAATCTCTTTACTCTACACAAAACTCAACTTCTCTTCAAACTCACTATTATTTGGCTAGCTACTATGATGGCTAGCAAGCATATGGCGCGCCTTATGGTAACTGGTCATGGAAACTTACGATCACTTGCAATAGCCTTGTGCAATAGTGATAACACATTGCTCGTGCCTATTATATGGAAAATAAATCTCATCTTTATTTCAATTGCTCTAGAAATATCTATGTGCCGATAGTCTAGTAGAAAGTCGTCGCTGGTTGTCGTAACGGCCATCAAGACGCGTACAAATTTCTATGCCTGTGACCGCGGTTTTATATATAATGTCGTTCGTATCACGCATGCGTCAGCAAAGCGAAGTTTGACACCCGCCGGCGGCAGCGCGTGCCCGCCCCGCTGCCGCCGGCTGTGTGAACGCTCTCATACAATTCGGTACATTACAACACAGGCGGGACAAGCGCACGCCCCGCTCACGCCGGCTGTTTGACCGCGCCTTAACAATAAGACCCAAAACAAACATCAGTGTATAACATTTTCACAGATTTTTGTTCCGTTTGGGGACTGAACTCATATTTTATTTAAACTCATATTTTTATCATCATATTAATCATATTAACTCATATTTTTTTATTGATTATCAATGCGATGTAATAGCGAGGTGACTATTAAAACCATTTTGTTACCTGCAAAGATTATTTGGATGTAACAGAATCAAAATGTATGTAATACAAATCCGGTGATTTCGATATTATTATACAGTTGAATTATAAATCAAATTGTTTTGTATAGATATCCGCTCGGTTAAAGTGTGCCAGTTGTAACGTATCGGTTACACTAGCCCTTGGGGCGAAGGACCGGATCCTCCCGCTATCAAGGCGGCGAGGTCCGAGCTCCGCCAGGTCCTAGTGGCGAATTGGAAGGAGCGACTTGTGCACCCCAGTGCCGGGCACGCCACGATCGTGGCGGTAAGTCCCGTGTTTGAGGAGTGGCTGGAGAGGCGGCATGGCGCCCTCACCTTCCGGCTGACACAGGTTCTGACTGGCCATGGATGTTTTGGCCGGTTCCTGTGTCGTATACGCCGGCAAGAGACGCCCGGTTGTCACCACTGCGGCGACTGCCGCGACGTTATTGAGGACACGGCGCTGCACACTTTGGCGGTTTGCCCCGCCTGGGCATCGCAGCGTCGTGATTTGATCGCGGCAGTCGGATCGGTTGCCCTCTCGCTCCCGGCCGTAGTTCAGTCTATGGTCCGGAGTGAGAGGTCGTGGAACGCCGTCGCCTCCTTTTGCGAGGAAGTGATTTCCATCAAGGAGGCGGCGGAGCGGGAGAGGGAGCGTTTAAACCCTCTCCCCAACCGCAGAGCCGGGCGCCGGAGGGCGCGAGATGACCTCCAGCCACCCTGAGGTTTGACCTGGGGGTGGCGGGCTTTGTGGGCCTGCCCGCCATCCGTTCAGCACCAGGTCCGAGAGGCGGCGTGCGTGTTCCCACGCGCGCCTCTGTGTCGAGTCCGTCTTCCCTCTAGGGGGGAGACAGTAGGGTTTTATTTGAAGTAGTGCCTATTTTGGGTAGGTCTTTCGTGTAGTGGCCTGCCGTTTCATACGGCGGGCCGTAACCTCGGCGGGGTCGCGACCGCATGCGAAAGCGATTCGCGCGGCCCCGTCGGTAGTGGTTGTGTCGAGGAACACCGTGGTAGGTTTAGTCGGTATTCCGGGAGGTACATTATCTTTTTTTTAACATCTTTATTTTACCCCGGCGAGTCCGACATAATCCCTCCGCCCGCCCCCGCGGAGGGATATGCGTCATTGCATTCCCCCACGTAAAAAAAAAAAAAAAAAAAAAAAGCCCTTAATCGGATAGACGGAACCGGCTACCTGCCGAGATATTTAGAAAACTTTTGATCCTAACTAAAAATATAAATAATGATAATAATTAATATAATAATAATTTGTTTTATTTTCATTAAACAGATTTACATTTTTTTGTGTAGTGATCGAAGTCACCTAGTAAGCAAACAATGCCTGTGACAAGTGACTACGCTCTTCCATAGCTAATAAAAACTAAAACATTAAAATAACAATATTACTTAAAATAATAATTATAATTTGTACTTAATACGTGAACTTAATTCTTAAGTACTGCGAACATACTTAATTACAGAATAATTCAGTATAGTAACTTAACATTTATAATCATTCTCACTATAATATGTGTATGTGTGTGTGTGTGTGTATGTGTGTGTGTGTGTGCGAAATAAATGCGAATGTGAGTTTGTTTATTTGTTTTGCTTTTATCAAACTAATTAATATCATCACAAAATTTCGCATACATTTTGTCAGGAGTAAAAAAAGATTTGATTCATCTAGAAAAAAAGTACTGTTCCCGAAGGATCGAAATTTATTGATAAAATCTAGATTAACACGAGCAAAGCAGCGGGCAAAGCTAGTTTTAATATATATTGGAAAATTATTGTGGGAAATAACTATACAGCCAACACGATGTTAAGCGGTTTTAATAGTCTATGAACATTTATGACACCAGAAGTACCACTTACGCGTTAATAAACATTTAAAAACCAGCTTGCGCAGGAGTTAAAGTTCCCTGTTTACAAAACAGCCTTTGCTTATGGAAGAAAATAACAACACAATAACCACAACCTACTACTATTATTTAATCATCTGACGTAAACAAGCCTTTTTGTAATATTTTTGTGTAAAGACATCAACCTTCCTAAGCCTAGTTTCTGTGTCACTGGAACTTTAAAAGCAATGAACACAGAACACCCACACTCGAAACAATTTGTTTTGGATCACACAAAAGTTGTCTTATGTCGGGATGGATCCCACGATACCCAATGCAAAGGCTGAGGTGAGGCGATTACTCAAGTCATTAAGCCATCAGACCACTTAACTAGTAAGCTGGACTTATCACTGCGGTCTCGGCGAACCATACTGACACTTTAATTAAACCACTCAGAGTTGCATTGAAATTTCTGTCTCTAAGCATTTTAGATGATATTAAGTCGACGACTTATGCGAGCATCGCCAACTAGCATGGCTTGTTTGTGGCTGTCCGTTGCCAAACTTTGCACCTTCCGACCATTATATACAAAACCATTATATACGTAAGTGGATGCTCCTATTTACCATACTGCTGCTTTAGAGGCTACCATCAAATTGTATCAAATGCTTGAGTATGTTCAGTAGTAGTTCATGGAGAAATGGTTGCAGCACCTTACAGTTATGATTTGTAAATGAAATATGATTGTACACTAGGCGATTAAAAAGAGTGGCCATGAGTTTCTTGCCCGTTCTTCTCATGAGCCCTACACCCTTGTTTTGCTGAACGTGGCAGTAAATGTGAATTCACAGAAAAAAAATTACGTGTAACTTTGACATTCATAAGTATTACCTTGTAACCTAACTTGAATAAATTTATTTTGATTTTGATTTCATATATACCATGCAGTCTTGGGGGCCCTACACACTATTGTTTCCCCAGCGCAGACATTTGTTAAATGTATGCGCAACGCTGACGCTGCATCATCGCGATTGTAATGCGTCTTTAGAGGATTTAAACTATATTTATTTTACCTACTAGATGATAAATGTAGACTAGAGCATTGCTGTGTACAGAAGCCACACATGGAATGACCTAACAAGACCTGGAAGACTGGAAGCTTTCAAAATGTGGTGGAAAGAAGAAGCTCGATAGAAAATAAAAGCGACGTGGCAGTGCTGAGCCATAAAAAACGTTATAGAGGGAAATAGAGGAAAGAGCCATCCTTGACCAACACGGTTTAAGTAATAAATGTCTTTGTATTTTACGCTTATTTCGTGATGTTGCTTGTAAGCTACATAAGCGTAACACAGACACCGTATACTCGGTATATTATTTTGTTAGCAAAATGGGTTCCAGCATGGTAACTTTAGGGAAAGGTGGGATGTTGTTAGCGTTGTACGTGTCGATTGTACGTTAGTGCGAAGTAGTTCTGACGTGGTAAACAATCGTCAAAACTACTACAAATGTTTTATCATTGGGTAGTACCGCTAAAACGCCTTTCCAATTAACCTTTTGAGTCGCAGCGGCACACTGGTGGCCATACACAATAGATTTTTTATTATATCTGGCATTCACAGACTTGACAGATTAAGAATACTGTGAACAATTTTAAAGTACCGTATTGTTCTTCAGAGTGCCTAGTATGAGTTTATTTTACATTAACGTGATCAACACGTTTATGACGTTCGGCGCTCCGATTGGTCCGCTATAAGCTCTTAACCAAGAGAGCTAAACGCGGTAAACGTTTTGATCGCGTTAACGTAAAAGCAACTCACACTAGGCACCCTGGTTTTAAATCTGTAAGGCTTTTAACAATATCGTTCCAGTACATTAATTGTTTGTGTATTATTTTAATATATTTGTTTATACAATAAAAGTACTCTGTGTATGGACAATAGCGAAATGGCCTCTATATAAATGGTAAAATCATTTGCCCGTGTTAAAATTCGGCAAATAAATCGGTGACTGATTTTAATGAAAGTGAACACTATGAGTATAACTATACTTAACATGGGTTGTGTAGATTTTGAGTGAAATCATTACAAACAAACACAAAAAAACAAACAAAATATCAAATATTTCTTCTTGATATTATTAGCATAGATATAGATAAAGATGGTAATAATACGAAGAGAAAATTCAATAATTGCTATTATTGAATTTTCTTAAAGGAGTTTTAGCAGACGGAATAGACAAATGTGGCATACAGTTAAGATTATTCCAATTACAGTTTTATCTACAGGCTTCATTCCGAAATCACTAAACACATAACATAAGAATTATACTTACATAAACATTCATATATAAAACTACAAAAATCGGTTATCATCGGCACTGACAGCCATAGTCGTATTCAGTCAAATTCGTAGTTGAATTTTCTGTTAGTATCATTATTGTAATCATTATAATTGTAATCGTAATCATCATTGTTAGCGAGTTTACTAAGTTACTGAAGCTACGACTAAGATCTAGGTTAGTTGTTAGATACTTGCAAGAAAATCATGGCTACTCTTTTAGGTCACCAATTAAATATAATTTTAATATAATAAATTAAAATTTAAAAACCCTCGACACAAAATTCATTTAAAACCCATATTGAGGGAGCTGTGAAAAAAAAATGTAATTCGCCATTTTGTGGAGGCGGCTATCTTGGATTTGAAATTTATCGTAGTGTATTCTACGAGTCAAGCCCTTTCATTTAATACCCATATTGAGAGAGTTGTGAAACACACACACACACACACACACACACATACACACACAGACACGTCAAACTTTTAACACCCCGTCGTTTTTGCGTCGGGGGTTAAAAAGCGCGGTACACACAAGCAAACAGCAACACACATCAAAAGGCATGTTGACAGGGTTAAAAATAAGTGACTCGAATTAGTCCATCTTTTAGATTAACAAAAAATATAAGACGCTTATTTTTTGTTTTAACAAAACATTAAATATTTACTTAGATATAACGCATTAAAGTTTGGGAGTGGGGGCTTGTGACGTCACTGTCCTATAAAATATGTACCGAAAAGTGACGTAACACGAAATTTGAACCCGTTGTATTTTCGTTATTATTAGTTTGTGTGACAAAAGAAAAAATACGTGTCCAATATTTTTGCTAGTCTCAAAGACCGACTAAAATCTTTTTTTTGGTCAACATGCCTATTGAGTTTACTGCCACTTCACCACGGAAGTAACACGCCAGTAAGCAAAGTTTATACGGCTATGTAAAGTAGGTAACCTCCTTAACATCACAATACTCTCCGAATCTCCAGTGTTCTACCCTTTACAGCTGTCGATTATCAGAATCTTTCGATTTTACATACAAAGGCTGTATAATAAATGATGTTTACCTTTCCCTCTTTTAATAGAGTTGCTGAATACCTATTGTGTACGTTGTAATCTTATTCGGTAAGTAAAAGGCCGTCTCGATTATATCGGGAATCGAGTGGGGAATCGATTTCAATCGATTATTTTAATATATCGGCTCATTGTATAGATGATATCTGAAGATATTGAGTTGGGTGTTTTTATTAATCGTTGCCCAGTGGTTGACATTCTATTTCTAACATATATTTTTGTTCTCTGCAATTTTCTTTATATAAACTTAAACTATGCTAATTCCTACACTCTTCCGTGCGTGCAATTTGGCAATAAAGTGTACGAATTATTTGTTTATCATATTATTATATGACCTTAATAATAGGTACATATATAAAAATCAACTGTCGTATGTTTGTGTCTGCAAAACTCGAAAATATAGTTGAGGTATTGATTTGAAACGTTTAGCCGTTTAAACCTACGCCATCCGTGCAGTCGAACCTAAGTGACCAGGAGAAAATGATCAAGTTATCATTTTACAGAGAACTCCAATCTGGGCCAATCTTTACAAACATAAATTACATATATACAGTGTGTATAAAAACCCTGTCCAATCCATGTGTCCAGTGAGAAGTCCTTTCTAACTTCTCACTTAAACACATGCTAAGTTAAATAATAAAGACAATCTATATTACCGTAAAACGTCTTCATAATATTTTTAAGTACAGTATTGATCAGCATATTTACCCTTAAATTACTGAAATTTCGCACAGTCCAGCAACACCACTAATTTTGACAAGGACGCGGAGCGTGGCATACTTTTGGCGGCATTTTTCTAAGACGTAGGTAGGTAGGCGCTGCGTAGCGCGATACCTGGGTATTATGTATTATATAAATAAGTTTTCGGCGTTGCAATGGGTAGGTAATCTATTAACATATTTTAAATAAATTAAATTTACATGGTAATTTTTCTGATCGATTTTTATAAAAGATGTCACTAACGTACTCATAATAAGCTACTGTATAACACCTTTAAGGATCGGACAGGGTTTATTATACACACTGTATAGAGATAAAAAGTTATCTATCTATAGAAAGCTCGTGGAATTAATTTACACGTTATTTTTATGTCTGATCCAGAGGTGACAGGTTGGCCAAAGTGTTACTGCATTTCTTTTGAGGTATGCTATCGAGTGGTCACGGCTTCGATTCACAGGCCGTACATCGTGTTATTAGTCTTTCTGTTAATAAAATGCTGGCAGACGGCAATAAGTTCTTTTCATGGAATCTAAAATTATGCTGAAAAATTGAGTATAATAAGTGTATTATACCCAATTTTTTTATTTGGATAAGCTGGAGTGCCTGCTTATCCCATAGCAGCTTTACAAGCGTTAATTTATATCTATACTGTATATGTAGTAGACAAGAAACCACCTCAATTATCTCTCAAGCTTAAAGTTGGCTCAACTAAAAGCGACGTTCCACGACGTTCGTAGTTCATTCTTAAACCAAGAGATGGCGCTACGGTTAAGTTTTCGTCCGCATTCTTAGCCATTACGTCCATCTTGAGAGCCAAACATTAAATTTTATCGCGGCACTAATACACAGGCGAGTTAGTTCAAGAGAATATTAACGAAGCAGTGACATCAATATTGTTCTAGAATTTTCTCTATAGGCAGTCTTATCTTTGAAGGCTTTGTGTGAATCGTCAAAGACTTTTGTGGAATACTAACTGATGTTACGCGTTATACACTTGTATATATAATATAAGCCCTGTATATAAATTGCCCCAGTTCTGGGCACGGGCCTCTTCTCGGTGTGAAAAGGATTAAGCCAAAGTCCACTAGCCTGGCTTAGTGCAAGTTGGCAGACTTCACATATCTTCGAAAACATTATTGAGAACTCTCAGACATGCAGGCTTTTTTACGAAGTTTTCTTTCACTGTTAAAGCAAGCGATAATGAATACGCACATAACTTTGAAAAGTCAGAGGTGCGTGTCTGGAAATCGAACCCGCGACCTACATATGTGTGACAGTCTGACAACAGTCTTCCAATTGACTATCGCAGTTTACTGCTGTATAATAGTACTTTTAAAAAATAAAGGTATTTTAAAGAAGATAGATATATACATTATTAATAAACTACTATTTGATCAATTTAAAATTGAAGGATGTTTTCAATTCGACCCGTACTTTTTACGTGTATCTACAACGTGTCACAGATATAACGCACAACCTCAAACACCTCAATGAGATTATTAAATAGTTATAATAAATAATAATATAATCATTAAAATGTTACTTTTATGTACTTAAATATTATAATTTAACGAATTAGTTTTCCTTATTGTGCGCGGATAGTATGGCTATATTACAATGAATCTAACATTACTGCCTTTATTGCATCAAAAACCTTATTGCCTTGAATTATGATACATTTTCGTTTATTTCGATTGTTGAAAGAAAAGGATGACTATAATTTACGTTGTTTTAATTAGAACAAAAAAATATTTTTATATTAAAATGTCAGAAACGGATTTAGTAGCCGATTCTGAACAAAGTACTTCCAGGAAGTGCGTTTAATATGTTACACGTTGTATATGAGCACGGACTGCACGAATGGTCTGCACGAAATAGTGATTTAAGTGGTTGCCTCGCCATTGCCATTATGTTGTGGGTTTGAAACCTACACGGCACAAAAATTTGGGTAATCTGCAAATAGTTGTTCCGAGTCTGGCTGTTCTTTGTGTCCGTTGTTTGAATGTTTGTAAAGATCCCCGCGGCACAGGATTTATTCCTAGTGCGGAAAAGCGTTTGTCTTTAAAACATATTATCTTTTAATCATATAGGCGTCGGCTACGTTTAAATATGGTTACCTTTTTGGTTTTTAAAGTCGTCATTTGACACACAATGTCTACATGACGTCATCTGAATTATACATGTAGAATTATTACACATTAGAAATTGTACACTATTGTTCTCTATTTAATTAGTAGGCTCACTCTTCTTAGCATGAACACATTTTTGTATTTAACATTTCTCAACCGGTGTAGATGAAGCGAGTTCATGTATATCATGCTTTGCAAAAGGTCGAATCCCACGAAAACCTTGAACACCGGTAGCGTTTCTAGTCGTCCGGATAAAACCAAACGTTGTCAGTTTTTTTGGTTGCGTGTGCGGTCAAATTAGACGGTGTCAAATTGGGACAGTCCGGCTTTTGTTAGGCTTTACAAATTTGACCATATTTTTTTCATTTGTCATGTGGTGGTTTCCGCTTCGGCCACCTCACCTTGTATCGCTAGCGAATTAGCACTACCTTCTGCTAAAAAAATTGTCGTGATATACCAAGACTAAAATATTAATTAATGAAGTCTGTCCGGCTTTTCGGTTTTACGATCTGGCAACCTTAAACACGGGACTATCACCACTTTAATTTACTCTTTTATTGGAATGATACTAAGAAACACTTTCAATTTGTTCTAAAACAAAAGATCTGTACTTTCATTTACACAAAGACAAAAGTTGTCTACGTCATCACAGGTATAAATACACAATATTACATTTCTTATTATTTGTTACAGAACATGTACTACAGAACGAATGCCGAAACTTTTCCTTTGACATGACATAATGAACGTAGCTCTCTGAGTGTAAAACTGTTTGTATAGATTTTTTTATCCTAATTAATATTATAAATGCGAATGTGGGTTTGTTTGTTACGCATTCACGCCTTAACTACTCGACCGATCATCATGAAATTACGCATACACGTTGTCGGGGCAGTAGTAAAATACCTACTGTTAGTAATCTTTTTTTTGTACGTGGGGGAATGCATTTTCCTATACCCCTCCGCGGGGGCGAGCGAAGGGGTCATGTCGGACTCACCGGGGTAAAAGAGAAAGATGGTAATAATGATAATAATGGACCTTGCGGAATACCGACTGAACCTGTGTTCCTCAATAAAACCGCTATCGACGGGGCCGCGCGAACCACTTGCATATGCGGTCGCGACCCCACCGAGGTTTCGGCCCGCCGTATGAAACGGCAGGCCACTACGCGATAAGATCTACCCTTTGGTCACCACTACTTTTAAAATCCCTACTGACCCCCCCTGGTTTTTACAGATAGGGTTTTGGGGGAAAACTACAGGTCTCTCCCTTAGGATCAGGGTACTATGGGGTCAGGCTAGCCCACTGCGCCTCGAAAGGCGTGTTCTATCGGCCGCTGATTAGAGTGCGCGGTGCCTGACATTAAGGTTGGACTTGTAGTGGCTATGTGGGTGGGTAGCCGCAGAGGATAGCATGTTTGTTGCTCGACAATGTGCGGCTAGTGCGAACCAGTCGGTCGCGCGAGGCACGGAGTTGTCTTTAGCGAAGTGGCAGTGTGGTTTCACTGCCACAACGCATCTCGGGCGCTTGCCTGCTCAGCAAGTAAGAGTCATAGCTGGGTGATTCGGGCAATACCCGGCTTGTAGGCCGGGAAGTGAGCGCGCCTTACAGATCCGGCACCATACTGGAGATACGGCTTCTCCGTCGGCCTCAGCGAGGAAATCGTTAGCAACTCTCAAAGTTCGCGAGTGGTGAGCGGCTTTATTGCTCCGGCACCTATCTGGACAATAGGTAGTGCTACTTGGGCACGAGGTAGCTTGCCTACGAGAACTGGGTCTCAGGATTTGGAATTTTGGATTGGGGACAAGGTCTCATGTTATTTTTGGATTTGGGGACAAGACCTGTCTATAACTGGTCCCTGAAGGTGCTTTCGGGCACTGGAAGGTACAGCGGCTCTCACTATATACCGAAAGGTTGGTGAGCGGGAACGCTATAACATACAACAACACAACTTGAGTAGCCTGTGGAGGAAGGGTCTGTTCCCCTCCTGGAGGGGAGACAGACTCGAAACACAAGCGCGCGTGGGAACACGCACGCCGCCTCTCGGACCTGGTGCTGATCCGATGGCGGGCAGGCCCACGAAGCCCACCACCTCCATTCATAGATTGTTTTTGCACCAAATCTTTGGAAAACAATACGAAGCATAATGTTCAATGCTTTAGCGGTTTGTTAGAGACTTAATATTTACAAAGCTTAAGAGATTGAATGATTTAATCGTTTGGACTCGTTAATCTCCGGAACTAACGTCGAATTTGCAAGATATTTTTGTCTTTTAAAGTCAATTTGTTGAAGAAGGCTATATGCTATATAACATCATGCTTCGATCTTTCGGAGTAGAGCGGGTGGAACGAAGAGGAACATTTAGTATTCTTTAAAATCCAAATGTGTCTGAGATAATCATCTATGCGATATAACAGAAAATGACTGAACGGATGGCTATACGGTTTTAGTGGTTGCCACGCTATTGCCATTGCATCGAGTGTTCTGGGTCTTCGGATCCCAAAGGCTGGGCTAAATAGTTCTTCCAAGTCTGGATGTTCTTTGTGTCCGTTATTTGAAAACTGGTAAAGTCCTCCATGACACAGGATTTACTCCCAGCGCGTTGGCTGTCATATTAAAAACAAAAAATATTAGCTTTAAACAAATTGTCTAACTGACGGTGTAGCTAGTGACCGGCTACGTCTATTCGGTTACGAATTTTATTATTACTTTCGTCTTCTTAGAAATTTGGCGAGTATGTGCTCTGTGGCTGTGCCTCATTCGTAAGCATTAATGACTGCTTGTTTTAGCTTCTTACAGCATAGGGCTTTCCTGTAGACTAAAGAGATAAGTCAAGCCTAATGAGGAACCCCATTTTATTTTTATGAATTCTTGTCCTGGAAAACAATACAAGTTATTTTGGCTGCGGTCTTCTGCATGATCTTCAAAACTGTTTTTGTTATGGAACCTTGCAGTCAGTGTCCGACCGTCGGCCCGATAACACGTGGTGGTGCGTTGGCGATCCAAATTAGGCATTCTATAAACTTACGTATAAAGTGCAACTACTACAACATAATTTATTTAAATCTAAGAATATAATTTAACCCGTAATATAATCGATTATAATATTGCAAGCGAGCTTAGCTTGGGTAATGTAAAACAAGGCTCTGTCAAATGAAGGCATTCTAAGGAACGCCAGACATAATTTTGCGTCTGGCCACCGCTGTGTAACTGAGATTTATTGGTTAATTGTTATATTCCTTGATGGTCTTAAAATCGTTAAATATAAGATAGACAGCACTTACCATCGCCTAAAATATTTAATGATAGGGCAATTTTATCTAGTGACGCAGGATCATAACGCGCTAAGGATGTTGTTGCGACTACCTCGATTCTGTAGCGCTTCGGGCATGTTTGCGGACGAAAGGCTAGATGACTTTTATGCCGTCATGCGCAAACGATGTACGTCAATGCTTCGGTGAGTCAGGGATAGTTCCAACAATATCCTAGCAATCCTAGCGGAAAAAAATTATGAGCTGTTTATACAGCACTGGGCGCGTAGACATGTGCATGCAGATATACATGTCTTTAATTAGTTTATTTTATTTATTATTTATTACTAAAAATTAACAATAGGCTAAGGTGATAGTAACACTATAATATATGGATCATTGGTCAGAAATAAAAATATTATTATTATATTAAGTTATTTATAATAATATATTATAAATAACTTAATTGGAAAACAACGACACTGTTTATCGATGACGCATGTTAGTCTTTTTCTTCTTCAATAGTTTACAATCGATTTTACTAATGATTATTACCAAATTCTATCCTATCTACCAAGAGCGTTTTTGTATATGTAATTAATCGCCAGTATATTTTAAAGTTAATTCCAGTTTTCATGTATAAAATTGCAAATAAGTTGAGATGTGTACGCGAGAGTTAGAAGTCGGTACTTGTGTGGCACTGTATTAATAATTCATGAAGTGTATCTGCTTATGTTGTGTCGCGATTCGCACAACCAAAGGGTTGGTTTAGATAAACTGTTTTAAAAACAAATTTAATTGACCAGTATGTCGAAAGGCGCTTATTTGAAAAAAATTAAAATTAACAAAATGAAAATGTGTTTATTTAGTGTTTAAAAATATGTTACAATAATTTAATACTTCTACCAAACTGCACAACAGTTTGTTGGCAGATGCAGCTCCCAGATCATTAAACTATTTATATAATTTAAAATTATTGATGCTACACTTTCTCATAAATAAATGAAAATAAAATTTCGTTTTGACTTTTAAATTAAACAAAGAGATAATAATAGTACTTAACACAAAAAGGCAGAATAAAATAAATATCATCCATAATTACCATAATGATCACATACATATTACAAAGTATTCTCAGTACCTATCATGTTTGCATTGATAACATTTAGTAGAAATTTCGTTGTTTTATGTTAAAACGACCGTTTTGAAAACGAAATACTTTCAATGTCTGCAGGCAAGCTATTGAATATTGTTGGAACTAAATATTTATCACCTCTTTGTCCATAATAATTATTACAAGTGGGCACCTCAAATGTTTTACAATGTTTTGCATCTCGAGGCCTTAGCTGTACAGTCCTGATTTTGTACTCTTGGTGGCAGTAATGATCCAATGCTACCAATAACACTAACCTCTCATGCACCGGCAGGATCTTAAACTCGACAAACAATTCCTCATAGTTGGTAATTTTACATCGTAATTTTGTTTTACTGTCTACTATTTTTTTTTAAATCTTATTTGTATAGCTTTAATCTTGTCCAAGTATGTTTTAAACGTGCGGCCATAGCATACCAGTCCATAAGAAAGTAGCAAAACTACCAGCGCATGGTATACGACAAACAGAGTAGCCCTATCCAGTACGACACTGAGGTGATGGATTTTTACAAGGACAGATCGTAATTTATCACAAAGTTTTATAATGTGCGTTTTCCAAGAATAAATTGGTGTCTATTACTAGGCCTAAGTACTTGTACTCACCCACCACCTCTATAGCCGCACACTCACACTGTGATACACTGCCGTCGTGCTCGCTATGAAGACATTCATAGTTGTGTCCTATAATGCGCGGGGAGCGTCCAATGGTTTTATGATAAGGTGAGCGTATATGCATACATTTTGTTTTGTTTATGTTAATAACTATTCCATTATCATGTGCCCACTTTATAATATTTGTGTGTTCTAATGTTTAATTCCAAGCCTCAAGGTCTAAGGCGCAAGTTAGAATGAAATGTCGTCTGGCTCTGGCGTGGTGTACCTATAGCATATAGATATGGCATACGAGCGCCAGTGTCATAGCATGCTATTTCACGTCGTATACGTGTATATTGTTCGAAATAAGAAAGAGGCAGCAAAATAACCGCAGTTCGCCAGCGCCAGACGCCATTACTGTGTGGCTTGCGCATTAGTTTTAAGTCCATCCTGGTGGGTTCGCGGAGCAATCCGTAAGGAATCACGCGACCCTAGAATGGATAGGGCAAGATCAGTAGAAGTCTGACATACCCCTTCGCTCCGCTCAAAGCGAGCGGATCATTTGATGATTGCCCACCCTAAAAAGGTTTAATTCCAAAGTCGAGTTGAACATGTCTTTGGATATTTTATTAAGGACAGTCTCACCTGCATCATCATCATCATTTCAGCCTATTGCAGTCCACTGCTGGACATAAGCCTCCCCCAGGGTGCGCCACAAGGCCCGATCTCCCGTTTTCGCCATCCAGTCACCACCAGCCACTTTTTTCAGGTCGTCGGTCCATCTGGCCGGAGGGCGTCCTACACTACGCTTGCCGAGTCGTGGTCTCCACTCGAGAACCCGTCTGCTCCAACGCTCATCGGTTCTGCGACAGATGTGACCGGCCCACTGCCACTTCAGCCTGCTACACTTCTGAACTACGTCAGTAGCTTTGGTTTTTTGTCGGATAATCTCGTTCCGGACTTTGTCCCTTAACGAGATTCCGAGCATACACCTTTCCATAGCTCGCTGAGTGACATGCAATCGGTGCGCTAGTTTCACTGTTAGGTTCCACGTCTCGGCTCCGTATGTCATGACCGGCAGGACGCATTGATTGAATACCTTGGTCTTCAGGCATTGTGGCAAGGGTGACTCGAAGATGTGACGCAACTTTCCAAACGCTGCCCAGCCAAGCTGCACTCTTCTGGTGATTTCACCCTCAAAGTTGTCTCTACCCAGCTGTAACTTTTGTCCTAGGTAGACGTACCCCTGGACAACTTCAAGGGCTACACCTTCGACGAAAACGGGCTCAGGTACGATGTGCTCGTTGAACATGACCTTAGTCTTGTCCAAGTTCATCCCGAGCCCAACGCGTCTCGAGGCAGCATTAAGACCGGACAGCATTGTCTGCAGGTCTTGCAGCGATTCTGCCATTACAACTATGTCGTCAGCAAAGCGGAGGTGTGTGAGATATTCACCATTGACATTGATGCCCATTCCATTCCACCGCAGGGTCTTGAAGACATCCTCCAGAGCATTGGTGAAGAGTTTCGGGGAAATAACGTCACCCTGTCTTACACCTCTGAGCAACTGGATGGGTCTTGTTTGGTGGTTCTGCACTTGGACGGACATCGTCGCCATTTGGTGGAGATTTCTCAGCACCTCCACGTACCGCCAGTCGACTTGGCATCGCTGCAAAGACTCCAGAACAGCCCAGGTTTCGATGGAGTCGAAGGCCTTCTCGTAGTCCACAAACGCCAGACACAGCGGTTGGTTATACTCTTCGGACTTCTGTATAACCTGCCGAACAGTATGGATGTGATCTACGGTGCTATAGCCTTTACGAAACCCAGCCTGTTCCGGTGGCTGAAAGGCGTCAAATCTTGATGCCAGACGATTCGTGACGACTCTCGAGAACAGCTTATAGACGTGGCTCAGAAGCGTGATCGGCCTATAGTTTTTAAGGAGCGTTTTGTCTCCTTTCTTGAAAAACAATGCCACTACACCTCTGTTCCACGCCTTCGGGGTAGCCCCATTGGTTATTACAGAGTTGAAGAGCCTCCTCAACTCCCCAAGAACAGGTTTACCCCCAGCCTTGAGGAGCTCAGAGGCTACTCCATCTTCACCGGGAGCCTTCCCATTACTAAGCTGTTTGAGAGCCGCCTCGATTTCGTCGACATCTACGTCTGGGAGATCGTCAGTGAAGTGGCGGGTAAGTGGGGCTCTAGGGTCTCTCGCGTCTGGTGGAGGCTTCGGTGCGTGCGAAGCATACAGAGTTCCGTAGAAGTCCTCAATTTCAGCGAGTATCCCCGGGACTGATGTGACGGTTTCACCATTCGAGGTAGCTAACTTTGTCAGATGACTCCTCCCCAGTATCTTGGTGAAGACCTTCGACCCCCGATTTCGCTCGATCACCTCGTGTACTAGGCGAGTGTTCCAGCTGCGAAGGTCGCGTCTTACCAAGTTCCTGATTTTCTTGTGGAGTGACTGGGGATCTGACAAAGATTCCTCTGGTGTCTCACGTCTAAATCGCATCAGATCCAGGGTCTCGCTAGAAAGTTTGGACTTCCTATCTGATCGCCTTTTCCGAAAGTGCCTCGTTCCCACTTCGCGTATCACCCCAATTATGCCGTCCAGGTCCTCGTCAACATTGGCCGGGGTCTCCAGTGCGGCGAATCTATTTTGCAATTCTCGTTGGAACGCATCATGTCCAGCTTGGGGCACACTTGGACGAAGAACAGACCTCACCATGCGACTACGTTCGAGCTTAAAATTGATATTTAGGGTGCCTCGTACAAGCCGGTGATCGCTACCGGTATTAAACCTGCTGATCACCGAGACATCCCTAAAAATGTGCTTCTTGTCGGCTATGATGAAGTCAATCTCGTTCTTCGTCACACCGTCGGGGCTCTTCCAGGTCCACTTCCGTTGGGGCTTTTTCTGATAAAATGTGTTCATACAGAACAGCCCCTGCATGCTAAGGAAGTTGACCAGCATTTGGCCCCTATGGTTTCTGCGCCCATAGCTATGCTGTCCCAAACAAGATTCACCGCATTCTTTTCCCACTTTGGCGTTGAAGTCCCCCATGACAACTGTATAATGGGTTTTGGTGGTACGATACATGGCCTTTGACACATCGTCGTAAACGGCCTCCACCTCTTCGTCTGAGCTGCTCGACGTCGGCGCATATACCTGTATGACCTTGAGAGAGTATCTCTCGGTCAGTTTCAGTACAAGTAACGCAACCCGGGTCGAGACGCTGCAGATCTCCACCACGTTGTCACGAAGGGCTTTGTTGACGAGAAATCCCACGCCACCTTGGGATTTTTGGCTCCCTTCCCTGAAGTAGAATAGATGGCCTGACTCAAGGGTTACCGTGTCCTCTCCCTCTCTACGAACTTCCGATAGCCCGAGAACATGCCATCGTATCTTCTCTAATTCTTCTTCAAGGATCTGGAGGCTTTCGTCCAGCCGTAGACTGCGTCCATTAAATGTAGCCAGGGTCAATTGTTGGCAGCCGTCCGTAGCCCGGGGATTCCTAGCACCCCCTACCCTACCGTAACCAAGGCCGCTGCCGTGACCTGGAATAGTAGGGCGGCCGGGAACTGGGGGCCGTTTCTTTTTTGGACTCATCATGGGGGGTTTTGCCCGTAGTCACCACGCTGGGCAGGCGGGTTGGTGACCGCAGTGTATTGGTATGGACTGTGTTGTCTACGCAAGAAGCGCTGCTGCCCACCTCTCGGATGGTCCCTTAATCGCCTTCTACGATACCCACGGGAAGAAATGGGGTGGTGCTATTCTACTCTGCCGGCACCACACGGCGAACCTGCAGCGGCTTTTAAAAATGTGCTTGGTAGGCAATAATATTAGATGGGACATAAATAGAACTGAATTTAAGGTGGTCCCTTTCTACCTTTAGGGTTTATTTATTTATTTAGGATAAACACAGACATTCCCATAAAATTAATTAACAGTCATCAAAGTGCATGTGCTACTCCAATTACAAATATGCCAAGCACTGGCAGGTAGACAACATGCAAAAACTAAGTAATAAAATTAAACAAAAGAAAAATACAACAAATAAAAATAACAACAGGGAAAACAATATTTATATGAAATTTACCAACTTATTATACGTTATTGCTATTAAGTGTTTATTTTATATTTAATTTTTTAGAAAATGTTTATAAGGATTTGAGAGATGTGATGCATTATTAAGTTATATTGCAATATGTCATTTATTTATATTCGTTTGACATGTTCTACTGAATGTAGACATCTCCCTAAGAACTCTATACTCTTAAGTGTAACATCTTTTATAGCAAAATAATTGTAATCTATATATATTTCGATTCCCGCACAAGACAAATATTTGTGTGCATGAACATGGATGTTTGTCTTGGTCTGGGTGTTTCTATGTATAATATGTATGTATTTACAAAAAAAGAAAAGTATATATGTATGTTTATCCATTGTCTAGTACCCATAGTACAAGCTCTGCTTAGTTTGGGCTAGATGGTGTTGTGTGTATGTGATAGAATATTATATTATATTATATATTTATAAAAATCAATGCCACTTTTCGTTATAATTAAACTCCTCCTAAACGGCTGGACCGATTTGAATGATTTTTTTGTGTGTGTTCAAGTGGATTCGAGGATGGTTTAAATATGGGTTTTTTTTTTTTTTTTGCCTTTACAGGACAACTTCTTTCGGGACAGCTAGTCTTTTATACAGGAAAAGTGACAGAGTTACACGTTGTTTATAGCCATATCTCGTTTTGACGTAAAGTAATATTACAAGAGTGTTGTTAAACAAAAGCCCCTATGCTGCATCCACTACTTGCAAGTTTAACCAGGTAGCCTGTTCATTTAGTCCGGCTTTTCTTTTTTATATTTTCGTGTCAGTGCTTTAAGACACATATACTGTTACAAAGTTTTCGTGCTTCTATTAAGAATTTCCTCAGAGGTATACCCAATAACAATTATTAATCCGACATGAAAACTAATCAAATATTGACGATGAGGAAAAACTGTTTTACTGCTCTCACCCACAGGTTATTTATAAACAAATTATTGTAATGATAATTGGCTATTCAAAAGAGTGGCCATGAGTTTTGTGCCAGCTTCGTCTCATGAGAGCTCTACTGGCTTTTTTCTTTAAAGCATTTTTTTTATTTTCTCTATATTTCTTATATATCATATTTTAAATTGACGTGTCCGAAAAATGTTAAATCTATTTTATGGAAATAAAGATACTGACTTTGACTTCTACAGAACCAACAAAACACGAGACTGCCTACAAACTAAAAATTTAATGAAAATGAACAATTCTCAACGTAGTAGGTACTTTAATTTATTATGTCAATTTCTATCAAAATGGTGGATGATCCTGGAATTGAATAAGGGCGGTATTATTTCATTCCAGGAACTTTATTGGAGACTTATTACTTATGTAAAATTCATGTCAGTTGTTGTTTCTTGGAAGACGTTTATAGTATCGGTAAAATGTCAGATCTATTATTAAGTCTGTTACGGTGTCGCAACAATAGTGGATACCACTGCTGTGCTTGAGGTCCTGGGCTCGACTCTCGGGCACAGTATTACTGGGATTTTCGAAAGTAGCGCTGAGCCTGGTACTGTTCCTGACAATAGGCTCGCTTTCAATAGAATATGTTGAAACGTAGGGCCTAAAATCATAGTTAGCTAAATGTAGGTGTAATATACATACACATGCCTAAATCTTCGGAGATTTAGGTGTAAGACTATGTAGGTATGTAATAATAAAGTCCTCTTAACCGAATTTCGATCATGGTGGCCAATCTTGACGGAGACTGCCCATCTGCACAGGAGATATTATAGTGCACAAGTGTGTACGCAAACACAAGTGCACTCTCTGTTCACTAACTCTCATGATCCGATGAGATAGATAATCCGACACGACCGGAGAGAAATCAGGCGCAGGATCAATGGCTTTACGTGCTCTCCGAGGCACTGGGGTGTCTAACACGGCCAACTTCCTAAATCCGGGCTCGTATTGAGATTTCTTAACAGAAAAACCTAATAACTATTTGTTGGCCCGACCCGAGATTCGAACCCGAAACCTCATGGACAGCAGACGCATTCACTACAGCTGCACCACAGAGGCAGTTGATTATACATACCTAATGTATAACCAAATGCTTTTTTGGGAGTTCTCTGGATTTTAATGTGATTACTACATACGCATGATAAAGCAATTTAAACTTAGAGACAAGAGATGGCGTTGTTCTCAAAATGCTCACTACTCTATATAAATTGTTCTAGTGCCCGCATCGCGCTAACGAAGTTTACACATCGAGTTAGATTTTACACCAGTTAGCGATGCCAACAGTTGTTAAGTAAAGTTGGGTCGCGTTGTAGAAACATCACCCCGTTTTCCATACCAGTATTTCCTTTATCCATACATATAACTACATCTTACTGTTAGAACCTATAGTATCACCGGAATTAAGTAAATCTATCTGAATTATCGTCCTAAATAACATCTGGGATGTACCGTAAAATGTTTTTTTGTGTGTTCGTGAAAGACAACTCCCGCACTAAGAATACGTGTAGCCGGGGATTTTACGTAATAATTAAAAAAACAGACACAAAGAACATCCAGGCTCGAAATAACTATTTGGGATACATACGAATTTATGTAAAGTGTGGGGCCCGAACCTATTACTCGAGAGTAATATGTTCGAGCCCCATACTTTACAAAGCGCCTCGGCCGGCGCCTCGGCGCAGCAACAGTAGCGAGATGGCCACTTAAACCACTACGCCATTCGTGTAGTTTATAACACTCTTGATAAAACAGTGACTTAAGTCAAAATTTTAAAGCAAGGCAATTTCAACTTTATTTGTGTGACTCAAAACTCTAATATTAAACATATGTTAAGTACTTGCAATAGGGTTCAAATTTATTAAATACAAAATGCTCAGATGAGTCTCTGTTTTATTGAGAGTGCGATATATATAGGATCCCAAAATAGTGTCAAGCGGCAATCAAAAATTAAAGAACGTTGAGAATTTTAATCAATGTTCGAGTTCAACAATTTTTAACTTTTGAATATCGCAAAACATGGGGTGATCTGCAAGTCATTCCTCCTTACTTCGAAAATCACAAAACGTATATGGATTGATTAGGATACCAGGGTGCTTTATGCTTTGGACTTTACCTTGCTTTCCTCTATGAGACATCTGTACACTACTTAATAAGTACCAAGATCTTAGACGTAAATTTTATTTATGTATAAATTTCGTTTAGTACAAAGCTCAGCATAGCTATCTTATGTTGATCCATTTATTTCGAATAGTGATTGAGTCTATATATTAATACGTGAAGCAAAAACTTTGTACTTACCCCTTTTTACGAAAATTGCGCGGACGGAGGAGTATGAAATTTGGCACAGTTAAAGTTTACATGGAGAAGGAGTGGCGAAAACTCATATTTTTTTAAAAATATGCATTAGAAATACATTAAATTAATGAAAAAAATAATAACGCACACAACCATACATTTGACACAAGCAGTCGAATCGCGTTCGTAGTAATCCGGCATTTTTCGGCTGATGTCGTAGAATTCTTTGTAACTATGGTTACATATTATGTATGTGCAGTATGTGACTAAATGAAATGTAATTATAAGGGTATAGTTATGGACAATAAAAACTTAATCAAACTTAAAATTTGAATCAATTATGGTCTAATAATTAAATGTTAAACCTATTGGCGCCTACAAAATTTGACTCTCCTACAGATAAATTTGACAGCGTGCTACTGCATATATGTCTATCACTTGTCTTATCTTTTTTTTATTCCTTTTCCTTTTATAAAAAGACAACTGCCGCACTAGGAATAATTCCTGCGTCACGGGGGCATACATTTAAACAACGGACACAAAGAACATCCAGACTCGGAACAACCATTTGTGGATCACACAAAGTTTTGTCCCGGATTCGGATATGTAACACTCGGAGCAAGAAAGTGGCGAGGCGGTCACTTAAATTACAGCACCCATGCCATAAATATCTTTGGTCTTATCAAAAATTTGTTCGACCATGTTATTTTCCCTATAAGTAACTATAATATTATTACTGTTCAATCATTGAAGTAAACAGGATGAAATATCTGTGTACTATCTCAATTAAAAGTTTGACTGACGAGAAATGAGAGCAAACGTAATAGTTTGTAAGTA
The DNA here is from genome assembly GCA_963675205.1 of Catocala nupta. Lineage (NCBI taxonomy): Eukaryota > Metazoa > Arthropoda > Insecta > Lepidoptera > Erebidae > Catocala > Catocala nupta. The sequence goes on along the minus strand of OY776102.1, from coordinate 18,065,081 downwards.
ACCTATGAATTTTGAAATCATACTGCTTTATACGGATTTTATCACATTGTTTATTTTGATTATTTATATTTGATTGATTGATATTTGAGCAGCAGCGATAGCCTTGTGGGAAACCGTTGGACTGCCATGCAGATGTCTTGAGTTCGATCCCGAGGCACGCATCTTTTCGAAGTGCGTAATAAATAGTTAATTATCGTTCGCTTTAACGGTGAAGAAAAACATCGCCAGGAAATCTACATGTCTGAAAGTTCTCTATAATGTTCTCAAAGATATGTGTATTATATGTCTGCCAACCCGCACTGGGCCGACGTGGTGGATTATGGCCTAACCCTTCTCACACTGAGAAGAGGCCCGTGCCAAGCAGTGGAACAGTTAAATATAGAGCTGATATTATTATTAATATATTATTATTTTGGTACGCTTTCATTACATAATTTTGAAACTATTAAACTACTACGGTTATTAAATAGTAGCATTTAAATGCATAACATTCGCGTAAACGTACAACCATATAACCTGTCAATTGTTGGAATGCCAGAGATAATTGCAAACCTATTGTGTCTGGCCGCCGGTGGGCCGTTGCCACTCTATACGTTATCCTAACTAATATTATAAATGCAATTGTGAGTATGTTTGTTACGCTTACACGCCTTAACTACTCGACCAATTAGCATGAAATTTTGTATTCACGTTGTTAGGCGAACTGAAAAGGACATAGGGTACCTTTCATCCAGAAAAAAGTACTGTTACTAACCTAACCTACATTTACATGAGCGAAGCCGCGGGCAAAAACTGGCTAGAAATAAGTTTTCTCATCAGTAGCCTCGGAGAGCACGTTAAGCCGTCGGTCCCGGCTGCTTTGAACATCGGCAGGCGTTATTGGGAAGTCAGTGCACTATAATATCTTGACACTGGTCTAGCCTTAGGGTATCGTTAGCCTTAGGGTTGCGGAGGTCAGGTGGCAGCCGCTCCGTGTAAAAACTGATATCCAGTCAAATCCGGTTAGACCAGAAAAGCTGACCCTAAGTGACTTGGGAATAATAAAGGTTAGGGAGAAGAAGTTATAAATGCTTTATAAACAAGTAAAAACAAAATACATACGTTTATAGTTACCTGTATCCTCCAAGGTTATAGTAAAGGTAGATTTTGTTTTTTTTTGCATTTGTCTTTGACAGACCAGTCAGCGGCCCACCTGATAGTAAGCTCATACACATGGCTGTGTTTTCTTAGCATTACAGAAGCAATGTATTAAAAACACAACCAAGTCGCTGCCTACCGGAAGGAAAGGAATGGAGCAGGATGGGGTTTGGGAAGATAAGGGTGATTAGGCCGCCGGCGCTTTCACTCACCGAATGAAACATAACAGATACTGTTATTTTACGTCAGTCTTCTGTGAGAGGGTGGTACATCCCCCGTCGAGCCGGCCCCTTCATGCTGTAACCAACGTGGCCCTACCACTCAATATTTAGGCTCCACGTAAAAGAGGATGAGCCTATTGCCGCCTAGCGGGCACAGTTTTAGACTCCGTGCTGCTACTGAAAATTTATTGCTAGAAAAGCCAATTTGCCTGACCTGAGTATCGAACTCGAGACCGCATGGCCAACAGTAGCATTCACTACCGCTGCGCCACTATGGCAACTATACATCAAATATACTTCTATTGTAAACTTATACTTACGGTTTCTCTAGATATACACCGCATATATATGTATACTAGCAACCGCCGCCATGCGCCATCGTCAGTTTCATTTGCGTCATTTACGCCGTTAAAAAATCGCCTATTTTACAGAACAGTGAAGTATTTACTCGATAATATTTTTTACGTTGCATCAGCAGTTTCTGACTTTACCTAAAGGTAATTTATTTGTTATATATAGACAGTGAAGGAAAAAATCATCGTCAGGAAATCTGAATGTTCGTAATGTCTGAAGTCTGCCAACCTGCACTGGGCCAGCGCGATACACAATCTGATTCATAATATGCTAACCATTCTCACATTGAGAAGAGGCTCGTGCCCGCGATGGGACAGTTTATGTAAAGGCTGATATTAAAAATAATATATATTGTCCAATTATAATATTAGCATAGAATTCACAAAATTATTTATTAACCAATAAATGCATACAGTTCCTCAGAAGGGACTTACTAAAACTAGCCGACATAATACCAAAAAAATATTTACATAGGTATAGGAAAACTTCGTACACACTTGACATACGGTCTTGTCCGAAACTCCGCCTCTATCGTTCGCCAGATGCCAAAACTGGCCCAAACACAAGTGCTATTTGGTTTCCCTCAATTTTCTCAATCCCTGCAAGGGTTGATGAATCAATAAACAAAAAAAAAGATTTTTCTACAGAAAAGCTGTACTTGCCCGATAGACCATGGCAACCGCTCGTGATAACTTACGAAAATAGCCGATAGGGGGCGTAGGTTCTACGCACAGTCGTAGGCACGCGCTCGTAGCAGAACGACGTAGCGCCGTAGCGCCCGTTCGCGGTGTGATTCTGATATTGTGTGACGTGAGTAGTGGACTGCGGGGAGAGTGATTTTTTTTCCAGTGAATATCAAACAGTGACAATAATTTCCAGTGAAGTTTTTCAAACTTGTATGAATTTTTTTGAGTGCGGTTTGTGATTATAAAAGTTTGTTTTCTGAATATTATATTTTTCTTCTGAATATTCAAAGTGTTTCAGTGTCGGATTATGTGTTGATAGGTAAGTTGGAATACGTAATTTGTTTTATATTTGACTTTCGTATTAAAAAGTTCGCCAAAAGTTTATTGGAATTAGGAAGTACTTTTGTCAGTTATTATGAGTGATTTTATTCAAATTGTGGTTTTACGTTAACATTATAAATATATGATAATAAGAATATTTATATATATATAATAAGAACCTTTTTAATTTTGTGATGAATGGTAAAATATATTTTTTGATAATGGAATAATTTTTAGGATGTAGGAGAGGGATTTTTATCAATAATATTATTGCGTAATTAGTATTTTTAAATACAATTTAAACATATTTAATTGGATATTAAATTGGTTTTCGTTTTTATATATTTTAAATCCATGTTTTATTTAGGCGAGGATAACAATGATGACATGATTTTAAAATCTTTTTTTATGTGTGTTTAATGGCTTATAAAGTTAATCAACGTTAAGTAATTATATCTTAATTATTAATTTCATTTTACAATAACATGATTATTATACCTATATACTAATGAACTAAATATGTTTTTAGATATAGAGAAAATTATATTTAAAAAAAATTACGTATTCCTCTTATTTTGGTTAACAAAATAGGAGAAAGCATGTTTTAATATTATTATTAATTAATAAAACTTTAATATACTGTTATAACAAATATTTTATTTACATATTGTAATAAAATATAACTAATTATAAAAATAATAAATTAGAAAAAGTATAAATACTCCAAAGGACTCCGTAAACTTGTTTAATATATAAAATAAAATTTAGAAATAACTTATCAGTTAATATTTTTTATTTAATTTAGGTTGACCATTTAATTGGTATTTTAAAAATATGCACTCACTAATAAAAACATATTTTAATATAATTTAGTTGTAAATTACATTTGAAACTATTGCCGAAATCTATGAATTTCATTTATCATTATTCATTTATAATTAATTTATTTAACAGGGATACTTTAAAGACATAATTATAATGAAGTTTAATTATGTTTCCAATTCTATGAGTATTCAATTCTATAATTATTAACAACTTATTACATAAAACGCAACACATCGTAACCATTCATATAACAAATATATTTACATTTTATATTGTATACCTTTATAAAAAGCAATACAAAATAAATAAAACGAAATATAAACTGAAAACCTTCGGGTATAATGATATTTGGTCCAACGAGGTGCTATTATTTAATAGTGACCTTTTACGAAAGGGTACCGTAATGCCAGGTATTATCATAAAGTATTCTTTATATATACATAACACTATTATTTAATCACCGAATTAAATATATATTTAACGCCTGCGTGCTAAAAGGGGGTAAGCAGAAATCTAGGTATTAATAGTATATTTTCTGTTTTGATTCAACACAAAAACTAAGCAACCGATTTAAAAAATTCTTTCACCATTAGAAGTCCATTTTTTTTACCTGAATACATTAACTCATACCCCTCCGCGGGGGCGGGCGGAGAGGTTATGTCGGACTCACCGGGGTAAGAGAAAAAGATGTTGAAATGATGAAAATGGACCTCCCGGAATACCGACTAAACCTACCACGGTGTTCCTTGACATAACCACAATCGGCGGGGCCGCGCGAATCGTTTTCACATGCAATCGCGACCCCGCCGAGGTTTCGGCCCACCGTATGAAACGGCAGGCCACTACACAAACAGACCTGCCAAAGGTGTCCAATGGGGTACCACTAATTTTATCCCTACTGTTCCTGAGGGGGAGACGGACACACGATACATTAGAAGGCTATATTATCACCAAGTAACATATTTATTCTATATTTTATTTAAAAAATACTGTTACAAACATAACCTAATCTACCTACTTTTACGTGAGCGAAGCCGCGTTCAAAAGCTGTAAAAAAAACCGAAAGTAATCATAAAACTAAAGACATACATATATATACTGCAAAGGAGTTCGCAGAGGTGTAATATACTCAAATTTGATCATTTATCTTTTAGGTCGTATGTAATAGAGAGCTAGCTTATTCCTATATAATAATATCGAGATGGTTATAAAATCCCAGGATTCAACCTCTTCGTCTTCATGTGACCTCTTTTTTGTTTTGTTTTTCCATCCTCTTTTTGTAATGTTCCACTGCTGGGCAAAAGCCTCTCCCTTGGAATTCCAAATTACTCTTTTGGTGGATATCCCCTGACCTTATGACCTTGTGACCCTTATATCTCGGAGGTCTTTTGACCCACAGGGCCCATATTCAAACTCGACCGAGGGATGACCCCAAGGTATTTGCACACCTGTTACAAGTTAATCGTTCCAGTGGTTCCGGAGCTATGCCTGCCTAACACACATACAATGGATAAACATGCATATATACAATTTTTTGTAAATACATATGTATGTACACATTATACATAGAAACACCCAGAGCAAGACAAACATCCATGTCCATGCACACAAGTGTTTGACTTGGCAGTGGCAGTCGCATACCGGGAATATTTCCAGATTACGTTTTGCCACTAAGAATTATAGCGCAAAATCCTTTTGTCCGATTTAGGTATCGAACTTGACCACACGAAGTAGCAAATATATGCCATAGGGACAACGGGATAGACAGACTTAATTTTAGCCTGCTTATATATATTTTCTCTTCGTTGAGTCAATATTTGCATTTAGGTCATATTAGAATACTGACCTAATATGCTAGCGACTGGTTTTATAACGTATTAGAATAACGTAGCATTTCTTGCACATTGCCAAAATATCCTTGAAATGCTAGTGTAATAATTTAATTGATTAATATCAGCCCTGAATTAAACTTTTCTGCTGCTGGGCACTCGCCTCTTCTCAGTGTGAGAAGGGCCACGCTGGCCCAGTGCAGGTTGGCAGACTTCACATATCTTCGAGAACATTATGGAGAACGAGAGTTCTCCATAATGTTCTCTAGGAATCCTGCATATCTGAGAAGATATGCAGGATTCCTCACGATGTTTTTCTTTATCATTAAAGTAAACGACATCTACATTTCATCAGCTACATATGTTTATATCCTATACGGAGCATATAAGCCTTTTGCTATCAGCCAAACAGTTTCAACAATTTTTAGCCAATTTTTTTTTTTCGTTTTATTGTTTCATACGGGTCCAACGGAGTTTGGTTGATAGATGCGACTATTAACTTAGAAAACCAAAAAGGTTTATAATTCTAGGAGCAGTAAATTTTTTAGAGTGTACTTTTTGAAAAATTACTTGCAGCACGTAATCATTTAGAAGCAGCTAGAGACGGGAATAGGCTTAAGTAGTTAGTAGCTTTAAATTGCACGTAATAGGGGGTATTACGTGTAACTTAAAAACATAACTAGCGAACTACATACCTGGCTATCTCTTTGGACATATAGCCGTGAGATTAAGTATGTATAGCCTGGTACATAAGACAGTGTATCATATAACTATAGGATTTAGTTTGCGCGATCGGGTGCAATTCCGGGATCTTACAAAGTTTAATTGCGCTTTGTGACGTTAATCGCCTAGGCGCCCGGCGAGCGCGGGCGCACGTCACTAGCCACCTCTCGCGACCGGCGGCGCGAGACTATATAAGGAGCGGACGGCGTCAGTCGACTCTTCTCCCGGCCCGGCTCCACACCTTCAGCTAAGTGTCCTGATTCTACAAGGACACGAAGCAAGCCTTTAACGAACCACGCCCTGACTATTGTTATGTAGTAAAGATTATTATTTCCTATACTTGTATTCTAAATATATTAAAAGTGTAATTGTCATACCATCTATTATTATTCTCTCTCATTAAATTCACCTAGGGACACCACGCCCCTACGGCGTGGCCTGTTCCTTCTAGATCAACAGATCTCCTGTAGAAACCACTCTAAAGGTTACAGCTTTTCTATTACAAAATTCTCCGTATGTGCCTGGTAGACATCTAATAAGCTCTACTCATTACATGAGTGCTTAATACATATCTAGTAAAGTGTGGATGTTATACATTTCTGTCTTACTCTTCGTAGGTACAGGCGTGAGTCTATGTAGATATGTAATGTAACTGCCTAGCACATTAGAATACCTGGATAAGCTCATAGTTTTAGTAGCGTTCAGGTTGAAATGCTGGGTAAGAAAGATGTAGTAGGGAATTCTTTTTCAAAATTTTTAGTAGTTGTACAAGGTCTGCAAATGTGCCTTATAGACAGCAATAGGCTCCAGTGTCAAAACGTGGGATCTTAAAACTAAAAACTTAGCCAGTGAAATGTGGGTATAAGTTATACATCGCCTACATTTTCCGATATAAAATCGTGACAATATGCCTGGCACCTTAAACTGCCTTATTTGACCATGGTTACAGTTTCGTTGCGATTGGGTTAAATTTCTAGAGCGCACAAAGTGTTAATGCGTTTTTTCTCTTGCTCTGTTATGAAGTTCTTAGGAGCAGAATTGAGTCTAGATATCTGTCTAGAACGGTAACAGGCTCATTTTCTAGTAAATGGCTGCTAAAACATACTATTTTTTATTTTTGGCTTGGGTGAATGCGTATCCTTATCCGAGGGTAAAGGATTGCGGAGAGGGTATGTTGGTCTCACCCGGGGAAAGATGGAAGGTCCCGAGTCCTATCGACTAAACGCTAAAACATACTAAGCGTCTGCTTGCTACTGCCACTTCGCGGAGTATTGTGGGTTCGAATCCCACACGGGACAAAACTTTGTGTGATCCACGATACAACTGAGATGAATGCACGTATGACGTAGTGGTCGCCTTGCTATTGCCACTGCACCAAGTATTGTCGGTTCGATCCCCATATGGGACAAAAATTTGTGTGATTTACAAATAGTTGTTTCAAGTCTGGGTGTTCTTTGTGTCCGTTATTTGAATGTTTGTAAATTCCCCCGTGACACAGACATCATTCCTAGTGTAGGAGTAATCTTTTCATAAAAGAAATAAAGATAAAAGGTAATGTACCTGCAAGAAAAATATCTTTACTCTCTCGGGGTTATCTTTACTAATATTATAAAGAGGAAACATTTGATTTTTTGTTTGTAATGATTTAACTCAAAAACTATTCAACCGATTTTAAAAATTCTTTCATCATTAGAAACCTATATAGTAACATGGATAAACTTTTCGCGAGCGAAGCCACGAGCAAAAGTTAGTATAATGTACAGTAAATCTTATATAATTTAGTATATAAGGAAGGCGCATAGCTAATGACTCAATGACGAGAACTAGCGTAGTTTCTGAGTAGCGAGTGTAATTGGGTTAACTTGTTATTAATATTATAGCTGCATTACTATGGCGGAACGACTGTGACGAAGACATCTTCGCGTAAGAGATTAATCCTGTTCCTGATCAAAGGACTACCGGTTTTTAATTAAATATTGTCTGGAGATTTCTTGTTAGTATTTGTAGTTTGGACTGTGAGATTTTGAGTTCGATTTACGGAACGTTCAAAGTGTGTGTGTAAAATATTTCTTAGACAATTCTTTGTAGTAAATGGTCTTTGGATTTGTGTTTGGTAGAGAACTAATAAAGGCAGGCACGATATATGTATATAATATCAGCCCTGTATTAAACTGTCCCACTGCTGGGCACGGGCCTCTTCTCACTGTGAGAAGGGTTAGGCCATAGTCCACCACGCTGGCCTAGTGCGAGTTGGCAGACTTCACATATCTTTGAGAACATTATGAAGAACTCTCAGACATGCAGGTTTCCTCACGATATTTTCCTTCACCGTCTTTATTCTTGAATGTTAAATGAAATTTATGTTAGTACGGAAGACGTAGTGGTTTACGCGGTCGCCTTGTCACTGATTATAATATACATAGTCTGGACCGCATTCAACGGAGACCGACTCGAATCGTCGACTGCCGGGTTGTTTCAAATCGGCTAGACCCCTTGGCACTGCGTAGAGATGTGGCCTCGCTATGCATCTTTTATCGCTTTTACTATAGGGAGTGCTCCGAGGAATTGTTCGGGCTGATCTCTGCCGCCTCTTTTCGCCATCGTCCTACGCGACAGAATTTCCATTCCCACCATTTAGATGGTTGGGAGTCCACAACTGTGCGTTTTCTAGAAATTTTCTGCCTCGCACAACTAAACTGTAGAATGAACAGTCGCCTGCGGTATTTCCGGAACAATACGACCTGAAAACTTTCAAGAAAAGAGCTTCTTGAAAGGCGGGCAACGCATTTGCAACTCCTCTGGTATTTGCAATTCCATGGGCGGCGGTAATCGCTTACCATCAGGCGATCCGTAGGCTCGTTTGCACAGACCTCATAAAAATAAAAACTAATATCCCGTATATATACGGGATAAAAAATGTGCGATCTCACAAATGAAATCAAATTCCTTGTGTTCAAATTCCTCGTGTTCGTTGTTTAAATGTTTGTAAAATTCCCTTGTGGCACAAAATGATTACCAGAGGGAGATATGACTTAAAAAAAAACAGGTAAAATGTGTGTCAATTGAAATTAAACCACTTTATTCGGATATTGTCGCGTTGTTTATTTTAAAACACATTCATTAAGCAATTTTGAACTATAACTACTACATATTATTAAACTTTACTACAATTTAAGCTATTTAAATTAATTAAAATGTTCTGAAGTGAAGATTGAGACAACAACCATTTCATTCTCCTTGTGAACACGGCTAAAGAAACGTCGAGAAAAGTGTATACGTAAATATAAATAGGTTTAATTAATTTAAATAGCTTAAATTGTAAAATCACGCATACACAATTGAATGCAGTTTTCACAGTTATATAGCTGAGGATCTATCTTAAAATCTCGTGCAAGTTTCATCTTGATATGCTGCCTAGAAGTTGCGTATTAATGATTTGGATTGTGCATTACATGTTTGTGTATTTTTTATGTAGATCAGCTTATTTATACATGCAAAGAAATGAAAAATAGATATGTATCTACTTACATATTTCACGCGTACAAAATCGCGGGCACAAATCTAAGGATACTAAGGTATCCTTATAAAAATAAACATACATATGTACTAATTACGTTTATTGTTTAAAATTACTTAATACTCGTATTTTATAATAAAATACTTGTTTACAAAAAAGTTAGTCATATAAAACAGAGCACAGTTCCAGATCCCGTACTGCTGTAAAGTATTTCCTAGCAGAAAAACTCAATAACAAGATTAAAGTAAACTTATGGCACACGACAAACGAGGTACTCCTTGAAATTGAAGTTGAAAATAAATGTTTCTTTTATAATCAATGTTTTTAACACAACTAAAGTGACAAACAACTATAACTACACGTCTGATACCGTCTGTACCAAGTCAAAGTCAAAAATATTTTTCATTTAGTTCACAAAGTAATAATTATGATCGTCAAAATGTCAAAGTCAAAAATGCAATCATTCATGAAGGTCACAAAGTAACACTTAGGCATGAGGGCGCATACACTTACACTTTGTGACAATGTTGTTAGTTAATTACACGTGTGTTATTCGTACATACTCTCTCAATTGAAGTAACGCGCGTAAGTGACCGCCGCGAAGGGTTTGTCGGTTACCCATACTACCTCAGCTCCGTTCAGACAGATAGTAGGAAACCGTTATAGCGCTATACCTCCTTCACCATTTCTGGATTGTTCAGAAACCTCGTCTGTTGGTCGCTCACGCTTTTGCAGTTTTGCAGCATATTAGCCAGTCTCCTCGTCTCCATGAGTATTTACATGAGGAGCTGTCGGTGATGCCAATGGCAAGGTGATTGTTAATTGAGCATTGGCCTGTTTCTATGCTCACTAAGTGACGTAGGATTTTCCTGCTGGAACGTAGCAGTTACCGCGAGAAATGTCAAAGGACGACAAAGCGTCCTTCGTCTGTCTATATTCCTTTGCCATGCTAAGCTGTTACCGGAGACAAGGTAGCATTTAGAAGTAACAGTCTGTATGAGATAGGATTAGAGTTTAAGGTTGCCTTTTGTGAATTGTAATAATATGCTGCACGTATTGACTGCCACGCTGGAGGTCGCGGTTTCCTATCCCCGTACAAGTCAAACATTTGTGTGCATGAACATGGATGTTTGTCATGGTCTGGGTGTTTCTATGTATAATATGTATGTATTTACAAAACAAAGTATATATGTATGTTTATCCATTGTCTAGTACCCATAGTACAAGCTCTGCTTAGTTTGGGCTAGATCGTGTTGTGTGTATATGGTAGAAAATTATTAAAAAAAAAAATAATAAGATCGCATGTATTCTCAATTACAAAAGATCACAATATGCCAAAATAGAAAGTACAAACAATTAGATAAAAGAAAGTAAGGTTATGGAAAAATAACATATTGTCTATACAAGAATTAGGAACTAAAAAGGAGTATAATAATAATAATATCAGCTCTGTATTAAACTGACCCACTGCTGGGCACGGGCCTCTTCTTAGTGTAAGAAGGGTTAGGCCATAGTCCACCACGCTAGCCTAGTGCGGTGTGGCAGTTCACATATCTTCGAGAACATTATGAAGACTTCTCAGACATACAGGTTTCCTCACATTTTCCTTCACCGTTAAAGCAAGCGATAATTATTTATTTAATACGCATATAACTTCGAAAGGTCAGAGATGCGCGCCTTGGGTTCGAACCCGAGACCTCTGCATGGCAGTCCAACGGTTTCCCACATACATAAATAAATTCATTCAATTAAAATTAAAATAAAAGTTAGAAATGTAATGCTAAGATAAAAATTACCTTAAACTAAACAGTTGACTCCAAGGACGCAGTGGCTTACGTGGTCACCTCGCCTCTTCCAATGCGCCGAGTGTTGTGGGTTCGAATCCCACACGGGTCAAAACTTAGTGTGATCCAAAAATGGTTGTTCCAAGTATTCGTGTCCTTTATGTCCGTTGTTGGAATGTTGGACCTTGTCCTAGTGGGTTCAAAACTAAAAAATAATAAAAAAGCCGTGGTTCTATTTATGTATGTAAATAAATCTATACCTAATATTATGGCCTTAACCGTCTTTGATAGTAATCGATTACGTCTGCACGACTTAACGCTAAAATTATTATATATAATCTACTTCATAATCTTGGTATTAAAGATATCTTGTTTCAAATAGATGTCAAGTTATGATTGATATTCTGAATGTCGTCAAATAATTTAGCAAACATAAGAGGCTTTGTATTACGAATATAATGGTGTGGTGTTAATCTTCAGACTATTTAGATTGATGGCTGGTTTCTTTAATTGTGTGAATGAGATGAGATATGAGTTTGTTAGATTAGTGAGTGGAACGCAGTAGCAGCCACAGAAGTCGATAAAGACAAGAGGTTAAGCAAATTCTCTACCAAAATGCTCATAGATCTGCATTTTACAAAAATTCATATTCTGCCTGTGTCCCGGGGTGTACGACAACCGGGTGACAGAATCCACAAATAATTTGATATTCGTTCTAATCTTAGAATATATTATGGTCTTTGGTAAAACTGATAACTGGCGGCTATATATCCCTATTCAAATATGATGATAAATAGGATCACGCGAATGGCATACATTGTTTATTTTTAAAATACTATTATTAAATAATTTTGAAAAATTAAACTACTATTGTTAAACACTTTTACTAGTTATTGTTAATCTGGTAAAATCTAAATAAAGTTGTTTAATTTCAATATACATGATATTGTGTATTTTTCTAATTATGAAATATGAAATCTGTTGTAAACTTTGTATTTTTCTTCTTTTTCTTTTTTAAAAGACAACTGGCCGCACTGATTATGCGACCTGTGTCGCGGGAAACTATGCAAGTAGTATCAATAGATATAAAGAATATCTTAACTCAGGACATTCGTTTGTGGAGTTCACAAATAATTGTCTCGTATGGGATTGGAACATACGGCACTTCAGTCGACAGTGGCAAGGCGACCGCTTGCTGATCTCTAATTACAAAAAACGAGATTGTTTAGTATACTTTTTTGTAAGATGTACTTCTATGCTGGGCTTTAAATAGTACACACATATACCTACGTACATATATTAATTTGTACATACATACATAGATTAACGCCTGTTTCTCAAAGGGGTAGGCAGAGACTACGGATTTCCATGTGCAACGATCCTGACACACACTTCTGGCTTCAAAACTAACAAACAAACAACAATTGATCGTATTTACCTCATTACTCAAATATTAATAAGAACTACTCAAGTACAACACCAATATCAATCAATCATGTTCTGTAAAACTAGCACACGATCCAACATAAACTTACTTACAGTAACGTACGGGTTATTAAATTAGTTGAAAGCCATTCAACGTTGATTATACCTTACGACCGAGTAATAAGTGGCGTAAAAAATTTATGTGAGGTGTTCTGTGAATAAGTTTCCAGCTAAATACCTAACTAGGCCTACCGTGAAACATAAATGCCGGTGTTTCGGGCCAATTGTTCGTGCTACGTACTAAACACGCGAAGTAACGTTTTAATAGACTCCGTATCATGAAGTGATCTGAATAATGTCGCTAACAGCCCATTTTAACATCGTCAGATAACTTATATCTGGGGAATATTGTCTTGTGGGTTCGAATCTCACACGGTACAAAAAAATTTGTGATCCAGAAATGGTTGTTCCGAGTCTGGGTGTCCTTTGTGTCCGTTGTTTGAATGTTTGTAAAGTCCCACGCGACTTAGGAATTATTATTAGTAGGGGCGTCGTGTGTATTTCTTTTTTAGGAAAAAAATTTGTCAATCCGCCATATTTATACCTCAAATAAATGTTATCTGACGGGTAAAAAATCGGCCTCAAGTAAGAACAATATCGGAAAGAACGTCATGGTAGGGCTACATTTTGGAGAGTGTGCAAAGGAATGACATAGCTTGTTTCCTCCTTCCCCATGCTATTATCGGACAACAGGACAAGCATTATGACCTATTGGTTTAGGTAGTCGGCTCACCCCTGCCGCCGTGTCAAGTGTTGTAGGTTCGATTGCCACACGGGTCAAAAATTTGTGCGAGTCACAAATAGTTGTTCAGAATCTGGGTGATTTGGTGGCAGTTATTTGAATGTTTGTGAATTACCCCGCGACATAAGAATTACTTCTAGTGCGGGAGTTGTCTTAATATAAAGATAAAAAAATAAAAGATCGGCGAATAGGTACATTGTGGATGTTTCACATATATTTACGAAACGCTATGCGTGAAAACTTTGATAATGCGTACCGCATAGTAGTGGAACTCATTAACCTTTTCTGTTTTTTCCGATGAGTATAATCTGGACGAGAAAATAGATACCTTTTAGGCAAGGGTGTTTCTTCGTCGACCACATGGTCGCTTAACTTTAGGTGAGATCGTGGCCTATTAAAAATAAATAAATAAAGCTATATATTCAATCGATCTCTTCTTTTCTCGATATCTTCTGAGTAAGTATAATATCAGCTTCTTTTCTCGATATCTTCTGCGTTAGTATAACATCAGGTGTGATCGCGGTGAGTCGTGAAAAAAATATTCGAAATATTTCTGATATTTTCGATGTAGAGTTACTGTTCCTGTTGTATGTGTTCTTTTTCACATTCAATGTGCAATGGCAATTTTCTTTACTAGAACAAAGTGACGCATGGTTTGCTTGTGTGTGTCAAAGCTAAATGAAGTTTATTGAGATATTGTTCTAAATATTTCGGCATCAAAACGCACGCAGACATTCGTGTATACGTAAATGGCTATTTTAATTTTATCGTAATTACGTACTGCTATTAAAAAGTAAGATAATTATAAATTGCGGTTGTAATTTATATATTTTTTATGTTGTAATTAAAATGATAAGTGAACTTTTGTATTTTAGATGCGGTTTATTGAAATAACAACTTTTAACTATTGTAATATTATTTTAAACAATTTATATTTGCAATTTCTCCGACGTTTCGACTGCTTTCGGTTGTCTGAACGACGTGTGATTAGAGTAATATAACAAATTTAGGTATACTGTGGCAATCGACAAAGTGGCCGTCTGTTTCTTGCTTGTTGATTTCTTCAGGTCTACGCTTGCATTCATTATATTACATGGCAACACGTTAAATTTAAATAACTAAATGTTATTTTTTGCTTAAAACAGTATGTAAACAGATTCTACGGTACAATGTAGCGTATACAAGTATTGCTAAATAAATCAAAGTTACTTAACATAACATTAGCATTTACCTTTGTGTAATTTTATTTTAAACAATCTAGAATTTACAGGTTTTGGTGACTAGGTATCTTATTGAATATACAGACACTCAATGCTTAGCAACTCTTGTTATGCTAAGCATTGAGTGTCTGTATTATCTTATATCTTATTATATTACGTTAGCCTCGGAATATTATTAAGTTCGAGGCTATGTGGTTCTCTAGTTTACATAATTTGCAGACCCAAATAAGTGTCTGATAATATTACTCCGTACAGATATAAATAAATAAGTAAGTTATAATTTTGACATAGAATAAACTATTATAGGTTTACCTTTTTAGGGTATAATTTAATTTATAAATATGTGTAATAATTTAATTTAAAATTCTATCATATGTATATGATAGAATTTTTTAGTTTATTTCATAGCACAGCCACCTTGAAATTAATCTACTTTATCCGGATTTTGTCGCTTTGATTATTTTAAATCAGTGTCATATCTTAAAATCATTTAATTAAAGTGTTTTAAAATAACAACGCGACATAATTCGTATAAAGTAGTTAAATTTCAATGTATAACATTTGCGTAAACATAAGACAATATTATGCAAATTATTATTCATATTAATTATATATTCAATTTCATTACAATATTATTATGACGTATACGATATGTGCAACTGTATACCTACTCTGTCTGTTTAATTAAGATGTTTCTGGCACCCACATAATCATAGTAGTATATACCATACAGTATATGCGAGCACGGCTCTACCTTGACCATTTTGTACCTATACATTTCTGGATTTCTATCTGGATTATTTTCTTGTTTCGTCCTTTATAGACCCCTCTTTTACGTAGTCGGGTTATAGTTTCTAAACTTTATTTTTTTATTGAATACTTTTTCGTAAAATTAATATAGCCTATGTCACCCGAGCCATTATTACGAATCTATTGACACCTCATTCATTAAAATCGGTTCAGCAGTTTAGGCGGTACGGTGGAACATACAAACAGATCAGACCCAGACTGCCAAAATCATTACCCTTCCTTTTGGCTTCGCCGTAGTTGGGTAAAAACAGAAATATCAACTTAATCCTTATTCACATACAGTTTCATTTTCATTGTGTTATTTGTTAATCTATTATTATATGCGACGCTGGTTACAGGTCTTTTGAAGTTTGATGTAATTTCACTTTCATCGGATTACCTCGTTGATCTCCAGCATGTGTTTTAGGCTGCTATTATATATTTTGCTTATGGTTCCTTCGATCTCGAGGTCCACCTTTCGATTTTTGAATCAGGTAGTGCCATTTTCTTTTTCTGTCTTTTCTTAATGGGCCAGGAACCTTAGTTGGCGAAACGCGTGTGCAATGTACGTATTCCTTCAGGAATATAAAGGTGTTTGTCTGTAGCATTACTGTTCTGTATCTAAGCTTATTGTAGAGGTAACTACTGGCCTCGAGTAGCTTTCATGTTATATATAAGTGTAAGTGCATGATCCCATTATATCTACGCTTCAAAAGTTAAGTACTTACTTACTTAAAATTTTATATAATAATAGTTTCTGTCTCCGGTTTGCCTGTGTGGATCCCAAGGGTCGCATACTGGGTTAAAAGTATCCTTTAGATGTATAGATCAGGGATCTCTAAACTTTTAAGATAATGGACACTTACTAATTACCTTTTATTTCACGGAACCCCCATATCAAATGCTTACAAAACAAAGCCACTGTAATTTGAATAAGAACAAAAACTTTACTTCTCATCACATATTTTGTGCTATTTCAAAGTAATATTTAGCAGTGTTTAACAGTATTATTTAACTGCCAAAGATAAATAATCTCGCGGTACTCTGGTGATTTTTCTACGGAACCCTAGGTTCCGCGGAACCCACTTTAGGAACCGCTGGTATAAATCATCAATTATATCATCAGTCTATCTGTGTGTCGTATGCAAATTTGTTGAACGGCTTACGCTTGATTGAACGAACATTTTCAAAAACACATTCCCACAATTATAATGTTTCCCATAAAAATAGAAACTGCCTTGGGTTCGAAGCCCAGGGAACTATTTCTCGTGACGTAGCCATTTTCGCCTAATAGACCTATCTATACTAATATTATAAACCTGAAGAGTTTGTTTGTTTGGTTGAACGCGCTAATCTCGGGAACTACAGGCTTGAATTGAAAAATATTTTAGTGTTGGATAGCCTATTTATCGAGGAAGATTATTGGCTATATAACATCACGCTACAATCTATGGGGGCGGCGCAGTAATCATAAACACGGGTGAAATTGCGGACACAGCTATTGATAAAATAAATTTCAAAGACATCAGCCATATAACTTCGCTTTTGATTTATTAGACATATGTAAATATCTGCTTCGCGATGATTATCTCGTTCTGCCTCTTTTTTTTATCTTTTTTCGTGTGATTAGTGGCCAACCTGTTTTCAAGAGTTGTTCAAGCGGTCCGTAGACCTCTGACATGGCTTAACGACTGCTGTCAATTTGGCAACAGCCGGGACCGACTTTTTACGTGCCCTCTAAAGCACGGAGACAGATGAAATACCACTAAGCGGTTACCCATCTATAGACTAACCGCACCTAACGTTGCTTAACCTCGCTAATCGTTTACTGATCAGTGAGTGCAACTGGTTATGAGTTCTGCCTCTGATCAGATATTAGGTTTTCTGTCAAGAAATTCTGAAATTCTCAGTAGCACGGCAATTTAGTTGCCTCCTACTATGTCGGACCTAAAATGTGGTTGCCAAAATGGTTTTGTAAGAAATCTCGAATGCATGAATCACGTAGTCGTTTAGGTGGTCGCCTCGCCACTGCCGCCGTGCCAAGTTTTGTGGGCTCAAATCCCACACGGAAAAAATATGTGATCGACAAATATTAATATATATATCTTCGCCCATACCTTTATTATTCCCAAGTCACTTGGGGTTGGCTTTTCTAATCAAACCGGATTTGACTGGATATCAGTTTTTACACGGAGCGGCTACCATCTGACCTCCGTAACCCGAAGGCTAACGATACCCTAAGGCTAGACCAGTGTCAAGATATTATAGGGCACTGACTTTCCAATAACGACTGTCATAGATGTTCATGGCAGCCGGGACTGACGGCTTAACATGCTCTCTGAGGCACGGAGCAGGCGATAATTGTCAATCAATACGCACATAATTTCGTAAAGTCATATAAGACCCTCTGCATTGCAGTCTGTTAGTCTCCCCACTGAGCTATCGCTACTTGTCCCCACTGAGCTATAAATAAATATATATATACATATATTCCTAATATAATTTTTGTGTGGTAGGGCCACGCTGGTTACAGCATGAATGGGCCGGCTCGACCGGGGAAGTACCACCCTCTCACAAAAGATCGACGTAAAATAACAGTATCTGTTATGTTTCGTTCGGTGAGTGAGAGCGCCGGAGGCCCAATCACGCTTCCCTTCCCAAGCCTTCTTTCCGGTAGGCAGCGACTTGGTTGTGTTTTTGAAGTGAAAACTTCTTTAGGCGCGTTGAGCACTTTTTGGTGAACAAAAATCATGGAACTCGCGTCATCGTCACCGAACGCTTTTCATGAGCTATATATATACCTACTGTGTATATATGTGTAATTTTTGGGTGAACAAAAGCGAGAAACTCGCGTCATCGTCACCGCATGTTAGTTACTTAGTTTTAACTTCTATCAGCAGTCCCCAAAGACTGCCCCGCACGTTTTTTTAGACAGTGCTTCTGTAATGCTAAGAAAACACAGACATGTGTATAAGCCACGGTTCTCGCTTACTAACAGGTGAGCCGCTGGCTCGTCTGCAACCGATGAAAGCAATAAAAAAAAACATGCGGGGTAGTCTTTAGGGACTGCCGATAGAAGTGAAAACTAAATAACTAGCGTGCGGTGACGATGACGCGAGTTCCATGATTTTTGTTCACCCAAAAAGTGCTCAACGCGCCTAAAGAAGTTTTCACTTGAAAAATAGTTGTTCCGTTCTGGGTGTTCTTTATGCCAGTTGTTGGAATGTTTGTAAAGTAGCCTGCGACGCAGGAATTATACGTAGCACGAGAGTTGTCTTTTTCAATTAATGTAATTATCTCTGCCTACACTTTCGGAGATATAAATAGTCTAAAGTAAGTCTTATAAGGAGTTTTTGTAGATCTACAGCTACATAATATTGTCTTATTCAAGAGCTCTAGGACTCAGATATCACTTGATATAAAAGCAAAAATTTCTTATAAAGATGCTCTTTTATTCGGCCGGCCATTATCACGACGGTCGTCTCGAATAGCTTAAACATGATTCCAATATATATTAGTATTGTGTAGGTATGAGGTGTGATGTTTCTATCAGATAAAGGAAGGCGCCTCTGACTAGGATAGGTGATTTATTCTAGCGTGACTTAAAGATCATCAGCCTTGCTGGAATAGTTGAAAATGTATACGGCTATGTCTTATGAGGCTTGGGGTTCTAACCCCAGGTTGGCTCAGCAAAAGGTTATTGGATTTTATTGTAGGTCTTTTGTAACAGCGTTGTTTGATGCAAACAGGTTTCAAGCTTACGTGCTTGCTAAACCAGAACTTGGTTTTATACTCGATTGTAAATTATGTACCTATTGTTAATATATAACAAATGTGCAACGTTTGCCACCTACTACTAAGCCGACCACCCTTATGTCGCGTCGTGGTTTTTGAGAAACGTCGTGAGTCTTCACTCATATCACCTCATCTTGCAGAAAGAAGTGGCCGACGAGTAGGTGGCTACCACATTCAGTTTCTGAATGATCTGACAGACTGATCAACTCAAAAAATAGTTAACAGACGAACAAACGCTTGTCTACTTTAGGTAATATATAGAATGTATATAGGGTTACCTATTATATTTTGGATTATCAAATGAAAGGAATATACGTGTTCACGTAAACTGTCTTTATTCTCGACTGTCTTACTCGGCGGGCGCAGCCGCCTCTACACACACATGCTTACGCTGCACAATCGTACACTTATATTAAAATACACAATGTGTTCCTACACCATTCCCCCTTTTTGAAAATGAAAGGAAACACAATAAACACATAATTGCACGGAACAAACTTCACTACATATATGCACCGGTGGCTGCCGCCTGTTGCTGCGGTACCGCTTGCACAGCGACCACATTTGGGTTACCACTTACGTGCTGCTTGCACACCCATGCCCTCGCTGCTTTCTTACAGCGACGCCACGCCATGCATCCCATGGCAATGGAGAACATAGCAGTCAGTGCTAATACTACCCAGACAACATTGTCCAATTTCTGATTGAAGCTATTATTGGTTACACTCTGCGCAATTAAACTATTACTGGTATTGTGCTCTTCCTTGGTTTGTGAGGAGCCCATTGTCTTTATACCGATGCGTACTTAATGAGAGAACTTGTAAGAATGAATATAAAATAAAATTTGATACCAGTAATACCTAATATTTATAAATGGTTCAATTGAAACAAACATTGCTTAATACATATGCTTACTTGCTAATTTACCTAATGCTGAGTTTTAATATTAAAATTATAATAGTTACAAAATTCATACCTAATTGCATGTTACTGCTTATCTCGCAACATCGTGTCGCAATAGTGTTTATACAAAAGTCTATTTGCGTCATTATACTAATACTGCACATCATGCAAAACGTACCGGTGTTTTGATAACGCGGCCGCTTCGCGTCGTTTTATGATATAAAACTTTGCTAGAAGTGGCCTCATTACGATCTGAATTAAAATTAATGTTCTTTATTACATTTGAGTTAGAACTAAAATTATCATCACTTTTATCACTATCTATTATATATGCCGGTTTGAGTCGGTCTATAGAAATACATGTTTGCTTATCACCTATCTTAATAATAAAAGTCTTTCCTTGTCGCTTTACGACGTTATATGGACCGTCATAGGGTGGCTGCAGTGACTTTCGCATAATATCATTCCTAACAAACACGCTTTTACACGTATTTAGGTCAGTAGAAACAAATAACGACCGTGAATTACTATGACTCGCTGGCCGTGGTTTTAATTTACTTATGGCATCCCTAAGCAACTGTAAATATTCCGAATCCGACATGCGTATTTTTGTTTCCTCATAAAAGTCACCCGGTAATCGAATAGGTTTACCGTACGTTAATTCCGCTGCGCTTACGCCGCTATCGCTTCTGACGGCTGCGCGCAAGCCCAACAACGCGATCGGAAGTTCGTCAACCCAAGATTTGTTGCATTGTAAACGTGCCATAAGAGCCGCTTTTAGTGCTCTATGCCAACGTTCAATCATGCCGTTGCTTTGTGGATGATAAGGGGTCGTTCGTAATTTATGTATACCCAAATACTTCATAAGGTTGTTAAATAGATCGCTCTCGAATTGCCTACCCTGGTCGCTTGTAAGCTTAGAAGGGCACCCAAAACGAGAGATCCAACATTCGAATACTACTCTAGCTACGGTTTCCGCTGTGATATTTTGGACCGGCACAGCTTCAGGCCAACCCGTAGTACGGTCGATAATCGTTATGCAATATTTATAACCATCGGGTGAGATCGCTAGAGGTCCGACTATGTCAATATGTATGTGTTGAAAACGGTCAACACGCTCAAAATTACCTACCCCCGATATAGTATGTCGGTTTATCTTTACCTTTTGACACTTAGGACATGCTCTAGCCCATTTGGTAACATCACGATCCATATTTGGCCAAAAAAACTTTTGCTTTACCATCTTTTTGGTACATTTAATGCCAGGATGACTGAGATCGTGTACTGAGTGAAAGGCTGTTATTCTAAAATTTTCAGTTAAATAAGGTCTGATTTTATTTGATGAGACCTCACAATAAATTTGTTTCCCACAGTCCGGTATGAAAAATTGCCTGAACTGCAAGTTGTTATTCGACACTTGCAACGCTCGTTGTAGATACTCGTCACTGCTTTGTTTTTCTGCTAATGCTGCATAATCTAGTACCGTGGGACAACTTATTGTCTCTATCCGAGACAAAGCATCTGCTACTATGTTTTGATTACCGCTTATGTACCTAATATCTGTGCTAAACTCACTTATGTATGAAAGTTGACGAATTCGTCTGGGACTTTCTTTCTCGTTGTTTACTTTCGTGAATACGTATATAAGTGGTTTATGGTCAGTGAATATTGTTAACTTACGGCCTTCTATTAAATTTTTAAAATGCTTGATGGCCATAAATATTGCTAACAATTCGCGATCGTACGTAGAATATTTCGTTTCCGTTTGAGTTAACTTTCTAGAATAGTATCCTAGGGGCTGCCAACAGTTTTTGACTTGTTGTTGCAGGACCGCACCTAGACTAGTATTTGAAGCGTCACACATTAACGATAAATTAGCATCGGGTAATGGATACGACAATGTAACGGCGCTTTTTAAGCTTGCCTTACATTTTTCGAACGCCTCAATGGCCTTATCAGTCCACTTAATCAAAGTTCTGTCACGTTTTTTTGTGTTATGCAAGTACGTGTTTAATTCTGCCTGGCAATCGACTGCCTTAGGAATATGCGAACGGTAGAAATTAACCATACCGAGAAAACGACGTAATTGCTCGATATTTTCGGGTCTCGGAAAATTTACAATTGCCTGTACTTTATCGTCTAATGGACGAACGCCATCCACTGACACTTCATAACCTAAAAAGTTTAATTTTGACACTCCAAATACACATTTTGAAATATTTATTGTGACACCATATTCGTTGAACCTTCGAAAAACCGCATTTAAATGCTCTATATGCTCCTCTTTGGATTTACTAGCTATACATACGTCATCTATGTAATTATAAACAAAATCAAAACCTCGTAGCACTATCGTGTCCATGAATCTCTGGAACGACTGTGCTGCGTTGCGCAAGCCAAAAGTCATTCGCGGGAATTCGAATAAACCGAAAGGGGTTATGATTGCGGTTTTTTCTATGTCATTTGGTGCAACGGGAATAAAATGATACGCCCTATTTAAATCTAACTTACTAAATATGTTCTTTTTCCCGGCGATTAAATACTTGAAATCGTTAATACGTGGGATAGGATAACGATCGGCCTTCGTTATTGCGTTCAATCTTCTATAGTCCCCGCAAGGTCGAATTTCTCCATTTTTCTTGGGCACTACGTGTAAGGGACTTGCCCAAGGACTTTTAGAAGGGCGGCAAATACCTAAATTTAGCATATTTTGAAATTCCGCTTTGACCTTCTTGTATCTATCTGGAGGAAGCGGTCTCGCCTTTGCAAATACTGGGGGCCCAGAAGTTTCAATATAATGACACACCGTATGTTTAGGTATGTCCTTATATGATACTGGCCTGGTAATATCTGGATAATTACTTAATATATCATGCCACATATTGTTATTAATTATAGTCTTAATCGACGATTCGCTCTCGCCATGGCTTACGACTGACGCGATAACATTTAATCTTGTAAGTTGATCTACTAATCTACGCGCGCTTAAGTCAACTAACAACTTATAATGGGTTAAAAAATCTGCCCCTATTATAGGTTGTTTAACAGCCGCCACTATGAATGTCCATCGGAAAGCTCTCCTTAAACTAAAGTCTAAAGTTAAGGTACGTACACCATACGTTTCTATTTCAGTCCCATTAGCCGCGTATAGTTTATATTCCTCACACGCGAGTTTTTTTAAACTTAATTTAGAAACTGGAATAACCGAAACGTTTGCACCCGTATCTATTAAAAACTTTAGTCCACTTTTTCGGTCTAGAATACATAGGCGATTGGATGAGTTGATACATACCTCCGCCACAGGCTGTATCGCCGCTAGTTTTCCGACGGAGTGGTGATTTTCGGCTCTTTCCAATTGCACGGTTTTAGACACTTAGTAGCTTTAGACCTAAACTTATAGTGATAATAGCACAGCCATTCCGGATCCTTGCGACCTCTACTCACGTCTCTCGCTCGTGACCTTGAGCGACGATAACTGCTGCCGTAGTCTCTACCGCGCTGTGGTTGCCGAGCGCGCCGTAGCTCCGCGACCTCGAGGCTCAGCTTCTCCAACGCCGCGACCAAATCCGGCGTTTGACTGGTGTCCTTGGGACTGGAACTAGGCGTCACCATCGCTATCTCCGCTGGACGAGTCACCTCCATAACTTTATCAGCTACGACCGCCAAGTTGTCCAGTTCCTTGACTTCCGTGACCGCTAACACAGCTTGCACAGCTGCCGGCAGATGACTGTTCCACATAATTTGCAACGTGGGATCTGGTATCTTCGCTCGCGCCAAATCCCTCATCCGCCGTAGGAGTTGCGACGGCTTTTGGCTCCCAAGCTCCATCTCTCCCAGCAGCTTCTGGAACTGGCGGGTCTCTGATTCTTCAAAGACTTGCAACAATCTGTCCTTCAAAGTGTCATATTTGCGCGTCTCCGGTGGTGCTAGAAGAAGATCGCTGACCTGCTGGATAGCGCTCTTGTTCAGCTTCGTCACGACCAAACTGTGTTTTGCAGCGTCACTAAGTTTTTGGTTTACCACAACCGCTTCAAATTGAACGAACCAGAGTCGAGGTTGGTCCACCCAAAAATCCGGTATACGCGATGACACAGTTATACTAGCCAACGCCGCCACGTCCTCAGCACGTGGCTCAATTTTTGGATCCACCGCACGCATTACTGGTGGAATTACTCCTGGAGTAGTCATTGTCCAAAATATTACAGTTTACACGGGTCACCACTTTAGGTAATATATAGAATGTATATAGGGTTACCTATTATATTTTGGATTATCAAATGAAAGGAATATACGTGTTCACGTAAACTGTCTTTATTCTCGACTGTCTTACTCGGCGGGCGCAGCCGCCTCTACACACACATGCTTACGCTGCACAATCGTACACTTATATTAAAATACACAATGTGTTCCTACATCTACGATTAGCTGGTTGAATTATTCTTTAGTAAACGACAACTCCCGCACTAGGAATTATTCCTATATCGCGGGGGACTTTACAAACATTCAAACAACGGACACAAAGAACATCCAGACTTGGAACAACCATTTGTGAATCACACACATTTTTGTCGGGTGTGACATTCGAACCCACAACACTCATCGCAATGGCGAGGCGACCAATTAAACCACTGCGTCATTCATGCAGCCAAATTAGCCAATCATATTACGGCATTTACTCACGGCTGTAGGTAACCCCATAAAATAAATATTAATAGTTTATTGTATTTATATATTTACACTCTGCATAAAAGCCTTAATAATTTTAATTCATATTTATTTACGTAATATTTCATATTCAAGCACATATTGCTCACACGCATCACGCACTCAAACATCCAACAGAATAAAATAAGTATGCGGCAGTCGCATGCGTCGCGCGCCGGTCGGCCGAGCTTCGTCAATCTTGTTGTTGCGAATTCGGGCGTCATCGGCTCCGCTCGTTAATCGACCGCTGTGGCTAGTCTCGTATCGTCGATGCTCCGCGTACATATGTTATAAACTTATAATATTGTCTATATCTACCTATCTAAGTGTTTATGATAATAAGTACTAGCGGTCACCTAGTGATCAAAATTCGACCATAATTAATTTAAATTTTAAGTTTGATCGTTATTAAGGTTTTACTGTCTTTAACTTTACCCTTATAATCACATATCATTTATAATTCGCCAAGGCTATACAGGTTAATTTACTTATCTTTTTCAAACAAATTATTATTTACTTCAAACTTCAAACTTATTTATTTGTGTGATTTTGGGTACAATAGTTCTTAAGCTATAACAATATTATATGGATCTCCAAATCTGCCTGGCGGCTTACACATTTTTATTGCGATGTCAGGTATTATCTATATTAACATTTAAAGTTAAATGACATGCAGAACAATATAGTTATTATTGACAATAAATTACGATAATCAATTACAATAATTAAATCACTATAATGAATAATAAATTACAATATTTAATAATAAATTCCAATAATTAATTATAAGATACAGCAATTAATAATAAGTTACATTAATTAATCAAATAAGAAACAAAAAGAGGAGAAGAAAAGAGAATTAAAGTTGCTATATTGCATCATAAAAGATTATCATTTAAAAAACTGTTTATAGTATAGTAACTTTTATCAATGAGCATTTTTCTCAGCGCCAATTTAAATTGAACTATGTCCATATCCTTTAAATGATCAGGTATTTTATTATATATTTTTGGTCCCATACAAAATATGCTTTTATGTATTAAACTTGTTTTTGATTCCCTCAAGCATAGCCTATGTTTATAAATTCGCCTTGCGGATCTCGTTTGATTATAGGATAGCTTTTTAAATAAATGTATATTAATTTTCACAAATAAAGCTACTTCATAAATATAGAGTGATGGTACGGTTAAAATTTTTAATTCTGTAAAGTGATGTTTGCAGCTATCGGTCTGTTTAAGTTGACACATGGCTCTGATGCACCTTTTTTGGGCCTTAAAGATTATTTCTTTATTAATTGAATTGCCCCAGAATATGATTCCATAGCGTAGCTAGGAACCTACATAGCCGCATACTTAACTATATTCGTTCATTGACGATATTCCTAAGCTTGCTACTTGTTTTCTTTTTTCTTTATTACATATAAATAAGGTATATGTAACCATAGTTACGAAGAATTGTACGATGTTAGACGAACAATGCCGAAATACTACGAACGCGATTCGACTGCGTGTGTCAAATGCATGGTTGTCTGCGTGTCATGTTTTTTCATTAATTTAATGCATTTTTAATGCATATTTTATAAAAATATTAAGATTCACCCCTCCTTCTCCATATAAACTTTAACTGTGCCAAATTTCATACTTCTCCGTCCGCGCAATTTTCGTAAAAAGGGGTACAAAATTTTTGCTTCACGTATTAATATATACATACATATGCATTATATAATTATCAACCTACGCACAAGTTTTATTTAATAGTGGGTACAAACCTTACATCGACACCGCTGAAACGGCCTCTAATTAAACCTTTCAAAAACCGGATATAAGTGCGGTAAACGTACGACTAACTAACATGTACATGATGTGACGACGAATAGTTTCAATAATCGACCATCGCTTTGCCCAATTACCCGTTAGTTCGTAGAACTGTAGTACTTTAAAATGTACGAGTGTACCTACTACAAAACAAATCTCGACTTGCAACGACCGAAACTAGTTACCCATTTCCCAACATTTTTGTTTCCAACATTCATTAATATACGTTTTTAATGTACCCATTTTGCAGTCGTGTTTTTAAAAAGCTTTTGTAGGACATGTTTCAGTAGAATGTTTTTGATGTCATGTTGTATAAGCGTGGCTAAGACCTTTTTATGTTTGTTTTACATGGTGTACTTTGCCTTAACCCACTTGCTTTTTTATGGCTTAGTTCCACAAATTAATAATGATTGTAACATAATGTGATTTTTATCCATTTTGTTGTTTCGAATACTAAATGGTAAAACTTTTGGTTTGATCCACAAATAATGTTCCAATTCTATCTGTGCTTTGTGTATGATTGTATGTTTGAAAACTACCCCGCGACATAGGACTTGAATCTCAAAGCGTTTGTGATACAGGTCTCGGACCCCAAAGCGTAAGTAGTCTCTCGTAACTCAAACTATTAATAGCTAAATGTAATGATACTATACTGCTTAAACGAAATAATATAATTAAGTATGTTACTAAATCTTGATTTTTAAAGAAAAAGAAAAAATGAGAACACGTTTATTTGCCACAGACACAGTACAAAGAAAATAAAAATAGGCAAGGAAATACAAAAACAAACTTACATATGAAATTTGTGGACAAATTGGGGTAGGGGCCCATAATATAGCGCTAATTTTCAGTGTGGACCTTTGATGTCGCACGGACGTAAGGAGACAGCACACAATTTATCAATAAACAGTTATCAGTTAAACAATTTGACATAGTATTCCCACGATATATTATGTCAAACCTGTTTTATAAGCTGTTCCGCAGCTGGGCACAGGCCTTTTTCTCATGAGAACGTTCAGACCATAATCTATCTCGCTGACCCGGTGCGGATTGGCCGACTGGCCTACATATCTTTGAGAACATTATGTAAAACTCGGCCATGCTAGTTTTCTCACGATGTTTTGCATTCAACGTAATTAGCTATTTAATACGCCCTGAATTTTGAAAATCAAAATGTGCGTATGTGTGTATTTTGAATTATTTTTCGAGACCTCTTCGTGGCACTCCAACAGTCTTCCACTAGACAAGTCTAATAGCTTATTATTGTGTTTTACTAGTCTTTATAATAATGTCAGACTTGTATTAAATTGTTTCACTGCTGGGCATGGGCCTATTCTCAGTATAAGAAGGATTAGGCCATAGTCCACCACGCTGGCCCAGTGCAGGTTTGCAGACCTCACATATCTTCAAGAATATTATGAAGAACTCTTAGACATGCAGGTTTCCTAACGATGTTTTCCTTCACTGTTAAAACGAGCGGTAATTAACAATTTAATACGCACATGCCATGATTTCTTATTTTTGTTAATAATTCTCTTCGGTAGTTTATATTTACACAACTGGCAACACAGCCAACCGTTATTTTTAAATAGTGGGGTTATTGTGGACGGGAAAAGATCGCTGAGTAGTGAAGAACGAGCATTCAACTTAGTAAGACGGTCTCAACAGTCCGTGTAATTGCTGTGAATTTGGAAATATAGTCCTATAATATTTTAGACGAGTGAGTTTCATTATACGCATAACATCGAAACGTCAACGATGCGCACGATGGGATCGAACTCAATACCTTTGCGAGACAGTTTTACACTAGGCTATTGCTACTACTGTGTACTATTCTTTACTATACTCTAAACTGACAATCTAAAATGAATAATGGTATAAAAGGAAATAAGGCATGAACGGCAAGTATATAATGGATGGCCTAACCAAAAACTAAACAGTATGTCTTTGATTAAAGGCCCTTGTTTTTTTTAAAGACATCTCCTGCATTAGGAATATATTCTATATCTCGGGAGATTTTACAAACGTTCAAACAACGGACACAAAGAACACTTAGACTCGGCACAACCATTTGTGGATCACACAAAATTTTGTCCCGTTTGGGATTCGAACCCACAACACTCGGCGCAGTGGCAGGAGCAAGACGACCACTTAAACTACAACATCATCCGTGCAGTCGTTGCTCCATATATATTGTAATAATTTCGGACGTCACAATTCTGTAGTGTTCAGAGAGTATTGGACGACAAGTGTAAAACTTCTGTTATAGAATATTGCGCATAAGCTCAGGATAACAATGAGTACATGGTATATGTTCTTTTATACATTCTATTTTACACGGTTGATATTTTTACTGTAATTTGTGTGCTGTATTGTCTTC
Source organism: Catocala nupta (assembly GCA_963675205.1). Taxonomy (NCBI): domain Eukaryota; kingdom Metazoa; phylum Arthropoda; class Insecta; order Lepidoptera; family Erebidae; genus Catocala; species Catocala nupta. The sequence continues at coordinate 18,035,852 of OY776102.1, read as the reverse complement.
GAATATAACTCGACTCGTATTGGCCATTCCAAAGATATATTATCTCTTTTCATAGCCATATTAAATTAATTGACGTGCATTCTATGTATAATATGGCTGTTATTGCCAGCCAGTGTATTACATTAAAATAATGCCCTCTTTATTTAAGCCTCTTAAGACTGCGCCGAGCGAAATGTGCCAAAGCAGGCGGTCACACACAGTTAAGTTGATAAAATCAACATTGTTTGTTAATACAAATATAAAATATACATTTATCATAACAGTGAATGTGTTTACAATTACTCGGTGTAAAAACTTAAAATTAATATTTTCGCGTTCAAAATTACGTAAATTTGCTCGAAAAATGCAAAAACGTAAGCTCGTGTTACGTGATTTTTAGATTATAATAGTAGAAATCTATCCTAATTTATAGCTTAAACGAAACATAAATAGTTATATTATAATTTGTCCTTCCCAAATATTTAAGTTATTGGTTGATAATAAAGACGCGTATTTATCAAAAAAGAACTTCAAATTTTCCTTACAATTTTACAATGGCGGCCGCGCGCCGATTTGAATATCGAGCTCTGTCATTCAGTCCAACCGCATATTAAGCTCGGCGCAGTCTTAAGTTCTCACCTAAATATTTTCTTAGTTATTGTAATACCGAATATTATATATTTGTCTTAATTGGCGAATGAAACAAGGATAGGTAGTATAACAAAGAATAAAATGTCAATACAAATACACAGTAAAATAAATACGACCACACTTTTCTGTTACATATGCTACAAGAGTATTAGTAACAATCACTACATATTATAAAACAAACTACCTAACCGCGTCTGTCTGTCTGTTTGCGATAAACTCAAAAACTACTGAACGGATTTTCATGCGATTTTCACCAATAGTTAGAGTGGTTCATGAGAAAGGTTTAAGTGTATAATTTGTTAAGGTTTTGTACTACCCGTGCGATGCCGGGGCTGGTCGCTAGTAAATGATAATTTATATATTAAATACAAAACCTATACATTAAAGCCATCGATTCTCAATGGAATAAAAACCACACCGACACCGAATTTAAAATACAAATACAATTTAAATTTTAATACAAATTCGATTAAAATACAAATATAATTTAAACTTACAAAGTTTTAAAACATGATGCATTGGTTAGAGAATTGGGTTCGGAATATATGTGGGTGTTTAAAATGATAGGGTTTAAGTCGCCTTGTCCGATATAAGCGCATTTAATCGAACAATGGAACCGCAAACCGCGGCGCATTTTGCACAGTTAAATGCATATTGTTTTATTGAATATCGCTAATTGTTCATTGGATATTACAAATTAGACTTATAAGCTGTCGCTTTAAGTCCAATTTGTTATACCGTATCGGACACAGTGGCAACTGCCCTTAAATATGTTTAAGTAAGATCTTATATTGGTTTCGCCTCCGCGGCGCAGCGGTAGTGAATGCGACTGCTGTGCATGAGTTCTCGGGTTCGAATCCCGGATCGGGCCAGCAAACAATATTGGGTTTTTCTGTTAAGAAACTTTCTTAGGAGCTCGGAGTTAGGAAGATGGCAGTCTTAGACACCCCGTGCCTCGGAACGCACGTAAAGCCGTTGGTTCTGCGCCTGATCTCTCTCCGGTCGTGTCGGATTACCGTTTCATCGGATTATGAGAGTTAGGGAACAGAGAGTGCACTTGTGTTTGCGCACACACTTGTACACTATAATATCTCCTGCGCAGATCACCAGTCTCCATTAAGACTGGCCGCCGTGACCGAAATTCGGTCAGGAGGACATTATTAATATTGGTTTGTTTCAGCTAACATAAGGTTACGGTCATCGTTTACCATCAGACGTAGTGATTTAAATAGTCACCTCGCCACTGCCACCGCTCCGTGTGTTGTGGGTTCGGACACGAGACAAAAAATCGTATGATTCACAAATAGTTGTTCCGAATCTAGGTGTTCTTTGTGTCCGTTGTTTAAATGTTTGTAAAGTCCCCACGACACAGGAAATATTACTAACGCGAGAGTTGTCTTTTTAAGCAAAACAAGACAAGACGATGGTAAGCGGTCTCTTTTTGTCAATTATTTGTGATCTAAGTATATGTATACTAATATTTTAAGGAGGAAAGATTATATTTTCTTTAATATTGTCTTCTGTTTACGCGAATGTTATTCATTGAAATTAAACTACTATATACGGCTTTTATCGCGTTATTTATTTAACACTCTATTACATAACTTAGAAACTGTTACACTACTATACTACTATTAAACTTTACTAATTTTAAGCTTATTAAATTATTAAAACTATTGAAACTATTTGTATTTTAGTTTACACTTTCCCTGACGTTTCTTCGACGTTGCTTTTCAGCAGCCATGGTCACGGGGAGACCCGTAACCATGGCTGCTGAATGTATAGATGTGCTGAGTAAAGTTTTCTTTATTTGTCTGTAAGGATTTGACTCAAAACTACTAGAAAACTATAAAATCACAGAATAAGATAGACTATATTTTATGTAAAAAAAATATAGTTACACCTAACCTAATCTAACCTGTTTTAAAACGAGGGCAGCCGCGGGCAAAAGCTGATAGTACATATTAACACAACACGTTTTTGTTCGAAGAATAAATCAGAAAATTTTGAAACGAAGCCAAGATAGCACGCTAGTGTATAATTATCCTGAAGAGCTACTTGACTGGATTACCTTTAAGCTTAATGGGCACTCGTAAAACTTTGTATTGCTAAAGTAAAACCCAGCAGTACGGGAGACATCTACTTAATTATGTAAATAAAAACAGCGTCTTAATACACGTACTACGAAGCACTCTCAACGCTGTCCAACTTCAGTTGACTATATAACGCAGTAATTTAAATAGTCATGAATTTCTAGGTTTGAATCTCATAATAATATCAGCATTATATTTTAGTAGTATATTTACTTATTTAAGTATATTTTATTTTTATATGTTTAGACACCTAGTGTCGCCGGCGTCACCAAATTAGATTTCGCAGAATACCAGTGTTGCGATTTTACAATCGCAACGTACGCTGAGCGATATCCAAATTTTGGTACTGATGGGACACACATTTTTGCATTGTTTCAATTTGTGTTGAACTATAATTTTAATACTTTTATTTTATTATTGTTTGTATCGCTGCACACTCAATGGAGGCAGTTTCCGTTTGGTTAAGCGGAAGGTGTGGTGTTGCCAGTAAGCGGAGATTTAATTTATAGTGCTGGTATTTGGTTTTATTTTTTTAGTTTTATTATTCTTCTGTTTTATTTTATTTTTATTTTGTATACTTTTGTTTTTATTCTTAGTATTTTTGATTTCTTCGTGTTTTGCGTGTGCCCTTGTGTGCCAAAATAAATATTTTTGTTTCTTTCTTTCTTTTCTTTTTTTTACTGTATTAAACTATCCCACTGCTGGGCACGTGCCTTTTTTGAGTGAGAAAAGGGTTAGGCCATAGTCCACCACGCTGGCCTTATGCGTGTTAGTACACATCGCATATCTTCGATAGCATTACAGAGAATTCTGAAACATGTAGGTTTCCTCACGGTGTTTTTCTTCACCGTTAAAGCGAGCGATAATTAGCTATTTAATACGCACATAACTTCGAAATGTCAGAGATGAGAGGCGAGACCTCTGCGTGAAAGTCTAACGATCTAATATATAAAATATTGGATTTATGATTATTGATGTTGCCACGTTGCCACTACCAGTATAATAACTGTTAAAGGTATTAAATTGTTGTTCCGGGTCAGGATATTTATTGTTTCTGTTGGTTTAATGTAGGTTAAGTTCTGCGCAGCATAATAATCGCAGCTAAAGCATAAAATGTCTTTAAAAAAAAACATGTGGGGCAGTCTTTGGAGACTGCCGATAGAAGTGAAAACTAAGTAACTAGCGTGCGGTGACGATGACGCGAGTATCACGCTTTTTGTTCACCCAAAAAGTACACATATATACACAGTATACATATAGCTCATGGAAAGTGTTCGGTAAAGATGACGCGAGTTCCATGATATTTGTTCACCCAAAAAATACTCAACGCGCCTAAAGAAGTTTTCATTTCAAAAATAAAAATATGTTTCGCGTCTAAATGTTCTTTGTTTCCGATATTTTAAGACTACTACACGGAATTTCTAATACTAGATCTGGCCACTTGCCACTGAAAACGGCATCAAATGTTCTTATCTATGTTTTTACATACACATAGTGTTCATCAAATGCAGACCGCTTTTGTATTCCTTTATATATGACTAGCCGTATCAGCAAATCGATGCATAAAACTGTATTCGTGTGAAAGTTCAAGATACTTTCGATTTATGTGCTGTAACACATATCTTTATGTCACTCCTCAATATTCTAGGTCAACGAGAAGTACTTAGTAAGTTTACGGTACACTACGTTGGATAGAAGCAGCATTTTTGACAAGGCATAACATGATGTTGTATTTAGTACAGCTATACCTAGGTAATATGCTTGTCGGAGCGTCAAGAAAATAATCATTGGAATGTAATTTATTTCTGTAATTGGAGTTGAATACAGCGCCATCTATTTGTTTGTTTCGGAACGTCAAGCGTAAGCTTGAGTGAGGTCGCCATAGAGCCAATGTGTCAGTTAGAGTGACAGTTATAACTGTCAGTGTCATTTTGACGTTATATAAGCGCCGGAGACTCGTGCGCGGACACATTCGGTGGACGAACTCGCTGCGTTACGGATCAAATCTCGGATTATCGAACGGATTATCTCTTAGTCACAGTCAACCTTTATTGTTTTATTTCTCTTGCATTTGCTTATCATTAGTATACGTACGAAGTATAATACCACGCCTATATTTTGTTGCTTCATCATGTCAAAAGCGAGTTTTCGTCCTACTCTCCGACATACTTATGTTATTTGCTGCCGTAGTATGTACATTAGAAAGATAATGCTTTCACTTATAAAGACTCCGCTGACGCATTAGTTTTCTATAGTCATCGCGCGGCAGTCATCTCCCCGCTGCTATAGTTAAGTCGTACTGTAATATATATATTATTTAAAACTGGTATCAGAAAATATATATATTTATCATAGCAGTTTATAATAGCAACGATAGTCTAGTGTGAAACCGCTGGACTACACAGGAGCTCTATGTAATATTCTCCAAAATGAGTAAACTCTGTTTTAAGTAGTAAAAATTATAGTTTAGTGGTTTACCTATAATTTTATGTACATTTCTCACTCACTCGCATAAAAGTAGGTGAAGTAATAATAGTAAAGTTCTTTAAAAAAAAATATAGCCTATGTTACTCGGTGATAATATAGCTTTCTAATAGTGAAATAATAAAAAAACCGTTGCGCAGTTTTTGACTAAAATCCTTACAAACAAACAAACAAAAAATTTAATCTTTCCTCTTTATAATATGAGCATAGATAAATAAAGGCCTTTTAGTTTGGTGTCCGTGGTGCTTTTTTTATAATCTGTAGGAAAATATTCTTTATATTGTCTAAAGCTACGCTGAGGAGGGTAATAGAGCTTTTAACAATTCCTACAATATATTTCTAATTAAATTTATTGCGGATTCCCTGATAACTATTTTCACAACGTTTCTGCCTTAGTTGACCGACCTTCTTTGCATTATTATTTAGTGACAGAACCCCGAGGCCTTCACGCCTCAATGGCGCCAAATATATTAACGTTGTGGACTATACAACCAATAACAACAGTGCTAGCCCATTCGAATTACACTATCATCTAAAATTCCAAAACTCGGTCAACTTAACTTTGAATGAAATTATCATTGAAATTCGAGACTTTATTTAAAGAAATGATCAAAGTTACATAAGTACTTGGCTTTGTAATCAGGTCAGAGTTAGACTGGTTTTACGAACGGTTTGGCGACAGGATTCCTAGGTTCAATCGCCTGACCTATCGCAGATTAAGCTCTCGTCTTGAAGCTAAATGTTCGAACTACTTTGAAGCTAAGTTATTCTAGAGGCCGAAAACGTTGACAATTCGTTATTGATCGTGTCAAGTGAAAGAATTTGATACTGTATTCAATGTAGTTCTTCTAAGATTGAATGACGAAAAATACAGCTAAGAATATATTACATTTTCACAACCGTTAATCATTGAAATCAAACTAATGTACATATTGAAATTTTATCGTGGTTTATAATAGTTTTACTTTTAAGCTAATATAACATTAAGATTGACTAATAAAGACATTGTATTGTATTACGTTTGAGAAAATATTATACTTGAAATTAAAATACTTTATATATATAAATGGTAATGTATATATTTAAATAGTCGAACGCGGCTTTTTTATAACACCTCCCTCACTGGAATTAATACCTGGTTTGCGGGGAACTTAATAAACATCGATCACAAAGATCACTCATACTCGGAACTACAATTTGTGAGTCACATATTTTTTTATACAATACTAGTTTCCCCCGCGATTTCACCCACGTAAGTCCTGTTCCCGTGGGGATATCGGGATAAAAAGCCTATATGTGAATCCAGGTCTCCAGCTATCTACATACCAAGTTTCATCGCAATCGGTCGTGAAATAGTAACAAACATCCAGACTTTCATCCATACAAACTTTCGCATTTATAATATTAGTAAGGATAAAACTCAGCGCATACGCAATCACGAGGCGGCCATTTAAAAGATACCACAGTATATGTCGTCTTAATGAAAAAATAACAACTTTAGACTTTTATTTTTTCGAAACTATTTATACATATATACACACACTTTCCTCAGCAGCCATGGTCACCGAACACCATCTCCCCGATCTGTTACATTTTATATAGGATATATTTTATTTGATACAACATATTAGTACTACAGTACTAGTTCTAGGTATATATTTAGTGTCTGCAAAAATAAGGTTAATGATCTATCAGACGTTCAGCGTGGCTCGTCTCCAGGGTCCGCGAACAATAGAATTTTTATTGTGTCTTTTGCGTAGCGTTTAAAGTGTTAAACTTATGTTTATATGATTCTATCTTACGTTAACGCAAATACTACACATTAAAATTTAAATAGTTTATACGGTTTTAACATACAAGATAACATTATTCAAAACTGCGGTATGGTTTGTTTAAATTAATTTGCTATGTACAAAGGGTTTATAAACTTGTTTGCATGCTATATTATATTACAAACACACAGACTTCTGACGTTATATTAATATGTACGTATACTTAGAGTGCGCCATTTTAACACATCTAAACTCCTACTGTTACAAATATTTTTCTAGCAGATAATCCTAACAAAACTTTCGATGAATCGGCAATCTTAACGATGTCTGACAATTAGCGCAGAAAATATAATGCATTAGTGTGTACGCAAGCATAAGTGCCCATTCTGTTTGCTTAGTCTCATAATATCATTAGACAGTAATAGGATACGACCAGAGAAAATATTGGCCCAGGACGTCACCAACATACATCTCATTGTTGGCCCGATCCAGACTTAAAACCTGCTTGAAGAGAAGAGCTCTTATGAGAAGAAGCAGGCAAAAACTCATAGCCACTATTTCCAATTGCGTTTCGTTATTATAATTATTTTTCTTAAGCGAGCTGGTCTGAAGTAAGCAATTTAATACGCCACAGGACCAGATATATAGTCAGAACTAGATAACAATTCGAAATTAGTTGTATACGATGAAATTGTCGCTATTGTGAAGGTGATCACGTTGTTTAAATGGATTGACAGACTCAATTAGTGACTTATTAACATAATACACTCGCTACTATATTATATGGCTTGCCAATTCGGCATCCTGGCTGCATGCTTATGAATATAATATCCCTTGTTGTAGTCATGGTTGTATAGTAACACATTCTAGTTTCACGCTTATTTTTTCGAAAGGGTAATCAGAGGTATTTAATGTAAATTTTCCAAAAAATTTCTTTTCAATAAGTAGACGACGAGACTATTGCATTTTTAGGTATCGTGCTGCTGCTGAGAACATCATGTAAAAAATGTAACACTGAACGATCCAGAAATCCGAGAACTTATGGAGTCTCGGATTTCTGGAGCGGGAAGTGTTAGATTCTTCTGTGAAGCATGCCTCATCAGTAGTTGCAGACCACATGATTATCAGCTACCGCTGCACCAAACACTACCCCTACCCCACTCCTGGGCTTTTTCCCATTATGAAAAGTGTTATGTAAAATTCCACCACGGTCGTTTAGTGCGAGTTGTCAAACTTCACACATCTTCAAAAATATTATAAAGCATTTTCCGATATCCAGTTGCCTCACGATATTTCCTTCACCGTATAGGAAACGATTATTAAATATTTACTAAGGACATCACTTTGAAAAGCTAGAGGTGCGTTTTCAGGAGAAAATATAACACTTAGAGCTTTGAAATTGATATATATTGTAACAGATATTTTGATGTTGTGCCTTTAGATTTCAAATCGTTGCTGTTAGTTTATAGTTTGTACTCAAAACTATTAATCAAAGTCAAAGTCAAAAATAATTTATTCTTATAGTAGTATTACTTCGTGGTGACACTTACGAATGTCTAACATTTTGAGTAAGTGAGCTGAGTACAGTTACTAAATTTAAATATTAAATGAAGTACCAAGATCAGATTCTTTATTCGTTTCATAAATCTGTTTAGTATCAAACTCACCATGGTTGTTTTCATTGGTTGTACCATTAAATATCAAGAAACGAGTCGTTATACCTACGGACTGTAAATTTTTTAAACATATTCTATGAAAAATATGTAAAATTTACTCTCCGTAGCTAAACCAATTTGTTTCAAACAGAAATAATAAATAAGGATTTTGAATGTGCATAAGCTATTTGCGTAATAAGCGTAACTCTTTTACAGAATTTTACAGGGCTTAATTGACAGCACGCTTTAACATAGGGGATTAAATATAATGACCATCAAAAATATTAATTGCACAGCAAATATTGCACAGAATAACGAGTACCTATACGTCTCAAATCACTGCATTCCATCTCGGAAGGTTTAGGTTATGTTAGGTTCCTTCTTAAACCAACACAAAAATAGGAGTCCCGCGAAGCAGGGCTCCGTCGACTTAGTTTGATCTCCTTAAATATATTTTGCTGCGCAAATTAATATTTTTGGGAAGCATATTTTGTTGTGCAATTTACAATTAGTATTTTTTTTGCTGTGCAATTAAATACTACCCTTTACATGGCACGCGAGCACAGGCGCGAAATGCTCGAGTCAAGTTGTCTGCACGGCTGGCGAAGTGGTATAAGTGGCCGTCTCGCCTTATGCTTTTAATGGATTCAAACGCTGATGGAAAAAAGATATGATTCACAAATAGCTATTCCGTGTCTGTTTGTTCGTTGTATCCGTTGTTTCAATATTTGCAAAGCTCCCGGCGACACAGGATATAATTCCTAGCTCTAAAGATGTTTAAAAAAGTCACTTACGCAACCCATCGGTTTGAGCGAATTTTCGTCGTGGAGGCTTGGATTCGTCTCTCGACTGACTGATCTTTTAACGCGAAATTATACCGAAATGCATCGACCTAGTGGGAGACCGTTGGACTGGCAAGCAGAGGTCTCGAGTTCAAGTCCAAGGCATCTCTGATTTTTCGTTATATGCGCATTAACTTATTGAGTCGCAACGGCACACTGGTGGAAAGATATATCTAATAGATTTTTATTTTTGGTATGGATTTAGAGATTCTTGAGAAGGCTTGAGAGTTTAATTAGTTAATAATCGCTTGCTTGAACGGCGAAGGAAAACATCGTGAGAAAACCTTAATGTCTGAAAATTCTTTATATAGTCTCGAAGATGTGTCAACACACAATACACTTGGCCAGCTTGCTGAATTATGGTCTAAAACTGAGAAGAGGATCGTACCTAGAAAAAAGAAACCAGTTTATATAAAGGGCTGATATTATTATTACATTGCGAACGAATCCATTAATCCTTAAGCTTCCCTATCTTATATAATTAAACATGAATATGACGTAGGTATAAGCAGTATAATACAATAACTACGTCAAACGTCAGGCATTATCAAATTACGTCGACAGCGAGTTGCCAACTTGTTCGCGATGTTGTTAGTCGATCTACCATCCAATTATATTGAGTGCAGGGTGTTAAAACAAGTTTCAATGAGTATCGATACTAATTTTAAAAGTTTTCGGTAACGAACGTACTATCAATCAGTCTGTCTCGGTAATTAACGGTATATCTGATTATTAAGTCTGCTTACAAAGCAGGCTAAGCGTAATAGGCATGATGTCAAGGTGAAAATGAGTGATTCTAATTAGTCCATCTTTTAAATTAGCAAAAAATATTTACATTTATTTTTTTTATTTAACTACGTAATAATAATTTACTAATATATAATGCATTAAAGTTCGGGAGTGGGGACTTGTGACGTCACTGTCTTATACAATTTGTACCGGCAAGTGACGTAACACGAAATTTAAACGCATTGTATCTTCGTTGCTATTGGTTACCAACATTAATATTTTTTGCTTATCTAAAAGACGCACTCAAGCCATTTTTAGTCTTCATGTACACATGATGACTTGACTTCAGGATTATTAATTATAGTAAATTGTTATTATAAATGCTCTAGTAATTATTGTAAATTAATTGTCTCTTGGCGTCGATAGATGGCGTTGTTCGTGACTTAAGAATTACGATATGCTTGTGTTACTATAGTTAGTAATTATAATGGTTTAATTTATATTCAACCCTTTTAGTATTTTACACAAAATTAGACATATCAATATCTTTTTTTAAATTAATAAATAGCATCCCCGCATTAGGAATAAATACTGTGTCGCGGGGAACTTTACAAACATTCAAACAACAAACACAAAGAATGCCCAGACTCAGAACAACCATTTGTGGATCACACAAAGTTTTGTCCCATGTGGGATTCGAACCCACAATACTCGGCGTAATGGTAGTGACGATGCGACCACCTAAGCTGCTACGACATCCTTCTAGTTATTGGCAAAATCTTTGGAAATTGTGATATAGTAAACACATTTTTTGAAAAGGTGCTTTGGTTTCAGATATTACCTTCCCTCCACATGCACAAAAACTAGGGCTGCCAACAACAGTATCCTTGTTAACCCCAGTTAGTGCAATATTATACTTTTTCCCCTGTTTATTTATTACTGTTCAATAAAAATAAAGTATACAATATATTGTTATCGACATTACCGGTATACGGAACCATAAAATATGTTTATAAATATAAACACAATCATTTATATTCTAAACACTAAAATATGTTTATTGTTTAATATACTGTTAAATATGATTTTGCAACTGTTCGAACGATTGAACTATATGCATGCATGTATGTTACTTTGTCTATGTGTGTGTGAGCATCTATCCTTTATAATAATCGTTTTACTAAGAAGCAAATTAGTATAAGAATGAAACGATTCAAAGCACACCTCTTTATATTTATCAAAGTCCTTGCAAGTAAATGTGAACATTAGTAACGAGACACCAAACTTAATAAATTTTATTTCTTTTAAAAAGATGACAGCCCTAACACTAACTTATAATTATAGTAATGATATTTATTATCATAGTTACATTAACACAAGTTAGTGAACTCCCAAGGAATTCACTAACTTGTATTAATGTAACTATGTATTCCGCACTAGTGAGAACTGTATTGCAGAAGCCATGATTTTCTCCATTTTATCGGTTACATATATTTGTGCCAATAATAAACAGAATGGTAATACATACATGCGTTAAAATGATATTCATCTTAAAACGGCGCAAAAAATAATAAAAATACAAAATTAAATAAATTTATTAGTACATATGTATAAAGACGCAACACAATAATGGCACATGAACACAGCAAGTTGAACATCAAAATATATTATGTTGGTGAATAATTATCTAACACCTGAACTAAGTACGCAGTACCTGTATTTTAGGAGGCTTTACTTATAAAATTCTCATTCTCTCGTAATAATATTGATATAGACAATGATTCGAAATATATTCTTTCGTTCCACAAATATCTCCTCCAGACAGATTCAGTCTGAAGTTTGAGGTGTCACCATTGACATTTCATTTCGCTCCTTAATTCCTTTTAGCTAATCGCCTTTCATTCATACTTGCCGCATGACTGAACCTCTGAGGAATACCTTTTTTTAGACTCAGCACTGCATCTATTGAAAAACGAGTGATACCGATTAAAAGCTCTGTTGGCGAGGGAAGTTATGACGTCATAAAGTGGGTAACAAAAGGTTTTATGGTCATTTAGACTAGGTTATTAATACTCTTTGTACCTTAGAGCTTGTAACTGACATAGTGGCGATAGAAAATGCGTCTGATAGAAACAGCCTTACTTATACATATATATATATATATATATATATATATACACTACTCTCAAACATTTAGTAGAAAGCTAAGTATTAACTCATAAAAACATCTCCTATAAATATTACTCCAAGTTGATTGTTAGTTGAATAATACTTAAGTAACAGCAGTGGTGGATCGTTAAACAAAGGTTATTCGTTAATAAGGGATTTAAGAGCTATTCAATTGAGAGATAGCTAAGTATTAGGTAGCAATACTTGTTTTTGTTTAAAAGTTTTAGTCTATTTCATTTACGTCATCAATGGTTACTTTTCTTACATCGAATACCAAAAAAGTTCTATTTAAAAATAAATTATATTCGAATATTAAAATTTGTTATTTCACTTCGTTTTCTAGGACGACGAGAGCGACTACGTGTAAAAAACTTAAAGATATTTTACTACAATCTTCTTCTCCCTAGCCTTTATTATTCCCAAGTCACTTGGGGTCGGCTTTTCTGGTCTAACCAGATTTGACTGGATATCAGTTGGCTACCACCTGACCTCCGCAACCCAAAGGCTAATGATACCCTAAGGCTAGACCAGCGTCAGGATATTATAGGGCACTGACTTCCCAGTTACGACTGCCATAGATGTTTATAGGACCTGGGACCGACGGCTTAACGTGCTCTCCGAGGCACGGAGCAGGCGATAATTGTCGATTAATACGCACATAATTTCGAAAAGTCATATAACTTTCGAAAGTCAGAGGTGCGCGACGTGGGTTCGAACTCGAGACCCTCTGCATTACAGTCTGTTGGTCTCCACATTGAGCTATCGCTGCTGTACAATGTTGGTAGTAAAAATTTTTCTTCCCATAGTACTACTAGACTGCTTGGTAGTACTACGGGAAGAAAATTATGAAAGAAAGGACTTTTTACTATATTAAGAATTTAAGATGTGAGTCTATGTACGAATATAAATTTGAAGCGGCGGTTAACATATTGGATTTTCGATGAAGAGGTCGTAGATTCGGTACCCACTCATCACACCAACGTCATAAACACACACATAGCTCCTGTTACTGTTTTTAAAGACGTAAAATATATTCTGCATTAGATTTCGAATCATGTCGTGTTACAAGCAAACATTTATGTTGGCTAAGTAGAAATATTAACAATAATTATAGTAATTTGCAACGAAATTGCTAGTAATTCTTACAAACTTCGTGCAGCTACTTTTTAAACAAACTTAAGTCATTACAGAAACTTTGGCTACTTAGTATTGACCACATTTGATGACATACATAATAAGCCTACTAGTTTATAATACAGGATGTCCGGTAATTAATGGATAACCTTGAAATGTCTTATAGTAGAACTGAAGGCAGTTCAGAAAAATATATATATATATGTATTAAAAAGTGCAAGCTATATAGCATACCATACTTTTGACTGTCTATCTATTAGCATAATTAGTGTTTAATAATAAAACAACAAAAAACCGATAGATTTCATTCATTTATGGTCGTAGTATACACGAAAGATATACATGGTAATTAAAAAAAACACATATCTCAGGTAGTAGTTAGGATAGATTTGTTTTCATATTTTTTTCTGAACGGCCGTCAGTTCCACTATAAGACATTTCCAGGTTATCCATTAATTACCGGACACCCTGTATATAGTAACGTATATGTATTAATGCAACTTGATGGCGCAGAGGTAATGAATATGAAAATTGCGTATGAGATTTTGGTTTTGATACCTGTGTCGGGCCAACAAAAAACAATTCAGGTTTTCTGTCAATATATTCTCATCAGCAGCTCTAGAGAATTGGTGGTGTGACATACCCTCGTGTCTCGGCAATCACGTGAAGCCGTTGGTCATACTCCTGATCTCTTAAAGTCATGACGCATTACTGTCACATTGGACTAGAAGAGTGAGGGAACGGAGAGTGCATTTGTGTTTGCCCACACTGTGACGTTAATCGCCTAGGCGCAAGTCGAGCGCGAGCGCACGTCACTAGCCTCCACTCGCGACCGGTGCCGGACTATATAAGAGGAGGGCGGTGTCAGACGGCTTCTCTTCCGGCTTGTGTGTGTCCTTGCTTCTGAGGAACCACGGAGCAAGTCCTTTGTACGAACCACGCCCTGTCTACTGTTCGCGTAGTATTGTGAATATTGTTAAATACATATAACTGATTTTTCATTTCTAGACAATTAAAAGTGTTAATTGTTGATCTATATTTAATTAATCTCTGCACAACTTAACCTCAAGACAATCAGATCCCTAGTGAACAACCACATAACAGGTTACAACACATTTGTGCAGTATAGTATCTCCTAGCAGATAACCAGTTTCGAATAAAATTGGCTGTCGTGACTAAAATTCGGTCTGAAGGACCTTATGGATTTATAGTTTAGAAAATGTATAGATTATTAATGTGCATAATTACATCTTAATGATACTCGAATACATTTGTGCACAACGGGACACCTACATTGTGTGGTCAAGACATAAGACATAGTATAATAAGTCTTTATTTACTATAAACCGGGTAAATTGATGTTATAGATTATTTAAGAGTACAAGCCTATTTAGCCATTTCAAATGGCATGCAAATGTAATACATTATGATGTTACTTATATTATTCATACGAAAACATTTAAATTACACATTTCATAAATGTTAATATTAATTAACATAGTGTACATATTGATGTAAAGCTGACATTATAAATTGACTATATCAACTGTTCGCCTACCCAACATCGAAGCGCTCTTCTCAAGCATATAATAGTCCTACGGCTAGGGCAATAATGCACATTAATAATTTTCTACAATATAGTCCAGATACAGACATATTTATTGATAAACCAACTGTAGTAGTACTAAAAATAATAATAATAATAAGTTATTTTATTATTTATTTTATTTTTATTAGTTATTTATTTATTATTTTAGTCGTTATTTCATCATGAGACTAACGCGATATCGGAGAGCACAGTATTATTTTATTAGCTTTAAAACTATCACCTTCGCCTTGTGATATAAACAAAAAATGTATCACCAGGTTAAATTAAAGCGCACAAACCGCAGGGCAGCTTGTGGCGGGCTGAATGTGAGTGGCGACACTGCGTTCCTGAATGCCTCAGAGAGTTGGTTAGGGCCTCGTTCCCGGCTTGCCGTTACTGGTTGGCCGGGGTGGAACTTCAAGAGCGCCCGCAGGACTCTCAACTCTGGCTTGCCTTGGTCGGCCGGCCAGAGGGAGGCCGCTAGAGCTATATGCTTGGGGGTGGAAGTGTCATTTTCAAGGGCATAACTACGGGAAAACCCGCTCCGGGTCTCCGTTGTCACGAGACCCGTGATGGTGAAACCGGCGCCGCACCGCTTGACACCCCTAGCCACTTGCACCGGTGTTGCCCTCTGCTGCTGGCTTGTATGCCTATAGTGGCTTATCAGGGGGCCCATCTAGTGAGTTGGCGAGTCACCGTCTGCCCATTGCATTGATGCTATTAGAGTATTCAGGGCAGACGCCGTTTTTCATCCATAGTTAGCAATATACCGGTCCACCAAACACCCATACCTATAGCCCATATATTAGAATCTATACGTAGCAATAGTCCTACGCCTGCTGCGGCTAGTGCCGCTGTAGGTGTTCCATAACACTTTTGATTAAAACTCTCGAAGGGCCTCTTCACGTTGGACCCATGTCTCCGTGTAAGCCTCCGAAAGGGCCAGGTATTTTCTAATATTAAAAATATGTTAGAAAGTACCTGTGATAAGAGAAACATAATAATAACCTATGACATTAGAGTATAAGGCGTAGTGCAATAAATGAATAATGTAAGCATATTCAATAGTATTTAATAGCAATGTCCAAAAATAAATATAAGCATTATCTATAAAACTGTAATAAATGTAAATAATGTCAATAAGGTAAGCTCAACTGTTATATTCCTTGTTTAATGTTATTTGAAATGTTTAATGTTGTAATTAAATTTATTAATATACATAATATAATTTTTGTAAACATATGCATGCAAACGATTTGGTGACACCATTGTAAGTTTTGTACTGCTTAATAAATGAATAAATGAATGAAAAAATGAATTGACATTCGAATATAATTGGGATACAATTGTGCACATTGCTAGGTATAGATAAACTTAACCGTATTGTCATAGATTCGATATCCTACGCCGGTGAAATCCTAGGTGTTACACTTATCCACTGGTCCCAGCTCTACAGTCCGTAATGATACTGAAAAAATGGTAATAACCCCAATAGCATTGAAATTAAACAACTTTATATGGATTTTGTCGCGTTGTTTATTTTAAAACACTTACTACATAATTTTGAACTATGACACTACTATTGATGAACTTTACTACAATTTAAGCGATTTAAATTAAATAAAAACTGTTTATATTTAAGTTTACACTTTTCCCCGACGTTACGGTTGCTTTACAGCAGCCATGTCAAGTGTCTCCCCATAAAAGTGTTTTAAAATAAACAACGCGCCAAAACCCGTATAAAACAGTTTAATTTAAATGTGTAACATTCGCGTAAACGTAAGACAATATTATTTAACCCCAATAGCACTTTGATGACTCAGGAATTAAACGCATAACCTGAAGCGCACCAATCGCAATCATTGCACCATTGAAATTACTATAATGTAAAAGGAAAAGTCTCAATGAGTCACAAGTACTTCGTAATAACTGAAAAGTGTCCACTAATCATATCAGAATACTTTATTTAGCTGCATCACTGAATATCGAGCGAACCATCATATAATTTATCACATCACTTAAATTTCAAGGAAATTTCAAAGAATATGATAAAAGGTAGTTTTTGTAGAACGCTAGGGAAAGGCCAGGAATATTTTAGCGAATATATTTTCATGAATTCCCAGAGTCGAGAGCCCTTCGTTCGTTTGTTAAATTATGGCGTTTTGAAGGTAGTAAACCACTGAAGTTATTTGAAATTATAATAGCCTGCCTTATTTAAGTATGCAGCTTGGTATCTTATCTTTTAAATTGTTATTGGAGGAATTGTTGACCGAGGAAATACTCTTTTGTTTTTAGAACTAGCTGATACCGATGAAAAGCGACAGCCTAATGGAAGATTGTTAGACTGCCACCCAGAAGTTTAGTTATATGCGTATTCATTAGTCAATTATCGCTTGCTTTAACGGCCTAGAAAACATCGTGAGGAAACCTGCATGTCTAAGAGTTCTCCATAATGTTCTCGAAGATATGTGAAGTCTGCCAATATTGAGGAAACACATGTCCTTGTTTAGTGTAAATATGCTATGTAATAAATGTGTAATTTTGTGGCAGATTCAAAATTAAATGAAAAAAACACTGAGAACAGGCTCGTGCCCAGAAGTGGGACAGTTTATATACAGGACTGATACTATTATATTAGTTATTGCCCGCTGCTTGGCTCGCATAAATGTTGGTTAGGTTAGATTAGAAACAGTACTTTTTTCTGGAAGAAGGGTATCTTTTATCCTTTTCTGTACCCCTGAAAACGTGTATGTGAAATTGCATGATGATCTTTCGAGTAGTTAAGGCGTGAAAAACACACTAACAAACTCATATTCGTGTTTAAAATATTAGTTAAGATTAGGATATAAGCCGATACGTTGATTTTGGTCTTATGCTCGATCTATTGCATAGGGATGTTGTTTGCTTGAGCTACTGATAATTGTTCTAAGACTGTGTGTATTCTGCGTCTGCTAATTGTTTGTTTGTAAAGTCTCTCGCGACATATGGCATGAACCCTGGTGTGAAAGGTCACTTTAAAATGGCTGCTTTTGTAGTTGGTAGGTGATTTAATAAAATAATTAAGTTTGATTTAAGTTTATTATAATTATGTAAATCATAAATCTGATTATGCTTAAAACTATAATTCATTTTAAAGCTTCAAATTTTAGATTTGCATTAATAATCTTCGTTTGTCATTATAATTATATTACAAGACTTTTTATTATTCTGTTGAATAGGCGAATAATGTTATTTTAAAGTCTTGACAATTTAATCTATACTAATAATATGAAGTTGAAGAGTTTGTTTGTTTGTTTGAACGCGCTAATCTCAGGAATTACTGGTTCGAATTGAAAAATTGTTACAGTGTTAGATAGTCCATTTATTGCAGGCTATTAGGCTATATAACATCACGCTACAACCAATAGGAGCAGATCATAAAAGAAAAATTTTGCATAAACGGGGTTTTTCTTATGTGAAGCAGGCGAAGTAACGCGGGTTACCTAGTTTTTTAATAAAATTGTAATAGTCTCATAGTATTATACTGCTGCATTGATGGCGTGTGGTTTAAGTAGTCGCCTCGATAATGCGTTCAATCTTGTGAGTTCGATTCCCGCACGAGTCAAAAATTTGTGTAACATACAAGTAATTTGTGCCAAGTATGGGTATTCTTTATTGTCGTTGTTTGAATGTTTGTAAAGATCCCCATGCTACAGGATTTATTCCTAGGGAAAAAATGTATTGCCCATTCATAATGGGTATTTTTCAATCTATCAGGTCATTATGAATAATGTCATGTAAATGTTTTTCGCTAGATGTTGTGGATTTGAATCCTACACAGGAATATTTGCGTGATTCACAAATTATTGTTGTACTTTGTGCTCTTTGTGTCCGTTAAATGTTTGTAAAGTCCTGCGTTAAACCGCGCATAATTTTAGTGCTGAAGTTGCCTATAAAAATAATTACAATTTAATGAAGCATTGCTTATTAAACAATTTTTTTGAATTAAATTACACCTAAAATATCATAAAACAGAAATAAAATAAAATCTGGAAGTAAAACTCTCTTATAGGCGTCATAGAATTCCTCCGCATTATAGTCGACTGGTGTGCCCAGAAGAGTAGCAGCGTTGTCACGTATTAAATATATTTGGATAAATTATCCAATATATCTTTTACTATGTAGTAAGTGGCAGACCGTTGGCCACGCAGAGGTCTTGAGTTAAATCCAAAGGCGCGGATCTCCGACTTTTCGAAGTTATTTGTGTATAAAGTAGTTAACTATCGCTTGCTTTAACGGTGAAGGAAAACATCGTGAGGAAACCTGCATGACAAAGAGTTCTCCATAATGTTCTCGAAGATAGGTGAATTCTGCCAACCCGCACTGGGCCAGCGTGGCGGACTATGGCCTTCTCACACTGAGAAGAGGCCCGAGCCCAGCAGTGGGACAGTTTAATACCGGTTTGACATTATTATTATTTATTTAAGTACGTGTTTTATATCTTGACCAACAAGCCTTTATTGAACCATTTGCTTCAACATCAATACTATTAGCAAGATTCACAGGCTTGTGTAGCCCTGGCTCGGCTTTCAGCTGACCCTTGTTAAAGTGTCGATCGATCTTTGTCCGCGACAGAGGAAGGTGTTAAGTTGTCTCTCTCGCTTGTCATGCGAAGATCTATCGAGGCTTGTTCACACAAGACAGGACAATGGGGTATAGCCAATGTGATTTATATGTTGATTAGGGTTGGCAACTTTCAGAAGTGATAAAAGTACCAGGCTAACGTAGATTTATAGTAGTTGCGTGTGTGTGGCCACCCCGCCACAGCAACAACGTCGAAATAGAGTCCAAAAAAAAATGGTCCGCAAATGATTGTCTTGATTCTGGACGGTCGTTGTTTCAATGTTTTTAAAGTTCCCCGAGACAAAGCATTTATTTCTAGTGCTATTTTTCTAAAAACATATTTTGGTCCAATGGACTAGGCAGACTACAGATTTGCATTGTACCACATAATGGCGAAATGTTGGTATTCAGTCAAAGACTATTTGATTTCCACTTGCTACGATTCTAGGAAACCTCTCTCGCTTTACTCGTTTTCTTTATATTCTTAATGCACGCTTGTAGATTGATCGTGCTAACTAACCTGGCCTTTTCTTCTGGATGTTCGTTTTTAGTTCTTGCATATTGAAGGCAAATATATTGATGTCCACCGGTCACATGTCAAAGCTCCTCTTGAGAGTATAATGTGACGCTGGGCCATTGAGCTTGAGTGTTTCCTGGATAGCTTACATTCACTATTAGATCCGGTAGGTAGTACACTGCGATCGGGATCGAGATTTAATTTTATTTTAAGGCGTTTTCGGTAAGGAGAACGTCTATCGGTTGGGCTAGTCATAGATAAATATTTAAATACCAAAATTTAATAAAAATAACAGTTGATGTTGATTTTACTTTGTTTCGCTCTTTAGGCTTTTCTTTGTTCTTTACTTACTTTGTTTATCTTTACAGTTTCCTTGTATATTATACGTTTAATATACAGGGTGTCCGGTAATTAAGGGATAACCTTGAAATGTCTTATAGTAGAAAATAAGGCGGTTTAGAAAAAAAAACATTAAGCTATATTAGCATAGCATACTTTTGACTGTCTATCTATTAGCATAATTAGTGTTTAATAATAAAACAACGAAAAACCGATGGATTTCATTCATTTATGGTCGTAGTATACAAGAAAGTTATACATGGTAATTAAAAGAAAAACACATATCTCAGGTAGTAGTTAGGATAGATTTCTTTCATATTTTTTTCTGAACGGCCATCAGTTCCACTATAGGACATTTCCAGGTTATCTATTAATTACCGAACACCCGGTATAACAAAATGCGCTCTATTATGTCCGTCACGGGACAGCCCAAGTGTTAAAATGTAAAGTTGGCACTTTTTATTGCTGCCGCGGCTCCGTAGTCTTAATATGCACATGTATTTTGATCTTGTTGTTTTGATCTTTATAATAGTTTCGAGATAAGTGACAAGTGAGTAAAATACACTTTTTATTATTTGTGCAAACTTATACATAAAAAATTCACGTCATTGGGTTATTCTAACCAATATTATGAATGCGAATGTTAGTTGTATGTATGTTTTTTTCTTTCATGCCTTAACTACACAACCGATCATTATGATATTTAGCATCCGCGTTGTCGGAGCTACAGTAAAAGACATATGGTACATTTCATCAAAAAAGGGATTGTTTCCGAGAGCCAGAAATTTATGACAAAATCTACAATAACGTGAGCAAAGCCGGCGGTACAAAATAGTATTTAATAAATTGTTAGAATCAGAGCAAAGTCCAGAAATGTGACCAATATATCATATACGCTCGCTATCTATTTTCTGGGATTTACAATTTTGATTAAATATGAGTAAAATACACTTTTTATTATTCTTTCTTTTCTTTTCGTGTGATTAGTGGCCAATCTGCTGTCAAGAATTGTTCAAGCTGCCCGTAGGCCTCTGACATGGCTTAACGACTGCTGTCAATTTGGCAACAAACGGGACTGACTTTTCCGTGCCCTCCGAAGCACGGAGACGCTCAGATGAAATACCACTAAGCGGTCACCCATCTATAGACTGACCGCACCCAACGTTGCTTAAACTCGCTAATAGTTTACCGATCAGTGAGTGCAACTGGCTATTTTAACAATATAGAAACTTAGTAGAAACTGCATTGTTAGGGTTGACGTTAGGTTAGCAGCCCTAATGGTTTGAGTATCGTATATCAGTCTTAGGTGATAGACAACTACAGATATAACTGCTTGTTATTATTCTGTAGCCGAGATTAAATGGTAATTGTATAACTACATGTCATAACTGCCTTCATGGCGCAGCGGTGGTGAATGCGACTGCTGTGTATGAGGTCTTGGGTTTGAATCCCGGGTCGGGTGAACAAAAAGTTATTGGGTTTACCTGTTAAGAAATCTCAATACGAGCCCAGATTTAGGAAGTTGGCGGTGTAAGACTCCCCCGTGCCTCAGAAAGCACGTAAAGCTGTTGGTCCTGCGCCTGATCTCTCTCCGGTCGTGTCGGATTATTTGTCCCATCGGATCATGAGAGTTAGGGAACAGTGAGTGCACTTGTGCACTATAATATCTCCTGCGCCGATGGCCAGTCTGCGTTAAGATTGGCCGCCGTGACCGAAATTCGGTCAGGAGAACATTATTATTACATGTCTAACGATACACTTTTTAATATCAAGTAGCAATGATAACCTTTTGGGAGACCGTTGGACTGCCAAGCAGAGATCTCGAGTTCTCGACGACATGTGAAGTCTGCCAACCCTCAATGGGCCAGCGTGGTGGACTATGGCCTTCCCCGCTCTCACTGAGAAGAGGCCCGTTCCCAGCAGTCGGATGGTTTAATACTGGACTGATATTATTATAAAGTATTGGTATTGCGAAAGTGTTAATGAGTTTTCTGTAAATAAGGTGTTTTGTACCTAGTAGATGGCAATTGGCTTGTCTTCTACTACGTGAGAACCTGAATTGAAGCTAGCGAAAAGTAGGTGTAATACATAAACATTTGTATGCACACTCAATTCGTACAAATTTTGAAACATATAATCTCAATACTTATATACCAATATTGTAAAGAGGTAAGATTTGTTTCTTTGTTTGCAGTCGATAAACTTTAAAATTACTGGATCGATTTTAATAATTCTTTCACTAAACGACAGCTACTTTATCTAGTAGTCACATAGGTTTTATAACATCATGCTACGAGCTACGGGAACGGATAATAAAGCAGTAATAATAAACGCCGGTGATACTGCGAGGTACAGTTAGCACTCAATAGAAGAGCAGCGATTGTTCAGTGGCGAGACCAACAGACTGCAATGCAGAGGGTCTCGGATTCGAACCCACGTCGCGCACCTCTGACTTTCGGAAGTTATATGATTTTTCGAAATTATGTGCGTATTGATTGACATTTATCGCCTGCTCCGTGCCTCGGAGAGCACGTTAAGCCGTTTGTCCCGACTGCCATGAACATCTATGGCAGTCGTTATTGGGGAAGTCGACACAAAAGATCCCACTGGGTCGAAGTGTCGCCAGTCTGTACTGACTGGCCCCCACACAAGATAAGATAAGATAGTACTCAATAAAACACACGCGGATTTTTTTTAAGTCATCTAGTGTGTTCACAACAAATAAATCAAACATTCAAATGCATATTCAATTCATATAAATTTCGAAACACATAATGCTTTAAACATATAAAACTTCATAATACTTTGAGCTTACTCTGCGTAAATAACAAATAATTGAAATACGTTTGGGTACTTTGTAATAACTATACTTTAAGACAATGAGACAACCACCATCTAAGTCTTATTATGACACTGACTGCTGAAATGCAACTGCAGCAGTCACGGAAATTGTAAATATTAAAAATAATATAGTTTTGAAATAGTTAAAAGTACCTAGTGTTCTTTAAAAGCAAACGCAATAAATCATTAAAATTATATAATATTGTTATCTGTTTACGCGAATGTTATTCATTGAAATTAAACTACTATATACGGAATTTATCGCGTTGTTTATTTAGCACTGTATTACAACATTTTGAAAATATTACACTACTACTACTATTGATTTTATTTTACTAATTTATAAGCTAATAAAATTATTTAAACTATTAAATCTATTTATTTTTGGTTTACACTTTCCCCAACGTTTCGTCTCCCCGTGACCATGGCTGCTGAAAAGCAACCGAAACGTCGGGGAAAGTGTAAATATTTTCAAAATTTTGTAATACAGTGCATTAAAATTATAATAGACAATTTCATATTTTTTATTCCCAAAACTAAAAGTAAACATCTTTTCTTTTTGAATACAATCGCTAATAGCCATATGAAGCTTTAACATTTTAAAAATATTTCTTTATAACAATCGAAAAATGCATTCTCATTTTAAACCTGTAAGGTTACATTGCACGATGTAATTTTCTTTATTGGAATGCAGCCAAGTCGTGGTCGCCATATGCTTTTAGGAACGTTGAAATAGATTTAAAGGTGAAGATAACGAGTTTAATCACTTCAAATATTAAAATAAAGTATTAGGCGCCGTGCTTTATGTTTAGTGGTATATAGTCTAGCGATTGTAATAAAACGTTAACTAACTTTTAATATTATAAATGCGAATGTGAGTTTTAAGCTTTCACGCCTTAATTACTCAACCGATCATCATGAAATTTCGCATACACGCTGTCGGAGTTACACAGAAGGTCATAGGGTGCCATTTATGCAGATAAATACTGTTTCACAACGAAGACGCGAGCAAAAGTTAGTATATTATTAGTACAAGAATCCAGAGTCGTTAAATCTATAAAGATAAAAGATTTATAGAGTAATTGTAGATAAACAACGTCAATGTTTTTGTTTATTTTGCCTTGGAGCTCGTAGAATTTTTAAAGAAATCCCTCTCCCAAGGTGTTTTGGAAATCAAGGAACCTGTATCGCGAGGTCTTTTACAAACTTTCAGACAACAGACATAAAAAAGACCCAGGCTCGAAACAACCACTTCTAAATTACGTTGTTTTATGTGTAATTTGACGCCACCGCCACGCCCCACGCCATCCGTACAGTGCGAATATTAAATAAAGCAATATGTCTGAATTATAGTTAATTTATTTATTCGTACTAATATTTGAGTGAAATGTAAATTTCTCACAGAAATACATAGGTATGTATGTATATACAATAGGCATCTATTAGTCAACGGTTTTACTAAGTTCAGTCCTTAAGGAGGTGAATTGGCGATGCGAAGTTTGTATGAAGCAAAAATTAAGGATTTCTCTAGTCGAGTCAAAAATTCGTGAAATAAAAATATAAAGTAAATTTGGAATAGAAAGTGATTTTTCTTTCAATCAATCCCCTCAAGACAGCGAAATGAGGGTCCACAGTTTGTAATGTAATAAATTGTTAAAAGTTTCTTACTAGGACCATATGTATAAAATAAATATTAAATGAGTATTTTGGTTGTAAATAAAGATTTTAAAGCCTATTCCCACATGATGTGTAGATAGAAAGAAAGAAAGAAAATACATTTATTTTGACAGAAAACACACAACACATATTGCAGACAGCTTAAACGTAGTATACAGTTAGACAGGCAAAGACAATGGGACACTAGGACAAAAGTAAATGACAATTTAAAATACAATAATATTATAAAATGGTATTGTCTTCTGTTTACGCGAATGTTATTCATTGAAATTAAACTACTATATACGGATTTTATCGCGTTGTTTATTTAACACTCTATTACATAATTTTGAAACTGTTACACTACTATACTATACTATTAAACTTTACTAATTTTAAGCTAATTAAATTATTAAAACTATCAAATCTATTTGTTTTTAAGTTTACACTTTCCCCGACGTTTCGGTTGCTTTTCAGCAGCCATGGTCACGGGGAGACTAAGATGGTAGTTGTCTCAATGTTCCAGTGTAGTTATTTCAAAGTACCCGAACATAATTTAGTTATTGGTGTTTCTATTTACGCAGAATGAGCTCAAAGTATCATGTGTGTGAACATGTACAACAGGGGACCAACCACTACCTGAGATTTGACAAACCACAGATTCTCGCTAAAGAACACCGATTCCTACCAAGGATGCTTCGCGAGGCTATTGAGATCAAAAAACATCCAAATTTCAATAGAGAAGATGGTTGGAATGTACCACCAGCTTGGGATCCAGTACTTCAAATAGTCAAACCCAAGAAGAAACAAACCACAGCTAGACTTCATGATACTTTGAGCTCATTCTGCGTAAATAGAAACACCAATAACTAAATTATGTTCGGGTACTTTGAAATAACTACACTGGAACATTGAGACAACTACCATCTTAGTCTCCCCGTGACCATGGCTGCTGAAAAGCAACCGAAACGTCGGGGAAAGTGTAAACTTAAAAACAAATAGATTTGATAGTTTTAATAATTTAATTAGCTTAAAATTAGTAAAGTTTAATAGTATAGTATAGTAGTGTAACAGTTTCAAAATTATGTAATAGAGTGTTAAATAAACAACGCGATAAAATCCGTATATAGTAGTTTAATTTCAATTATAAAATGGCATCATTAATTAAAATAAATATTACATTAAGCGAACATAAAACAACTGAAAGCAAAAAAAAAATAGACACAAATAGGAAATAAAAAACAAAATATGCAAATTAACAAATAAAAAATAAAAATATTAAGCCCTTGGTTCGATCCATTTAATAAATATATAACTTAGCGTATGCAGTGTGCGTCGCAGTGTCTGTCAAAAAAAGATGTGAAGAAAAGATCATACAGGCTTTGTACCTAGCGCGGGAATAGTAGAGTATGTCCTGTGACCCGTGGGATTTCACGATCTTATATTCAATAATTAATTAACGCTCGCTTTAATGAATAAAAACATCGCAAGAAAACTGTATACAAAAAAACTACTGAAAGCTCTCCGTAAAGATCTCGAAGATATGAGAAGTCTGCCAAACCCCGGGTCACCGTGGTAGATTATGGCCTAACCCTTGTTCCACTGGGAAGAGGCTCGTGGCCAGTAGTGGGACAGTCTAATACAGGGTTGATGTTATTATTATATATAAAAACACTGAATAGGATGATGCACCAACATTTCCTTACCATCAAACATTTTTTTTTATAAGACAGCACACACCCTGTTTTTAATTCCCGTGTCGTGGGGGACATTACAAAAATTCTTAGGCCCGTCGTCCACACGAGCTGGAGTCGAGGTGGCGTGTAGGCGCGGGCGCACGAGCGGCGCGCCGCTTCTATGTTTCCTTCAGAAATAAATGGCAGTGCGCTCACACACTAAAGTCGCGTCACCGGCGAGGTGGAGTCGAGGCGGAGGCAAGGCGGCGTCGCGGCGTGGTGGTGTGCTCGACTGCGCCGCGACTCTACCGCCATTTTGTTTCTCTTAAGTTTAAGTAAAATCTTCTCCTATCTCTCTCCGCCCTCGCCGCGACTCTACATAAACGCCACGCCTCGACCGTGCCACAACGCCGCCGCGACGGTGCCTCGACTTACCAGTGGGCGACGCGCCTTACAACTGATACAAAGAACACTCAGACTCGGGCCAACCATCTGTGAATCACACAAATGTTTGCCCTGTGTGAGATTCAAACCCATCACGGGTAATACACTCAGGCATTGTTGTGAGTGCAAGCTAGTCTATACAAATAAATAAAATTGAAGTGTCTGTTTGTAATGTCAAAATAACAGCTTTTTACTAAATGCATATGAAAGTATATACGGCACATATAAAAAAAATCAAGTCATAAAATTCTCTCTGTCTGTTTGTTTCGGCTAATGTCTGAAACGGCTGTACCGATTTTGACGAGACTTTCACTGGCAGATAGCGAAGAGGAACGAGTTTTTTTTTTTATTTCTTGTAGACGAAGTCGCGTTAAACAGATAGTTAGTAATAATATTTGTAGTAGCCCAACTTTATAGTCAATCTGTATAATCTAGCCATTTAAATAGTAAGACTTATAAACACTACAGCTTACGCAAGTTTATGAATAGTTTGTAACATGTTTATTTCAACGAGGTACCGTTGAATTTGTTTGCATATTGTAATATAAATGAATACAAAATATAGATTAAAATTCTGAATAAGAATTTCAGCTAAATCATAGTATGATGTAATTATACTTTTTAAATTCTTCTTTATAATTATTTATAGAAATTTGTTTTCTTCTTTCGTGATATAATTTTTCTTCTGTATAAGTTCACACTTAGGTGCTTGGTGCGTTTATGCGTCCTATGAAGGCATTGCGATTGCCACGTATAATATATACTGATATACTAATTTATACTAATATTATAAAGGCGAAGAGTTTGATTGTTTGGTTGAACGCGCTAATCTCAGGAACTACTGGTTCGAATTGAAAAAATATTTTATTGTTGGATAGCCCATTTATCGAGGAAGGCTATAGGCCATATAGCATCACGCTACGACCAATAGAAGCAGAGCATTAATGAAAAATGTTGCAAAAACGGGGAAAATTCTGTAAAGCAGACGAAGTTGCGTGGGTCAGCTAGTTGTATTATATACTAGACTAGTTTTCCCTCGCGGTTTCACCCGCGTAAGTCCCATTCCCGTGGGAATATCGTGGGATAAAAAGTCTATGTGTGAATCCAGGTCTCCAGCTATCTACATACCAAGTTTCATTGCAATCGGTCTAGTAGTTTTTGCGTGAAAGAGTAACAAACATACATACAATCATCCTCACAAACTTTCGCATTTATAATATTAGTAGGATTTTGCCAATGGCTCTGCTCATGTTGATATAGATTTTATCAATATTTTCTATTTTCTATCCCTTAGATACTTCAGTACTTTTTTCTGGATGAGTGGAAACCTTTGTCGTTCCCTGTACACCTGACAAACTGTATGCGAAATTTATGATGATTGGTTTATGACGTGACAAATAAACAAACCATTTTCCTTTTATAATATTAGTTAGGATTTTTAAATTCGATATAAATACTTGCTAACCGCGTAGTAAATGGCGCTTTACGTCCCTTAGATAACAGAGGCATTATTTTATTGTATTAAATAGTTAATAATCGTTCGCTTTAACGGTAAAGGAAAACAACGTGCGAAAACCAGCAGGTTTGAGAGTTCTCCATGATGTACCTGAAGATATGTGAAGTATGACAACCCGCAATGGGCCAGCATAGTGGTCTATGGCCTAACCCTTCTAATACAGAGAAGATACTGCCCAGTAGAAGGACAGTTTATATACAGGGCTGAAATTATTTTTATACAGGTTGTCCCGAAACTCAACAATGACCTGGTACCAGGCGAGAGGCCAAAGTATAACAGTTATGAAAAAATAAGGGAAAAATCCATGTCACTTAGCCAAGGGATAATAGACATTTTTCGAAAAAGTAAAACATTTGACAAACTTGGTAGCATTTTTAAGTACTTTGGTCACAATTTTTACAATTTTACAGTGATTTTTTTAATAATGTATTCTCAAATAACAGTGTTATTAATAACAACCAGAATACAAAGTAATTTTAAAATTTTTCGTATCTGGTATATCTTGGCCTCTTGCCCGGTACTATCGTTGAGTTTCGGCACATCCTGTATATTAGTAACACGTGTTTAATTTAGTTTATTTTAAAAGAAAACACCCGCACTAGGAATATTTCCTGTGTCGCAGGGGTCTTAATAATGTCCTTCAGACCGATTTCGGTCACGGTGGCCAATCTTAACGGAGACTGGCCTGCGCAGGAGATATTGTAGTGCACAAGCGTGTGCGCAAACACAAGTGCACTCTATGTTCCCTAACTCTCATGATCCGATGGGACGGTAATCCGACACGACCGGAGAGAGATCAGGCGCAGGACCAACGGCTATACATGCTTTCGCGGGGGCCTTAAGAAACATTCAAACAACGAACACAAAGAACATCCAGACCCAGAACAACTATTTCATCACACAAATTTTTGTCCCGTATAGGATTCGAACCCACAACACCCGGCGCAGTGGCAGAGGCGAGGCGACCACTTAAAGAACTAAGCCATTCGTGCAGCTATGTAACTTTGTCAGTCTATATAATAATCATAATACAGTACCTATACTCAGTTGAATTCTGTGCCTCCTGTGATGAGTGATATAACTCGAGTTGTACCCTTTTTGTAATTTTTACATAGAAATATTCAGAATAAAATAGGATTTTTTGGATCTAACTCACGTTTTTCTATCTACCATAGTTTCGGAGACCATAGTTTTTTTATGGTAGTAGATCCTCTCACAGAAAACCGGCGTGAAGTAACGGTACCCGTACTGTTGCGTTTCGTATCGGTGAGTGAGAGAGCCGGAGGCCCAATTATCCTGATCCTTTTCCTATCCTTTCCTTTGTCTTTTCCCTCCTTCATTCCTTTTTAAAGGGCTGGCAACGCACTTGTATCTCCTTTGGGGTTGCCAGTGTCCATAGGCGGCGGTAATCGCTTACCATCAGGCGATCCGTCTGCTCGACTGCCAAACTAGGCCATAAAATAAAAGATACTTTGTGCAAAGTGATATAACTGGCTGGATTTTGCAAAAATATTATGAATATAGATATATTTCAAGTTGTAACCTCTATAAGTAATTGCTGCACACAATATTTTTCATGTTTCATGGTATAAGACGTGTGATGTATATTTATTTGCACATTTAATTTTTCATCTTACACGAAGACCACTTATAAGTGCAATATAATTTAACTGTAGTTGTGTCATTTATCACGTCATGCATTAGAAATTAAAAAAGGTATATATAACTCACAGATTTTTTTAAATTACTTGATATCTATAATATTGACCACTAAAATGTAAATATATAATAATAATATAATAATATAATATAATATTCTACCACATACACACAACACCGTCTAGCCCAAACTAAGCAGAGCTTGTACTATGGGTACTAGACAATGGATAAACATACAAAAAATGAAAAATTATGAAGAGTAAAAGTGAATGTTTTTATCTACAAAAAAAGTACTCAAGTTTAACCTAGCCCACTTAGTTCGCCTGTAAAGTGTTGATTTTTGACTTGTATCACTTTTCACAGGAGGCACAAAATTAATCCAATGGCAAGTACTTGTTTTCGTCCGGTTCTAGCACTAAGTTGTTGTTTGGTAGCATAACTGAAATTATATAATGTTGATGTTTGAAGGACGAACGAGAAACTCATCTAATTTAGAACAGTTTTGTGGTACCATTGGGGATTTCGTTATTAGTTTTAGAACTAATATTAAGGCGTACTGTTTGGGTGACTACTGAATGGAACAAAATGAAGGAAAAGACAAGAGGCTCCTAACTAATATTATAAATGCAAATGTAAGTTTTGGGTACTTTGGTACCTTTAATTCAGAAAATGTATTGTTACTAATCTAACTAACATATTTGCGAGCGAGGCTGCGGACAAAAGCTAGTATATTTTTTATTTTTTATCGTGACTTGGCAAAGTGATTGTAACGGACCTGATGGAAAGCCCAATTACAGTCCAGCGACAGTGACGACGAGAAGAAGATAGATGTCATCTAGTCATCGTCAGTGTCAAGCCGGTCTGACCAGATACTTTTTCACACTACGTTTGAAGGATCCAATGTCATAAAAGGGAGGGAACACATGTGCCGGAAGACTGTTCCAAAGTTGTATGGTACGGCATAAAAAGGAATTGCTGAACCTTTTGGTGCGAGACGGGATTGTGCTAACCGTCCGTCGGTGCATATATACATATATCTATGCCAATATTATAAAGGAGAAAGATTTGATTTTTTGTTTGTTTGTAAGGATTCAACTCAAAAGCTCAACCCTTTTTTTACCATTAGAAAGGTATATTATCGCCGAGTAACATAGGCAATATTTTATTTTTAAGATCCAGAGGAGATCGGTATTGTCAACCTTTTTCAATTGCATTAGTTGGGATGGGCAATCCGTTGGAGCGTGGCGGGTTCCTCTCTTCACAATAGTTTTATTTTTACTTTCATTCGGATATGGTGTATGTGATATTTCAGATGTGGATAACACCATTTTTTTCAGTGATGATGACGAGGCGACCTCTTAAACCACTACGCCATCCGTTTTCTGTACCCAAAGCCTCCGTTCTACTTCTAAAGGTCTCTGTTATTTGAATCGTAACACATAGCTGGCTGTAAAATTCACAGAATATGGCGGTTAACCTAAAACAAAAACAAAAAATTGCTTTACAATAACAGAAATAGGATTTTCAAAGTTGTTGTATTTGCTCTTTCGTAAAATTGGTAATATACACAGCGTTTATTTTACGAGTTATTATAGCTAAAGTCCTAATACAACAAATAATAAAACCTACCAAGTGTGAGTCAGTCTTTCGCTATTATATACTGTATGGATGGCGTAGAGGTTTCATCATCATCATCTCCGCCGAAAGACATCTACTGCTGGACCTAGGCCTCCCCTAAGGATTACCACACAAGGTGAGTCCTGGGCCACCTGCATCCAACCGCTTCCCACGACCCTTACCAAGTCGCCTACACCGGTCAGTCCACCTTACCTACCCCTGCTGCGTCTTCCTGTACGTCGCCGCCACTTCAGAACTTTTCTGCACAAACGGCCACCTATTCTGCGCGCTAAGTATAAAATAAAAATTTTGTGATCCAAATTGTGTACAAATAGCCTTGTCGAGTCTTTTTTGTTATTTGTGTATGTTATTTAAATGGTGGTAAAGTCTCCCACGACGCAAGAGTTAAACATAGAGCGGAAGCAGCCTTTTAAAAAAATGGTGATGATAGAGATAAATGTCAGTGCTTGATCTTACTCGCTCTCAACCGATGATATATATGTATAATAATAATAAATAATGATAAACAAAGGGTACCATTATATACTTGCCGCTCATGGCTTATTTACTCTTATAACATTATTCATTTTTAGATCGTCGGTTTAGGGTATAGTAAAGACTAGTATTATAATATCAGCTCTGTATTAAAAACTGTCCCGCTGCTGGACATGGACCCCTTCTTAGTGTGAGAAGTGTTAGGTCATAGTCCACCGCCGGCACAGTGCTGGTTGGCAGACTTCACATATCTTCAAGAACATTATGGACAATTTTCAGACATGCAGGTTTTCTCACGATATTTTCCTTCTCCGTTAAAGCGAGCGATAATTAACTATTTAATACTTCGAAAACTTAAAGATTGGCATCGAAGTCAAGATTTTCAAGGGATGTATTATATAGACTTGCCAAATCATTACGCCTCTTAAGCAATCAGTGACTTCTCGATCATCATCGTATAACTTCAGTAATTTCATAAAAACTTCCAAATTATCGCTCTAAGGATGAAAATCACCATAAAACTGCTAGTACCCCTGTGTTCAACTGTCGTAAAAGCTCTATGGGCAATTTTTCTCTCATAAAATTGACTGACGTCGGATCACACCATAAACTATAAAGTATTTGTGACTTTATTTCCTGTTGTTCAATAGAAATAGTTTTTATTGAATTCTTATAGGGTCACTCGAAATATATTTATGGTTTTGTGTTTTTATTTGTTGTGGTCAACGATATTCTATATTCAAAAGATGTAGAAATATAAGAAATAAAACTTACCCAATTGTAACACTGTCTTACAAGATATTGGGACAACCACCATCTTAGTCAAGCTACTTGAAACGCCTCAAATATTTCAAAATTGACTCATTAGAAAAACGCAGGAGCTCTTCTGAATTATTATTTTTATTTAAACTTTTAAACAACAATATTGATTGCCCAGAACTGCTATCTAAATTCAAATTCAATATCCCTCACAGATATCCTAGAAAACCAATTATGCTCCTACATCCTCCTTTTCGTAAGTCTGTTCTTGGCTCCAACTTGCCTGTTTCACAGCTAAGTAAGATATGTAATCACTACAGTAAACAGATAGATATATTCGGCACAACATTTCAACGATTTAAGAACCAAGTCCATAATCTTACTATCGATTAACCGTCCACTAATTGCTGACCTATTCAGAGATATGTACTGTATATTATATAAGTTTTGTAATATAAGTTTTGTTTCCCCGAAACTTGGATAACTTTTGTCAATAGTTATTTTCTAAATTATATGCATGTGGTGTTTACCTACATAAGTTGTGCACTTAGATTAAGCATAATACTATGTTCTGTTTTGTAATGAATGTTTTAGTGTAATAACTGCTGGTGAACCAATAAATAAATAAATAAATAAATAAATAGTCTCGCCGTGGCCATGGCTAGTGAACAGCAATCGAAATGTCGCGGAAAGTTTTATCTAAATAATTAAAATATTTTAGGGGCCGGTCCCACCACCTTCAAATAACATTTATCTATAAGATGAAAGTCTCGCCATCCTTAACCTAACAAGGGTGAGACCGCATGCGATTTATCTTTCGGATAACTTTTACTTGACACTTATGAAACTGGCAATAATAGTAGTAGAAGAAGGTTATTAATGTTCAAAAGTATGTAAAAGAAATATTTTTAAATAAACAACGTGACAAACTCCGTATGAACTACTTTAATTTTAAGGGCGAAAGTCTAACAACGGTTAGTATCATGTTTTGCCATAATAAATGTATACAGTATTTTGATATATTGGATATAGACATATTAATGGAATATTGTTCCATATAGATCTTAATAAGGGTGCCTGTTGCAAATAATGAATAATTATCCGAATAATGAGAGAATATTCAAGATTCGATATTATAGTACCTCCATTTGTCGGCCTCGGTGGCGTAGTGGTTAGTGTAACCGACTGCGACGCCTGAGGTCGCGGGATCGATTCCCGCTCAAGTCAAACATTTGTGTGATGAACATGGATGTTTGTCTTGGTCTGGGTGTTTCTATGTATAATATGTATGTATTTACAAAAAAGAAAAGTATATATGTATGTTTATCCATTGTCTAGTATCCATAGTACAAGCTCTGCTTAGTTTGGGCTAGATGCTGTTGTGTGTATGTAGTAGAATATTATTATTATTATTTTATTATATTTAAATATCGTATACAGGATGTCCGGTAATGAATGGATAACCTGGAAATGTCTTATAGTGAAACTGAAGGCCGTTCAGAAAAAAATATGAAAAAATCTATCCTAACTACTACCTGATATATGTTTTTTTTAATTACCATTTATAACTTTCTTGTACACTACGACCATTAATGAATGAAATCCATCGGTTTTTTGTTGTTTTATTATTAAACACTAATTATGCTAATAGATAGACAGTCAAAAGTATGCTATGCTAAGCTTGCACTTTTTAATATATATGTATTCTTTTTGTATTTTTATTAGAAATATTTGTTACAACATATATACAACTATTTATATTTACAAACGTATTAAAAAAGGTAACATAATTACAAAAACACAAATAATTATAATACTAATATTTTTTTTTCTATACGGCCTTCAGTTTTGCTATAAGACATTTCAAGGTTATCCATTAATTACCGGACAGCCTGTAGATATAAACTGTAGGCATTTCAACAGCTGACGTCATCGTGGTTGTGCCTAGGAGTCGTAGGCTCAAAGTCCAAAGTAAATTGCTATCAGTGATTCTTGGTATTTACTCGGGACGACTGCCGCTTGTGATCTGTAATCAAACTACTCGTATTTACGCCTGTTAGATTTCTGCGACAGATTGAAATAGTTCTTAGAGTTTGTTTTCATTCCGCAATCGGTAGTGTGTACTCTCTTTATTTTAAAGTAGCTTTATTTATATTCATGCCTACACCCCTAAGGGGTTGTTAGGGACTACGGCAAACGGCTACAGTAAGTACATTTTTAAACTATGGGCTTGTATTTTGTACAGAGGCGTTTGTGTATGGCGTTTACAAAAATGCATGATATGACGATGAAATGCATGGTTCGATTCTAAGGTTGAGCAGCTTATTCTGAAGTTTAGCAAAATTTTACTGAGTATATTTCATATATAAACATGTCCCGCACTAAAAATAAATCCAGTGTCGTGCAGGCCTTGGCAAATGTTCATGTTCATATGCTGTCAGCATCGATAGCGTAGTGGTTAGTGTGATCGACTGCCACGTCTGTGGTCGCGGGTTCGATTCCCGCACAAGTCAAACATTTTTGTGGATGAAAATGGATGTTTGTCTTAGTCTGGGTGTTTCTATGTATATGTATGTATTTACAACAAAATGTATATATGTGTATATGTTTATATGTTTATCCATTGTCTAGTAGTTTGGGATAGATGGTGTTGTGTGATAGAATATAGAATATAATATATATATACAATATGAAATTTATACTACCAGCCAAATTTCGTCTAGACGTTAGGTATCAGTAATAGAACCCATTTTTCAAAAAGAAAGTATAATATTAATAAAATATAATTAAAACATTTTTTAAAACAAACATTAATTTAGCGTGGTCACCGAGTCAACGTAAACACATGATTCTTTAACAATGCATTGAATGAAAGCGGGGTGGCGCGCGGGGTGCGAGAAGGGCACAGCTGCAACACAAATGTCACAAATCGTAAATTTCGTTTAGTCGCGTGCGCACTTGTGACGCAATCGCTTACTTCCGTGTTTACTTTTCCCGCGCACGCCGCCGCCCTATCTTTTGACAATGTATTCAAACCGCGAGTACTACGAAATGGTGCGTTGTTACATTTTGAGTGGAGAAAGTTTAAATGGTGCTCAAAGACTTTACGAAGAACAAAGTGTTCCTCGCCTCCGTAATCAAGGACACGTAAATCCAACAGTGCCAAATCGTGAAACGATTTTAGCTGCTAATCAACGGCTGTTAGACTACGGCCAATTTACTACACCTTCGCATGCCCAAGGACGCGGCAGGCAGAGACTGCCTGTAGAAGTCGAAGACGAAATCTTCGATTTCTTTGAACGCAAACCTCGTGCAAGTACACGAGACGCAGCCCGGCGCTTCGGCGTGAGTCAGTATGCGGTTTGGAAACTACTGAACACTACCGGCATGCACCCTTATCACTTTCGGAAGGTCCAAGCATTAAATGATGAGGATGCTATGCTTCGTCGAAGATTTTGTGAGTGGCTAATTGCACATCCAAATGCTGACATTTTATGGACGGATGAGGCACTCTTTACTAGAGCCGGGCTATACAATCAGCATAACGAACATTGGTGGTCGTTTCGTAATCCGCACATGATAAGGGAGACCTATCACCAAGTACGATTCAGTGCAAACGTATGGGCTGGCATTATAGGCAATAAAATATTGGGTCCATATTTTATTGAGGGACGTCTCACCGGAGGCACATACTTGGACATGTTGCGACATGTCATAGAAGATTTTATGGACGATGTGCCTATAGTTAATTATCGTGAGTTTTACTACCAACACGACGGTGCACCACCACATTATGCCACCTCTGTTCGTGAATACCTTAACACGGAATACGGCAGTCGCTGGATCGGTCGTGGGGGTCCTGTTCCATGGCCGCCGCGTTCCCCGGACCTTACGCCGTGTGACTTTTTTTTATGGGGTGAAATAAAAAGACGTGTGTATGTGGAGGAGGCTGAAAGTCTCGAGGCTTTAAAAGAACAGATAAACCGTGCATTTGACGAAGTGAAAAATAACACTACAGTGCTAAATAAGCTGAAAAACAATGTGCAAAAGCGAGCAAGACTGTTCCTAGAGAGAAACGGATTGCATTTTGAAAATTTATTGAAGTACAGCTGAAGATGTGGTAAGTGGATTTTAGTTGTACGCCTCAACCAAAAACCTAAGCTGATTACATTTATTTTAAAACGCATAAATCCAACTATTCTACTTTATACTTTTGTTTTACGTATTTACGATTTTTATGTTGTGCCTAATGAATAATTCAATAAATACTTATTAGCCCTTACGTCGAATAGTATCTTGTGCAATCTCCAGCTAATGAAATATCGGTTTATCTGTTCTTTTAAAGCCTCGAGACTTTCAGCCTCCTC
Source organism: Catocala nupta (assembly GCA_963675205.1). NCBI lineage: Eukaryota > Metazoa > Arthropoda > Insecta > Lepidoptera > Erebidae > Catocala > Catocala nupta. The sequence continues at coordinate 17,998,268 of OY776102.1, read as the reverse complement.
CACATACACACGTCTTTTTATTTCACCCCATAAAAAAAAGTCACACGGCGTAAGGTCCGGGGAACGCGGCGGCCATGGAACAGGACCCCCACGACCGATCCAGCGACTGCCGTATTCCGTGTTAAGGTATTCACGAACAGAGGTGGCATAATGTGGTGGTGCACCGTCGTGTTGGTAGTAAAACTCACGATAATTAACTATAGGCACATCGTCCATAAAATCTTCTATGACATGTCGCAACATGTCCAAGTATGTGCCTCCGGTGAGACGTCCCTCAATAAAATATGGACCCAATATTTTATTGCCTATAATGCCAGCCCATACGTTTGCACTGAATCGTACTTGGTGATAGGTCTCCCTTATCATGTGCGGATTACGAAACGACCACCAATGTTCGTTATGCTGATTGTATAGCCCGGCTCTAGTAAAGAGTGCCTCATCCGTCCATAAAATGTCAGCATTTGGATGTGCAATTAGCCACTCACAAAATCTTCGACGAAGCATAGCATCCTCATCATTTAATGCTTGGACCTTCCGAAAGTGATAAGGGTGCATGCCGGTAGTGTTCAGTAGTTTCCAAACCGCATACTGACTCACGCCGAAGCGCCGGGCTGCGTCTCGTGTACTTGCACGAGGTTTGCGTTCAAAGAAATCGAAGATTTCGTCTTCGACTTCTACAGGCAGTCTCTGCCTGCCGCGTCCTTGGGCATGCGAAGGTGTAGTAAATTGGCCGTAGTCTAACAGCCGTTGATTAGCAGCTAAAATCGTTTCACGATTTGGCACTGTTGGATTTACGTGTCCTTGATTACGGAGGCGAGGAACACTTTGTTCTTCGTAAAGTCTTTGAGCACCATTTAAACTTTCTCCACTCAAAATGTAACAACGCACCATTTCGTAGTACTCGCGGTTTGAATACATTGTCAAAAGATAGGGCGGCGGCGTGCGCGGGAAAAGTAAACACGGAAGTAAGCGATTGCGTCACAAGTGCGCACGCGACTAAACGAAATTTACGATTTGTGACATTTGTGTTGCAGCTGTGCCCTTCTCGCACCCCGCGCGCCACCCCGCTTTCATTCAATGCATTGTTAAAGAATCATGTGTTTACGTTGACTCGGTGACCACGCTAAATTAATGTTTGTTTTAAAAAATGTTTTAATTATATTTTATTAATATTATACTTTCTTTTTGAAAAATGGGTTCTATTACTGATACCTAACGTCTAGACGAAATTTGGCTGGTAGTATAAATTTCATATTGTATATATAGAATATATAGCGTGTATGAGGAATGTAATGAAAGTGAATGAAGCCAGAGAAGTGTGTCAGGATCGTAGCAAATGGAAAGCCGTAGTCTCTGCCTACCCCTCTGGGAAACAGGTGTGAATTTATGTATGTAGAATATATAGTGGACACAAATAAAACCCATATATGAAACAACTAATTGTAGATTATGAATTATCACGTAAGTATATATTTTTAATTTTGTATTTTATTTAAACAACAAAACTCACGTAATAGGAATAATTTCTGTTTCGCGGTGCACTTTATACACCCAGACCCGACTGAGACGACCAGACGCAACTATTACTGGATTACATATTTTTTGTCCTGTGTGGGAATCGAACTCGTAACACTCGGTGCAGTGATAATAAAGAGACGACCACACAAACCACTACGCCATCCGTTATTGGATTTTCTTAATAGGAAATTCTCAGTAGCCGCTCGAAGTCTTGTTATGTGTCCGGCAGATCGTAATTATCTCGCCCAGTGCCGGTCGTATAACAAATTCAGCAATATGATATTATTTGGTGTAAAACAGCTCTACACAATCTATATATAATAAATATATAAAATTCTCCTGTCACAATGTTAGTTACCATACTCCTCCAAAACGGCTTGACCGATTTCCATGAAATTTTATATGCATATTTAGTAGGTCTGAGAATCGGCTACTAACTACTTTTCATACCCCTTAGTGACAAGGGTTGTCCACCCCTAACATTTTTTAAATCTTTTGGTCAAAACATTTTTTTATGGCAAAACAACGTTTGCCGGGTCAGCTAGTTTTTATATATAATTATTATGTTTATCTTATCACATGTATTTTCTAACTTAATATATTAGAAAATACCTGACCCTTTGGGAGGCTTACACGGAGACATGAGTCCAACGTGAAGAGCCCCTTCGAGAGTTTAATCAAAAGTGAGATGGAATACCTACCGCGGCACTAGCCGCAGCAGGCGTAGGACTATTTCTACGTATGAATTCTAATATATAATAATATATCATTATTATTATTATCATTATTTTCTTTTTAATTATTCTCATGTTAATTATTTATTTTTATGTAATCCTAAAGCTAAGGGTCATATTGTTTGGGATGAGCATCGTCGTCTGACGTACAAATAATTAATTTTATTTAGGTCGGCAACTGACTTTTCATCAGAAAATAGAATATATATATATATAATAAATAAAAATAAAAAGTAAAAATAAAAATAAAATATAATTAATAATGTATAACTGTTAATCACATGTTTGTATAATATAATAATATAATATAATATACTAATATTCTATCACATACACACAATACCATCTAGCCCAAACTAAGTAGAGTTTGTAATATGGGTACTAGACAGTGGATAAACATACATATATATGTATACTTCTTTCTTAGTAAATACATACAAATTATAATTAAAATAAATAATAATTATTAACTATTATAATTAAACAGGTGTAAACATGCAAACGTACCAAGAAATACTTTTATGTAAAATAATAATAATACATTCATACATAGATGGGCGCCGGAGGGCGCAAGATTACCTCAAGCCACCCTGAGGTTTGACCTGGGGGTGGTGGGCTGCGTGGGCCTGCTCGCCACCCGATCAGCACCAGGTCCGAGAGGCGGCGTGCGTGTACCCACGTGCGCCTCTGTCGTCTTTGTCCCCTCCAGGGGGACGGTGGAGGAAGTATTTTTGTGCAGCGGCCTGCCGTTTCACACGGTGGGCCGAAACCAAGGCGGGGTCGCGATTGCATGTGAAAGCGATTCGCGCGGCCTCGCCGTCTATGGTTATGCCGAGGAACACCGTGGTAGGTTTAGTCGGTATTACCGGGGAACCTTTTCCCCGGTGAGCCCGCCATAACCGAGGTATGTGTCAAAGCATTCCCCCAGGTAAAAAAAAATAATTAAAAAATAAAAATACATACATAGATTCACGCCTGTTTTCCAAAGGGGTAGGCAGAGACTACGGATTTCCATTTGCTATGATCAATAATAATAATATCATCTGTATATTAGCTGCCCCATATCTATGGGGCAGCTATCTAGGCACGAGCTTTTTCACTGTGCAAGAAGGGTAAGGTCCACCATAATATGCCATAATTATTACTGACTTTTGCGACGCGACTTCATACTTTACTTCTTAGTGGCGTATCAAGATGAAACATGCATTGAATTTGAGTTAAACTACCAGCAATGCAACTGTGAAAACCGCATCCAATTTCGTTCAGTAGTTAGTTTTTGCGTGATGCTCGTACAAACATACAGATAGACGGGCAGATTAATAATTAAAGTAGTAAAAGTTTTGGCTTCTATGCTTTTCTAAACACACCTCAAATTAATTTTGCTTAAATATCCAATGTATGGATATCAAATAGTAAAATTTTAATAAAGGTTTTTTTCGTTTTTAATAGTATTATTTAGTTTTATTAATTTTTTTAACACGTTTTTATTAGCTTGGTATGTATGTGTCTATGTATCTATGAATCTATGTAACGGAATCTTTGAACGTGATTTTCACCCCTTTCAAACCGACGGAAACTTTGCACACTTATCGAGGATCGATGACAATACAATAATTTAGAAAATATTAAAATAATATATAAAAAAATATTGTTTAAAAAAACTAAAACGCTCGCTTCATTAAAAAAACCAACTAACAAGTAGAAAATAATTTAATAATTTTAATGTAAAAAAGCGTGAGGTGCTTTCTAAGATATTTTGATGAACCTCACCCCTCGTTTTTTTACATTAAAATTATTATTTAAGCTATAGAGTAAGCTCTATTAATCTATTAATTGCTATAATGCTGGACATAAATTCAAAACACATTAGGATACTGTAGTTCAAACGTTAAGAAATAATAATGGGACTGATTGGTTCATCGGTAGTTGGAGAACAAGTTACAACCGGAGAGAGAGGTCTAAACTGACTGTAATAAAATAATATAAAACTAAAAACATAACCAGCTATCAATGAAAAAACTTCTGAAGTCAGGTTTACAGTACGTATTAGATCCAATATTGCACTGAAGACGGGACCATATTTGATGTCGGCATTCTGGGAATAATACGTTGTGGAATAGGGTATTATCTTCTATTACATCTATTTTTACCTTATTTAATTAAAAATAAAATGGGATGGATATTTTTATTTTACTATTTGACAGTATAAAAAATAATTACTTATTTATTTTTAGTCGGAACCATCCAGAATAGTTTTTATTGGCTACATTTATTTTGAAGTCACACAATGGCATGTTCGCTGTGGCGCGATCTAATGACTTTTATGCCATAATAAGGAACGAGATCGCATCCTTGTTAAGCAGAATCAGAGGTAGCAACAACAAAATTCTGCAAACATTGTCATGTAAATATGACGCATCAATATTAAGGCATTTTGTTGGAGTATAATTGGTGTGTCAACCAGATGTATATTAATAACCCTAGTTTTAAGTCTTACTAACAAGTGGATCTCTGTTATCTTTAAATAAATAAAAATATAATACAATTTGTAAACAGCTTCTGTCATTACTTGCTATCCAATGTTTATTTACGAACGTGTTACGTCAATTGAGAACTCGACGTCATATTACCGAAGCAAGCGTTTTGGCAGTTTAAAATCAGTAAACATATTATTTTATTTTATGAAATAACAATTAAATTTACTTAATATATTTGTACAGCCCGAAGTCACTACTTAAAAATGGGAGATGGAAACTAGTCAAAAAGCCTATTGTCAAAAGACGGTAAAATAGGATGTATGATACTAATATGTGACGTAACCGCTATATGCAGGAGTTCGAGGGATATAATAATCTTCACTAAATCCCCCACTTCTTCAAATACAGGAATTTAAAATATTTATTGTTTCTTCAATATTGTGTATTATATTTACTTTTCTGTTGTTTTTTACAAAAAGTCTTCTTATGAATAATATTTTCTGTTGCTATATGCACGCAGTGTTATGTAAAAGAAACCTTCTTGAAATAATGTTTGAAATCAAATATATGTGTTTAAAGTAAACTACTTTATAATATTGTCTTATGTTTACGCGAATGTTATACATTGAAATTAAACAACTCAATAATAGTAGTGTTAGAGTTTTCAAAATTATGTAATAACAGTGTTTAAAGTAAAATAAACAACGCGATAAAATCCGTATAAAGTGTTTAATTTCAATAAACTACTTTATACAGATTTTGTTGCGATTTATTTAAAAACTATTAAACTACAACTAATATTATAAGATGTAGTGTCATTTCAATGTATACAATTTACTTAAACGCTAGACAATATTATACTATAATATGGTACTTCATAGAATAACCTAAAGTAGGCCACTTGCATAATATTATTAACTTTAAGTTAATAATATTATGCAAGTGGCCTACTTTTTTGTTTACATCGAACGTGACAAACAAGGATACATCCAAGCCGATGGTAAACAATTATCGTCTCTTTTAATCGCTTATTCGAAATTGGAACGAATCCGGATTATGTTTTTACCACTGATTACTATTATTAGTTGGCACTGATTACTATTCGAATCATAATCGAGTATTCGAATCAAGTACTATCGACAAATTGATAACGGTATATATCTTCGATTTGTGATGGCCGCAATTTTGGCTTTCACTCGATTCATTTATCTTCTTCTAAAAATCCGAAGGTAATGAGTCCAATTATCTTAGAATATTTAATCTATAATCGTCCATCGCAATACTCATCTTATTTTTAACATGCCTCTTCACTTAATGGTGTAATTCAGTTAAACAAACAACAATGTGCGATGTATTACGTCATCAGTAATATCGAATCTCAAATATATCTGATATACTATTGGTGGTATCCAACTTGACCCATATGAATAAAAGTTTACCATTTCGAAATATCCCATTACATTTTATTATGCAATTGCCTCTAGTATTGGTAGTCCCTTTTCATGTCGGCCTGAGGGTACAAGACTATTAAGGGTTAAACATTACCAGATTGTAGCGAAACAATATCGAATATTGTCGAACAACTAACCTGTTCGTTAACTACTGAACTGTTTCAAGCGAGACATCGTCTAAGAAGGTTCTGTCAAACCGCAGAGAAGTTCAAAGTTTTCACCAGTTTTATTGAATGGAGAGAATTGAATGAGCGGAAAAGAGTACTCGATCCTTATTCCGATTGATTGTTTAACGGACTAGTAAAAGGGAGGGCAAACACGTATAGTTTTGTGAGTTAATAGTCGTATAATTTAGTTTAAATTCGGCTTGATATAAAATATCTATTTGTGTCGTGTGTATTGTGAACTCAGTTGATTTACCAACGATTGTCATATGAAGGTAAATTACGCGGTTCTTATTTTGTGGCCAAAGTGATGGTTGATTGTAAATAATCCCGAGTGGAAAATACATTTTATTTATAAGATTGCAGCTGAGTAGTCCTGTGTTGAGTTCCAGTGATAGTTGGATTTTCAAGCGCACTTTCAAGATTGTAATACTGTTTCGAGTTGTTGCAATTGGCACTGACTGAAATGAAAATATAATAATTTGCCTACGGCAAAGAATATAAATATATATAATATGATATATACTATTATAGGTTTATGATAAGAATAGGCGAAAGTGACAAGAATTTCGCCTGATTCCTGTTCTTGAACCGATAGTCACAGGCTATGTATAATACCAACTTTCAGTAATTATTTTAAGCCTAGTTGCTGTTCTACTGTAGGGCTACGGCCTTCCTTTTTATCTTTTCACTTTTCCCTGTCTTTTGCAATCTAAATCCAGTTTCAACTGTATGTATCTAGTTCGTCTTACCATCGTCTTTCTGAGCCTTTGTCGTTGTCACTGACAACTATTTAAAGTCCGTCGTATGGATACTCCCAACCATAGCTCTTCTGGCAAATAAAATCGTGACCTGCTCAGCTCGTTAAAAGAAAGAAAGATGATATACCTAGTTAAAAAGGATGATTTCTTCCAGTAAAGCAAATACTGTACCGTTTTAAATAACCTGCGATTAAGTTAAGAGAATTATGATGTTTGTTTGCTGAATTTATAACTCGCAATTATATGGATCCGCTTTTGCAAGCTGCACACGTATTATTGCTTGCTTTAACAGTGAAGCAAAACATCGTAAGGAAGCCCGTATAACTGAAAGACCGCCATATTTTTTTCAAAAGTGAGTAGTGCCAATGTGCACTACTAGGCCACCATTGTGTATTTTACCTAATTCTTCTCACGCTGACAACCATACCTAAAAGTGTTACAATTTATAAACGAGAATGATTTTATTGTAGCTTGCTTTAACTGCGAAGGAGACCTTCGTAAATAAACCTGCATGTCTGAGAATTGTCCATAATGTTCTCGTAATTACGTGAAGTCTATCACCGTGGTTCGGGATAGTGGACTAAGTCCTAATCCTACTAAAGCTACAAAGAGGTTCATACCTAGCAGTGGTATACTTAAAAAGAGGGTTGATATTAATATGATATTGTTATATATAAAATAAAGTCCGTAAGCAGACTGGATTTCCAGTTGCTACGATTCAATAACATATACAGGAAGAAAAGCCATAAAATATCCCATACCATGATTCCCCGAGGGATGTAGTTTCTTTTGTTAGTTTAACTTGTACGAAAGCAAGAATAGTATTGCTTTTAAGGTATAAGAAAACTAAAATGTTGAATTATGTTAAATCGTTTCTATTTAATTTCTAAAGAAATTGCTTTACAGTGAACCGATAGAAAACATGTATGTATTCTCACCGCAAAATATTGCATTGCAGAATCTACACAAAATGGGCGGGGCTTTATAAAACTAAGGCGTGTCGCTATAGTAACGTATAATTGTATCAATTGACTTCAGAAAGCATAGTGCGAGTTTGTTTTACTTTAATGCGATCGACACGTTTATTACGTTCGGCGCTCCTATTGGCCCGCTCCAAGTTCTTAACCAATTAGAGAGTCAAACGCGGTAAACATTTCGATCACGTCAACGTAAACAAAACTCGCACTAGGCATCCTGGACATTGACAGCAAGTAAAAACACTGTAAACTAGAATGTAGTATAGTGTATACATGCTCCCTTATGTTAACAAACTAAACTGTCTACGTTGCTTTCTGCCTCAATCTATTTCATTTTGTATTATACTACCCGCGTGGTACCTACATCAATAAAAAGTAGCCTATGTCCTTTCTTAGGTTTTAAACTACCTCTATATCAAATTTCATCTAAATCAGTTGAGTGGTTTAGGCGTGAAAGTGTAACAGACACACAGACAGATAGATAGACAGGTAGAGTTACTTTCGAATTTATATTATTAGTTAGGATCATTACACTTTGAACATGGGACCCGAGCAGTAGCCTTTTATTTTAACATCAAAACCTTCACCCATCTCAGAACAGCTGATAGCTATCTTGCCCCATACCAGTAACGTGTATTTTTAGTAGTAGAGTTGATAAAGTAGCTGTTGTATTAATAATGAACTGTAATTAGTATAAAAGTACTGCTTCCATGTTTTATTTACGTTCGTTGTTTTATGGTATTTTTTGTTATGTCACGTTAAAGAGCAGCGATAGCTCAGTGGGGAGACCAACAGACTGCAATGCAGAGGGTCTCGGGTTCGAACCCACGTCGCGCACCTCTGACTTTCGGAAGTTATATGACTTTTCGAAATTATGTGCGTATTGATTGACAATTATCGCCTGCTCCGTGCCTCGGAGAGCACGTTAAGTCGTCCGCCCCGACTGCCATGCACATCTATGGCAGTCGTTATTGGGGAAGTCGACACAAAAGATCCCACTGGGTCGAAGTGTCGCCGGTCTGTACTGACTGGCCCCCACACAAGATAAGATAAGATATGTCACGTTATGCTTTTTATAGATGTGGGTAATGAAAAACAAAACGGGAACTAAATATCTAAAGCACATTATTTTATGAGATAGAGGTTTGTGGTGATACCTTGCCACTGCCACATTTGACTCCCACACTATTCCGAGTCTTGGTAATCTCTGTGTCCATTGGTTGAACGTATCTAGTTCACTACGATATGTACAAGACATAAGTCTTGTATCTTATTGCTGCTTCTGCTTCTGTTTTAAAGCAATACTTGCAGTAGATATGAACCTACTGTAAGTATTGTTCAAAAACAGAAGTAGACAAACGGGTTTAATACAAATCTAAGCAGTTATTCTCGAGCAATATTTTTCATAATGACACGTTTAAATTTTACCTTATTTTTTTTTTATAGGAGGCAAACAGGCATACTTCAACCCATGTAGTACAGAGCTGTAGCGTGTCTACTAGCTGAAGGTGGCCACTTTGAGTAACTGCTGTAGCTATTGTAATTTATTATTGTAAAACCATTAAATAAAATCTAATATGAATGTAAAGTGTATTTAAATTTTTCTGTTTAGGGTTCCGACAAAGACCTTTTGTGCTTACGCATAGGCTATGTTCAAACAACAATAACTTTTAAAGTAATAGACACATAGTTGTAAATTAAATTTTGTATTGTAGCTTAGCTCAACATCTGTCGATCTAGTACAAAAATGAAAAGGATTATGAGGGGTGTTTTTGAAGTAATTTACAATAATTAGTTGATTTGCATAATCTTCTGATATTTTTTATTGAGTTTCATATTGTTTTCAAAAATTATGGTCATGTTAACACATTTTTTTGTAATGTAGACGGTAGACAGTATTGTTGCCCTTCGAATAAGCCCATTTTTATCTCAATAAGACCAAAACTTTGGGAGATATTATTTTTATTGTACCCACGTAGGGAATATTTCGACGGAAGAACAAAATGGCTGCCACATAGCGGGGAAGTGGATTGCGTCCAAGTGTTAAGTGTGTTTGTGTATAAAAATAGTTGTTATATAAGTATTTAGAATATCGTTAGTCCATGACCTGACACACGTATATAAAATTATATAATTAAACTAAGTATGAACAGCTGTATTTAATGCATGTGGTGTTAACCTATAATTAATAATCATTATTTAGTGAGAATAATTATTTTTTTGGCAGTGAGCACTGAAATTACCTGTATTTTTTGTATTTACTGTCTAAAAGACAGAGCTAATAATATTGGATAACTAAATTAAAAAAAATACCTAGTAGCAAAGATGTACTGTTTGGACTTTTAAGTGTGACCATACCAGGTAACTTTTAGAGAGCAAGGAATGTTCCATCATCAGTTTAATATATTAAATCCTACCGCTATAAGATCGCCTGTGCAGATGGCCAGTTTTCGTTAAGATTGGATGCTGTGACCAAAATTCAACCGGCAGGATCTTATTATATTATATTTTATCATAAATGCATACTTTTAGGATTCCGTAGCCGAGAGATGGCTACTGGACCTTATTACAAAGCCTCCGCTGTCCGTTCTATGCCAGTAGACTGTATCTCATGAATCGTAATAGGTTTAAAGTTGCAATTTTCATAGAGTGTGTATTTCAATCACCGCTAGAAAAAAATTATAATTATTAGTACATATTTTGTGCGATGGTACAAAATCTTTCGATTGCGAGTCCGGTTTGAACATCGGTTAAAAGATCTATTTATTCCCAAAAAGAACAGGAACAGTTCCCTTATATTGACCGGCTTTTTAGAAATTTCCACCAGGTACTGACTAGGGACTTCAGAAGGGTGTTCCATGAGTTTTAATAATTCTTGACCACATGTCTGTGCTATTGACATATCTTGACACTTTTTCGTATACATAGGAATGTTTGAAAATATATGCCGACATGAAAAATCGGTATGTGTTTCTATACATACATACCACTGCCGTCTGCTGTGTTAATACCCGACAGTGTAGAGACAAGACAGACGCCCTGGATAATTCCTATAACTATAGGAATTATCCAGGTCGTCCGTCTAATCTTCGAAAAATCTAATAACGCTTAACCTATCCAAGAAACTCCCTGGATGGGTAAAGCGTTGGACTGGATTTTTTTGACAAAATATATCCGTAGCACGAAGTCTGGTACGTGGTCACTGTACGTGGCAATGTACTCGCCTGTCATTTGGGACCTAAAAAGTTGCTGGTAAAAGGTGGATTTAATACACCTTTACTACCATCGGGGATTTAAGCGTGACACCATTTATATATATTAACTAAAGCACTTGCAGTGGTAACGGAAGGAAACTTATCAAAACTTGAATAACTTGTAGCATACAGACGTCCATACATAATGTCCAGAGTAAATGCTTTCGAGGAAAGCAATCTCGACTCTAGAAACAAAATAAATTCAAATAATACACTCCATTCTTTGAAATGCAGCCTTTACTAATTTCAGTGTTTCAATAGCAGTTAATTTACCCAACATAAAGCATTGTTATAAATAGCATATTTTATTAAATCTAATTTCAACAGAAAGCATAGTCACGATGCGAGTCTCGTTGTTACTGTTGCAACGATAAACATCAACCAACACATAAAAGGCCAGTCCAAACTTTACCATATTTTATTCTTTATTTTATGCACAAACAACTGCGAACAAAAACACTATACCAGCAAAAAGGCCAATCAAAACAGACAGACAAAACACTAGCGATGCATGATACTGAGAGAAAAATAACGATACATTCCAAAAGAGAATAATCCCATGTACAAACTTATTCGATTGTTAATTTATTCGTTGTCATTGATTATTATTTGAAATGTAATCAAATATTTGTTTCACAATTCGATGACATTTGAGAAATATACTATTATATGCTTGAACTTTCAATCAGATAAAACTTCGTACACAGTTAAAGAACGCGCCATAAATTAGTATAGGATACTTATTATTCTGGAATAATAGTTATTCTACGCATTTGCTCGCAAGAATCCCTGGTGGTACGGCTAGCACGAGGGGTTGATGTGAGCAAACCCGCGGGCAGAAGCTATTAAAAATAACGTGAATATTGAAAAACTACCCGTGACCAGTATCATTAACTATAATACCATTCGAATACATTCGAATTACTAACCTCCGTTTTTTGAAGGACATCTACAAACATTTGTTTACAAGTGGTTAAGCAAACGTCAACTGCTGAGATTGTCTGACTAAATTAGTAAAAGTCAATCAAATCATATGACATGAGTTTCCATGTCAATCGATTTGACTGGCTGTTGTTAATACAGTCTTACAATTCCAGCAGTTGACATGCGATTGACTATCTGTTTGACATGCTGTTGATAAGCCTTTCATAACCGGCTGTTAAACATATATTCGAAATTTAAATAAATAATCGGTTTTATCAAAATAAAAGCCGAAAATAAAACGTATCTGCATACAACACCAATATTTTGGTTAACCGGTATCTATCGGATCGAGCCGGTATTCACCGCCAGCGGCCGCCAATATCCAGCCAATACTGGTTATTTGAACACGTCTCATTCAACGCAAACCAACTTTCGACGAATATGTTTACCTTTGAGTCATAGTTTCATTCGGTGAATATTGTTTTAATGATTTGAAGGTTGGATACTTTGTATCTTTCAGTACAGACTATTAATTTTTGAGGCAAAGGGATCAGTTGCAGTGTAATGCTTTAAGTGTTTTGTATTTATTTAAAGATAAGCAACAAGGCGTACACTAAAACATTGTGATAATACATAAATAGGGATGCATTATATAGTGATGTCTAAATTATAGGCTGCTACGACATGTTTGGTAAAATAAATGATGGCATAGTAAGACATGAGTAATAACATTAAACAAACATACAAACAAATAATGCTGTTAAAATAACTAAACTGTTTCGAATCGAAAGAAATTGCATGCACAGCCTTTACAAAAAAAATATATGAAAAATAATTGATAGATATCTTAACAATATATGTTTATGTTTTTTTACCTTTTCACGATATCTTATGGGTAATCGTTGGCTTAAGAGAAACTCTTAAAAAATTAAATGCTGAAATGCAATATAATTTTGAAGGTGTGAAAAATAATTGGCATATCGTTGAAACTACTGGGTGGGCTTGGGCATTCCCAGGCTCTATGGAGTCGGCGCTAGTGGTATTGTTTTCCATTATTTTCACTAACGATTATGTCCTTGGTATTGTGACTAGTTTTAGATTCGGTTTCGTATCTTAAGTCGGGTCAGCAAAAAGTTATTGGTTAATTTTGCCAAGAAATTCGCAGTTGCTACACTGAGTTAGGAACTTAGTAGTGTGTGAGTGCTATGTCTCGGTAACCATGTAAAATTGTAAAATTTTCTGTGCCTGTTCTTACTCCAGTTATGTATACAGAGTGCTCTTATATTTGCCCTCAGAGAGAAAGATTACAGAGTATCCGAATAAGTTCTATTTTGTGAAACCCATACAGACACATGCCTCACACCTTTGTATCGATGTAGGCAGAAGTGTATTACACTTAATATAATGTTAGACATATATTAATTATAGTAAATGTATTACACCCACATATCTTCTTCATTTTAACCCCCGACGCAAAAACGACTGGGTGTTATAAGTTTGACTTGCCTGTGTGTGTGTGTATGTGTGTGTGTGTGTGTGTGTGTGTGTGTGTGTGTGTGTGTGTGTGTGTGTGTGTGTGTATGTGTGTGTGTGTGTGTGTGTCTGTGGCATCGTATCTCCCGAACGGATGAAACGATTTTAATTTAGATTTTTTTGTTTGAAAGATGAATTAGTCGGGAGTGTTCATAGTTATGTTTGATGAAAATTGGTCCAAGATGGCCGCCACCACAAAATGGCGGATTACATTTTTTTTCATAACTCCCTCAATATGAGTATCAAATTAATTATGTGTATTTTAAATTTTAAATTAATAGTCGTCTTTGGACCTTACAATTGCCCGTAAACATAAGGACAGATTTTTGTTCTACTGGAGAGTAAAACTTGCTGCTTTAAACTCGTACCCTGTAGCTTTTAATCACAAAAATGTATGGAAATAACCTTCATTCATGCTAATTACCGTATGTGGCTTAATACAGCTCTAACTAATTTTTTGAGAATATTCATCTCTGAATCTATATCTTCATGACATTTAGTGGATTGTATCGTACGTTCCAATAACTACACGTATCAATTATTAACTGGTATTTCATGGATATATTTCAACTGCAAGGAAGCACTAGCATTGGTCTCTTACTTCGAATTCGATATCGGGATAGATAATAGCATACATGCTATCGTAAACTCCATTAGATAATCAAACACTTGATATTATACCGATACTGAATATTGGATTGTTACATCACATGTAAGGTTTAATGGATGTGACACTCATTGTTTGATCACACAGACGGCGTAGTGATTCAAGTGGACGCTTCGTTACTGATACTGCGCCGAGTGTAGTTTGGGTCAGAGCAGCGATAGCTCAGTGGGGAGACCAACAGACTGCAATGCAGAGGGTCTCGGGTTCGAACTCACGTGGCGCACCTCTGACTTTCGGCAGTTATATGACTTTTCGAAATTATGTGCGTATTGATTGACAATTATCGCCTGCTCCGTGCCTCGGAGAGCACGTTAAGCTTTAGGTTTCGGCTGCCATGAACATCTATGGCAGTCGTTATTGGGGAAGTCGACACAAAATATCCCACTAGGTCGAAGTGTCGCCGGTCTGTACTGACTGGCCCCCACATAAGATAAGATAAGTAGTTTGAATCCCAGACAAGACAAAAATTTAGTATTTCAAAAATAGTTTTTCCGAGTCTAGGTGTTCTGTGTCCGTTGTTTAAATATTTGTAATATTTTTTTGGGATACAGGAATGAGAAAAACGGGATATCCTTTTTAAAAAATGAAAGTGGCGCTCTGTTACTTAGATAGTTATTTAGTTTCACGTCTGTACACAATAGTCAACACCTTTGCCTACCCATTTAGGGCTTATCATTATCAACATTATACTAGTACGTTATTTCTCCAATCGTCGGATAGACCGCCAATCCAACATGACTGGAGAGAGATCAAGCGCATGATTGAAGGCTTTAGGTGTTCATTGAGGCACGCGGTTATACACACAAAACATTGCCTATTTCGTTACTTCGGTGTGTTTTTCAGTATGAGAGAGAGTGACAGAAGAAGATAGATTTCGACAGTCGAACCCAATAACTTTTTATTAGCCCGACCCGCAAATGGAGACTTCGTGCATTTACTACCGCTGCGTTACCAAAGTAGTGAGACTGTACTTGTGCTTAACTAGTTTTTTATGTATTAATTATTTTTTCTGTCTTACAGGTGTCGCTCGACAGACAGTAGCAATCGAAACTGTACGGCAGCGCAAGTATCTCCCGCTTCATAACAACGTAAGTTATAGTCTAATAATGCCACAAATTAAATAAATATACAAGGCCGGTCAGTACTCAAAAAAACAGTCGAATTAACACAAACGCGTGCGTACAGCGATTTGAATCAAGTCGATCGAATGGTAATTACAGCATGTATTTGTGACTTATGTGAGTGAGGCAGTTTTCTCTCACCTTGTATTGTTGCCGGCTATTTACATTTATCTAGTTTGTGCTAATTAGATTTTATGGTTTAGACAACAACGTGTTTTTTTGTAAATAGAGCAAATAAACAAAGCACTAATATGACTCATGTACAAGACACGAGCAACATGCACAAGTTGCAACTGGCGCATGTAATTCCAGCCTCTAGCATCGTGTACATGCTCTTTTAGAATAAAAAATTCGCTCTAACGAATGCAGTTCGTTAATTTAACAATATAAAATTACTGTTATCAAAATTTTTGTATATGGCAATTTAATCAATATATTTATTGTTTGGATTGCTTCAACCAATTTATACGCAGGCTGTATGCATCATCGACGCGAGGTACCCGCGCATGTAATCCGTATTAGTTACTCGAGCATGTAACTTGCGCATGTAACTCAAGCTAGTTACTGACATTGTGTACTAGAACCTTGCAAACTATAAAATTACGATAATGTTTATCGAATTTATTTACTTACTTTATTTCGCTGGCTCAGCGACCTAAAGTGGATCTTGGTCACCAACATTAAAGTGCGCCATTCATTCCTATTTTGTGCCAAGTCAGACCAGTCGAGCACATTCATCTCTTTCAGGTTTATAGCCATTTCATCTTTCCAGCGGTATCTTGGGCGAATCACCGTAAGACGCTCGGTAGGTCACCCGAGAAATGCTCTAATGGCAGCTCGATCCTCTCCCATTCTTTCCAAAATCGAATTAATTTAGCAATATTTTATTTACTTAAACATATTTAACACTTTGATTTAATATAAAAATAATACTAATCTTCAAAATTCATTACAATCTATAGTTAAAACACAATATCAAATAAAATAGTTACTCGTGTTTCGTTCTAATATATATGGATAAAAGTGTCTCTACTAGAACTAATATCCGATAAATATTAATAGATTTCTATTAATAACAATGTACTGAAGGTCTTTTAAGTAAATGTACTGAACATTTACTGAGAAGTAAATAATCAAATCGATCTATTTCGTGTTTAGTAGGTACAAGACTAATGTGAAGGGTGGAACAATATATCTACTAGTTACCTTGTAGGCTTAGATATTTAGAATTCGAAATGGGTATAGTATTGGAATACCAAATAATAATCTATGAACCTTGGCTGGTATCTCGCCTTGCTTGCTACCCACAAATATTTGCTTTGTATACCTATAATATGTGTTATATCTCTGCCAGTTATTAAAATGCCAGACTCTGAATAGTATTGGCAATTTAAAATAGTATTCCTATCGATCTGCCGTGGAATCTGGCCTTGCTTAATACTCACAAAGATACTTTGTATTATTACTCTTAATCTATCAAGTAATAAATAGTGTGACTTAATTAAAAACCTATTGTGACTGGCCGCCAGTGTGCCGCTGCGACTCAAAAGTCAAAATATTGTTTAATAAACTTCAAATGTAAATTGAAACGCAATATATATTCATATTTGGCGTTTATTTCATTCTGAAGAATAATATTAGTGATATTTATGATAATGAAAAGTTTGGAGCATCGTCGTAATGTTGCCGGTCTTTTGGTTTTTCTATCGGATACATTTCGGAGAGTGTGCAGAGGAACGGCATAATTCCAGACCAGACAAACAAACCAATGGCACAGGTACATGGTGAATATACCACATTTACGCACGAAGCGCTTTGCTTCTACTTTAATAATGTGTACCGCAAAGGAGTGGAATTCACCACCTAAGTCTGTGTTTTCCGATGAGTACAATCTGAGTGTCTTCAAGTCGATAGTGGATAGATATCTTCTAGGCATCGTCAACTGCATCTTCACTTAAGATCAGGTGAGATCGCGGTCAAACGGAAGCCTATTACAGTATAAAAAAAAACAATGAGACTTAATCGGTACTTTTGAAAAGGTTTCATTACGAGAATTGGGCCTTTAATGTCTTTACTTTAACCAAAAATGGTACTTACGTACCAGAAACCAATCGTCGAATCATCGGTTGATCCAGATATGCTTTTAAAACGACTTTCACAAAATACGCCATATACAAGGTGTCCGGTAATTAATGGATAACCTGGAAATTTCTTATAGTGGAACTGATGGCCGTTTAGAAAAAAATATGAAATAAATCTATCCTAACTACTACCTAAGATATGTGTTTTTTTTTAATTACCATCTATAACTTTCTTGTATACTACGACCATAAATTAATGAAATCTATCGGTTTTTTGTTGTTTTATTATTAAACACTAATTATGCTAATAGATAGACAGTCAAAAGTATGCTATGCTAATATAGCTTGCACTTTTTAAATAATATATAATAAATAATTATATTTTTTTATTTTTTCTGAACGGCCTTCAGTTCTACTATAAGACATTTCAAGGTTATCCATTAATTACCGGACAAACTGTAAACGAATTATTTAAAATAGTTACTGAATCGCGGACGTTGTCTTCCAAAAAGAAAAACGGTATTTTATAATTTCTAGTTTTTATTTACCAAAAATCTACGTAAATCAATGTAAAGCATAAATGGTAGTACATAGCAAGTTGATTACGTTTGAGCAATAAAACTATCTAATGTTACCGAGCAATCGATATCAAATAAGCAATAAACACATTAAAACGACCTCACCATACATCACACAGTAGCGCACAATACAGTTTCGACGGCTTCGCAATAAACACATATACAGATTTTATCAAAAGATTTAGTGACGTCATGTATCGAATGGAGTTATGATAAATGTCACCTGTGCTTGATACCGATAGTACGAGGATTCTATCTGTTGGAATAGTACTAAAGTACTTGCTTCATAATGATCGTACAAATCTTGACTAAGATTATAAATGCAAATGTGAGTTTGTTCGTTTGATACGCCTTCACGCCTAAACTACTCGATTGATCATAATGAAATTTCGCATACACGTTGTCAGGGGTACAGAAAAGGTTTATCCAGGAAAAAGTACAACTTTCGAGGCATGGAACTTCAAAAACTACATTAATGCGAGCGACGCTGCGGGCAATATTTAGTAATATTATAAATGTGAATATTAATTTGTTCGTTTGATACGCTTTCACGCCTTAACTCCTCGACTGATCATTATAAAATTTCTCATACACGTTTTTAGGGTTACCGAATAGGATATAGGGTAACTTTTATCCAGGGAAAAGTACTATTCCTGAGGATTAAAAGTTTGTTGTCAAAATCTACATACATGCGAGTGAAACTTCTGCAAGATCTAGTGCTACATAAATCTAGGGTACTTAGGCAGTAAGCGTTTGAATCACCATGACTTTATATATTCTGCTTTTGTGTTGGCAGTAGGTAAATTAGTATTAGAACATTTGTAGCCATTTTTTGGCTTTATCATTTTATTAATGTATGAACTTTAGAAGCCAAGTAGCATGCGGGTAGCTTGATATATCATGGGCTTGATTAATTATAACAAGATTCTGAAATGTATCGTATAATAGGCGAAATGTGACTCCATTCTACAAAATAAATATAATATCTACTATACCACATTGAGGACAAATAAACTAATTAATAAAACATTGTAGAAATATCGATACTAGTTATTTTAAAAGACAAGATTTCTACTCCCGTCTTCATTGCATCGGACCTTAATTAGTCCCTCGGCGTACGGACGCCGGAGCCCAGACACAATGCTTTTATCATTATGTTTGGATATAGTTAAGCAGACAGGGTAAACGGGTAATAAAAAGAAGTAGACTAAAATGTGTAGCTTTGCCACTAATAAATAACGATTATGGTCCTGATACGATTAATATAATCGAAAGATATTCGACTACATTTACGAATAAATGCGTAAGAAGAATATGTTAACTTCAGAGGACAGCAAAAAACTGCTTAGTCTGATATATTTACTATAGAAAGTACTTTTATAATATTTTGTTCAATTTAGTGAAACTAAGACATAACGTAAGATTAAATGTAATAATATCAGCCTGTATTAAACTGTCCCACTGTTGGGCACGGGCCTCTTCTCGGTGTGAGAAGGGTTTTTTGAAGTTCATAAGTGTTACTTTGTGACCTAAATGAATAAATGATTTTTGACTTTGACTTTGACGTTAGGCCATAGTCCACCACGCTGGCCCAGTGCGGGTTGGCAGACTTCACATATCTTTGAGAAGGTTTCCTCACGTTGTTTTCCTTCAGTTAAATCGAGCGATAATGAACTTCGAAAAGTCAGAGATGCGTGCCTTGGGATCGAACTCGACATCTCTGCGTGGCAGTCCAACGGTTTCCTACTAGGCTATCGTTGCTTCTGTGCACTAGTCTTTACTAAACCCTAATCCGACGACCTAAAATGAATACTGTTACAAAAGTAAATTAGGCATGAGCCGCAAGTATACAGGTGTCCATTAATTAATGGATAACCTTGAAATGTCTTATAGTAGAAAAGAAGGCAAAAAAAAAAAAATTATATATATTAAAAAGTGCAAGCTATATTAGCATAGCATACTTTTGACTGTCTATCTATTAGTATAATTAGTGTTTAATAATAAAACAACAAAAAACCGATGGATTTCATTCATTTATGGTCGTAGTATACAAGAAAGTTATACATGGTAATTAAAAAAAAAACACATATCTATCTATGGTAGTAGTTAGGATAGATTTGCTTTCATATTTTTTTCTGAACGGCCGTCAGTTCCACTATAAGACATTTCCAGGTTATTCATTAATTACCGGACACCCTGTATAATGACAGTTTTGCTGAAGATTAAGTGTATTTTTATCAAATAATTAAAGGATTTTCGTAGGTTTAATAGTCTTTTACGATTGAAAAATGCAGCAAATTATTTTCTTTTGGTATAGAGACTTTATTTTTTGTCAAATAACAACGAAAATAATTGGGCTTGTGTATCTTCACTTGTACTGTTTGAATCTGCAATAGGAAAAATATCAACGTAATTGTACTTACGCATTTATTGGACTGGGGGTGCGATTTATGCATAACGTGATTCTTACTTTGCCTGCTCAAGGACAACGCATGCTTTTATTTATAGTATTGTCATGTGTAAGTGGTGCGGTTCATAAGATCTTAGGTTCGATTCTCGGGTTAGCAACAAAACATTATTGGGGTATTCTGCCAAGAAAGCAGTTTAGGTTAGGAAGTTTGTGGTGTTGCACGTCCCTATGGTTCGGAAAACACGTAAAGCCATTGATCGTGCGTCTGATCTTTATTCTCTCTTGCCGTTCCAATAGACTATGAGAAAGAGAGAATAGCCCAAACTAAGCAGAGCTTGTACTATGGGTACTAGACAATAGATAAACATACATATATACTGTTTTTTTGTAAATACATACATATTATACATAGAAACACCCAGACTAAGACAAACATCCATGTTCATGCACACAAATGTTTGACTTGTGCGGGAATCGAACCCGCGACCTCAGGCGTGGCAGTCGGTTACACTAACCACTATGCCATCGAGGCGCCAATAATATTTGCTAAGTAGATAGCTAGAATTCATTAAGATTCGCCGCATATTTGGTCTGGAGAACTTATTAATTGCCAATACATACAATTATTATAATTCGAATTCAATTGTGATTACAGTATTTATATAACAGTAATCTGTCATTCACATAATTTAGAATTCAAAAGAGCGAGCGAGCCAAGCAGTGTTTTATCAATTCTTCTTTCAAACATCGGTTATAATCGGTAAGGATAAAGTATACAGGGCTACGTGAATACATAAACGAAAAGAGAAAAGCTACGAAGCGCGTTTCCTTCTGCAAAGGTTACATGTTATTCCAACACAATAATGTTTGTTCACGTGCTAGATACCTTTCGTATAAAATACGATATCATACAGCTGAGTTAGTTTTGATATAGAAGAGCTTCATTTGTAAGTTTTATTGATACGGAGGAAAAGATTAGATAAAAGTCAATTGAATTGGAAATCTTTTAAATTGTTTATTTATCTATACTAATACTTTATAGAGGAAATATTTGTTTATTATTGTTTGTTTGTAAGAGTTTAACACAAAAACTATACAACCGATTTTAAAAATTCTTTCACCATTAGAAAGTTATATTGTCACTGGGTAACATGGGCTATATTTTATTTAAAAAAGTATTTTATGTCTAACCTAACCTACTTTACGCGAGTGAAGCCGCGAGCAAAAGCTAATGTTATTTAATAACACAAGCAAAACAAAAATAAAAGAACAATAAAAGACATATTATTATGTATATTGTGTGTCAAACCTCGGATTATATGTCGGGTCACCCAAAACGTTATTGGTCTCTTCAATAAGCGAATTCTCAGAAGTAGCACAGTATACAGGGTGTTCCAGAATATGTGAATCAAATCGTAACGGGAGATTTCTTAGGTAAGGACGATTCAAATAAAAAATCAAATAATTATTATCTTTGTGTAAAAATAAAAATTTAAGTTTTTAAAAACGTACGAAACGCACCAAAATAATGATGCGATTTCAAAACTAGGGCTGTTTAAAAAAAATATTTGTAGTTTGACGAATCAATCCTTTAAAAACAATAATAGTGAAAAAGAAATTAAAATTAGCCATAAATGATGCACCTGTAGTTAAAAGTCTGAAAAAGTCGTACTTTTTTAATAACTTTGATTTTTATATTTTTACACAGAGGTCATATATTTTTATTTAGCACATTTGAAAGGTCCTTACCTAAGAAATCTCGCGTTACGATTTGATTCAAATATTCTGGGACATCCTGTATGTACATATGTTCAGTAGACGGTAACGGGCTTGCCCTCTATTACGTAGGACTAAGATCCTACATGGCGAATCTTGGATTTAGTACACCTCTGACATGTTCGTTCGTGGACAGACGTGAGTCTATATATGAATATCCAACAAATTTTATTTAAATCTGCTGGTCAATAAAATAGATCATTGCCATGAAAGTTTAAGGTACATGTAAAACAAAAATACACCACCTATACCTAGCATAACGTACTTAGTCACATATATATTTATTTAAAAAGATTAGGAAGAGCTGTATGCCTTATTTAAAATTTTCCAGTTCTCAAAACCAATATAATATTCTGAACAGAGAACATGGACCTTGCGATCGGGCGACCGGTAGGAAACAAACTAGCTTTATAGCTAATGTTTGAGTGCTTTTAAGGGCACTCACCTAGAGTATAACTTATGCCAAAAAGTTTTCATAACTTCTCTTCTTGGACTGAAACTTGGCAAAATCCCCCTGAAGAGAGCTACCGTTAGTTCTAATAATAGAATCTTGCAGTAACTGTTCAAACAACTACTCTTTGTCTTTAGAACGGAAATCGCTTCGTCCAGTACTGGGCATAATTAATACTTAGAGTACCAAGTATTAGACGAAATTACTATATTGGACAGAGGAGTCTTTGGAACTCATATCTGAGTGTTCTTAAAACTTTTCGAAGATGTGTCTAGTTTGTACAATCTGCACTGATCTTGGCTTGGTGGAATGTATTCCATCCACCACGCCACTCAGTATTAGAAATATTAGGCTGTAGCTTCGTACTCAGCAGTGGATTTAACTGACTAAACAGTTTCATATAACCAAGTCACTCCTGGAGGATTAGGAGACTTCTTAAGATTGCCAAGCTAGCAATGATAGGCTAGTGGGAGACCGTTAAACCATGCAGAGGTCTCGAGTCCGATCCCAAAGCTTTTTCTATTCAATCTCTGACTTTTCGTAGTCACGTGTGTATTAAATAATTCTTTATCGCTTGCTTTAACGGTGAAGGATAACATCGTGAGGAACTTGCATTTCTGAGAGTTCTTCATAATGTTCTCGAAGATAACTAAACTCCGCCGACCTGCACTGGGCCAGCGTGGTGGACAATGGTAGGCCATAGTCCAACACGCTGACCTTTTTCACTCTGTCATGAGGCCCGTGCCAAGCAGCGGGATAGTTTAATACAGGGCTGATATTATAATATATTATATAAAGATTCACTGACGGCTCTATCTTCGGAAGCATAGACCTCTGTCTATTTGGTATAATGTGGTGAGATGGATCTATATGTATGATACCATATTTCACCAAATATTTAAGATCTGACATTCCAGAGAGCGATCCTATACTGACATTAGCAGTTTGCCTGATACGAGAATCGAATCTAAGAACCAAATGCACAGCAATGGCATTGAGAGACAGATTTATCCTTTTTAAATGTCAGTTGAAAATTCATCTTCATAAAAAAAAAATAACGTACATAAATGCTAGCATGATCGCTTTAATTCCTGATCCTATTACATAAACCACCTGATTTTATATCGAAAAACCTTCGAAGTAACGAAGTAACCAGTAACAAGCTCCTAAAATACAGAACATACCTACTATTGGGTAGTTGACGCCAAATTTGTGACCCAAGCTTGTTAGTTGACCATATTACCAACATTGTATTCTCCAGAAGAATGTACGGTTCAGCCGTATCGCGAAAAACTATTTCGGGAAAAGTTGCGTCTTTGAAAGTCTTAAGTATTTCCAATTTAGTTACGGAGATGTTGTCGTGGTTTTTGGGGTAAGGGTAAATTTTCCCTTTTCGGGGTAAGAATAAGATTAAGAAATGTCTTCCTGTTGACGTAATCTGGGATAGAGCAGTGACGACTGACGGTTGATATTAATATTCAATTTAAATTCATTTTTTTAGATTTACATACATATGTGTATTACTTTACATGAATGGCTTAGTGGTTTAATTAATCGCCTTGCTATTAGTACTGCAGCCATATGACAAAATACGTCTCCCAAGTGACAAAAATGAGTATACACTGTTTTGATGACATAGTATTGGGAGACTGGTTTCCAAACTAACCTGTGTGATTAACAACTAGGCCTCCATTTCACATTTACATTGAACGTCAATGTAAATTTGTGAGAATGAAAACGAAGTAAACAAAATTAAAAAGTAAACAATCAAGATAATAAAGGTGTGTGTGTATGTGTACGCGTGTGTGCGGTGTGCGTGCGTGTGTTTGTGTGTGTGTACACACACATATTATTATATTAATTATGACATTTATTAATAATCTATAATTAATCTACATTTATAAGTAATGGGTTCACAAAACATTTTCACGATTCAAAACTGATTGGTTCCAAGACTAATTTGTTCCATTATTTGAACGTTTTTAAAGTCTTGCGACACACGCAAAAATTCCAGTGCAAGAGGTGCATTTAAAAAAGCACGAAAAATTTAGGTACAATATTCAGAGGTTTCGCCCACAATTCGCCAGTTTTAAGCAACTCGTAATAGGCGACGTTACTATTGCCATTTATCGGAGACAACTCCATACTCTATGCTGTATCTGACAAATATTCCAATAACAGTTGCTCGACTATAACTATCGGTGTGCCACCTTAGAGCTCCTTGAAGCAAAACATCTCGCGGATCCTCGTATGTCTGAATGTTTACATAATGTTCTAAAATATATGTAAACTCTACCAGTCCGCATGCGGCCAGTGTGATGGATTACGGCCTTGAGATCAACGTAACCAGAGGAAGCCGTAGCCAACAGGGATACATTATATACAGACATAAAGCTGATGCCTGAAATAATATTATTACATTTGATTGAACTTGACTTTAAGAAGATACTATTGGCTAGCGCCCGGTACAGCAGCGATAGCCTAGTGGCAGACCGTTTGACTGCCACACAGATGTCTCGAGTTTGATCCCAGGGTACGCACCTCTGACTTTTCGAAGTTATGTGCGTATTAATAGTTAATTGTCGCTTGCTTTAACGGTGAAGAAAAACATCATGATAAAACCTGCATGTCTGAGAGTTTTCCATAATGTTCTCAAAGATATTATGTGAAGTCTACCGACCCGCACTAGGCCAGTGTGGTGGACTATGGTCTAACTGGCCCGTGCCCAGCAGTGGGACAGTTTAATACAGGGCTGATATTATTATTATATGACCTTAAGTATTTGTTTTTTATTGCAAATTGTAGTGGTATCCTTATAACTATATTTTCTATAATTATTATAATTACTACATTAAGTGTGCATATAATGTTAAGAAAAATGGTTTGATTTACCAAGTTGATAAATTTCTCTGGCTTCAAGTTATTTCATAACAAATTTCATTGAAACAGTATATCAAAAAAATAAAATAAAAAATAGACACTTTTACAATTATAATATAAGGATGGATATAGATTTGAAAATAAATACATACTTATATAGTTTCACGCCTGTCTCTCCGAAGAGATAATTACTGGTATATTACACCCACGTTTCATCGGTTGTGATTTTAGGCTCCACGTCATAGATGGTGAGCCTGACTGAGTTCAGATTAGACTCTGTGCTGATACTGAGAAATTAAACTAATATATACGGATTTTATCGCGTTGTTTATTTATCACTGTCTTACAAAATTTTGAAAATATTACACTACTACTACTATTGATTTTATTTTACTAATTTATAAGCTTATACAATTATTTAAACTATTAAATCTATCACGGTAACGGTGACCATGGCTGCTGAAAAGCAACCGAAACGTCGGGGAAAGTGTAAACCAAAAATAAATAGATTTAATAGTTTAAATAATTGTATTAGCTTATAAATTAGTAAAATAAAATCAATAGGTAGTAGTAGTAGTGTAATATTTTCAAAATTTTGTAAGACAGTGATAAATAAACAACGCGATAAAATCCGTATATAGTAGTTTAATTTCAATGAATAACATTCGCGTAAACCGAAGACAATATTATGATACTGAGAATTTGTTGACGTTTAAATACAATAACGCTTTGTCCGGCCCAAGATCAAATACCAGAATCCTCATGCTCAACAGTCCTACCAATGCACTACCGTGATCCCAATACTAGGTCGATTACTTTTTCTTCAAGCTACCTTCATAACATTTTTTATCAAAATCAGTGTAGCAGTTTAGCCGTAATATCGTAACAAACGAACAGTCACGATCACAATAATAATATTAGTATGGCTATGAATATTTATACTCACCACTAACTAAATTAACTTTGTCATATATATTAGTAAAGTTGTTCTTGTAACGTGATCAAGTTTTCTAAGTACTGTTCATTATACTAACGAAATAATACATATAAAAGTAACTCCATTATTTTATTGTGCGCCATTTTCTAAGGACTTTTGTTTAATGTACAAGCTTTTAGTATTATTATCCTATTTATATTATAAATGAGAAAGTTTGGATAAACATTTAAACTTTCACGTCTGAGCAATAAATTTTGACTGCACGGGTGACGTAATGATTTTAGCTTCTATTGCGACGAGTGTTGTGGTTTTGATCTCCACATGAGATAGAATATTATTGGGTTGTTTTTTGCATAAATCACTTAACAATTATCATTTTGCCTGTCCAATTTCTCTCAGTGAAAAGGAAGGATCACTTTCGAAACACTACTCTGCGCTCCAAAACGAGCATTGTTGATGTATGTAGGTGCGAAATCTGCCAGTCTGAAGTGGTACTAAGTTAGCTACGTCTGCCGCATGAACCCTGAGTGGTTGGTTTTTCCACTTAATATCTAGTACATTAATATCTAGTAAATTAGTTTTAAGTTTTAGCTTAAGTCATCACTTATTTTGGTGAAAGTTGGTTCACCTGTTATTGGCGATTGTATAAGCCTATTACTTATGACAACTTTATTTTATAATTTATATACAGAAGCTGTTGGTGTACCTTAATTAAATAAATAAAAATAAAAAAATTATTGTGTGCTACTAAAACGGAGATGGTGGGATGATGTAGACGCCTTTTAAGCCTTTTGCTCAGTAGTAGGACATATCAATAAGGTAAGAAAGAAATTTATTATAGCCCTTAAGAGGCTACGAAGCCCGTACAAATTGTTATGAATTAAAGACCTTGCATACAATTAGTTGGCAAATAAATTTGATACTCACTTAAAAAGTTACTACTCTTTATTAAGATTTTACGAATAATAGAACGCAAAAAGGCTAAATAAAAACCAAACAGAAGCGAAGCCACAGGTAACAGCTAGTTCAAAACTTATCTTCGAGCAAATCAGAAAATCGTATATTTACTTTGTATTCATACGGTGCAAGGCAACTGTAGGTTCCATTAATATGTTCTCGAGATTCGAGCGAACCTGATTTCGCGGAATATAAGAAGCTTATATTTAAGCTCGGGTTAAGCTACGGCTGGTGAGGATACGTCAACATGTTTTCTGTTCTATTTGCTAGTAGAAGAATCCTTACTTAATGTTACAAATGCGAAATTATTTCTCTTAATTTCACCATGTAATGATGCAACGGATGGACTTGTGTTTTGGCGTTAAGGTAGTTTATCAGCGGACGTAGACTTTTAAAAACACCTTGCATGCTTCTAGTAACATAAATGGTAATAATTAAAAGTGTGAACCTAATATTAAAATGTAGTTATACAAAAATCAGAATGAGTCAGTGACGAAAAGGAGTTTAGGAAGTTCCTGACGTTACATCAATCCCCTGGGCCGGTCCTCAACGATGGTCTTTATCTAAAACCTCCCTTGCCAGCTTGACACTCGCTTGCCGATAGCATACGCGTGCACATAGCTGTCTTATTTGTTCATCAGTTGCCTGTAACATATACTATTATACTACACACCCAGCAATACCACTATTGCTTTGTACTTAAACTCTACTTCCTAAAA
Organism: Catocala nupta; assembly: GCA_963675205.1. Taxonomy (NCBI): domain Eukaryota; kingdom Metazoa; phylum Arthropoda; class Insecta; order Lepidoptera; family Erebidae; genus Catocala; species Catocala nupta. Next base: position 17,969,898 of record OY776102.1, on the reverse strand, counting down.
AAACGAAAGACAGGTTTATTTAGTTACTAATTTCTTTTGAATGAAAGCTCTTTCTGCATCCAGTGTGGTTTATACCGAATCCTTAGTTTGGATAGGGACTATGCCATCGTTATTGTCATCAAATTGTCATTCTCTAATACATTTCTCGGAACCTTTTGCATTGAGAAAAGAACCCACATAGGATTAAACTTAAAGAAAAATGGCAAACTACTTGTGTTGTGTTTTTGCGGTAAGTAGTAATTCCAGGCTTCTTAAAAAGGTGCACTGCTGTGTGTTATTAGGAAGAATCAATGTGATTTTTGTCACTTGCGCTGGCAGCATAATGACCATTTTGAAATGTCTGCAAAAGTCCGATTATGTTTACATCATTGACCAAACGAGACAGCGATGAACATGATGTCGTAATAATATAATTTATAGAAGCACATTCGCGCACAAACACATACGCACACAATATAGTGTGTAAGCGTCTGATATGTCTAGAAAACCTCTAACTCTTGAACTATACTTGAGATTACTGGAATTTACAATGAACTTCATTGTGATAACTTACGTACTTAAGTAAATAATCTTGACAACTTAAGAATCTATTCTCATTAGAGAACAACGTAGATCAATTTGTAGAATACGTTGGTATATTCTGTAGTAAAATGTGATCATGCTTCAGTATTGTTTATTGAATTCACTCCTTTAAACGAGGAGGATGCGGTAGCTTTGTGACAGGTATTGAAGCGAACTTGTGCGCAGTCTGGCTATCAGTTCTGCTACTGTTTAAAGTGAATGCTTCAGATAATACTATCTATAAATTACGTAAAGAGGAAACTTTGTACCTGTTTTAAGCATATTGCGCTTACAAAGGAGTGTAAGATTTGACATAGTTGAAGTTTATATGGAAAAGCTGCGCAGGAAGCTAAAATGAAGACAATTATAAAAACAAAAAACCCGACTGCTTAAAAGTAATGAACTGAAAAGAGAAAAACAAGTATCACAATATCTATATAAAATTCGATTGACTTATGCATTGTTTTGTAAGCTTACTTTATCAAATAATGAAATAACTACATCTATGAATATTCAAATAAGTTAAACTAAATACTTTATGGTGCCGCATGCGGTGCAAACGTAGTTTTGGTAGATCTTTCTTTGCCTTAGGTAATAAAGTATTGTTTGGTTTTGATTTAATATCAGCCCTGTATTAAACTGTTTCATTGCGGGGCACAGGCCTGAGGGTGAGGCCTGATGGTGTGAGGGGTTAGGCAATAGTCTACCACGCGGGCCCAGTGCAGATGGGCAGACTTCACATGTCTTGTGCATCTGCTATCGCTTTTACTATGGGGAGTGCTCCGAGGAATTGTTCGGACTGATCCCTGCCGCCTCTTTTCGCCATCGTCCTACGCGACAGAATTTCCATCCCCATCGTTTAGATGGTTGGCAGTCCACAACTGTGCGTTTTTCCAGAAATTTTCCGCCTCGCACAACTAAACTGTGGAATGAACTGTCGCCTGCGGTATTTCCGGACCAATACGATCTACAAACCTTCAAGAAAAGAGCGTACTCCTTTTTAAAAGGCCGGCAACGCATTTGCAACTCCTCTGGTGTTGCGGGTGTCCATGGGCGGTGGTAATCGCTTACCATCAGGTGATTCGTCTACTCGTTTGCCTCCTAACCCATAAAAAAATACTAATTTCGACCACCAATCAACCAAAATAAAAATCTAATAATCACCTCACCCGAAACAATAGCATAGCAGAAAACGGATATTAACTCGATTATGCTCAATATTTACATAGCTTTTTAAAACGTACACGTGACCCAGCCAGTGCAACCTGACTGAGTCAAGCCTTTTAAAAAATGTATGTAAATACCGAGCATGAACGCGTTTGAAGCTGTTTTTTGTTATATAAATCATGCAATGCAGGAATAAAAAAGTGACTGTACACGAAACTGCAAATCAAACTGTATGATCAATCAAAGTGTAGTGCAAACGGGTAATGGGTTATGAAGCGTTTTGATATATGTAAACAAAATTAAGCTGTTGCAATAATTATAGACAGGCAGATTTAGGGCATGTCTTGTGTATCGAAAGCCTAGCTTAACGGTTACAGTTTTGAAAACAAGTGTTGCGTTTAGGCACGCTATTTGCCTGACGTTTTAATTTTTCGTGTAGTGTTGTATATTGAACATTTTGTTTTTTTTTAATGTCAAGAATATTTTAATTTATTTATAATCCTACAATATTTTTAAATAGGTAACTAGGCATACACTTTAGCTTTATAACTTTATGTTTACGGCATTATTTGAGTACTTAGGTTTCGTTTTTAGTTAAGGAGAGGGAGGGAGGGTTTTCTTTTTTAGTCGATTGTCAGTAGCTGGTTAGAGTGCAAATTATCTGACGATGGTGAGAATTGAAGAACTAATATAAAGAAGGCTGTCTCCATCACTATGAGATACCTATACAGGAAGAGAAGGAGAGAGAGCTCAGTGTGTACGACAATGGACTTGTTTACTATCATGTTCGGTTTAATGAACTGCAACGAATAGCAACTCTTTTGGAGATATTTCTGTCTGTCTATGGATGGGTGGTTTTAAAGATTATTCTGAGGAATCAGTTTCGATTTCAAAGCCAGGGCTACTTAGATTTATTGTTTAAAATTCTCAGTCTCAGCATGATATCTGAAAATGTCGTACAAAAGTGGCGTATTTGATTTAGAATATGTAGCAAAATGTGGGTTCAAAGAAATTAAACTAAGACGATTTTATCGCGGTTTTTGTTTTAAAAACACATTACATTTAGGTGATGTTATACTATTTTTGTCTTAACCTATACTGTCCTTTGAATCATCCAGTGCTAAGATTTAATCAAACATATAAAATATTTAACCATCTTCCGTGTTTTGATTAAATCATAATATTGTCTTCTGTTTACGCGAATGTTATTCATTGAAATTAAACTAATTTATAAGGATTTTATCGCGTTGTTTATTTAACACTGTATTATATAATATAGAAAATGTAACACTACTACTACTATTGAACTTTACTAATTTTTAAGCTAATAAAATTATTAAAACTATTTATATTTAGGTTTACACTATGGCTGGCTGCTCAAATTTAAAAATAAGTAAAGTTCAATAGTAGTAGTAGTGTAACAGCTTCTAAATTATGTAATACAGTGTTGAATAAACAACGCGATAAAATCCGTATAAATGAGTTTAATTTCATTGATTAAATCACTTAGGGATTTCACCAAATCCCTGTTTTCATCATATCGTTGCGACATTAATACCTCCTTTTGACCTTGCTTGGCAATTCAGGTGTTATTTAATGCCACGTTTACTCTATAGAGCAATCCATCAGCTAAGCGTTTGTGGTTATTACCTCCTTCGGGAGAGGCTGTATTCAACAGTTGACTGTAATGGGCTGTTAATGTGACGTCACGAAATAACGCCACTTACTTGTAACGTTCATGGCTCCAAAGGGACCGTAAATATATTCATGAGAGATGTTATTACTGCATACTAATCGAACGGGTTGTATACATATATTATTATCGTTAAGTACTAATATAATGCTTTGATATTGATGGCTTCGATCGGATGTCGCCACATCACCGGTACTGCGCCGAGTGTTGTGGGTTCGATCCTCATATGAGCTATAATTTTGTGTGATTCACAAATAGTGTTTTTGTGACTGTTTGAACGTTTAAAGATAAAGGTTAGATCTTTCTCTACCTAGTCTTTATTATTCCCAAGTCACTTGTGGTCGGCTTTTCTGGTCGGGATATCAGTTTTTACATGGAGCGGCTGCCACTTGACCTTCGCAACCCGAAGGCTAACGATACCGTAAGGCTAGACCAGCGTCAGGATATTATAGGGCACTGACTTCCCAATAACGACTGCCATAGATGTTCATGGCAGTCGGGACCGACGGCTTAACGTGCTCTCCAAGGCACGGAGCAGGCGATAATTGTCAATCAATACGCACATAATTTCGAAAAGTCATATAACTTCTGAAAGTCAGAGGTGCGCGACGTGGGTTCGAACCCGAGACCCTCTGCATTGCAGTCTGTTGGTGTCCCCACTGAGCTATCGATTTATTATGTAAAAACATGAGTAACAAATAAGTAGGTACATGGTGGTCAGTTGAAATAGGATCTACATGTTTTGCGACTTGTGGCGTACGAAAATTATATTTTAGTGCACGAGACATCAAAGTTAAAGGAAACGCAGAAATTACACTTCATTAAACTTATTACATTATATATATTATAGGTATATTAGTTTGTACAGTCCTCCGTGACAGAGGGTAGATAGAAAAATATTAGACCCACATTTCGCCAATAAGTTGACCCCACGTAATAGAGGGTGAGCTTACTACCGTTTACCGAGCACAATTCCACTACTTAGACTTTTTTACAGGTTAACCTAACAACACTTTGCCCAACACAGGACTCGAGACCTCACGGACAGAGGCCAACACTTCCCCTGCATCACCTATAAACAACACAGAGCTGAATATACCTAACTTTTTAATCGACGGTTCAACCTACTTGTGAACTGTTAGAGTCAAGACAGCGGACAGCTTTATTAGGTTTTGTTTAAATAGTTCAGGCGCTTCAAGCCCTTGTTATCTAAGTTTCGAAGCTGCAGTTTAACTTGCATGCAATTAAGCACGTTTGTTGGTAAATTGAATATTTGGGACAGTAGTCGTCAGTTTAGTAATGACTTGCCTGCAATTTCGTAGGCACAGAATTTTGAAGTAGGTAATAAAATAATAATCAACTTCTAGCCATGGCCATGGACTAGGTCATCCCTTGCCCTTCAATATAGCACGGGGACGATGGCTAGTCCATGCGTCATAGTGGTGAACGAGTGCCAGTTGTACTCTAGTTTTGTGGATTTTGGCAATCAATTTGTCACCAATGTAAACAGCTTAAACTTCATCTTGAATGGCAATAACATCTTGCATTGTTTTTATTTTGTCCACACGTAAGTGGCTGCAGTGCTCCTATTCTATCATAAAATACTATTAAAGGCTTACTTTAAATATTACTTACTGTTTGAGTGTTAAATGGCTGCAGCTTCTTACAGAACAGATTTGTAAAATAAATTATATTGTAATCGTGGCGATTAAAAAGAGTGGTCGTACGTGTCTTGCCTAATCTTTTCATTGGTTCTACGCCCTTGCTTGGCTAAAAAACAACAGCAACAGGCAACAGGTAAATGTGAATTCACAATTATGCTACTTTGACCTTCATAAGTTTTAAATAAACATAATTTTGATTTTAACATCTGTGACAGAGCCACAGGCTTCACCCGAAAGTTCTGCCGGTATAACAAGAGCCAAATACGCCTGCTCACAGGAGCGTTCACTGGCCATTTTGGCACCAACGACTTCCTGTGTAGATTGAGATTGGCACACAATTCGATCTGCAGAGCCTGTGGTGAACAGGACGAGTCCATATCGCACCTACTGTGTGAATGCGACGCGTTGGCTGGGTTGAGGATGGGTCTGATGGGATTGGCATATCCAAACCCTGAAGACTTCAGGCTTCTCCCTCTGAAGTGTACGCTGCAGCTGATGCAGTACATTCATAAGGAGATAGCTAAGGGATAAATCTTGGGGCCGACACAAAAGATCTCACCGGGTCAAAGTGTCGCCGGTCTGTACTGACTGGCCCCCACACATATGATAAGATAACATCTGAGAAAACCACCTTCAATTTCATTCAGTAGTTTTAGCGTGTTGCGCGCACATACATACAGGTAGAGAAAAATGAGAGAAATCATTATTTTGGCATCTTTAGCTTTTATAATGAACACTCACATTTATTTTAAATATCTCCTATACACAAAGTAGTTATAATTTTACTACAAGCGTTTTAGAAGATCTTCGGTTTTTAACCCCCGACGCAAAAACGACGGGGTGTTATATGTTTGACGTGTCTGTGTGTGTGTGTGTATGTGTGTGTGTGTGTGTCTGTCTGTGGCATCGTAGCTCCCGAACGGATAAACCGATTTTAATTTTGTTTTTTTTTGTTTGAAAGGTGAATTAATCGGAAGTGTTCTTAGCTACGTTTGAAAAAAATCGGTCCAAGATGGCCGCCACCATAAAATGGCGGCTCACATATTTTTTCACAACTCCCTCAATATGGGTATCAAATGAAAGGGCTTGACTAGTAGAATACTATACACTATGATAAATTTCAAATGCAAGATGGCCGCCACCAGAAAATTACATATTTCCACAAATGAATATTGTGTCGGGGTTTTTTAAATTTTAAATTTATTTAATTTATACAATAGGATGGAACAGCATACTGCCCGCATAATGGCATAGTTCCACTACCTTGATAGCAAGATTACTAGAGCAAAAAATATCTTAGAATTTATAAACGCACAATTAAGCGAGCTAAACTAAAAGGGTTAACAAGAATACAAGTAATTTGTAACGAAACTGCTAGTTATTCTTACAAGCTACGTGCTACTACTGAGAATTACCTAATTGATTACACAAAGTTAATAAAACTTTACCTATTTAGTGTTAACCACGTTTCATGATACGCCCAAAAGCTTCTGTCTAGTATATAATTTCTATGTATAGTAATGTACACGTATTTTCTTTTTAACGTGGGGGAATGTTTTGTCGCATACCTCTTCGCGGGGCGACGGAGAGGTTATGTCGGACTCACCGGGGAAAGATGGTGAGTGACATCCCGGTAATACCGACTAAACCTACCACGGTGTTCCTCGACATAACCGCAATCGGCGGGGCCGCGCAAATCGCTTTCACATGCAATCGCGACCCCGCCGAGGTTTCGGTCCACCGTATGAAACGGCAGGCCACTACACAAATTTACAACCACTAATTTTACTGTCCCCCTGAGGGCGGGACGGACACACGATACAGAAGCGCGCGTGGGAACACTCACGCCACCTCTTGGACCTGGTGCTGATCGGGTGGCGGGCAGGCACACGAAGCTCACCACCCCCAGGTCAATCCTCAGGGTGGCTGGAGGACGTCTCGCGCCCTCGGCGCCCGGCTCTGCGGTTGGGGAGAGGGTTTAAGTATTCCCTCTCCCGCTCCGCCGCCTCCTTGATGGAAATCACTTCCTCACAGAATGTAAACTCGATATGACGGTATAGGTAGGGAATGTGACTGATGTGCATGAAGTCCCGGTTGAAATCTAGAGGCGAGCAATAATTTATTGGGATTTGTCTATCAGGAAATTCTTAATAGCAGAGTTAGGAAGTTGGCGGTGTTACATGCCATTGTGCCTTGATAAGTACGTAAAACCGTTGGTCTTGCGCATGAACTCTCATCCGTCGTTTCGTATTGCCATCCCATTCGATTATGAGAGTCAAGGAATAGAGAGTGCACTTGCGTTTGCGCAAGTACGTCCAAGTACACTTCTGCAATATAATATCTATCTCCTGCGCTGATGACTAGTCTCCTCTAAGTCGGTCTGGATGACCAATGCGTTTGTGCAATACTAAGGTATCTACGCATTACTGACCAAAGTAAAAGAGATAGACCCTTGGCGCAAGGCGGCAATCAATCGGTTTCAGTACGGTCAAACTCCTTAAGACCGATAGATCTGATTTTAAACGTTATTTTTGTCAAATAATTTGTTTGCAATCATGGTCAAGTGGTTTCAGTGATCGGTTCGATCCTCAGAAGGGTCACATTTGTGTGATCCACATATAGTTGTTCTGAGTCTCGGTGATTTTTGTGTCCGTTGTTAGAATGTTTGTACAGTCCTCGCGACACAGGACTTATTTCTAGTGCGGAAGTAGTCTCTTAAAGAAATAAATACGCTGGTTAGTTTTTCATACTGTTATGCACCAATTGGTTGCATTTGTATCTGACGGTTAATACTGGAATGGAGGACGGCTGGAACCAATGCCAGCCGTCTTCCGGCAGTTTAAGATAAAATAAAAAGAAAGGTAAAAGGAAAGGTATGGGAAAGCTAGATGTAAGTCTAGAGAACTCTTACATATCAAACGCCAAATGAGAGTTCCTATTCTTATACCGGTTTGCTGTAAGACCGGTTCATTCTCGGGTGAGACATCTGATTGCTTTTGAGAGGCTATGATCATCACATACTATTTAGACGCCCATTACGTGAAACAATACAAAAATATATATATACACAGAGTACTTCGGAACACCAATATACGCACGATCTCTTTAAATAAATCATTTGTGGTACCCAGAAATATATGTATATAAAGTATAGATTGTACCTTCATTAATTCCGAAGTTCAAATAAATTATGTTACTAAATAACCAGCATACAGTTAATTGAATAAATAAACTTAATGGATACGAGCACTACGTTTTGTTTATCCAACTATTCCAGAAATAACCAACACGTTTCTATTAGCAACATGAAGAGAAACATCGTTACTCCGAGCTCAAATATCGATACGTTTTCAAAGTGCGAGTTGTGTACTGTGGACGATGTAACTGTATTGACTCTCAAACACACACCTTCTGAATACATTTTTAATATCAAGTTCGGTGAAGCATGTGTTCTATTAGTAGAACGTCAGTTTAAAAGGATGCTTTGGCGTCTGTCATTATTTTATAAGAAAAATGTCGTCAGAAAAAGGGTTTTATTTTTTCGTGTGAAGGATTTTTATTTAGTATGCTGGGCTGTCTTAATGGCTTGATGGATATTGATAAATGAGGTGTTATAACTTATAAGATACGTCTTAAAAGCGTGACATAGAGAATTTTTTGGTGAATTAAATAAAGTAGCGGTATTTTCCACGGTAGTGGTCATGCAAGCATTTATGTGTTTTTGCAGTCGGACTTTTTGTGTTTATTTAATCATTTATAATTCGATCAGTAAATGTTTTCATTTGTTATATTTATGTAAGTAATAGTATTGATTGTAAACGATTATTTAGTACATAGGAAAATGTTGTGTCGGCAAACAAAATAATGTAACACGGTTTAAAAATTTCACCAGGTAGCAGAACGTTTCAGAAAGTTCTCGAACTTTTGTGAATGTAATGGAATCTTTGAGAACGTAGTCGAATCCCGAATTACCTGGTTCGATCCAAAGTAAAAGAATATAGCTCTGTAACAATACTCTACATGACATGTGTCCTCGTTGGCAGGTGGCACAACTATACATCTGCTATTCTCTAACACACCTGTAGTGTTGTAACAATATTATTTACCAATAAAGATGTGGAAAGAAACTAGTTTGTGTAATTTGATCTTCGTGCTGCAGTAAATTATAGGGGTCTGAATTAAAAGTAGCCGCTTTGTTCAAAGAAAATCGGTAACGTTGTGGTTTTCATACTATTTCGTCAATATTATATGAATGGCCAATTCGATTTTTTTTTGTTTATATAGAGGCCACTATGGTGTGTCATAAATTGACAAAAACATTAATGTAATTATTTAGGTTTTACTTAGGTTTTTCACATTATTAGGTCCATTTCTTTATAATAATATAAACAAAATAACTGCGATTTATGACAAAAATTATGCTAACACTAAGCAATGAAAATATAAGCTGCAAATTTAATGACTGTTGTTCAATAAGTGTAACGCAATAAAATAGCTCTTTAAGTAGTCATAGTAATCACTTAGTTTATAATGTATTTCGTAAGTTTTTATATACAAATAATAATGTTTTATAAGTATTGTATTAGAATTTATATCTACGTATATTATACAGTATGTGCCCTTAATGCCTGTGGCACAGGTTTACCCTAGTACAGGCACCCCTTAAATTATACCTTTACGATGTAACCTAAGCTCTGTATCATTTTGTACCAATTAAAGTTGAATAAATGATTATGATTATGATTAATTATGGTGAAATGAAACAACGAATACGGGCAGACTTTAGGCGATATAACTTTAAATATATATTGTTCAAATAGTTATTGTTATTTATTATTAATAATACATGTTATTAAAAGATATTCGACCATTCCCAATTATGTATCGGCAATTTCATAGTTAAAGACCTATACTCCATTTGGTTAGGTAGGTAACTAAAGGTAAACAATCTTGATGTAAATTTTTACACAAATACATATTAAACAAATAAATTACTACTTAAACTAACGGTTTAATTGATTTAATAATCGTTATTGTTGTATTTACATTGATCTTTAGCAACATTTTATTTTTAAACTGAGTTTTATATAAAAATACACATCAAGATTGTTTACCTTTAGTTAAGTACCTAACCAAATGGAATATAGTATTAAGTTTAAAAACAGGTTCGACACGAACAAACAGTTCTATTAACTTCGCACGCATTTTGTTTTCCCAGTAAAAATAATCCTCTCTGGGTGAAGATAGCTGGCGCAAATATAGTATCAACGCTTAAACTATCGAAAGAGGGTTGGCATAGCGATGTGCACAAAATTGCATTCGAATAATATTTATTTGACTGTGTTATTATTTTATTTAAATGCAAATAAGAAATTACAAATAATTTTATGTATAACTATACCGGGCCTTAATATGCTTTAAATGTTATAGTGATTGAGAATCCTAATTTAATATTAAAAATGTGATTGTGAGTTTGTTTGTTTCGCTTTCATGCCTTAAGACTCGACCGACTATCGTTAAATGTTGCATACACGGTGCTAGGAGTATAGAAAAGAACATAGGATACCTTTCATCCAGAAAAAAGTAACGGAATGTTTGACAAAATTTATGTACATACGCGGGCTAAGTCTATTCGATCATAATTGCTAAGACCTAATGTTTATTTTTTCGAGCTCTTTAACAAGTAATAGGAGATTCTATACATGGATAGCTTATTAATAAAAGGCACTTAATATCGTAAAAATGATCACAAAAATAATAAATGCACATTACGCTTTATGCAATCTTATACTTTTATATATACATAAAATAAATCAATAAGTGTCGAGACCAGGTATTGGGAACGTCTTGCTGAAAGTTTCGATTTCTTCTTTAAGAATATGAATATTCGATTTGAAATCGGCATTTTCTTCAATCGTTCTATTGAAGTCGACTAGTTTAGGTCCGGATAACTTGGTAACTTCTTTGGCGATTTTAAGAGCCCTGTCGATGAAGTCTACCACTCTGTCGATGTCCTTCTCCTTCAAGCCTCTGGTGGTGAGCGCGGGGGTACCAAGTCTAATTCCACTAGGATTCAAGGCGCTCTTGTCTCCGGGCACCGTGTTCTTATTACAGGCGATGCTGCACAGTTCGAGGATCCGTTTGTCGACATTAGTAATCAATCTTATCCAAAATCTTTAGATCAGAAGACGACGCACAAATTTATAGTCTAATGTCATCAGTTAGTCTGGGCCGCAGGGTTGAAGCGTAGGCCAAGTGATGAAATCAAGAGATTTCGTATTAGATTCATTATAAATAATCTTAAGCCGACGTTTTCGGTGACTTGGCCGCGTAGAATAAGTTTATAGCTGCTTAGCCTGCACGGATGGTGTAGTGGTTTAAGAGGTCGCCTCGCCGAGTGTTGTGGGTTCGAATCCCACACGGAACAAACATTTGAGTGATCCACAAATGGTTGTTCCATGTCTGGGTGTTCTTTGTGTTCGTTGTTTGAATGTTTGCAAAGTTTGCGACACAGGTATTATTCCTAGTGCGGTGCGTTGTCTTTTTAAAGAGAAAAAGGAGAATAAAAGCTAACCGTAGAATCATTGATTCGAGGAAAATTCCTTAAAAATCCTACTTGTGGCAACACATGAGTCCAAGCATTTTCTCTCTAAAGGACACCACAAAAGACCTTACGACTTACCTTTATCGACAATGCAACGCTTCTCACCGCCCTTGATATAATCTCTCTATGCCCTGTAACAATTACCAATGACTAGTATTTAGCCTGTGACCTCAGACCTACGTCATTTTAGTAATAATTCATAATATGCTGACAATATGTAGATAAACAACGTATGCATACTTCCTAGTTTGAAAGTGAGCCTTTTCGTTTCATTTTGTTTTTTATCTTGCAGCTTAATAGGCTAATATAAAAAGTAGTATGAAAAAGATTTTCACGGTATGAGGACTTGGTGTGGAGGGCTCTGCTTGTGAACTACTACACGACTGCTATAAGGCGGAGTATCGTCACTTTGACAGGCAATACGAAAAATATAACTATCTAGACATTACACATTTGCTGTAAGACATTCAGCTTTGCTAGAATTCCAACTAATATTATAAATGCGAATGTGAGTTTGTTTGTTTGTTATACTTACACGCCCTAACCACTCGACCGATCATCATGAAAATTTGCATATACATACGTTGTCAGGGGTACAGAAAAGAACAAGGGGTACCATACATTCAGGAAAAGTTATTAGTTTAGTCCTTTGGTAACAATTTTCCAAATGGGTAAAAATTCACGAGCGAAATCGCAGGCAAAATCTAGTGACGTAGATTTGACAGCTCTAAGATCTTGTACTATTTGCATAGTGGTAAGGTTTATCCGAACTTTGCTGACGAACTGTCCTAGACACTTTAACATAATTATAATCTAGCTGACCCAGTAACACTTTGTTCTAACCGCTCGACCCAATTATGTAATTTGGTTGAATTAGATCTGCCTATCGGATCCCAATACAATCAAATTGGATAATTGAGTACTAGTAGTACAATAAGCCGAAGTATTCGAGTTCTGAAGCTTGAATTAGTAATGCTGGTACATGCCGTTCACTGATCAACAGTCATTACCATCCTAAGTAGTGTTATGAATGCAAATGTGAATTTGTTTGTTAATTTTTAAGGCGTGCTGACTCATTGGTGTTGTCACCATATAATTGACTCAGCAGGCTCGTCCATTCAATTAATGGCTTTCAGAACTGTTACTCATACGATTAGCGAGGTTGAGCAACGTTGGGTGCGGTCAGTTTATAGATGGGTGACCGCTTAGTGGTATTTCATCTTAGCGTCTCCGTGCTTCGGAGGGCACGTAAAAAGTCGGTCCTGGTTGTTGCCAAATTGACAGCAGTCGTTAAGCCATGTCAGAAGCCTACCGGTGGCTTGAACAACTCTTGACAACAGGTTGGCCACTAACCAGACGAAAAAGAAGAAGAAAGATACTCTTACACTGAGTTCCAGTACAAGATTGTATATTCTCCTGGTAAGTAAGCTCTTTCATACATTCGTCATCAAATAATTGACATCGGTGGTCTCTTTCATTCAATATAGAAGATATAAACGTTATTTATTTTGTGGACAGGTAAGTAATTTCAGCGTGGAAAGACATGTGTGGTATTTGGAATGAGTTAACATAAGTGTGTGCCTAAACACACAAGTCAATCGTTATTAAACGAGGCGATAAAGGACCGAAATAGCGTGTAGTTAATTTTATCTATAACTAGTTTTTCCCTGCGGCTTTGCTCGCGTAAAAGTAGGTTAGGTTATGTTAGTAAAAGACGGGCACGTCACAGTCGTGGCGGTAAGACCCGTTTTTGAGGAGTGGCTGGAGGGGCGGCATGACGCTCTCACTTTCCGGCTGACACAGGTAATGACTGGCCATGGTTGTTTTGACCGGTTCCTGTGCCGTATAGGCCTGTGAGAGACGCCCGGTTGTCACCACTGCGGCGACTGCCGCGACGTTGTTGAGGACACGGCGCTGCACACTTTGGCGGATTGCCCCGCCTGGGCATCGCAGCGCCGTGAATTGTTTGCGGCAGTCGGATTGGTTGCCCTCTCACTCCCGGCCGTAGTTCAGTCTATGGTCCGAAGTGAGAGGTCGTGGAACGCCGTCGCCTCCTTCTGTGAGGAAGTGATTTCCATAAGAAGGCGGTGGAGCGGGAGAGGGAGAGCTTAAATCTCCCCCTAACCGCAGAGCCGGAGGGAGGGAGATGACCTCCAGCCCCTCTGAGGTTTGACCTGGAGGTGGTGGGCTTCGTGGGCCTGCCCGCCATTCGATCAGCACCAGGTCGTGTGTCCCCCCTTCCCCCTCAGGGGGACAGTAGGGATAAAATAGTGGTGCCCCTTCGGGCACTTTTGGCAGGTCTATTTGTGTAGTGGCGTGCTGTTTTATACGGCGGGCCAAAACCTCGGCGGGCTCGCGATTGCTCATGTTACTCGTAGATAGTATAGCTTTCTAATGGTGAAATATACTTTTTTAAAACGGGTGAGCTGTTTTTGAATTTAACCCTTACAAACAAACAAAAACTCAAATCTTTCCTCTTTATAATATAAGTATAGAAGTATAAACTAGCTTTTGCCAGCGGCTTCGGCCGCTTGGGAACAGCACGTTTTAATATACTTTTACCGTAGGGCTCAGCTCATCATGCGGGACAAGGACAACGCTATAAATAAGCTATGTATATAATATCATCTCGTGTGCGCGCGAACGGGGATAACCGAATGATGCCAACTTTGCAGTACTGCTAGTTGTACTGCTACGTGAATGTGCGTTGCTTCTTTGCGTAGTTATAATTATTACTAGCTATACTCTGGGAACAGTACTTTTTTCTGAATAATGGGTACCCTATATCCTTTTCTGTGCAGGGGCAGATTTTGCATACATGTTATCAGGGGATAACATGTATGCTTAATCTCATGATGATCGGTCGAGTAATTAAGGCGTGAAAGCGTAACAAACAAACTCACATTCTCATTTATAATATTAACTAGCGGCTTCGCTTGCGTAAATAGTCCCTTTTTTAATAATATATTATAGCCTATGTTATTTGGTGATAATATATATAGCTTTCTAATGATGAAATAATTTTTGAAATTACCTTACAAACAAACAAACAAAAATTTTAATATTTCCTTTATATAATGTTAATATAGGATGTAGTAAGGATGCAAGGGTTGTGTACATATGTGCGTATTATTACTAGTTAATCATTACTTCGTTTATCATTCATATTATTTATGAGTAACTCGTAAATATTAATGTCTGGGAGCTCCAAAGATTTAAATCACAGATGTGTCCTACGTTGAAATATGGTCACCTTTCTCGACCTTAGATTGTCATTTGACACACAATGCATACATGACATCTGAATTATAAATATAGTATTATTACGCTCACTCTTAAAAAATAATCGTCATTAATAATTTTTTCGATTCTACACTGAATGTATACGTCGTTCGAATATATAGAATAATAGATTATGCCCGTGGCTTCGCTCGTCTAAATGTAGGTTCGATTAGTTACAGTATTTTTCTAGATTAAAGGAATCCTATGTCCTTTTGTGTTACCTTAACCACGTGTTTGCGAAATTTCATGATAATCGGTCGACTATTTAAGGCGTGATAGGGTACAAATAAACAAGCAAACAAATGCATATTCACATTTATAATATTAGTTAGGATATTAAAATATACAGGGTGTAAGGGACGGTGTACCGAAAACGTTGCACAATCGTTTGTCCATAAGTACACAACTGAATGGAAATGTCAATTCAAAAATAAAACGTACGATTAAAGTTTTATGCTAGTACATTGTAATTTACACTACGCAATGTATTGCTACCAATGCAATGTGTCCGCCCGCGCTATCGTATCGCGCTTCTCGCGCGACGCGCACCAATGCTACGCGCGCTCACATTATCTTACGGAGCCCGGATCACCTATTTTAGTACTAAAAATCGAATTGTACAATTTTATTACTGTACTTACAAAAATTTTACTCCACTCTGCGACAAAGTCGGAAGTTAACTCATCCAGTACAGTTGTCAGGTCTTGCTGTAGAAAATCCAAGTAACGGGGTTCATTCATGCGCTCCAGTAAAAAGTGAGGGCCTAAAATTTTGTTGTTATAGAACCCCGCCCATACGTTTACCGACCAACGCGTTTGGTGACCCGTTTATTGGAATGCACGAGGACTACTTCGCGCCCAAACGTGCGAGTTACGTCGATTCTACATGCCATTCCGAGTAAACGTGGATTCGTCAGTCCAAATTATGTAGAATACAAAACTTGGATGTTACCGCTGCTGATTCGTCAACCACCTGAAGTATGCAACACGCCGAACTTGGTCGTTAGGCACGAGAGCTTGAACTTTATGACTACGGTACGGTCGTTGTCGATCTCTGCGTAAAATTTTATGCACAGTCCAGTGCGATTCGCGAGTTCCGTGGTTAGGTCGCAGAAGTTTAGCGGTGGTTCGCGTACCAAGGCGTGGATTACGGTGACTGGCATCGAGAATTCTCCGCTCAGTGGAAACTCTAATCGGCCTTCCAGAACCCTCCTGATGCGGTACTTTGGGTAAATTATCCAGTACTTGTTGATACGCACGAGTAATCACACGGCTGTCCATAGGGTGACGTGCGTCAGGATACCGCTGGATGTAAATGCGAAGCGCCAACGAAGCATTGCCTCGTGCCTCCCCGTATGCCATGAGTATTTGTCCATATTTGCGTGCACTAAACGGCTAACTCATTATTTATTAGGCACAAACACAACTTTGTAAGTATTTACACAAAAGTTATAAACAAAACAAAAACGTTAACAAAATGCAACGAAAATAGTAAACACTCGCGAATACGAGAGATTACGTCAAGTACTTCCGATTCCTGACAGTAGTGTGAGCGAACTGAAGAAAAATAAATTTCTTTTAATAAATTTCAGTTGTAGTCATAGTAGATAGGTATGAGATACATCTATCTATGAGAGTTATCGACTATCGATTAATTTTATACTTATACATAGTAATAAACTGTTTATGGCTAATTCTACTAACAAATTTTTGTTACACCTTTGTATTTTAATAGTTAAGTAAAGATTTACTACATTACATTACATTGTTTGAATCGCTGTATACAAAAAGCAAATAAAACAATTAGATGGTCTTTTACATTAATTATTATTAAAAGTGATTAAATAGACTCATACATGCTTACGATACGAAATATCAAAACAATTAATATTTTTTTTACATTTAAAATAATAATGGGTATTGTAAAGTGATAGTAGTATAACATTTAATTACAGGCGGCTTTAATCATTACAATCTTTTCAATCTACGTCACAATAAACGTGACTAATTTAATAATAAATAGTGCTCGTTCATGTAAACTTTACTTCTGAAAGGAAAACAACTGTTTTATTTATTAACCAATCCCGCTTTGTTTAATACACTTTTTTTCGATATCGATCGTTGATCATAGATCTGCCCTAGTTTAGTGGTAGTATGGTGCGGGCGGGTTTTTACACAGCACATTATTGCCGGTGCGTAAAAAAAGTTTGTTGCGTTGGTCATTGCCTTGTCGCGCGAGATCAGCTGATTAGTTCAACTGTGTTTATTTTGTATGTTTGGATTACATAGCTGTTTTTCGGTATTATGTAGTTTTTATTGATATTATCTAGTATAATGGATCGTTTACTCGTTATGTAATCATTATCGGTTAGGAAAATGTAAAATTTTGAAAGAAAATTCGTGAATTTTCCGGTGGAAAATTCCTACGTTTTCCAACTCAGAATGATGGTCCGAAGCTAGTATTTCAGTTTTCGATGAACCGTCACTTACACCCTGTATTATGTATCATAAAACATCAATAAATTTATGAATAGCTTAAATACATTTTGGCGGCCTCAGTGGCGTAGTGGTTAGTGTAACAGACTGTCACGCCTAAGGTCGCGGGTTCGATTCCCGCACAAGTCAAACATTTGTGTGCATGAACATGGATGTTTGTCTTGGTCTGGGTGTTTCTATGTATAATATGTATGCATTTACAAAAAAAGAAGTATATATGTATGTTTATCCATTGTCTAGTACCCATACAAGCTCTGCTTAGTTTGGGCTAGATGGTGTTGTGTATATGTGGTAGAATATTATTATATTATTATACAACGTTAAATGTTAGAATTCCAAAAATCTAATTTTTTTTTAACGTAAGTATTTGTAATATATTACAAATGCTTATGTTACATTTTGCATACATATATGCAATTTTATCACTGGATAAAATTGCATATCTATCACATATATCAAAAATGCTTACGTTACGTTAATGTCCTAGTGAATGAGTTATATCACCGGTGTGGTCATTTCGAGTATCATTGATAATATAAAAAAAAACGCTTTTTTATTATAAGCATTGAAACAACAGGCCATAAGAACTCTAACTCGGATCACCTATTTGTTCCTCTCTTTGCTTAACAGTAACTAGGCATCTATTCAAACTATCGCAACCAGTACAATCAAACACAAACGATAGCATGACGCATCCATTACTTAGATAACATATACCCGAGTATCCCTTTATCTTCAAATGCTCAACCTTTCCCCGTAAAATAAACTAGACATACGTACTATCAGGTTTTGGCCAACGACCTTAAATCCACTGTTATTGAGCTACACAGCAGTAAAATGAGCAAGCAATAGCTCGATGTACCGGTTTGGCTCACCGCCAACTTTGCGAGTTATTGGGCCGGCTATCCGATTTACTGCTGCGATAATATAAGAATGAGTCTGGAGTACGAAGACTTTGGTTTGTATGCCGTCAGGTTGAATAAGAACTGGACAGTAAGACGAACATTTGATGCTGGCTTATTGGCTTCGTGGTATATTTTGATTGTCGGTTACGTAGTTGGGTATCTTTGATTGTATTTTTTTGTACTGTTACTGTTTTGGCTTACGTTTGACCGCGATCTCAGCTGACCTTAAGTGAAAATGGAGTCGATGATGAAGCACGCTTTTGCCTAGAAGATACCTATTCACTAGTGACTTGAAGACACCCAGATTGTACTCATCAGGCAACACAGACTTAGGTAGTGAGTTTCATTCCTTTACACATTATAAAAGTGGAAGCAAAGCGCTACGTGCGTAAATGTGGTATATCCACTATATACCTGAGCCGCTGGTCTGATTGTCTGGTCGTCCGATGGTAAAAAGGGGAAGAAGGAATAAAATTATGCAGTTCCTCTGCACACTCTCCGAAATGTATCCGATAAAAAACTGTTATGACGTTTGGGATGTAGTCGTTGTGGTTTTATTAAGGCTTTATGAAGAACTCTATTACTGCATATGTACATATATAGGCTCATGTCATTATACCCCTAAAGAGATAGGCAGATGTGCATTTCTAACATCAGTCTAAGAGAAAGCTATAACTGGTTAAATATGGATAGGTATAGTAATATCCATATTTAATTCGTTAGTTTTAGATCCTACTTTATAGGAGGCATGGTATCTACAGCCATCTATCAGATACTTAGCAATTATTAGTTAAGTGTACTAGGTGGATATATATATATATACCAGCTGGATCTGATAGCTAATCTGGATTTGTACCAAGTTCGGTACCAAGGGGTCGGCTTTTCTGATCTGGAGTGACTTGGGAATAATAAAGGCTAGGGGGAAGACTCGCAGTTACAACCGCTGTACTATTGAGACAGTCAGTTTTTGTATTCCGTCATGTTGAAATAGGATCTGTTTAAGACGAAAACTTGACGTGCTGGAGTATTCACTTTGCGTCTCACTCTCGTTACAGTAACATAGAGTGGTATTTTGTTCCGTATGATGTTTTGATATAATCAAAGAGATGACGTAATAATATAGCCTTACGTTAAACCGAATGTTACACATTGAAATTAAATGACAGTTATGTGACGCGTCACTGATGATTTCGTTTAAAATCAGCGCTGCGGCGCAGTACTTGGCTTTTTTTTTTCTTCTTATTTGGTAAACAAGCATACGGCCCCACCTGATGGTAAGTGGTCACCGTAGCCTATGGACGCCTGCAACACCAGAGGCATCATTTGCGCGTTGCCGACCTTTAAGAAAAAAAAGGAAGTGGGAAGGGAAGGAGTGGGAGGGGGAAAAGAGGGTGATTGGGCCTTCGGCACTCTCACTCACCAGACGAAACACAACAGTAGGAATACTGCTATTTCACGTCGATATTCTGTGAGAGGGTAGTCCTTCCCCGTTCGAGCCGGTCCATTCATGCTGAAATCAGCGAGGCTCTACGCTTTGTTACGGTATGACGTATGTATTCTTACCGTACCTTCATAAATTTCTCTATTTTATTTCTTTTCTATTTTTTTTTAAATTAATCTTGTAACCTTTTGGGTGTTTATTAATTAGAGAATCAAAGATGAGATGAGGATTAACACTTTTAATATATTTTTAGAGAAAGTACAGCCAATATTAACTTTCCTACAAGACAAAAGTCAGGGCGTGGTTCGTTTAAAGACTCGCTTCGTGGTCCTCCGGGAATCGGGACACTTAGCTGGAGATGTGCAGCCGGCCGGAAGAGGTCCTCGACTGACACCGTCCGCTCCTTATGTAGTCCGGCGCCGCCGGTCGCGAGAGGTGGATAGTGACGTGCGCCCGCGCTCGACGGGCGCCTAGGCGATTAACATCACAATCTTGTTGTTTCAATTGTTTCTTTTTTTTATAACTATCTGTCTATATATGAATTTAATAGTGGTTAATTTAAATAATAGCTTTTAGCTATTGTTAATTTTGAAATGACGTGACGTGAGGGATTCTAGTAGATAAGACTGCTTAATGAACTATTATTACTTTAAAGTCTTCATAGTACTAATCCGAGAGTGAGCCTATAAATGACTATCAGAGCCTTAAAATTTCTTAAAAATAAACTGTTCGAACTCGGAACGGAACTCGGAACCACACGATAACATACATAAGCATAAATTTATGCCACACGACCAAAAAGGCATTAAATAACAAGCTATTATTTTATGGTTCTATGAATTCCTTGCCTTTAAACTAGTATCATTCCCAGCCGTTTTGTTGCCAATAATACTGGTTAAAATAAAATAAAATATAAAATAAACAATAGTCTCATAATTATAATCGTTACGTTCCCGTGCAATTTCACGACGAAAGCTTCTAAAATGTAAATAACTTGGCGATATTTTAGAACAAACTTTTTTACCCGGAAATGAGACGTTTAAAGTCAAAAACTTTTAAGTGTTTTCTTTATTTTACAAATTACTTTTTCTTGTCCGACCGCAACTAAATTAGCATTTAATATCTTAAGAATATATTTAATTCTGTAGTGCTTTAATGTTTTTGGGCATATATGATAAATAGATGCATGCCACAAGACAGTCGTCGGCGACGGCGCAGACCTAAACGGATATGATGCTATGATTGGGACGCCTTTGAAAGAGACTGTTGGAAGTCCAAGGGAAAGGCTTTTGCCCAGCAGTGGGACGTATCAAAAAAAGAATAAAAAAGAAGTCATAGAAACATTATCTTACGTCTCACGCGTCAAGGTACAAAGGTGTCCAACAACTGAGACTTTTTGACTGGTAATCGAATCCGAGACTTCAAGCACCACAGTTAAAATTATTACCACTGCGCCACCGACATAGTTTACACGCGTAATAACGATTAACTAGTGTTATATACAGCTATGAGCAAAGTTTGGTACGCATACATGTATAAGTTGAATACAAACAAGAAACTTCGTTCATTCGCAAATTGCTTGAACTATACGACATAATTATTCTCAATGGTTTTGTTGTGTACATTCAACAGAAAATGTGATTATATTTATGCGTTAATATGACTACTTGGAGTAGTTTCTTTTTATTAAAATTACCATCTTTATGTCATGCTCATTGTTTTAAATAGGTAATAACGTAAATATTAAATACTAGCTTTAGCGCGCGGCTCCGTCCACGTAGTATCTACATTAATAAAAAGTAGCTATGGCCTTACCCAGGTTTTAAACTATATCCGTACCAAATTTCATCTAAATCGGTTGAGTGGTTTAGCCGTAAAAAGGCAACAGACAGACAGACAGTTACTTTCGAATTTATAATATTAGTAAGGATAATAAAATATAGTCGTTTTCTTAGTTATTTGGTTTCAAGTTTATTTTAGTTTAAAGTATACATATATTTAAACATATTCCCTTACAAGGCTTATTTTAATTAAATATGAATGATACTCCTGGTACTGCCAGTGATCGTAGGTTACGTAAACGCTTATTACCGGTCGGGCTAAATGATATGAGACCTCTATCGTACCAAAAAAAACTAGGTTTTACTAATTCTAGACTCTGTCATGACAACGTTATATAATTACTTGATTTATCTTAATCATAAGATTAACCACCACCAACAGCTGTTAAATCCAAACATTATTTCTTTCTTCAAAAACAAAAGCCATTACTTCAAACAGACGAGCCGAAAATGTTCTAAATCGATGTACTTATATTTGGTACGATTCAGATTTCGTCATTAAGATAAGGGCGATGTCCATTGCTCATAGCGTGGACCTAATGTCGTGGGTAGTGGGATGTAAGTGTGTGAGTGATGGGATGAGGCGAGAGCGACGCATTTACTGATAAAACTGCCTCGATGGCGACTTGGATTAAGTTTGAGCTTGTATTTGCGTCCGATCGTGAGGTGAAAGTAGGAGGACAGTGATACAAAGTTGTGACGTAACCGGGTTATAAGTTAAAGTGCGAGAGAGAGATGGCGTGGTAAATTTTGTGCAATTAAGACTTCCGAATTGCGCAGTGATTTAAAATGTGGTCGCCAAACATAGGTTAATGTCCTATTGTATGTACTAATATTATATTTATATTGCTTTAGGTCACCAAGTCGTAAAACATTTTATACAATAACAAACATAAAAAATGACTGATCTCACACAAGGAATAATTTCAGGGTCTAAGAAATTCCCAGTAAAAGGTCCCAGAAATTATTTTAAGCACCTCGCATTTTTCAAACATTCAAACAATTAACGTAAAGGACACTTAGACCTAGAAGAACCATTTATGATCACACAATTTTGTGTTCAGTATGAGATTCGAAACCACAATACTCGGCGTAGAAACAGTGGTGAGACGACCACATAAATCACTATGTCACTATGTCAGACGGTGTTGTGACTGTACTGAATTTATCACGGTATTGTATTTGATGAACGCAGCCTTAATTTGTCACGATTCAGATTACGTCATTTAGATAAGGGCGCCGTCCATTGGTCATAGCGTGGACCTAATGTGGTTGGTCGGCGGGAAGTGAGTGATGGGCGGAAGCGAAAGCGATTCTGGCTATGAGATTACAGATAAAGTATAGATGACTTGGTTTGTATTGGAAAATGGCAGTGGTATTTTAACACGCTTTTATTAGCTTGGCCTGTATCAATTGATCTTAGCAACGGAATCTTTGAACACGATTTTCGCCTACTTAAAAACATCGGATCAACTTGAAACTTTGTGTACTTATCAAGGACTAATGACAATACATAAATACTGGTAGAATAGGTTGCGTACGTATCGTCTTTCGAGTGGCGGTAAACGGTTTAGTCAGTTTTCCGGAGGCTTTTTAGTTAGTTTCTCAGGCTCCTCCAAGAAAGTAACTGAAAAGTCTAAAATAAATAATAGTTTGAAAATTAAAAATATAACTTAGATTGGATTTCTATTAAAGGGATTTCTTCTAAATTATTTTTAATTTGATAGTGATACATTTGGTGTAAAAAAATCTGCTAACAGAGTTATATAATATTATTATCGCATTTATAAAATACAACGTTTTGCAAAACAAACCCTCACGAAACGCATAGGTACTGAAAAAAAAGGATAAACTTTCAATAGACGGTGTTTATTTTATCATCTATTAGACACTTTCCCAGAACCTGTTGCTACTGAAAATTGCAAACATATTAACCAACCCAGGCAATGCACCTATACTTACAGGACTGAAGTTTCTGTCTATAAAAGAACCAAGTCATCGCAGTCCGTGATTTGATCGCGGCAGTCGGATCGGTTGCCCTGTCGCTCCTGGCCGTAGTTCAGTCTATGGTCCGGAGTAAGAGGTCGTGGAACGCGGTCGCCTCCTTCTGCGAGGAAGTGATTTCCATCAAGGAGGCGGCGGAGCGGGAGAGAGAGCGTTTAAACCCTCTCCCCAACCGCAGAGCCGGGCGCCGGAGGGCGCGCGATGACCTCCAGCCACCCTGAGGTTTGACCTGAGGGTGGCGGGCTTTGTGGGCCTGCCCGCCATCCGTTTAGCACCAGGTCCGAGAGGCGGCGTGCGTGTTCCCACGCGCGCCTCTGTGTCGAGTCCGTCTCCCCTCTAGGGGGGAGACAGTAGGGAATTTTTCGAGTGAGTCCTTTGGGTAGGTCTCTTGTGTAGTGGCCTGCCGTAACCTCGACGGGGTCGCGACCGCTCGCCCGCGGATATGCATAATTGCAGTCCGAAAGCTTTGTAACGAGCTAGCTGTTGTAAGGCGTTTGAAGAATATATTAAAAAAATATTTTCCTTTTTATTTATTTATTAACTTACAAAATAAATACTAATACTCACACTTAATGTATAACTTATATTTATACTATACTTCCGTAATGTACCTATATCAGCCTTGTATTATCTGTGTTTTATTGTCATTTGTATTTATTGTATGTATGTTTACTAACAATAGTTAATAAGTTGCTTTTGTAAAAATAATCCTATGGACCTAATAGTCTGCAAATAAATGAATAATAATAATTAAACTGTCCTACTGCTGGGCACGGGCCCCTTCTCAGTTGAAAAAAGGCTGGCAGAATGAATACGATTACTAAATGGTCAGCACCACTTTTATTGGGTCCACATATTCAAATTGTTACTCAATTCTAGCCAGATATTCTCATTATTCGAGATATTTTTTATATCTATCATCACGCTCACTTATATCAATAGAATCAACAGAAATGAACAACCGCACCCAACCAAAATGATGATTTAAAAGCCAACAACATCTAACGCCACTGCTTCTCTACTTAATCTCCTAAAAGTTTTGTCTGAACAACGTTGAAGAATAAATAACATTCGGATATAACCACCATTAATATTGCTGTCTCATTTTCCCGGCTTATAGGCCACGTCTGTCTCATTCTCGTGGCCCTTACCGAAAACTTCTCTATAAAGAGGGATCCATTCATTTCCTTTCCGCACTCGTCAAGATGATATCTTCTGATTCTTCGAGACAAAAACGTTTTGGAACAATGCCTCGTACTTGAGGGATGACTTCAAGATCCGCGAATGTGCCTGTGATAAATTACTGCTTTGTGTTTCTTTCAGCGTATGAGGTTAAGGTCATTGTCCACCATTCTAAGTACCATAGGTCCAATAAGTTACAGATACACATACATACCTTAAATTTTATAGATCATACCTAATGTAATATAATATCAGCCCTGTATTAAACTCGCCCACTGCTGGGCATGACCGCTTTTCACGAGCGATAATTAACTATTTAATACGCACATGACTTCGAAAAGTCAGAAATGCGCGCATTGGGAACAAACTCGAGGTCTCTGCGTGGCAGCCCAACGGTTATTGTTATTTTAGCCTATTAAGTCGCAGCAGCACGCCGGCAGCCGGAACAGCGGTTTCCAATTATATCTGAAATTTCAAGAATTTAAAGGTTTAAAACTGTACTTGCAATTTGAGTTACAAATTACTAGTATTTACGTTTACATCTTCAACTAGGCTAATAGGCTTTGGCTAGTAGTGCAATAGAGAAGACTCGTATACACGACCTCTCGATCGCATCCAAGCTACACCTCTGCCTACATCTAAAGCCAAAGCTGGTCTACGGGATCTATAAGCATAGCTGGTGAATAGTGGGTGTAATACATTACGCTCAACTACCGGTACCTATAGTCCCATGTAATAGGGCGCGAGGCTACGGGGTACAATTCCAGACTAACTGAGGATTTCTTGCCAAAAAATCCCAATAAAAATTCAATTTCAACGATTTGAAAATCAACCCAAGACCTCATGCACACAGTCGTCGAGAATAATCAAGGTGCAAGCGCTCTACTGCAAAGGAATATTATAATCTACGTGAGCGAAATCGACGGCATTGCTAGTCAATTAAATAAACATGTATTGTGTCAACAGAGATAAAATTAGAGAGTCAATGTTTATTCATAATTAGTTGAAAACAAAATATAAAATACACTACTGTGCTCATAATCAAATTAAACGTTTTAGATTTAATTAATTACTAACAGCATTCAGGAGATAGCCAATATAAATATTAAGAAGAAGAAATAAAAAATATATTTTATTTATTTTATTCTCTTTTGACCCCTAAAGTTACTAATGAAATTCTAACATTCAGACTAGTAGTGTTCAAATCCGCTATTTTAAGATAGCACGCTACGGACTAGAAACTATATTTTTCTAGCGCGCTATTTTATACGCCATATTATAGAGCGTTGCGCGGGCACGCTAGTAGCGTCACAGAATATGGTAGCGTGGAGCTGTGGAGAATATAACCTTGAAATGCGCTACTTTAACTGTGGAGCGTGTTTTGTAAAAATATATAATCTAATAAGTAATAGGCAAAATAAATTCAATGAACTCTTCTTCATACTTTTGAAGCTTAGGACTGTCTATAATTGATCGACTGTGACTATTCAATAATAATAATAATAATAATATTCTATCACATACACACAACACCATCTAGCCCAAACTAAGCAGAGCTTATACTATGGGTACTAGACGATCAAATGGATAAACATATATATATTTTTTTTTTTTGTAAATGCATACATATTATATATAAAAACACCCAGACCAAGACAAACATCCATTTTCATGCACACACACTCAGGCGTGGCAGTCGGTTACACTAACCACTATGCCATCGAGGTCGTCAAATATTAATATAATATAATAATTATAGGTTCTATAATAATAAAGCAATTATAGACGATTTAAAAGTTAATTAATACGTAACTCGCATGAGCCGGCTGGAATAGCATAGTAACGTAAACAACGATAATACGTTATACAGCGAGCGGTAGCACGCAGCGACTGACGTGTATCTACTATCTAGCGCGCTAAACGTCGGTCGCCGTTCTCACTGGCGTGTCATCGCGCAGCACGCTAGTCGTTTTACCACGCTATGCATAACAGATTAGGCATATACAGGGTGTACGGTAATTAATGGATAACCTGGAAATTTCTTATAGTGGAACTGATGGTCGTTCAGAAAAAATATGAAAAAAAATCTATCCTAACTACTACCTGAGATATGTGTTTTTTTTTTATTACCATGTATAACTTTCTTGTATATTACGACCATAAATGAATGAAATCCATCGGTTTTTTGTTTTTTTATTATTAAACACTAATTATGCTAATAGATAGACAGTCAAAAGTATGCTATGCTAATATAGCTTGCACTTTTTAAAATATATTTTTATATTTTAATTTTCTTTTTCTTGACGGCCTTCAGTTCTACTATAAGACATTTTAAGGTTATCCATTAATTACTGGACACCCTGTATAGTGTGACGCTATTTCTAACGCCAAGATTGAAACGATGTAGCACGCGCTATACGTAGTTATGCGTTCCCACGTTCCCATCAGCAATCTAAGAATGCATTACGTCACCGCACTTAGCAACAGTATTTGATCTAAGTTCAAAGTAAACCATAACTTAAATAATTACCATAAACTCACAGCATTTAGCAACAGTACTCGATCTTAACTTTAAGTACCTAAACCATAACATAAATAATGACCATAAACTTAAAGGTGACGAAATACTAAGTTAATTGATCCTGTCACTTGAACGAAGTAAACAAGCAGGCCTTGGGATCTCACACGGACAGCACACATGTATATGACTCAACCGCATTTAGAACAATGTATCCTACCATTAAGTCATTCTTTTGTCAACTGCTCAACAAGACTGCATTCAACTTGTGTTTTTAGTTAAATAAAGTATTTATTTCTTTTTTAACATAAACCAAGTGACTACGTTGAGTAAATATAGCATGCTATGTTATGACGGTATGTGTTATATTAACCATCACTAATTCGGACTATTAATCGGAATGTAAGTTTTTTTTTTATCGTTACACGGCAAAGTGATTGTAACGGACCCGATGGAAAGCCCAATTACAGTCCAGAGACAGTGACGACGAGGAGAAGATAGATGTCTTCTAGTCGTCGTCAGTGTCAAGCCGGTCTGACCAGATGCTTCTTCACACTACGTTTGAAGGACCCAATGTCATAGAAGGGAGGGAACACATGTGCCGGAAAACTGTTCCAAAGTTGTATGGTACGGCATAAAAAGGAATTGCTGAACCTTTTGGTGCGAGACGGGATTCTGCTAAACGAAGACCGGCACGTGTGGTTCTCAAAAGGAAGGGGGAAGGTGGGATAAGGTCAAATAACTCTTCGGAGCATTCGCCATGATAGAGGCGATAGAAAACGCTAAGGGACGCAATGTTTCTACGAAGTTGTAGGTTCGATGTCCTTCGTAACCTTCTGGCTGTCGATTATACGTTTGTTTGTAACGCTTTCACACCTAAACTACTTGACCGATCATAACGAATTTCAGAAAGGGACATAACGTACTTTTTATCTAGAAAATAAATACTATTCCCGAGGGATAGGAATTTATTGCACGCGAGTGAAGCCGCGGTCAAAATCTGGTTTAATTATATTTTTTAGCTAAAAATTCATTAGAAAGTCATTTTTAGTTTTATTACTTTTTTTTTGCTCTTTGTTCTAACAACCTTAGCCACTATTAAATATTTTGCCCGTCTATACCTGGGGACTTATTACAAACTCTTATTTCCAGCCAGTATACGGCGTAAAGTAGACTGCCTTGCAATTTCGTATTATAAACGTGCTAACTCCAGCCAGTCAGCGGTCACGTGACAGGTGATCGAGTATTGCCTGGCAAATACCGTATTACGAGCTTTCATTTGACATTTCGGTTCATATTAAAGTCGCCATATTGTAAACAAAACAAACCAAAACCATTCAGTTTACGCTATACTGCAGTAGCTTTTTTTGAATAGCTACATTAATTATTGCTTTTATTTTAATGTAATATATCTAGATTTTAGATAATTTATGAAATCTGTGACGACGAACTATTATTTTTTGAGTTAACCAAGCTTTTCAGGTATTCCAGTTTTTTTTTTCCAGGGATTATAGGCACATTATGTACGAGAAGGAATTTCATTTCCTCTTCGTGCCACAGATTAAAATTTTAATGTGACGCCATGATATATGCTCTACTTACATTACTTAATAAAAATTATAAAATAATATACAAAAATTTTATATGTACTTACATATGTTATGTACATTTTGTATTTCTTTATTTATGTCTAAAATAATGTTTTACTATGGTAAGTCAATAAAATTCAGTCAATTTATTATTATGACCCGTAGTACAACGGTGGAATTATGACCAACTAGTTGTACCACGGGGATAGGTACCTAAAATAAATCTGATTTCTTTTTTGTGTAAATCTAATGAATTTGTCTACAAAACAAATGACTATCAGAAAGTGATCAGCCAGCGATGGTGCTTACTAAAAACAGGTGCATGCGGTTTTGGACCTTATAGACAAATCATGACAGACATTTTTTATATTTTTTTGCTTTCTGACATTGATACGTTAATAAAATGATAAATTCTGACTAATGTCAATAAGGTCGAAAATCGCATGCACCTGTTTTTTGTAAGCCCTATCGATGGCTGATCACTTTCTGATAATCATCTGTTTTGTAGACGTTTCTTTGTATTGTAGACACGTTCAATTGTTAAAAAAAAGAACGTATGATAATTATTGAAGATTATTTATAAAACATAACAATTTATTTATACATGTTAGGTATATAATATTGATATCAAAACTAGATAATAATTATGTAGATTAATAAATAAGTCAATGTATGTAAAGCAACTTTTAATGTGTGTCTGGAAATTACATTTCAATCGGCAACGCGCGACGTTCTGAAACCGAATATTAGTTACTTATAATATTTTGTTTAATGCTGCAAATATAATGATAAAATTCATGATATGATAGCATAAAGATATATTTGTTTTATTTTTGCCTAAGAAAATAGATTTAATTATATTATCATAGATAATACGATAAAATTAAAACCGTTATTTACCGACAAACATGTATGTAATATTTTTGTACGATGCACTGTCAAGTCACAAATCGGCCAGCGACAAACTAGCCAGCATGACGACGATCAACTATTCACATGTTATAATACGAAACAAAACCTGGTAGTTATTTGAACTGCCTGGAACTTGACAGGTTTAATAAAAGATTGTAATAGAGCCCCTGGTTGGGATCAAGATGTCACCTACAATGTCAGACTCTAATGCAACGGCACCTCGTCGCTCGATACGAATTCTCTTTTCTAAGTAAAAATGTTCCTTGGATAAAATAGTGCTTTAAAGTCACTCGTGGCGCATGAGTTGAGACTATCACGAGAGGTCTCTTTTTAACACGTTTTTATTAGTTACCAAACTAATAAAAGCGTGTTGAAAAGATATTAGATTCATAGATACATACCAAAGTATCTATGAATCTATGCATATATGAATTTATGTAACGGAATATTTGAACGTGACTTTCATCAATTTCAAACGGACGGATTAATTTGAAACGTTGCATACTTATCGAAGACCGATGTCATCCGTTGGTCATATATATGTATCATGCAATATCTTAGAAAACAAAAAATTTAATAACATTGCTTTCTAAAATATTTTGATAACCACCCCACGCTTTTTACATTAAAATTATTTAATTATTTTCTACTTTTTAATAAAGCTATAAAATATTTTTTTTTTTTTTTTACTATTATTTATAATAGTATGTACATAAAAGATAAGGCAGGTTTTGTAAGAAGGATAGAATGGATGGAAAGGAGGACGCCGTCACTAACTATGAGGTCTACTATGGGGTGTGCTAGGCATTTATTTATTTATTTTAAACGACACTACCTATAATAATTATTAAAATAAAATAATAAAATTCAAGACATTACAACGACCTAATGATTTAAACTAAAGTAAAGAAAAATAATCAAAAATGTTATTTAAAACACATATAAACACATGGATTCGGGTGCGCTTGTGCTTGTGCTTGTATCCAAGAGGATGAGGAGTACGCATAGGATAACTCCTATAATTCATTAATTCCGATAGCGCTCTGAGGTTGTCCATCGTGGTAAAAATCGTAGAAAACTCAAAATGCAACTCTAAGAGCGGGTATTCTCAGAAGATTAATCCCTTCCGTCTTCAAAAAAGATATGACAGGTTTCTAAGAAGTAATACTGACTGCTTAATCCTGTAATCGTTTGGGATCAAGTTTCTAATCCAACCAGCAGGCCATTTCTGAATTCGCAGAAAGCCAATGAAATGACACGACAGAATATCGTTACCGTAATTTTAGCATCGTTAGAACTATTCAGTACAATGGACTGTAGGATTCCGTTCCGTTATTATTTGATTTTACATCAACTACGTTTATTACGGTTGATTGTTGAGAATATTATTCTATACAAGTTTATGCCTGCGGCTTCGTTGTTTATTAAAATCGGTTAATTAGTTTTTGAGTTGAATCCTTACAAACAAACAAAAAATCAAATCTTCTCTTTTATAATAGTAGTATAGAACAGTGCAGGCTCGCGGTGATTTTCAAAGATATTTCTGTTTCACATAAAACATGCAAAATAAATACAGAGAACTACACTTGTCCATCCTTGTAAAAAAAATCCGCACCCGCATTAGGAATAAAATCTGTGTCGCGGGAGAGTGTATAAACATTCACCAAAGGACATTATAGAACACATTTTCGTATACTATTGTAATTACGAAAAAAGAAACTACTCAAATATTAACATCTTCTGCGGAATAAATGTTGATTGCAGTCTAATAATAATGCAATCATAAACCGATGTATTTATCCTTTCTACTTATATTATAAAAGTGAAATAATAAGATGTTTGGATGTATGTTCTTTTTTTTTTATGGTATTGTGGCAAACGAG
Organism: Catocala nupta; assembly: GCA_963675205.1. Taxonomy (NCBI): domain Eukaryota; kingdom Metazoa; phylum Arthropoda; class Insecta; order Lepidoptera; family Erebidae; genus Catocala; species Catocala nupta. The sequence continues at coordinate 17,938,157 of OY776102.1, read as the reverse complement.
CAGACGGATCGCCTGATGGTAAACGACTACCGCCGCCCATGGACACCCGCAACACCAGAGGAGTTACAAATGCGTTGCCCGCCTTTTAAAAAGGAGTACGCTCTTTTCTTGAAGGTTTGTAGGTCGTATTGGTCCGGAAATACCGCAGGCGACAGTTCATTCCATAGTTTAGTTGTGCGAGGCAGAACATTTCTGGAAAAGCGCACAGATGTGGACTGCCAACCATCTAAATGATGGGAATGGAAATTCTGTCGCGTAGGACGATGGCGAAAAGAGGCGGCAGGAATCAGTCCGAACAATTCCTCGGAGCACTCCCCATAGTAAAAGCGATACCGTACCCTTGAAGGATTAAGTAAAAGAGTAGGTTCGAAATAGTGTTTGATGTATCGCTAGGCGTCAATTATTAAATTTTTTACCACTGAAATTGCCATGACGATATTATGGTGGGGTCAATTTTATCAAATCATAAAACCACTGAAATTGCCAAACGATATTTATGAACAGCAATATGCTTCACAGTAGCTGTTATCAATAATACCTATGCCTGCATGCCCATGCTCTAATATTCCAGGATCTCCAATTTACTAAAATATTAGCACGTAATATCTTGGACAAGATATACATCATCAATTTTGTCGGGTCCAGAGTAATGGTGCGTTCGGTGTCTTGGCAACGTAGCCAAGAAATTGGCGCGTTTAACAAGAGCCTGGAAGACATTTGTCGAAGCTTGACATGATCGCATTTGTCAAAACATGTGTAATGACGTTTTGCTCAGAATCAGCTTTTCGCTATCTTGTAGTTACCGGAATAAGTCAGGCGGAAATGTTATGTATGTTTTGTCAGTTTGGGTTCTTCTACAAATGGTTCGGTCGTAAAATAACTTTTTCCAAAAGAATACAGCATGTAGTTTTCAGTAAGTGCATAGAATGTTTGCGAAAATAATATTCGTGCTACAAATGTCCATAGAATGCTGTAATTGCTTACCATCAGGCTGCCATATGCATGTAAGCAACCTTGATGAAGTAGAAAAACGTTTTACCCATTTCATAGTCAATTGCTGTTTAAATAAAACAAAACTATAATAATAGTTCCATATAAGTCCACAGCCGTATAGATGCATCGCACGGCAGCAGGATTTTCATTTGCGCCCGTCCGGTTTATACCAGCCACTTTCTTAAAGTGGATCGATAAAGCACGATGATTCCGGCCTGTCTTACGTTTACCATTAATTTTGTTGATGTTTACTGTTCATCATATTATACTTTGTATAGCCATTCAGCCTTTTTTATAAAAACAATCATCTACCACGCTACTGGATCTGTAGATCGTACTACCGTAGACGGAATTTTCATAAATTCGACGTGGACTATTCGTTACTTATTATCAATGGCCATGACTTTATTGTATGACTATAACGAAGATAATAAGGTTTCGCCAAAGAACTGTTACACAGTTTGGCGAAATTATGTAAAATGTAAATGTATCACATTTGTTATCTATACTAATATTATAAGGCTGATGAGTTTGTTTGTTTATTTGAACGCGCTAATCTCAGAAACTACTGGTTCGAATTAAAAAATTATTTTAGTGTTCGATAGCCCATTTATTGAGGAAGGCTATAAGCTATATATGTATGACCAATAAGGATGGAGTATACAAAATCTACACTAATGCAAGCGAAGCCGTAGGCAAAACCTTGTAAATAAATAATAAAAGAAGGTTTTATTAAAACAGTACCGAAAACCGATTGACAACTTTAAAAGCATGGCTGGAATGGACTGCATGCTTTACTAGACTCTGAACTTGAAACTGAAACATCACTTAGGTAGTTACTTAATTATGTCAATATGTCGTAGTCTTGCGCAAAGAATTTCGCGACCTGGGGCGCTCAGTTTAGATCACAGCTTCTTAACAAATTAGGCCGCTCGTTTGATTCGTCAACTTCATCTTTAACCAGGGAAAGTCAGATCGTACGCTCACTTCGCTACGACTCTAGCACGAGTTCTTTTGTTTGTTAAGGTAGCAATATTGCTGTTATTTTTAACTGCGTGGAAAGGCGTAGTGGTTTAAGTGGTCGCCTCGCCAATGGCAAGGGTTGCAGGTTCGAATCCACGTGGGACAAAAAATTGTGTGATCTGTTCTTTGTGTTCGTGGATTTAATGTTTGCAATATACACATAACTTCAAAAAGTCAGAGGTGCGTACCTTGGGATTGAACGTGACCTCTACGTGGCAGTCCCAATAGTTTCTATTAGGCTGCCACTGCGTCAGGTTTTTTTTTTTTAATACTTTTATGTTGGCAAACAAGCCTACGGCCCACCTGATGGTAAGTGGTCACCGTAGCCTATAGACGCCTGCAACACCAGAGGCATCACTTGCGCGTCGCCAACCTTTTAGGAAAGGAAGTGGAAAGGAAAAGGAGCGGGAAGGGGGAAAGAGGGTGATTGGCTTCCGGCACTCTCACTTATCGAACGAAACACAACAGTAGGAGTACTGCTATTTCACGTCAATATTCTGTGAGAGGAAATTCCTTCCCCGGTCGAGCCAGCCCATTCATGCTGAAATCAGCGAGGCTCTACTACTGGCATGTATGAAAGACATAAGACTACTATATTCTGAGAGATAGGTAGAGGACTTAATCAGATCAATTCTATTCAAAGAGCTAGATTTCTCTCAATTACTGTGACTGACAATCCGGGTTTATAGGTGCCGTTGCTAGGTTCTCATGAAATATATATACCTGGTGAAGTGCCTTATATTTTGGCACGAGAGATTACGTCATAAAATATGGATGTTCTGAGTTAACGCAAGCCTGTTAGGTTGGATTAAGTTATAAATTTGTTGTTGAGAAAGTGTGTCTATGTATAATTGAAGGTATGCTGTAGTGAAGTTAATCTTACTCGAACTATCGTGACGGGTTTAAATCTTAGTCGAAATGTTTATGGTCTTAAGTGTATCTATATGTTACACAAATGACGGCTGATTGACTATCTAGGTCAATCTTACAACTACTGCTTCGGCTGCTACGTGCTACCTAAAAACCAATAGAACCTGTACAATATTTATTTTAAAATTCTTTGTACTAAATTAATTAATAACACTCTAGGTAACCTATTTTAACTAAATATACATATACTACAATCAAATAAGGTAACGGTTTTAATACTTAAAAAGGATCATGTAAATCGGTTATTGAAACTATCTCGGACGATGATCGCATAAGCGGACGAACAGAGAGACCTTATGTTTTAAAATAGTTTAATATGAATAAGATAAATTGAAAACTACATGACAATCCATGATGTTTTTGTAGAGCTTTTTGCTTAATTTATATTATGAACTTATTTTTTTTATTTCTTTGATTCACCCAGACAGCTGACAAGAGTTATTCGTGAGTAATAAATATAGAGAATAGTTTTTTACAAGGCGTCCGTAGATGTAAGAAAAAAAGCAGTATCTGTCTGAAATTGACATGAAGAATTACAGTACTATGTTACAATATGTAAATGTTCATGGAAGAGTGCCAAGATTAAAACTATTGCAAAAAATAAAAATAATATATTGAATTTTTTGCCTCGTTTGAAAATTTATAACATATGCGTCCATAAAATATAAAACTTTACTATTTAATAAATATTCTATAATTATCTATAAAGTTATAGATTATACTGCTACTTATAAAAGAAATAATAATTCTAATTAATAACTACATACATAGTACCACAATTATATTCTCGAAGGGGTAGGTCTCTACTTACCCTTTCGAGAATATAATTGTGGTTCGAGAATATAATGGAGATACCTCTGTATCGAGCCTTTTGTCTACCAGATATAACGCTGAGAATTTCTTTACCAAACAGCCTAATAAGAAGAGCCCTACCTGAAAATTAAACTCAAGACCTCAAGTCCAGTAATCGCAACCAATACAGCTGCGGCTTTTAGGCAGGTATGCGGATTTTATTCTAAACCCTGGAACGGTTTTCGTGTCATTGAGTAGCAAACTTCCAAACCTCTGAAATATTACAAATAAATTTATATTATTGGTATGATTATACTGGTTTGAATTAAAGAACATATTGCATGATCTTATTCTCACTCTAACAGACAATCTAACGGACTTTTTTTAATAATCAAAGACAATTTAGGGAGAGGACAAGTTAAGAGTTCCCGTATTTATGATGATTTAAGAGTAAATTAATCAAGCGAGCTGTCATGACTGTAGTAAAGTTAAAACCTGTAATTCTACGACGTTAAATAAGTTCGTAGCAAATGTAAAACAGTAGTGCGACGATATTAAGAGGATCGTAGCAAATGTAAAACATTAGTGCTACGACGTTAGATAAGATCGTATCAAAAATAAAACTGTAGTGCTACGGCATTAAACAAAATCGTAGCTAATGTAAAAGTGATAATCCGTAGACCCTGTCTACTCGTTATACATTGTATATATAGATTACTGGATTTCAGCATTATTGCGCGTTGAAAATGAGGCATCAGTTTAATTAAAAAGTTAGCATTTGGCCAGCTGTCGAAAGCTTGCCAAAGGCATTAATTTTAATCGTTTCAATGGTCACAAATGTGTATGACATATAGCTTAATATTCATGTTCGCTTTATTTGGTGCCAAATACGTTTGCGAAGAGAGAAAGTTCTGGGATATATTTCTGCATATTGTGCTAAAAAGTAGTTAATTATAGCTGTACCTATTTACGCAAATTTTGTCCCGGATATATGGATTGACATAATCATTTCAATCGCCTTTGTAAATATCCTTATAGTAACAACCAAGCTAAGACTTTAATAAGATTACCAACAAGTATATCATTTCATGAGTTGTCTTACAGCGTTATTTATTGCAGTGGTATTATACCCAGGCTACAACAGCAGAGCATTTCAAATCACGAGTCGTCTCGGCGACGCTTCAACAGTCAATGAAGCCACGCGCTAATAACTGCAATTTAGACTCTGCAAGACTCCGTCAGATGGCGCTGTAACAATATTAGCGCTTTTTCGTTCGCGTTATCAAGTCTCGATAAAAACCCTCCTCTATTCACTATCCAGCGATAAAAAGCAAAACTCTCATGTCTTTTGTTGAACAGTAAAATAAAATAGCCAGTTTTTTTACTCAACTGTGAGATTCAGAGCTCTCGGAGTTGTGCCCTTGAACTAGTTGCACCTTTTGTTGTCGAGTGCCTAACGATTGCCGCTTCTGCGCCGAGTCAAAGAATTTTTCATGAAAGGCCTTTGTATAAAAAGGTATGATGATAAATGTTGCAGAAATATTATTATTAAATATTTTGAATTGTTTTTGGGGGCTTACTGCATCAATTATTATAAAACAAGACTTCTGAAATGTTACTGTTGTTTATGAAGTCTCGTATCCGATTCCAGGGTCGGGTACAGTGTTATTGGTTTTTCTTGATTTTTTTATAGCGTTATGGAGTGTAAGTATGCCCGGTAGAGGGCAATATGAACATAGCTGGAAAATAAGGACGTCATACACATAAATTTACCGCTTTGAGAATGAAGGCGTGAGGCTATATATGTAAAAATTGAAAATAAAAGTAAAATATTTAGTCCCATTAATGCTCCGTTATTTATTTTTCTCACGTAAACTGTTCTGAAAATTAACTACATTTTTCAGCCTAATTCAATTTGTGGAAAATATTTTTCTTTAATAATAATTAACATTTAGGAGTTTATGCACAGTGTTTATGTGTTATTTATTAAATGCTTTTGAATAAATATTTATATATTAGTAAAAATATTGAAATATTACATTTTATTTTTATTTAACCACATACTCGTATTTTAGAGGAGATATACATTAAGTCACCAAATAAGTAAACAGAAACCATTCTACAATTATAAATAATTTGATGGACTTCATTTATTTTATTTAGAAATTAATAATTATTATAATTAAAGTATTATTAAGGTTACTATTTACCTTTATGTAAATGAGAAATACCTACACAAAACACAACTCATTTTTCGGTATAAATTTCGTGGTGTTGCAAGCAAACATAGGTTATAGTTTCTACTAACTAGTATCTAGTCTGCCATTGTTTAAAAAAAACTTACTGCAAAATATTACAAAGCTACACGATAGAGTAGTTGAAATAGCTTACAAACCCGATTTTCCGCCTTTATTTTCCACATCTAACGAATTATAAAACAGTAACAACAAAGGGTGAACCATAAGGAATCTCGTAAAAGAATTTCAAGCTGGTCACATTTCCAATTCCAGGTCCGCAGCAAATTTTTCCTCCAACACAAAAATCTCAATACTTTTCCCAACGAAGGATTCCGGCCTCGAAATACTTGTACCATACCTTTAGGATGCGAAAAAAAGTAAAACATTTATCTGCACAACTCAGCGAAAGTGAATTTTGTTGATCTGTCGATCGAGGTTTGTATTTGGCAGCTATTCATTAACGTAGGTTTAAGGGGAAAGGATGAGTGTTGATAAACTATTTTCTCGCTCAAGTTCCTTCGTCGTAGCATTTTATTTCCAATTGAATTATGGTTGTATTTCTAAGCAATTTCGGTTGAATATCAGTTTTTGTCATTTGTCATCAGACATTTGTCCTAGAGCGATAATATTCTAATGCTAGGTTAGATAGTCGCAAGCTTAGAATTGGAGATGTAGTTGCACAAGCTTCTTCAACATAGCCTCATATTATAGATTATGTTGTGGTTGTATTTCTTGTATAAATTCGGCTAAATATCAGTTTTGTATAGCGCCGTTTGCGAGTAGACCTACGTGACGTGAAGGGTTGGATGAATTTTGCAATGATTTAAGTCGTTATAACGCCATTATTAGTGCGCCGAGTGTAGTAGGATATGGAACCAAAATATGTGTGATACACAAATATCTGTTCGGTAATTTGAAAGATCTTTATGTCCGCTGTTCCAATGTTTGAAGAGTCTTTGGCTACATAAAGATTAGCAATAATGTTTATGTATTGTCTTTTTGAAAGATAAATAAATGTTGGTCTACCTTGTAAACAATAATTGAACTTTTTATTTTATTTTCTTATGATTGCTCGCAATTTGGTTTGGAAATAACTAGTGTTATTGGCAACTCTCACAGCTAAGCTAAATGTTTGTTTCACAAGTCAAGATTCACGTTGGTAGTTCAATGAGTGGAGATTGAATCCACGATCTCTCGATTGCAATTCCAATGTCTTATCAATTGGGTTACCGCCACTTTTAGCTTACTTTCGTAGGTATATAATGGAAAGGTTATGTTCAATGGTGAATATATATCATGCATGTTGATTGGAGGATTGGTGTTGGTATTCTAGATATTGATAAACTATAGTTTTATAGTTTTGTTTCCCTACCGAGTATGTACGCCCACGTTTACTGAACTAAATCAATAAAACAGTCAAATATTTATATGTCCCTAAAAAGTTTAGTACTCCTTGTCTAAAATTTATCGCCGTTTTTATTGCGTCTCTCCAATTTACGTCACCAAGTTTACAATACATTTTGTCTTTGTCTTAGCGTTTTTTAAGACGAGATTTTATCAGTAGAATAACTTTAGTGTGAGTTACACATGATTTGAAAAACGTGTCAAAATAATACTCATGTCAAGTGATTTGATTGACTGATGCTTATTTAGTCAGCCAATCCTAGCAGTTGACAGACCAGCATATTAGTTACCCAACGATTGACGTCTGAAAACAAATTTTTTTTTCGATCTTATGTCACCGGGTCTTTATAACCATTGAAACAATGGACACAAATAAGATTCACATTCAGAACAACTATCAGTGGATCATAATTATTTTGGTCTAGAGAGAAATTTTGCTTACAATATTCGGCTCACTGGCAGTGGCGAAGTGACATATTAAACCTCTGCTCTGTACAAGCAGTACCAACTTCATAACTTAAAGGCATATACAGGCTTGGGTCTATACATAGACAGGCTATTACATGCCTTATATGCAGGATTTGAGTTTAGCCTGTTACTTTAGGAACTTAAGCAACTTATGTCCTCAGAAACGAACTGGATCGGTAGTAGCACACAACGTATTGGAACGAAGAAGAACAAATTTATTGAATAAGTTAGTAACGCTATGTAGTTCGTCGAGTAGTATATTTGGTAAGAACTTTTACCATGTAAAAGTTTAGCTATTGCAGAGCTGATTAATTACTAAAACTACTTAGCAACTGGAACTGGAAAGATTTTCTTCAGTGCTGATCTAGAAGAAAATGGAACAATATAGAGTACTGTTGGCTGTCCTCGTGGCATACTTATGCGCTAGCAATGTGCACAAATTTATTTGAATTACATTCTACTGTGCCGAGAACACTGTACATAAGTATAACCTATTTTTCTTACTTATCTTATTTGGTTATCAGAAAACATACTATAAAACCATTCAGCTACTTTTTCCAGACTATATTTGTTCTAAAATATATAGAAATGTATTTTCTTTCTATGTATTGTACCTATTCGCCACATTTGTATGCCAAAACAGACAAATATGGAAAAGAAAACTATACTCTGGATATTGACTGTGAAAAGTAGTTATCGCGATGTGCAAAACTGTATTCGAATTAATATTATTAGAATGCACATAGTTGCATTCTAATAATATTAATTCGAACACAGTTAAATAATTATACTGCGTTTATTTCTGGCTTCTATGTTTGAACTAGGTAGGGCAAAATTTCACAAAATTGTGTGTTACGAAATGTCCCGAACATTTCATAACACACAATTTTGTGAAATTTTAACAACACCTAACACCGAATTTAAATCAAAAATCAATCAAAATCAAATCGTAGCTGGTGTCATAGTTAAATTATTATTACTGCATTGCTATACCTACATATAAGATGCGGATGGAAAAAGGATAATATTTATTCTACTTAATGATAATGATAGAACGTACATACGTACATCCCACAAAACGATTTAGTCAACTGAGTATACCCCCAAAATATATACAACAGTCGAGTATACAGACAAAAACCTTAATTTCCAAATTGATTTGGAACACTTACATCAATTGCGACATTTTATCTTTTTTTAACAGTATTCACTTGTCTTTTGAGTCAGTCGATTATTCAAGGCGGCAGTGGCGACAGTGACAAATATATTTTGTCGTGAATTACAGCCGTCATACGGTCTTACTTGAAGGACATAAACAAGTTTTATTTGTGCGATAAAATCTCGTTTATTGCGGACGATTTTTAGAGGCGGGATAGTTGATTCCGTGTGTATATTATATTTTAGGCCGTTGACTCTGTAGTGTTTATTTGTTCCCGTGTGGAACTATGTGGGAAATTGTTTTGGTCGTGGTATTTGGAGCGCGTAAGGCTTTAGTGTTAAAGGCATTTGTCCAAGTTCGAAGAACTATGATTTGGTTTAATGACTTTTGGCCGATGTCTAATGTTTTTATGCTTGACTGAATGATATTTGTATAGCTCGGAATAAATGCTCTACGTCACCGATTTCTTTTTAACAGTCATGTTGTAATCCTAGATTTTATTTTAATTTCGCATTTATTTGGAAAAATATTGTTAATAAGTTAGTTATATTATTATTAGTATAAGTTTAGTTAGTTAAGTTGTACGTAATAAATATTGTCATTGTATATTCTTCAATACTCTAATTATCAAATCGAAAAAACAGTTTTCTGTCAAATCATGCCTTTAAAAATGTGTAATTTCTAAAATATTTATATTTACTTTGGTTATTCAAAAAAACTATTCAGTCAAAACTAGCATAATTTATTTTTAATACATACATACACAAATACTAAAATCCATTATTAAAGTGTAGATGCTATAATATTTTTTTACATCTCTTAATATATCCATAATTGCGATGCATTAAAAAAATAGTCAACGGATACCATGACCGATGAAAAATATTTTTTTTTAATTTTCATTAACCCGTTGAGCGTCTGATTAAAAAAGTGAAAGGAAGGCGGCGGTTAAAATTGGCGGTTATGAACACCTGGTGTTCACACGACACACGAGAGATTAATCAGATTTACATATTTTGTGTAGAGATCGAAGTCATCTAGTAAGCAAATAATGCCTGTGACAGGTGACTACGCTCTTTCATAGCTAATAAATTCTATCACCGTACCACTAGACAACGAAACAGGTTTATCCATATCACCTGGAAGCGTTCAAATCCAAGACGGTATGCTTTCAGCGATTATTTCTCCCACGTACGTGCAAACTCTGGAATGAACTGCCTGCTTCGGTGTTTCCCGAGCGCTATGATATGTCTTTCTTCAAACGAGGTTTAAAGAGAGTTCTTCTTTCACGGTAGGCAGCGGCTTTGCTGTGTCCTGACATTGCTGAAGTCCATGAGCAGCGGTTACAACTTTCCATCAGGTGGGCCACTTGCTCGTCTTCAACAAGAGGCAATAAAAAAAAATATCTAAAACATTATAGTAGTAATTTGTACATAAAACGTGAACTTAATTTTTGAGTTGTGTAAACATATTAAATTACAGAATAGTAATAATTTAGATTAGTAACTTAATTAGCGATTACAATAATTCTCACGTTTTTGTGTATATATATGATTTATGACTACGGATTGTCACTTGCATATCTGTCTTGCTTCTTTCACTTGATTTCTTCTTAGCTTCAGATTTTGAAATAAACCTTCAGCAAATCAACAGTAGTTTTTGCCTGATGTGTGTAAAAACATATAGGCAGACAGAAAAAAAAAGTATTGGTTTCTATAGCCCTTAGATAAGGTATACATTTTAATTATCATTATTAAAATGTATTTACTTTATTATTTTATTTGTGCTTATAATTCTCGTTTATACATAATACTGAAAAGAAGAGGTACCTATTTTACCCTTGTCTTATTCGGGGGCCAGTCAGTGTAGACCGGCGACACATCGACCGAGCGGGATATAACGTGCCGAAAAAAAATACTATTCCCTTACGATAATATTTCTTAAATATCTCCTATGTTCAGATATCGACCAATTACAATTTTATTATATGTAAGATGCATACTCGTCCGTTTAGGTAAGATAGCAGAATTTCAGAAATTCTTGTAATAAACTGCAGTCTTCAGACACTGTATTTAGATCTTAATATTCCATTATATAAAACTATTGACAAAGACATTATAATATCGCCTTACAAATATCACAGAATTGAATCTTATGCATTTCTCACAAAGAACCTCAACGAATGCGACCCAGCAATCTCACATTCACGAACCTCATTGAATTCTCGACGGGGACGAGAAAAAATGCATTTCGTCACAATGAAGCTCTATTGAAGGGGCCATCGATATCTTTCATTCGGTTCTAAGCCGTTCTGTATTCGAGTCAAATGGTCGAGAATTCTCGTTTCAGCTTTTGTAGAGCAGATTTTACATTTAATTTTTGTCGACTTTAAATCTAGGTTGGACATTTGAGGAACGCTACCGTTCACCGATACTAAACAATAGGTACGTGCCAAGAAACTTTGGGTTCCTTTGCATGTTTAAGAAATTTTGAGAATGTTCTTAAATAGTTTTATAATCGCATACACGTCAAGCCTTTTTCGTTGCAGTTGGCTTGTTTATGCCCTGATTGGAGTAAACACAGTTGCTTAGACACAAAAAACCGACGACTTAAAAATTTACTTCGCGTTTACCTTTAACGTAAACTAGGATAGGTATACGTTTAAAAAAATGGTGGTATTAGCCTCTATCGCGGAAGACTTTAACTTCTTGTGGATTAAAATATTTTGTTGTTGAGTAGTAGTTGAGCTGAAAACACGCGCACTGGCAATGGTATGGTGACTCATAAAACCACCGCCCTATCCGTGCAGTCAAATGAATTGCACTCTAGTTGGAGAAAAAGCTCGTGTTCGCAAATGAAAGGAAAACCCTTTTTCCTTTGTTATTAACCTTAAGACTTAATGCCATAACGATTACACATAACATAAAATGTATCTGAACCAAAAATACACCACAAAAAGCAAATATGTAGTGCATGTAATGTAATGGTAATGACTTCAAAAGTAATAGGTCAAATTATACTTATTGTTCGAATCACGTTTAAATAGAGTAACCATTAAAGTCGCATAAAAGTTAGCGATTGCGGTCGATAGCGTATTTTGTTAAGACTTTTTTACACTTAACGAATACGTATTCTATTATATCTGTCGAATATCTATAAAAATTAAATTATTATTGTCGATAAGTTGGACCTACAAAATCATCAGTCATCATCACCCTTCAATTTTTTTTTAAAAGACTATTCTTGCCTTAGCATCTGTCTAGTTCTGTGTTGCGGGGACTTTAAAGACATTGAATTAACGCACAAAAATGACGGTACTTTTATTTTTTTATTGAATTGCTTTAGTTCGAATAGCAGTTGCCATTATAAAAAAGAAGAACTTTTTTTTTTACTTGTTTCTTGTTATCGTAGCACTTCTTCTAACATATACAAGGTTTCAGCTTTTGAGAAATGGCGTTTAGAATTTGTTCCAATCGTGCGAGTAACAAGCTTTTTCGTATATATAAATAAGTACAGTGACATTTTTTGCGCAGTAAAAATAATATGGTTATAATATCAGTCTTTCAGACCGATCATTGTTCCAATGCCTTCTGTGATTTCAAAATGCTGCAATGATTAATTCACTACATGCATCTTTTTCATGGATGCTCGTATCTTTTTTTATACTACTAAAGCGGCAAACAAGAACTGATGGTAAGTAGTCACCGTAGCCTATGAACGCCTGCAACACCAGAGGCATCACTTGCGCGTTGCCGACCCTGTAAAAAGCTTTTAACAGTATTTTTGAAGAATCTTATACTGTAGTCTTGTGGGAAAACCTCGGCCGAGAAGTTCATTCCACAACGAGCGTCCGCGGGAGAAAATTACTTTGGAACCGCTTGGTGCGGCAACAATTAGGTTATAAGGTATGAGAATGAAATCCCTGCCGATGGCGAGAGGTGCGATGATAAAAAGTATTGTCCCACTGCTGGGCATGAGCCTCTTCTGATTATGAGAGGTGTTAGGCCATAGTCCACCACGCTAGCCCAGTGCAGATTGGCAGACTTCACATATCTTCGAGAACATTATGGAGAACTCTCAGACATACAGGTTCCCTCACGACGTTTTCCTTCACCGTTAAACGAGCGATAATCAACTATTTAATACGCACATAACTTCGAAAAGTCAGAGATGCGTGACTTGGGATCGAACTCGAGATATCTGCGTGGCAGTCTAGTCCCTGCTGGTGGCGAGCGGTGTGATGATAAAAAGTAGCTGCGGGCATCATCTCAAACAACTCCTTGGAACACAATCCATTATACATATAAGCGGACGAACACACAAAGAGAGGCAAAGTCCCTTCTGAGACTTAGTGGCTCAATACCGCCTTTGAGTTTGGGCTCATCGATCATTCTCAAGGTTCGTCTCTGAACCGCATCAAAGGGATCAAGCTGGTATTTTGGTGGCCCAGAGATGACTGCAGTACTCCAAGTGAGGCCGAACTTGCGACTTAGGTAAATCTTCACCTCTTACTTTCCCAGGATGTCACATAACATATTATTTTACCACACTAGTACTTAAATAAAGCTAGTTAAATGCTACAATTATTAAAGTGTTTTTGAACGATAGTTTAACTTCGCATATCTATCGATCTGTTCAGAACTGTGTCATCTTTTATAATTATTTATTACGTAGAAGTTATTTTGAGTTGTTGTAAGATAAAACAACAATTAAAATAATAAAAAGAAAAGTACAAAAACATAATTATAAACGTTTAGTTCGTGAATTTTAAGGGATTTCAGAACAAAGGATCTTAAAGAAAACCACGATTATGTATATATTATACCTGTAAAAAGGATGTCAGTTAATCGTTTAAAATATACAGGATATAGTGCTGACTTAATTAAAATTCAAAAATTAAGAGTTGGATTGACCTTTTGCTTGTGATGTGACGACGAAGCAAAGTTAAATAGAAAATATCAATTTGCTAACCTTGCGAAAGTGTACTTTAAATTATTGTGAAGATATGGTAGAAAAATAGGAATGCTGGACGTGCCATATAAGCAGCAGCTGAATGACCTTGTGTTGCTATCACACTTGAAGAACACAGGACAAGGTGTGTTCAAGAGTTCTTTATAGAGACGTTATACTAATAGCAAAGAGATCAATGGTCTTTCTCGCTTGCGATGTACAGCGCAACAACTTCATTTTGTAATATGGCGTTATTCGTCTCTCTCTTTGAGTCTTATCTGACTCTGATATTGCAAGCAGCTAACAGTAACTGCTTACAGGCAAGCTATAAAGCCATAGGTTGTCGAAAAATACGCCTGGGCAAGTATAAAAACGCGATGTATCATGACCTCATTTTAAAGACATATCCTCACTAAGACCTAGTGCCATCTATTGTAGGATACCGAATAATTTTTACAACATAGCGCATTTTTTATGTGTTGTTAATGAAATCACTTTAAACTCTTAATAAAATTACTGAAGACTGCACGCATATATTAGTGATTTAAGTGGAAGCCTCACCACTGCTGCCATCTTTCCGAGTGTTTCTTCTTCTTTATACTTAAAAGCTTTGCTCTTGTCAGTGGAGTATACGCCATCTTTCTCAATTTTCGGCCAGTACCTTGACCTCCTTATAAGATATGACCTTCGCCTTTTCTTTTAATTGATCTATAAATGTCCTTTCTCTCTTTCCTTCCAGTTTTTCTTCTATGATGTTTTTTATACAGTCGTCATGTCTTATAAGGTGGCCAGACATCTTTCCTTTCCAGACAATTTTCTGTTCTCAATTGTCGTCAAAATTCCGAGTGCTGAGGATTCGAACTACGTAGGCATTGAACAAAAAAAATTGTGTGGTCCATAAATAATTGTTAATTGTTCATATTATATGAATGTTCGTAAAGTCCTTCGCGACACATGAGTTATTTCTAGTACGGGAATTCCCGTACTAGGATTAGGCAATTGCCTTTTTTGATTAATATATAATAATAAAGAATTTTTCGACCCTGGCTTCAAACCCTAGACCATCAGACATAACCGTAGGACCTGATTTATGCCAGAGGATCACCGAGTATGGTCTATATAAGTATTAACACTAACTCATTTAAAACTAATACCCAATTGAAGTCTCGTGGCAGTTTATATTCAAGTATTTATCAAAATATTTCACAAACTCAGCTTATAGAGCATAATCCTCTTACAAATTAAGGTCTATCAATATTCGTGGATTAAACTTTAATCCTTATAATCCGTTATCAGGGTTTGATTAAGCCCTTTTTAATAGATTATTAGTTTGTTCTCGGCTTTTCCCACGTATATCTCACAGCGTTAACCACATAAAAGTATCTTACCTATGGTATGGTCTATTTTTATGCAAAATTTCATCCGAATCCGATTAGCGGTTTACGTGTGGTTGGATAATTAACATCCTAACGTAATCACAAACTCTCATATATAGTAAAATATTAGTAAGATTGATCCAGACTCCTGCGCATAAGAGGTCTCGGCTTTGAATTTCAGATGTTATCGGTAAGTGTCATCGGGGTATTTCTGGCAAAAGACTCCTAGTATCTGCAAGTAGATGGCAATAGACTTGCCCAATATTACGTGGGACCTAAATATAGTAGTAGAGCCTCACTGATTTCAGCATGATTGGGCCCGGCTCGACCGGAGAAGGACTACCCACTCACAGAATATCGACGTGAAATAGCAGTATTCCTACTGTTGTGTTTCGTTCGGTGTGTGAGAGTGCCGGAGGCCCAATCACTCTCTTTTCCCCTTCCCACTCCTTCTCCTTCCCACTTTCTCCTTTTATATAGGGTCGGCAACGTGCAAGTGATGCCTCCGGTGTAACAGGCGTCCGTAGGCTACGGTGACCACTTACCATCAGGTGGGCCGTATGCTTGTTTGCCACCTTAGATGTATAAAAAAAGAAAGAAAATATATTCTCTCTTCGGATATACAGGCGTGAGACTATGTTTGTATGTTACTAAATAACTTGCATATAATGCCAATTGAAAAATTAACCCTTATTATAATATCAAATACACAGATAGATTTTTCTCTTTGAGGTCATAATATTCTGTTACAGCTGTATCGCCTAAATATACATTTTTGACCAGCTTTTGCCCGCGGCTTCGGTCGCTTGAAAACAGTACTTTTTACCTAGATGAAAGGTATTCTATGTTCTTTCCTGTACCTCAGACAACGTCAGTCGAGTAGTAATGGCATGAAAGCGTTACAAACAGCCTAATAAACAAACAAACTTACACTCGCATTAAAATATATATTAGTTTTAGCATTTTAGTGGAAATTAATCACCAATGAATCCATAATTGAATTTTATGTGGTCAAAGTAAAGAAAATAGAAGCTACAGACTATTTTACTTACGTTGCTGTATCAATTCCACATCGCAATCCAAAGGGAAGAGAATTAATCAACGAAATATGAACGCACGCTCAAAGTATCTGACATCGATACGGGTACACCAGTCGAAATAGGATGAATCGGTTGAATCACAAACAGATTGGGACGTATTTTTACCCAAAGAATTTAAGCTCAAAGCAATGAAAATATAACGAAGTAAACTTAGTGCGTAACGTAAGTAAGTTAGTGCGTTTGTCTTTTAATTCGACTGCATTCAAAAGTTTTATATTGATACCGAAAACTGGAAAACATTCCTATCTTATACCCGAAAAAGTTCTAACTATCCTAACTAATATTATAAATGCAAATATGAGATTATTTGTTTATTTGTTACGCTTTCACGCCTTAACTACTTGTCTGATTATCATTAAATTTCGCATAAATGTTGTCAGAGGTAGAGAAAAGGAATTAGGGTACCTCTCATCCAGATAAAAGTACCGTTTCCGAAAAATAGCAATTTATTGACATACACAAATCTAGACTAACGCGAGCGACGCCGCGGGCAAAATTTAGTAGATAGTGTTATGATAGTAATTATAGGCAAATTATAGATATTATTTTTAATTTTTGGCTCAGTACCTTACCACCTTATCTTTAGCCATCTTTGATCAGTCGTGTGAGTCGACTGGCAGTGAGTTATCTCCTCCTCATCCTGGGCATCCCGTCTACTCTCCGCCTGTTACCTTAGAACGCATGGTGCAGGTATCCCGAATTTATCTATCTTAACCTTTATTATTCCCAAGTTGGGGTCGGTTTTCTAGTCTAACTGGATTTGACTGGATATTAGTTTTTACACGGAGCGACCGCCATCTTACCTCCGCAACTCAAAGGCTAACAATACCCCAAGGCTAGACCAGTGTCAGGATATTATAGGGTACTGTACTCCCAATAACGAGAGCCATAGATGTTCATAGCATCTTTACGTGCTCTCCGAGGCACACACAACACCATCTAGCCCAAACTAAGCAGAGCTTGTACTATGGGTACTAGACAATGGATAAACATACGTATTATAATTCTACTTTCTTTTAGTAAATACATACATATTATACATAGAAACACCCAGACCAAGACAAACATCCATGTTCATGCACACAAATGTTTGACTTGTGCGGGAATCGAACCCGCAACCTCAGGCGTGGCAGTCGTTTGCACTAACAACTACGCCATCGAGGCTGACGATTATTGTATTACATATTAATTATCGCTCGCTCCAACGTTGAAGGAAAACATCGTAAGGAAGGTTGCATGATCTGCATAATGTTTTCGAAAATGCTTTAATTCTGCTGACCCGAAATGAACCAGCGTGGCGTACTGGAATACTGAAAAGAGACCCATGACCAGCAGTGAAACGGGTTATAAACAGGCCTTTTATTATTATTATTATTTATATATATTACATTTTAGAGTATTAGATGATATACATAAAGTAAGTAGCTGTGAGTATTCTACGCTACTCTTTATCCCTTATATATGTAAATATATGACTTGTTTTATTATCATTCGCCCTCGGTTTCTCAATATCAACAATTCCGATAGAAAATGGTTGACAAAATAAAACTCCAGAAAACAGAAGCCTCATGGCATTTAGCTAAATCGACAACTCGAACAGGTTTCTCAACACGATATCACCGCAAATAATAATACTGCCGCGAGCTACATTCAGACAGATAATACAGCCTTAACTACTATGTATTTACAACTGATAGTTCACAAGTTTCAATCTTAGTTGACGTTGTACACAAGCGGCTAGTTCGCTGACAATCGGAGCGACCTACATAGAGCACTCTATATATAGAGAATGCATTTCAAGTATATATAAGTCTCCAGGTGACCTGGAAAAGGCCATTCAGCTCATAAAATAGAGATGTACGACAGATTTTATATTATTCTGTCGATATTTTATTCGAGTTTGTTGACCGTTTTCTTAAGACTTACTGGCTACGTCACAGACTGAATAAGTAGAGAGAAAGTAGAGCAAGTTCGTTAAATGGTGTGGAAACTTTACGTGACATATTATTCGGACGTATTATGCGCTAAGATAACCTTATTATTTCTGTGGAACTTTCTAGAAGATTCTAGAAGAAAGATGTAAGGCACAGCAAGAGTTCTTTTGGAGCCTAATAGTGTATCGCAGCCAAACAACTTGGTATTATCTTTATGTGATAAGTAGGCTGTCCAGGTTTCTTGAGAGAGGTAATTATTTCTTCTTACATCGGCAGAATAGTGATCGCGTGTTTCTTCAAGCAAGGAGTCATTATATATGTAGATGCGATCACAGCATGGTGTTATAAATGCACTTGTGCGATTCACTAATATTTGTACTAAGCTTTATATCAATTTTATATGTGAAGCTACAGGATTGGCTTAGCTCTGGGTAGGCTGTTGCAACTACAGTGGTACCATTTGGAACGTTTTCCAAAAGCGTATCGCTGTATTGCCGATGTTGGAGCAAAGATCGCACTGCAGAAGTCCAATGTTAAAAGCACAACGCCAACTTAAAGAATTTGAAACCCCTACCTGATCGCAGGAGTATATTTAAGACAGCATAAAGATAGTTATAACAGCGATAGCCTAGTGGGAAACCACAAGTCTGCCACACCCTCTGCATAGCAGTCTCGAGTCTAGACCCACGGCACGCACCTCTGACTTTTCGAAGCTATGTTGTTAATTATCGCTCGCTTTAACGGCGAAGGTTAACATCGTGAAAATATCCTGCATGTTTGAGATATCTCTAGAATATTCTTGAAAGAAAAGACCCGCACTGGATCAGTGTAGTGAACTACGACCTAACCCTTTTTATAACGATAAAAGGCCCGTGCCCAGCAGAATGACAGTCAATAAACAGGGCTGATTTATTTTATATAAAGATAGTTAAACAAAACATGATGCATGTATAGTCGAAACATTCTAGAAATAACTGCACTATCAACATTGTCTGAAATTATTAAGCACAACCGCTGACGTCATCAGCAGTCCTTCCGGGAATTCGTTGACATCCCGCATTGCGACGCATACCATGCACGTGAATTTGCAGCTATGAATAAGATTACTTGTACATGACTTCTAAGTCCTAAGACTACACGGATGGCTTAGAGATTTTCGTGGTCGCCTCGCCACTAACTCCGCACTGAGTGTTGTGGGTTTAATCCCCACACGGGACAAAAATTTGTGTGATCCACAAATCGATGTTCCGAGTCTGAGTGCACTTTATGTCCGTTATTTGAATGTTTGTAATACCCCGCGACACAATAATTATAGTGCGAGAATTGTCTTCTAAAACATAAAATAAAAAAATAACGAAGTCGTTTTCTTTGTAGAAGATAATTTGACTGCCATTGTCGTCGGTAGCATTGACTGCTTGGTTTAGTAGTGAAGTCAAAAAGTAGTCTATGTTTGAAGACTTCGTTTATACGTCATACATAATAGATACGTACTTCGTTCATATACATAGATATACCTCTGTAGAGATACCTCTGTAGAGATACTAAAGGATTAGACTGAAGTGTATCTTACCTACTTATTGCTCTACATAAATATTTTAAATCCCACGGTACACAACGAGTCTATTGTTGTCTGAAAGTAATGGAAAATATTACAGCGATCCATCGATCTGTTGTTGGATGAAAGAAGGGTAAACAAATATTTTGATTTTGTTAATAGTCGTCCGGATTTTATAACAAACTAGCTTTTACCCGCGGCTTCGCTCGCGTAAATGTAGGTTAGGTTAGGTTACATTAGCAGTAGTACTTTTTAAAATAAAATATAGCTTATGTTACTTGGTGATAATATCTTTCTTATGGCGAAAAAATGCTAAAGTCGGTTGAGCAGTTTTTGATTTAAATCGTTATAAACAAACAAACTTTCCTCTTTATAATATTAGTATAGATGACTGGAACGTTTGTGATACCTTAATATGGGACTGGATTCCATATTCAAAAAATTTTTTTGACATTCATAACATGGATAAGATAATAAAAATAAATATAAGAATAAATAAAAATCACGTCTCTTTATCATATTAAGCAGTTATTTCTCTATTATTTTTAACAGACTGTTCCTGACAAAGGATACAAGGAATGTACACTGTAAACACAAAGAACAACAAGACAACAACTACCATGATTACTTGGAGTCTTTTGTAATTAATTTATATCGCTTGAGATAATTACTTAAACTATTGTGCCTTCAGTGCTTTCTTTATTATATAACAAAAGAAAGAAAAGTTTCTATGGAGCTTAAGGATGCTTACAACACCAGGGATACCTCTAGCAAAATCAAAATCCATTTGAATGAATATGTGAATTTATGTCAAAAAGGAACATTTATGACTTATGAACGTCAAGATAGTAAATAAGTAACTAATAACTAACTTAGTAAAAGTTACTAAAGTTACATTTAGATTAGTTGCCACATTTAGAAGAAACAATCAAACAACGATACCCTTTTTTAAGCAGCGATAGCTCAGTGGGGAGACCAACAGACTGCAATGCAGAGGGTCTCGGGTTCGAAACCACGTCGCGCACCTCTGAATTTCGGAAGTTATATGACTTTTTGAAATGATGTGCGTATTGATTGACAATTATTGCCTGCTCTGTGCCTCGGAGAGCACGTTAAGCCGTCGGTCCCGACTGCCATGAACATCTATGGCAGTCGTTATTGGGGAAGTTGACACAAAAGATCCCACTGGTTTGAAGTGTCACCGGTCTGTACTGACTGGCCCCCATACAAGATGAGATAAGATACCTTTTTTTAACGTGGGGTAGTGCCATTTACGTAGCTATGGAAACAAACAATCAAACAAAGATACCCTTTTTAACGTAGGGTATTGCCATTTACGTATGCCTCTCCGCGGGAAAAGGAGAGTAAAGAGGGTATATTCTCCCAGGAAAAATGGAAAGTCCCGAGTTTTACCGACTACACCTACCACGGTGTGCCTCGCTGCTGTGAATATTATGTATATCGCTGCAACTGCAACTACTTCAGCGATTTACGAGAGAGACCTGCAAGCTTACTCAGAGCCACTATTTTCAATTGCTCTCTTTCTGAACTCATTTGCAGCACGTTGATGACCCTGCAAAAATTAAGTTGCTTGCTGCTAGTGCCAGAGAGACACAAGACTCTTACTGAGAGCACAACGCCTACTTAACGAGCGCTTGAAACTCTCAAAACTGACTGTTTGAACACGAGACTACGATATTTGATTGCGATGGGACGTTTGTTGTTTAATTATATCGCTGTAAAAAGATATCTTGTCTTAACATAAAGTCTCTTTTATATTTATGCCTTTTTCTCGTAGATAATTATCGACAGTCTATAAAATTCCAACATGTAAAATTTTTCTATAAACCCAAGATTAAAGGCGTGATATTCTTTTTCGCGTAACATCGGGTTCTTAATTAGAATTATTATATGTAGATAAAGCATTTTGTAGGAATAATATAAACATTTTTTTAAAGGTGTATTATAAAATCCCAGGCAATTATTACGAGTATGCTTTTATTAAAATTAAATCGTGTTGAAGTGGAACTACAGTATATGTGGTTTAATCCATTCTACTTTTCATTATATTCACCTCTGTAAAATAAATAGATGACATATATTTATTTTCATATACATTTCATAGTGAATAAAAAACAACAATCATCATATTTACAGTATTATTGGTTTTTGCCTGCAGCTACGCTGTCATGAATCACATAAACACGTATACCATTATTTAATTATTAAAAACGATGCAGACTATCTTATATACCCAGATATTATTTAGACCGTTTAGCTACATATTCGTAGAAAGGTAACAAAAATACAGAGTTACCTTAACATTAATATTATAAAACTCAAGAGTTTGTTTGTTTGAACGTGCTAATGTCAGGCACTACTGGATCGAATAGAAAAAATATTTTAGTGTCGGATAGCCTATTTATCAACGAAGGTTATAGGCTAAATAACATCACGCTACGACCTAACACGGGTGAAACTGGGGGCACAGCTAGTATTATTATGAAAGTTGTATTTACCGCCACTGATCGTCAATGTGATCGCAACGTTGTTTGTGTAAAAAAAACCGATCTTTAAAGCATGTAATATGTGTCAAGTAAACAAAATATGTAAACCGATAATGTTATATTGGCAATAAACTTAAGAAGGTAAAGGGCACGGACATATCTCAGACTAACATTATTAAAGCTAAACAAAATTACTAAATCGATTGAAATTTATAGGTTAACCCGAGTTACTAAAAATGTAAAGGCTGGGTCATGCTCACGGCGAGTGAGTGATGTTGCGGTAAATTATTTATATTTGTGGCTGCTATTTTGGTAGTGATGTTTAATTCGGCCATGAGATATTCGCTATATCATAGCTGTTAAGTTCTCAAAGAAATATAACTTTATTTTTTAGCAATTAAAGTATTTTATTCTATCTAGTTCAGCTTCATATCTGAGTATGGACTGATAGGATTCCGGTTACAAGAAGTTGATGGTTGTTAATAATCGATACTAATTGAGCTTATACTCAGCATTCACTAAAGCTGCGCCACCGAGGCAGAAGCAATCTAACGATATTATCCTAATCACCCTAACTAATATTATAAATGCGAATATGAATTTCTTTGTTACACTTTTACGCCTGAACTACTCGACCAATAATCATGTAATTTCGTATACACGTTGTCAGGGATACAGAAAAGGACATAGGAATCTTTGATTCAGAACAAAGTACTGTTCCCGAGCGAACTAAGCTGCGAGCAAAAGCTAGTTGTTGCTGTAAATTCCTTGCTTTTATGCTGACTAGCCAATAGGTAAGTTATATTAAATATGAAATTCGCTTTGCCTGTTAGTTCCTAAGATGAGATTTGTGCGGCTTGCCTGTTGGTGTGAATTAATGTTAAAGGCCGGAGGTCTTCAACATTTCATGGATGTGGCATGGACTGAGGTCAAACGACGTTGTTCGTGTGGGTGTTTATTACGAAGTAAAGTTGAATGGACGTCTAGCAATACTGGATATTAATATGGAATTAACAACAATACAAATAAAAAACAATATATAAACCGACTTCAAAAATACTGAAAAGTATAATAGACGGATATTTTGATTTCTTTGTAATCAGTGTCTTTGAGTCTTAGTATATTTTCAATTTTCAGCGACCTTCTGAAAAGGTCATTGGTTAGACCGGTTATCCTACAGAACCAACAAAATATGTTCAGTGTGTGATCCAATGTCTGCTATAAACTAACTTGATAATACTATTACGTGGTTGGCATGGACAATATTGGTTAGTTTGTTCACTGTATTTATACATAATTATAATATATGTATATCAACTAAAGCCTAAGATACATGCGAAATAGTTGCTAATTTGCTTTTAACTGTTAAGGAGTGCATTAATTATCTCTAAAGCCCATTAGCCAGATCTTAATGAAATTTATATGGGCCACAGTGTTAGTAAGACTTTTCAAATAAAAGATAATCATTCCAATCGCTATAAGCAAAGAAGTTTCAGAACATACATAAAAAAATAAAATACATACGATTAAGAACTACTTCCACCTCATCGGTCCATAAGCAAAGAAGTTCCTGAACATATAGTAAAAACAATATGCCTGTTCAAGAACTTCAACCTCATCTTAAATCGGTAAATAATAAACAAAACTTCAAAACAATTATTATAAAAGCAAAATCACTCTATTTGTTACATTTGTACAACTAAGCTACTGAAACGAATGTGATAAAAGCTATTAATATAGTTCTAACTATAATAATAATGTACCATCATCTTGCTAAACATTATTAACGTGGACCTTACTAAACTTCTGCTGACCGTTCCTCAATAGGATTAAATAACTAAGTCGACAGGTCAACAGCTGTTATGTAATCTTGATGGGATGTTAAGATACGAAACATGTGTTAGAATATACTTGCTAGTTGTTTGTGTGTTTCTAAACTGTAAGTTGGGCAATACAAGACTAGTCTGATAACACTTATGTAGTATGTTTTGGCGGTGGTCACCTCTAAACATACAGTATATTACCTGCAACGTTCAGGAGAGCAAGGATACAATTAAAGAAAAAACTCTTTTAACAGTGTTATTTAGATTTAAGTAGAACAATGCAGTAATAGATATCGTGAAATGAAGCATTCCCTTCGGTTTCTATTTCTGAAGTCAGCAAAAATATCTGCGTAAATAGAAACACCAAAGATTAAATTATGTTCGGGTACTTTGAAATAGCTAGGTACCCTTCAGAACATTGGGACAACTATCATCTTAGTCTCCTCGTGAACATGGCTGCTGTAAAGCAACCGAAACGTCGGGGCAAAGTGTAAACTTAAATATAAATAGTGTACGGGCCAACGACCGTACATTTGCCGCGGTCAGCATTTTACGTCCAACGTGACGATTTTGTAACCGTCAATAAATCAGTTCACTTTCAGCAAACGTATCGTGTACTCATTAGCATATCAATCATTTATCATAATTTAGCATAGTTATCAAGTTTGTCATCATATTTCAGTAATCAATAAAATAGTGCAATAATTAATATTATCTATCATTTCTATCACTTATCAAGAAGTGTACGTAACCTGTACAAATAGTTTTAATTAAATAGCTTAAATAGTAGTACAGTTCAATAATAATAGCGTTAGAGTTTTCAAAATTATGTAATAAAAGTGTTTTAAAGTAAAATAAACAACGCGACAAAATCCGTATGAAGTGTTTAATTTCAAAAATATCTAGTACTAGGTGAACCGCGCAACTTCGTCTGCTTCACACATGAGAACTTGCCCCGTTTTTGCAACATTTTTCATTGATGCTCCGCTCCCATTGATCGTAACGTGATGTTATATAGCCTATAGCCTTCCTCGATAAATGGGCAACAGCAAAATAATTTTCAGTTCGAACCCGTAGTTCCTGAGATTGGCGCATTCAACCAAACAAACAAACAAACTTTTCAGCTTTATAATATTAGTATAGATGATGGCAACAATCGCATTAATATTACGAAAATTTACATATTATACATTATATTTTTTACTATATTAAAGGTCCATGTACTAAATATATAACGTAATATACTGCACGGATGGTGTAACGGTTTAAGTGGTTCGATGGCCACATGGGCTAATTTCTGAATCTGATTGTTATGTGTGTCCGTTGTTTGTAAATTTATAAACTCCCCCGCGACACAGGATTATTTCTAGCTTCAGAGTTGTCTTTTTAAGAGAAAATGTAGCAAAGAAAATATATAATATGTAAATTATTTTATTCTATCCTGGTGATAGACAGATGAGCTAGCATGATGGTGAGGTTTATGGTGACCATCTTAGGTCATTGTCATAGTCAGGCATAGTATTGAATATCTAACTATGACTATGAGCTGTACACAATTAAATGACTATGCTAAGTTCGTACTCTTTGTATCGTCTTTTGAAAAAGGAGAAGTCGTATTCATATCATTATTATCACCAAATAACGCCTAGTTCAATATACCACAACATATTTCAAAGCCACCTTAAAAAAAAAAAGTTCTGAATAATGATTACCCTTCTCAGCGACAATAACTCTTCCCACACGATACAAGGTCTCCTGTCATCGTACCCACTAAATACATTATGTAATATTCATGTCCTTTTTAGAGCCAGTATAAAAAAGTAAATATATTTTTTATTGGGCCCTTCCACTCATGTTAAAGCTGTTTTGCATATGCAAAATAAACTTCCCTGTACAAATGGCGTAGTTATTAAAGTGGTCGCCTCTCCACTGCCAATGAGTGTTGTGGGTTTGATTCCCACACGAGCAATTTGTGTGATCCACGAATTGTTGTTCCAAGTCTGGGTTTTCTTTGTGTCCGTTGTTTAAATGTTTGTAAAGTTCCCCGCGATGCATGAATTACTATTCCTAGTGCAGGAGTTGTCCTTTTAAAATATAGATACACTTATGAATATTTCTATCGTTCATATGTTTAGTGTTATTGTGGTCATCAGGCTTGAATTGACGACAGCGTATATTTTCAATCAGTTAAAAGCAGATTATCGATTGTCGATAAAATTAAGGTAAATACGATTTAAAGAGTATTGGTTCCAGAAATGTAAAATGTGTCACGGTCTTCGAATTACATATGTATTATATTGTTATCTGTTAGAAAATACTTGATAAAATAAATTGAAGTGTCAGCTGTAAGGACGTATGACAGTTTATTTATTTAAAAACAATACAAGCTTACAGATTAACACCAAGGCGTTTATACGTTATGTCAAATAGAGTCTTTACAACATTATTTCAATAGAATACAAATTAATAATAGTTAATGTCAGTTGGACACGGACAGTGAACGCAAATAAAACATGGCAGCATTTTTAGTAAGTATATACTCAACTAAATATGGATATACGCCTGTATTTCCGTAAATGTAGGTAGGGGTATATTATTTATCAACATTACGTTAGCTACGACTGTAAACCCCACGTAATGGGCACCAATGTTTTTCGTCGACAAAGCAAATTTTCAAATTCCGTGCTGTTGCTGACAATTCTAACAAAAAAAACTCAATAATATTAAGCCCGATCAAACCCGAGACTTCCTGAGTATAAACATATACCAACGGACATCTGAGGGCTGCTAAACGGGGCAGTCAAATTTTAATAATACATTACGATTTCTACCAATTTTTATGAGTTGTAGAAGCTCGCTGATTTCAGCATGAATGGGCCGGCTCAACCGGGGAAGAACTACCCTCTCACAGAATCGTGAAATAGCAGTATTCCTACTGTTGTGTTTCATTCGGTAAGTGAGAGTGCCGGCGGCCCAATCACCCTCTTCCTCCTTACCGCCCCTTTTCCTTCCCATTTTCTTTCATAAGGAATCGGCAACGCGCAAGTGATGCCTCTGGTGTTGCAGGCGTCCATAAGCTGCGGTGACCACTTACCATCAGGTGAGCCGTAAGCTTGTTTGCCATTTCAGTTGCATAAAAATAAAAATTATGTCATATTTGTTGTTGGTATCTTTTTTCCGCGAATAGTGTTACGTGGTATCCGGACGACGGAAAGCATCTCATATTGTGCGTCCGGGCTTCCAAGAAAACTTATTTAACATTCACGTTGAATTGTAAAGCATTTGCATTATTCTGTTTGTTGTTGTAATACTAGCTGTTAACCGCGACTATGGTCGCGTTTTCTAGAAGTTATTTAGCCTATTCTAACTAATATTATAAATGTAATTTTTTTTATACATCTAAGGTGGCAAGCAATCATACGGCTCACCTGATGGTAAGTGGTCAACGTAGCCTATGAACGCTTGCAGCACCAGACGCATCACGTGTGCGTTGCCGACCCTGTAAAAACCTTTTAACACCCTTTTTGAAGAACCCTATATTGTAGTCTTGCTGGAAAACCTTGGCAGGGAGTTAGTGTCAGTTTGTTTATTTTTTACGCTTTCACGTCTTTACTATTCGACCGATCAGCACAAAATATTGCATACAGATTTTCAGGGGTATAGAATAGGAAATAGGTAACCTTTTATTCAGAAAAAATACTTTTACTAATCTAACCTACATTCACGCATAATCTAATCTACATTCACGCAAGCAAAGCCACGGGCAAAATCTAGTTATCTATAAAACTGACTATAGCGGCGTAGTATTTTACTGCCTCCATGGCACAACGGTAGTGAAAGCGACTGCTGTGCATGAGGTCTCGGGTTCGAATCCCAGGTCGGGCCAGCAAAAAGCTATTGGGTTTTTCTGTTAAGAAATCTTAATAGCAGCCCGGAGTTAGGAAGATGGTGTTCGATACCCCCGTGCCTCGGAAAGCACGTAAAGCCCTTGGTCCTGCACCTTATCTCTCTCCGGTCGTGTCAGATTACCGTCCCATCCCATGAGAGTTAGGGAACAGAGAGGGCAATTTTTTTTTGCGCACACTCTTGTGCTCTATAATATCTCCTGCGCAGATGGTCAGTCTCCGTTAAGTTTGTCCGCCATGACCGAAATTTGGTCTGAAGGATATTATTAGTCGCTTTATCATTGCCACTGTGTCAAGTGTTGTGAGTACGATCGCCACACGGGACACAAATTTGTGTGATTTACAAATGGATGTTTCGATTCTGGGTGTTGTTTATGTACCTTATAAAGTCTCCCACGACACAATGATAATTCATTATCTTTGTGTCGCGGGACCAGTGCGGGCGATGAATGCAATGTTTTTAAATGCACAGATAAAGATTTAAATCATAAAGGCGCCCGCATCGTATTTATCGCATGAAGAGTTTGTTTATTTGTTGGAACACGCTTATCTCTCAAACTACTAGTCGGACTTGGAAATTCAATTTGCATTTGATAGTCCAATTTTTGAGGCAGGTTATATGTAATATAACGTTACTAGCAAGGGGAGTGGAGCAGTAATTAAAAACGTCGGTGAAACCGCGGGGTACAGATTTTATTATTAATTTGTTTGTTTGTTTGTAAGGATTTAACTCAAAAACTACTTAACCGATTTCAAAAATACTTTCACCATTAGAAAGCTATATTATCACCGCCTAACATAGACAATATTTCTTTTAAAAAAGTTCTGTTACTAACATAATCTATCCTACTTTTACGCGAGCGAAGCCGCAGGCAACGCTGGTATAGGATAAAGATACATCAAAATTAATGTACCGACGATTACATCCGTGAATATTGATATGTTTTTAATAATTAAAGCCAATGAAAAGTGGATTTTAGCTGTAGGTATTTTCAGTCATTTTATTAAAACAAATGTCAATAAACAAAATTTAATATCAGTCGTAAACAAATAATGGACGTTATTAACGTTACGGTTTTTAAATGTTGATTCTGACATTTAATTTAAAAAAGGATTTCTACAACAGACATTTATGTATGTGGCAATGACCAGGTGACTTCTTAAACTACCTATTACGCCAGACATGTGCGGAAATTTGGCACTACAGCTTGACCTTCCCGGTCGGTCCCAAGACAAGGTGGTACTAAAGGACAAGAGGAAATGCAGTGATACTGACGATGATGTCGAAGATATAGCGAAGTGGAGAAGAAGAATAAGGAAAGCTGACCCCACCACCATGTGGGATACATAACTAGTAAGAGAGAGAGACGTGCAGTCAGTTTTATAGACAATTAGATTTTGCTCGCGACCTTTCTCGCGTAAACACAGGTTACGTTAGGTTAGTAACGGTCTGCGGAAGAACCTGGTTTCCCGCGGCCCCACGCGTACGTGCGAGGAGACACCGGGGTGGTTTTAGCCGGTAAGAGTCCGGCACGCCGCTGCGCCTTTCCCAATTTTTCTGGATGAAAGGTACCCTATGTCCTTTTCTGTTCCCCTGACAATGTATATTTTAAATGTATGTTATTTATATAACATACATAGATTCACGCCTGTATAGGATAGGCAGGGTACGCAAAGGTCAAATATTACATACATATTTCGTCAGTAATCCTTTAAGGCCTAAGACTCTATTTCTAAATTATAGGCGTGTTTCTAGGTTTCGTGCTACTACTGAAAATTTCTAACTAAATCTAATAACACTTTGTAAGGTTAATGAGTTGAATCTTGGACCGCACGACCAGTAAACGTATAAATTTATGACTGCTCTTGAGTCGCGTAGTCGCTAAGACAGTTTTGCGTCGTATCTAAACAAAATATAAAGCTGTTATTCAATAGTCTGTTATTATAAATATGATTTGTTCTCTATTAGACAAAAATTCTTAAAATATTATAATATAATAATGTCCTCCTGACCGAATTTCGGTCACGGCGGCCAATCTTAACGGAGACTGGCCATCGGCGCAGGAGATATTATAGTGCACAAGTGTGTGCGCAAACACAAGTGCACTCTCTGTTCCCTAACTCTCACGATCCGATGGGACGAATAATCCGACACGACCGAAGAGAGATCAGGCGCAGGACCAACGGCTTTATGTGCTTTCCGAGGCACGGGGGTGTCTAACACCGCCAACTTCCTAACTCCGGGCTCGTATTGAGATTTCTTAACAGAAAAACTCAATAATTTTTTGTTGGCTCGATCCAGGATTCGAACCCGAGACCTCATGCACAGCAGTCGCATTCACTACCGCTGCGCCTCGGAGGCAGTTAAGTAGCTCTCTAAGACATTTACTGCCCTACTTTTATACCACTCTTAATATTTCCAACGGTTACTAAGAAAATAAGCGACTTAGTAGAAACAAATCTCACAAGTAGACACTACTCAACATTGAGTAGTGGCTGAAAAATAGATAATAATTAACAGTTAATCAAAGGTTAATCATTTCAGAGAATTAAAAACTTGAGAGCTATTCTATTGAGAGGAAGCGAATGATAATTAGCGAAACTTTTATACATAAGGCATTTAATGATTAGTTAAGCAACTCAATTATTCAAGTAGTTACAATCATCAGAATAAATGTTTCTAAGTGTGGCGGTATAATATTTGTCCGCATATTAATTTCCCAAAAGTGGATATGAAGCATATTTAGTTGTACAATTTCTACAGCATCAATTCAGGGTTCCTAAAAAGTCTTCTAAAATTACAAAGATAAGAGGGAACTTATTTTTTCTTACATTTACGTAAAAAGATAACAGAGCACTTTGTTTTTTAAATTGCTACATGGTGATTGTTGCTTTTTAAATGGAAGAATTTATTTCAGTGTTTTTTTTCTTTATAGAAATGTTTTATTAATTGCTTTGTCGCAAGGTTACTTGGTTTTTGAGCTCGGGACGGTGTAAAAAATACATTTCGTCTTATTATTTCACGTTCACGTGGATATAAAGAAAGAAACTTCCTACTGTAATTTTATCACGATGTTAACCCACTATTTTTAGGTATTGTCAAAACTTAAGAGACATTTTTAAAGACCCTTAATAGGTGTAATTCCTGTGTCGCGGTGGACTTTACAAACATAAAAAAAATGGACACAAAGAACACCCAGACTCGGAACAACTATTAATTGTGGATTTCACAAATTTCTGTCCCGTGTGGCGTTTGAACCCAAAAAACTATTTAAACATACTTTTTCTGACATTACCGTTATTTTATAGCACGACCAATAGTTTTAAAGATATTATTTAATAATAATGTTATTTAAATGGTACGTTTTAAATTATTTCAGCTTGTATAAACAAGCTGTTCCAAAAGCGTTATCATTGTTACAATATGTTATGGCAACATTAAGAATATACGTGTCTATGATAACTGCTGAGCTCCATAGGCCCTTTAATTGGCAACATTAAGGAAGCCATCTACATTATAATTCAGTGAAATTTAATTAAAACCTACATTTTAATTAACATAAGTACATACACTTTCCAGTAGAGGGCGCATTATAATACGGTGGTAATAACATTATGTAATTAATTTGTAAATTATATATTCATGCTAATTTCGTCTTTGAAAATTTGCTTACAATGTAAGCTCATTTTGAGTTTAATTCTTTGATTAATAAAGGGGCACAGTCGCTGACGGGAAATTACGTAAATCTGTCTACTCACTAGGTTCGGCCATCATGTCGCTTTGAAATGCAGTAACAGCTCCGCGTATTTTTTATTTACTATGACGGCTAGAAAAAATACTTAGCTTTGTCTGAAACCATGTCAGCAGTGGTTTTTATTGTGTACGAGAGAATTAGATGGTGCGTTACAGAGTGTATAGCTGTTTTTTTCTCAGACATGTAATTATAGTAAATTGTATAATTATTCATAATAATTGATCAATGTTGTGCGCCGGCTGTTCTACACTGCAAAGTGCAGAACCAACGCCGGCACACGGGCGCCTCTTCGTCGCCTTGTTGAAACGTATAACACACACCTTATAGACTTAGATATATTTGCACTCCATATTCACAGTTTCGTAAACAAGCTGTTGAATTGTTAAAATAATTATTGCTTGATTTGCCCTTTCTCAATTATCGCGCGTCTTTATTTTATTTTATTCCTTTTTTTATATTAATTCGCGGACTTTGGTGTGGGTTACACATTGGCTCTTTTCTTTACATATATAAAATGTTTTCATTACATTTAATGTGTAACTGTTTTGTGTCCCAATAAAGTAAATAAATAAATAAATGTTAAAATTAAATTAATTTAAAAAGTAGAGTGTTTGAGGATATAGTTTGCAGTTGATGAATTATTATTTATATAATAAAATATATTTTATAATTATTTACCTGCGCTTTGATTCAATGCAAATTGACCGCAAAGCAATCGATTCTCAATTATATCAGGCTTTTAAACATTGATTTTCCACTAACTGAATAGAAAAATTGGCATGTTGTCTCTGAAACAATAGACAAATCTGCTGTTCCTATACCACAGATAGGTGTGGTAAGCCGGTTTTATTCGATAAGTTATTGAATCGATTTCGGAAATTGATCTGTTCGTTCAAATCGATTAAAAATCGATTCAATTCAAAAATAATTCACGAACGTGCAGTTTGTCATCGAACATTACTGGCACATCGCAACGGAATAGTGCACACGCAGCTTTACAGTATTGTCAGTGACGCATTCGAGAATCGTTGTTCTGTGCGTGAACTCGGTGTATTATTAGGGAGATAATATGTAAATTAATTAATCTTCGGTATTATTTTACAATCCATTATCGTTGGTTCTTCGAAATCATATTCAGTATTTTATATGAATATTATAAATAACTGTACAACATCTGAAATTGTGCCTAATAGAAGGTAATAACAAAGAATAATAAATATAATAAAGAAAAAGCAACATTCACTCACGTAGCAGTACAACCAGCAGTACTACAGTGTCGGTGTCATTCGGTTAACCTCGCTCGCGTGTGAATGAGAGGTACACGTTACATAATATGACCTTATCCTTTTTTTTCTGCGACGACGAGCTCATTTACTTCAGGCTGCTAGTTAGAGTTTTTTAACGAGAATGATTACTAATAACATATTATTAGGTATACAGGGTGATTTTGAAATCGTGTAATTCCTTTTAACCACGCATTCTACTGGTGATATAGAATAACCCTGACCATATTTTTATTTAATTAGATTAATTTTTTTTGAAAAATTATTATTCCGTTTTTTTCGTGAAATGGTGTCAGATAGTCATATGTTAACCAACCGAGGCAATTTTAATTTTTTACTAATTAAAATAAAAAAACATATTAATAATTAATGTCGTAAATAATAACGGGCGGTCCTTTTTATTGCCCCTTATTATTTACGACATCAGTTATTGTTATGTTATTATTTTTAAATTAGTAAAATATTAAGATTGTGTCAGGTGGTTAAAATATGACTATTTGAAATCATTTCATGAAAAAAATCTGTACTCTAATTTTGCCGAAACCATTATTCTAATTAAGAAAAAATATGGTCAGGGTTATTCTATATCACCAGTAGAATGCGTGGTTAAAAGGAATTACACGATTTCAAAATCACCCTGCATACATACATAGTCTCACGTCTATAATATACTCAAAGAGGTAGGTAGACTTGTATTAAACCGATATAACGCCAACTATGGATTTAGCTCCTACGTAATAGAAGAACAAGCCTATTAGCACCATCATGCTGCTACTGAGAACAAAAACTTTAACAAAAAATAATCAATTACTCTCTTCAATCTGGGAATCGAACTCTCAAGCTCAGCAGTCGCATACACTAGCCCTGCGCCATCAGCATAACACTTTGTCTAAATATTTTATTTTAATGAGTTGGCAAAGCGCATATCCTACTTCTCTTGTAAAATGTTAGACTGTTCTTTGGCTCGAAACCGAAAATTGCTGTTGCCATTACAATCACACAGCAACACTACTAGTTTCTTCGCAGAATCTTAAGGATAACAACTGAGCAAAGAGTTGTGCTCTATGGGTTTCCATTAATCGCTTGAACGAGTGTTTGTTTGCTCAGAACTCTTCAGAACACTCCGTGGAAACGCGGCTTTAGGCATTTGTCCTATCGCTGACTAGAGAGCGATTGGCAGTCGGCTATGTTTTTGCTATTTTATTGTATGTCAATTGATAGACTTGAAAACAATTTTATTGTGTCTGCCTGCATTCAGTCACGTGTGGTGACAAGTCGTGACGTTAAAATACTTACAAAATTTATCGTATAATCGTTATTACCGTAAAAATAAAATAGACTTTTGACGTTGCTATCGAGAACAATGATTATTTATTCAATTGTTGTAGCAAGAGCTATGGAAGAATATATTAGCTTAGAGACGCAATTTTTTTATACCACGATGGCAAATAGTTTTACATCCCGCCATAGAGTAAGCGGTTATCGAAACCAGGGACGCTTACAATTATAGCGCATCGCATACGCGTTACCGATTCTCCGACTCTTTATAAACCTATTGACCACCCTCTTAAAGAATCCTTGAAGAAGAAGAATACTACAGTTACTCAACTTCATCCCACAATCGGAGCGTTCGTAAGAGAAACTCCTCTGAAACCGCATATGCGATTTAGGTTGCGACCATTTAGGTTCCAAAGTGTGAAGATTAACTCTCTGCAGTTGGTGAAGATCCCATTATACAAAGAGTAGAATACAAATAGCAAGTTGAAACGTTTCCTTGGATATAAAGCCTGCAATATATATGAATAGGTAATAAGTGACCAGTGTGACTGACCAGAAATTTGTACAGTTGCTCATATCCCAGCAACAAAACTATCCTAACCACATATTCGTATCTCAATGCTCGCCAGCTCATCATGAGATTCTAGCTTCATTTTCTCTTCGCTAATCGCCATCGGTAGAGAAGGTGAGAAGCGCTTTATGGTATCACTCAAGCGTTCGTGAATCTTCATCACGTGCGTAAAATTCGTGCTATACAACAGCTTTTATGACTTAATTAAGTTTCGAAGAAGCCAGTAATAGTGCATTATATATATGTGCTCGTTTTGTATTCCTACTACTGTTTCTGCGTAATTGCATGGTCTATGGAATTGTACTCGTAAACTTACTGAGAATTCATAACAGAAACACCTAATGACATTTTGCTTTGAGTAGTAGATATGTTTTTATAAGATCTTGGAATTACCGCATTGGTTACATTAGTTTGTAAGTCCTGTGTCGTGGGGGACTTTCTCCAAACAAGCAATTAATTGCTACAAAATAGATCTACACTTAGATCAATCTATTTTTAACCCCCGACGCAAAAACGACGGGGTGTTATAAGTTTGACGTGTCTGTGTGTGTGTGTGTGTGTGTATGTGTGTGTGTCTGTCTGTGGCATCGTAGCTCCCAAACAGACGAACCGATTTTAATTTTGTTTTTTTTATTTGAAAGGTGAATTAGTCGAGAGTGTTCTTAGTTATGTTTGATGAAAATCGGTCCAAGATAGCAGCCGCCACAAAATGGCGGAATACATATTTTTTCACAACTCAGTCAATATGGGTATCAAATGAAAGGGCTTGACTAGTAGAATACTATACACTATGATAAATTGCAAATCCAAGATGGCCGCCACCGTAAAATGGCGAATTACATTTTTTTGCACAACTCCCTCAATATGTGTCGGGGATTTTTAAATTTTTAATTTATTTATTTTAAAAGACAGTTACCTCGAGACTACTGTATGTTCTTCAAAAAGGCGTTAAAAGGTTTTTACAAGGTCGTCAGCACGCAAGTGATGCCTCTGATGGTAACGGCATACAAAGGCGTCCATAGACTACGGTGACCACTTACCAGCAGGTCGTATGCTTGGTTGCCACTTTCGTAGTATAAAAAATATGTAAAGATATGTTTTGTGGTATAGATCCTGTGCCGCGGCGGCTTAACAAAATTCTGTATAGGGCAGCGAACAGAGGCTGTGACACAATTTAGAGCATAGAAATTCTAATACCATTATACCACGTGAACGACTAATATATCATACATACGTATTCAAATAGATTTTCGAATATTTCAATTCGCATGTTTATTCAAATGATCCCATTTTAAATCGATAATCGGCCGTCGATACCTTTACAATGGTAATAAAAGGTAAATTTAAATAACGCACATATAAATCACCCAGACTCAGAACAACCATTAGTGCATCACTCGAGTATCCCACCAAGTTCTGTGGCGAAGTGACCGCTTGCTTGCTAAACCATTTGTGCAGTCAATTGGATCTATTAATAATCAGGGGTCAGACATGACACCAGAACAATAAAGCAGGTATTCTATACTTATAATAAAAGGAGGCAAAATTTGTTTTTTATATGATCTCTGCTGTATATAAAACATACACACACACTCTCTCACACACACACTTACACACACACTACTTAATAAGAAATGTAATTATCTAATTGTTTTACTTACTACTACAGTTAATTGAAGATGACACGTGCATCAGAAATAAAAAAATATTTATAGGGGACCGGCATTGTACTCCTAAACACAGGTTACATAGAGCCGTTCTAGGAGAACAATACCCTACCCATAACTTATTGTAGATTACGCATACTGTCAATTACGAGTATAAATGAATACCTGTAACCTACAATCTCATTTCTGTAAATAAATAAATAATTATTATTATTTATTGAATATATACTAGATTTTGCCTGCGGCTTGACTCGAGTAAATTTTGGTTAGATTAGTAACAGTAAGTACTTTTTTTCTGGATGAAAGTTAGCCTATGTCCTGTTCTGTTTTCCTGACAACGTGTATGCAAAATTTGATGATGATCGATCGAATAGTTAAGGCGTGAAAGTGTAACAAACAAACAAATAAACTCACACTTGCATTTATAATTTTAGTTAGAATGTAACTAATAAGCCGATTCCTAAAAATTCTTTCTCTAACGGTTATGAGTACGCCCACTAGGGCATACTCTTAACTGACAATACCAGGTGTACGTCTAATAATACTCACAAAAAGTGCTTCATCAAAAGATAAAAACAATTAAAATAAAATAAAAATAACAAAAAAAACTAACACATATTACCAACATTGTGAAGTAATGTTGGTAATATGCGCAAGGTGAAGCACTTTTTTGTGATTAATACTAGATGTAGGTACTTCTAGCATTGTCAGTTATGAATACGCCCACTACCAT
The DNA here is from genome assembly GCA_963675205.1 of Catocala nupta. Classification (NCBI taxonomy): domain Eukaryota; kingdom Metazoa; phylum Arthropoda; class Insecta; order Lepidoptera; family Erebidae; genus Catocala; species Catocala nupta. Next base: position 17,900,714 of record OY776102.1, on the reverse strand, counting down.
GACACTCGTTTAGTCCTGGGTAAATTTAAACTGTCTTGGAACCCGCACTAATGTTAATAAGAAGTATATTAGAGGAGTTGGAATATAATTCAACTTTATTATTAAACTAAATTATGTACTTGCGTGGGTTATATGCACCGACGCAAGCTACCTACGCTAGAATTATTACATAGCACGGAATAAAAGCGTGGGTGAAACTAGTCTAATAAATCCTAATGGTAACTTAGTTTGTTACGCTTTCAGGCCTTAACTACTTGACCGATAATCATGAAATTTCGCATACACGCTGTCAGGGGAACAGAAAAGAACATATGCCTTTCATCCAGAAAAGAAAAATACTTATCATCCGGACTCGGAGCAACTATTTGGGCATCACACAATTTTTTATCCCGTATGGGGATCGAAACTACAATACTCAGCGTAGTGATTGTGATGAGATGAACACTAAAACCTTAACTACATCGCCCGTGCAGTCAAAATATATGATTTTTTTAATTCTTCCTAGCAATTCCACATCGCAAAGTATAAGTAAATAATTTGATATGCTTTATTCAAAAGTAATGCTGAACTATCTACTTTAAAGTTATAGTGTCTAGATTTTCCTTTGTGTAATTTTCGTTTGCGACGAATAATAGTTGCAGAATACCTTTGAGCAAAGGAAGAATAAAGTTTCGGAGAACTAAGTATATTTAAGCGAAAATTATGTTCCAAAATTAAACGAGTTCTTACACGACTGCGTCAAACAGAAGCTCGTATTATGAAATTATGAAAGTTTGTCGACCTTATAAGATATGACGACTTTATGATAAACACCACAGAAAGAAAAGTGGAAGGAAAGAGAGGAAGTACAGAACTAGAAGTGCATTCACTGCAAAATAAAAGAAAAGGCAAAGGTCATGTTTTATGAGGCGGTCTCAGCCGAAAATCGAATAAGATGCCTATACTCCGGCCACGAGAGCATAGGTTTTAAGTATAAAGAAGAAGAAACAGCTTGATGGATTATAATTAGATATAGTTCACCATCTCAGCCGAAAGACATCCTCTTCTAGATCGGCCTCCTCCAACGTTTTCCACATAGACCGGTCTTGGGCCACCCGCATCCAACCGCTTGCCGCGACTCTTACCAAGTCGTCGGGCTACCTTTAGGGATATCGTTAGATGCAGCATAATATTTTCCACAACATATAATCTTGTGTCTCGTTTGCCGTTAAGTGCCATTGGTGATATTTTTTTCTAGCGCGGCGATCGGAGGTCTGACTGAAATTATGGACATTAATAATATGAAATTATTGGTGATACTTGGTCAGATAGATCTTGGATATATTTTTAATATGTATGTGAATGAATAGACAATTTTATTATAGTACAAGCATTTCTCCGCAGTTTCATACAGGGGAACGCACATGGGGATAAAAAGTATTTTATGTGTTATGTGAACTAAGTAGCGATAACCTTATAGGGAACCGTTGGACTGCCAAGCAGTAGTTGAAAGCCGTATTATAAAGCACGCACCGCTGACAACTCGAAATTATATGCCTATTAAGATGTTCAAACTGCGCTAGGGTGTCGCACTATTGCGTAACCCTTACACAGAGAAGAGGCCCGTACCTAACAATAGAACAGCCTAGAAAAAGAGTTGATAATATGTGACTCTTTGTATCTAATTTCATCCTAATCCGTTCAAATGTATTTTAAAGATAGAATGTATCTACGTCAGGTGATTTATAGTAGTAAGACTATTCCTTCCTCTAATTATACAAGTTTCCATTTAAATATGACAACAGCCAGCAAATTACAGTCTTTCTCGTAGCATCCTATGTAATTATAACATGAACAATTTTGTTCCCAACAGTAAAGTTGTAACTAGGTCGTTCGAAATTTTAATCATTGTCATAGAATTAAAGCTGGCTTTAATAAAAGGCATAATATATGTTATGGGAATAAGATCCTTTGTGTTGTGAAATGATAAAGTATTATGTTCAGAAATAATTATTACATGACTTTAACGTTCTATTGTGAAGAATATACCCTTTAGGTGTAATTATAACCCGGTTATGATTGGCTAAGCATAAAAATAGGTAATTGGTTTCATTGGACCGTACTTAGTACGAACATTCGTGGCGTGTATTTAGTAAGCATATAAAACTAGTGCTGTCTTTTTTGGTGTATGAACGAGACGATTAAATATGTAATACGGCCTTTTTAGACGTAGTCTAAATTCTATTAAATATTTAAGACAAATTGACATAATATTAGATAGATTTTAGACCAGTAAAATTTGAAGAGGCAAATGTGTTTCATAAGTACATTATTCTTTTTATGTTTGTAATGTCCACGTTTTTGTTATATTGTTCGTGTTCATGTAATACAAAAATACGGGTTACTCATCACACGAAATCAAAACCAATTGGAACGCAAAACAAAAAACAATGAAACTCGTTCTATGATATCAAATTTGGTTTCAGTCAATTGAGGATACAAGTTTAAAGAACCGCTCGCTTAAACATAGTTTCAAAAACTGTTTGATGAAAATATGAAACGACTTATATTTTCTCGCAGTTTAATATCACACCATATTTTAGCTCCCTTTGACGCTTCAAATAAATTTGCCTTTAACCCGGGGATCACGAAATATGAAGGAAATTCGCACCAACATGACGACGAGATTTAGCGTAATTTTAAAAGGCTGTATCATCATACTTACATGTTTATATTTATGTAGTGACTGCGTCGTTAGTTCAATGATTAGGTACTGCGCGCTCTCTCTCACTAGCTCACTCGTAAATTTTGAAAAGGCGGTCCTTTAAATAGAGAACCAGTTTTTTTTATTGATGCTGGAGCCAGACGTGCCAACGTTTCTCCTGATCGAAAACTCTCGTAGACAGGGATATGTTTTCTAAGCATCCTAGAAGCGGTACCAAAGTAACATTGCTGACCCACTGCCTACTGTAAACCATAAAGGTGACAATCATTTATATATTAATACGTGAAGCAAAAACTTTGTGACCCTTTTTAGAAAAAATTACGCGGACGGAGGAGTGTGAAATTTGGTACAATTAAAGTTTATATGGAGAAAGAGGGGCGAATCCTAATATTTTCATAAAATATGCATTATAAATACATTAAATTAATGAAAAAACACTACACGCACACAACCATGCATTTGACACACGCAGTCGAATCGCGTTCGTAATATTTCGGCATTGTTCGGCTGATGAAGTACTATTTTTCGTAACTATGATTACATATATCAATATATACCGAATGACATATATCAGCAATATCTTACAGGCAAACTTTGGGTGAATTGGAATGATTTATACTATTTATATTATAATATATTTACGTATTTATATGTAATAAAGAAAAAAGAAAACAAAGTAGCAAGCTTAGGAATATCGTCAATTAAAGGGTCGTAGGATAGTTAAGTAAATAGTAATTTGTTTGAAAATATAGATAAATTGACTATATAGATCGAAATCTAAATTAAATGTGATTATAAGGATATAGTTCTAGAGAATAAAACCTTAATAACTATCAAACTTAAAATTTAAATCAATTATGGTCGAATTTCGACCAATAGGCGACCATACCGGTCGCCTACGGTCTATTGTCTGATGGTAACTATTTAACGTAGCCTATGCGAAGAGAAACCTAGTAGTTATAATAACAGGCCACTGCTCTCTCAAAAAACATCTTCTCAACAGCAAGATCACTAACAGCCCCTTATATAAAAGCTGCGTGGAGACCGAGAAGATACCGGCTCGCGTGATCTTGTAAAGCTTAAGGCACCAACGAGCGAAGCTACTAAACAGACCAGAAATAACGAAGGAAGTAGTGTGTGATAACGGTCCCTTACTATCTTTGTGGACGGAGCTGAGGTGGTATGCGTAACCGAACAACTTTTTGCGTCAGTTACTTACGTACAATGGGTCAATTGAAGGTCCAAGTGCGGATAACTTACGTCTAACTAACTAAATAACTATGCGAAAGAAAACGAGAGGTTAGTAGGCCGTAGGAGATGTCACTCGTCCAACAAAAATGCAACAGACTGTATACTGCTGCTTAACTTGAATTTTTGTAGGAGGGTAATATTTCCGCACTCAAACTTGCTCGTTTATGTCAAACACTAGCTGACCAGCGCAAATTCGTCTGCTTCACATAACATAATTTTCTCCGTTATTGCAACATTTTCATTGATGCTCCGCTCCTATTGATCTTAGCGTGATGTTTTTTTTAAACAACTATGGTGGTAGACAGTCATACGGTCCACTTGATGGTAAGTGGTCACCGTAGCCTATAGACGCCTGCAACACCAGATGCATCACTTGCGCGTTGCCGACCCTTTAGGAAAGAAAATGGGAAGGAGAAGGAGTGGAAACGGGGAAAGATGGTGATTGGGCCTCCGGCACTCTCACTCACCGAACGAAATACAACAGTAGGAATACTGCTATTTCATGTCGATATTCTGATGTTATATAGCCTAGGTATAGCCTTCCTTATCCAACATCAAAATCATTTTTCATTTCGAACCAGTAGTTCCTGAGATTAGCGCGTTCAGACAAACAATCAAACTCTTTAGCTTTATAATATCTGTCTGATCTGACGCTTGGCGCTCATCCTTATTTCGTTAAGCGTATTTGCTTGAAGTGTATGTTTTGTGGCTTTCGGGTAATACACCTGTTGTTGCATGTGTAAACTGTGGTGACCGCTACCTATCAAGTGAGCCGTACCTGATTACCCCTTTAGTATCGTAAAATTACTATACCTTTCGTCACCTTGTTGGCGCATCGATAGTGAAGGATTATTTAATGTTTTTTACTTTAATTACAAATTTAGTACAGCAGCTGCGATAGCCTAGTGGGAAACCGTTGGACTGCCACGCAGAGGTCTCGAGTTCGATCCCAAGGCGCGCATCTATGACTTTTCCAAGTTATGTGCGTATTAAATAGTTAATTATCGCCTGCTTTAACGGTGAAGGAAAACATCGTGAGGAAACCTGCATGTTTTAGAGTTCTCAATAATGTTCTCAAAGATATGTGAAGTCTGCCAACCCGCACTAGGCCGGCGTGGTGGACTATGGCCTAGCCCTTCTCACACTGAGAAGAGGCCTGTGCCCAGCAGTGGGACAGTTTAATACCGGGCTGATATTATATATATAGTACTAGATTTTCCCCGGGTAAGTCTGCCATAACCTAACCGGTACACCGCGGAAAGGCATGCGTCAATGCTATCCCGAAGTAAAAAAAATGGTTAGTAACAGTACTTTATTCTCGATGAAAAGTATTCTATGTTCTTTTCTGATACCTTAACAACGTGTATCTAAAATTTTTTGATGATCGGTCGCGTAATTAAGTCTTGAAAGCGTAACAAACAAAAAAACTTTTATCTCGTTATACGTTGTAGATTCACACGGGCGACGCCACGGGCAAAACCTAGTCAAATATATATAAATTGTAATAGAACCACAGTTAACATACTTAGACAAAATTAATCGATATACAAACATAATAATTACTTGCTAATAATAATAATAAGCATTTATTTCAGATTTAAATCCATATTTTGTTAGTAACAATTATTTAAAAACTATCTTAGTATATACAATTATTAAAATTTATTAATATATCTTCCTGCTGCACCGGCCCTGCCGCTATGCCTACGGGTCCAGTGCCACAGGAAGGGACAGTCTGGCCTAACTCTGATCACCTTCAGGATACTGTTGTTGCTCCGGCGAATCCTTTGCATCAGAGACGCTGTCCTCTTTTGCATTACAGCTTCAAAGCTGTCTGTATGTGCCTCCGCAAACATGCCTAACGCACTACAGAATCGCCGAAGCCTCAAAAGCATCCTGAAGGCGTTATTAACCTCTGAGTCTTCTTCGAGGAGGTTAATGAAAACACTATGTGGATCTAGGTGTCTGTCTGTTAGTGACCAGCATAACTTCGGAACCACTGGACCGATTGAATTGTAACTTCGGTCGAGTTTGAATATGGGCCTTGTGGGTCAAAAGACTCCCGAGATATAGTAGTCACAAGGTCACATGTATTTTAAATGGAAAAATATTGACTTATAACTTGGTGTGCAGACACCTTGGGGTCATACCTCGGTCGTATTTGAATATGGGCCATGTGGGTCAAAAGACCCCCAAGATATAGGGGTCATTTCGTTTCATTACTTTTACGTTTTCAGACGAAGAGGTTGAATCCTGGGTGTTTACACCCATCTCGTTATATTGCACGCGAAGAGCGTTGTAGATCACCCTTCGTTGTGGCTCAGTCTGATGTTTTAAATTTCACGTTCCCGTGGGCACTTCGCTGTATAAGCTACACAAAAACAAAAATCTTTCATAGAAATGCAAAAGTGAAGCCATCGACTACCTTAAAAATTATATGGTCATAAACATAAGGAAACTAAATTTTTATTAACAAAGATGATGATATACAGACATCACTTCAATCTTACCTTCTTGAATTTTAAATAAATATCTCCCTTAGCCAACACTTCCTTTTAACAACAAAAAAGAAAGTCGTCAGAAATTACAAATCCAGACAAATGAATGCGAGTAATGTAAAGCTTTCAGAAATAATTCAACAGATTTTTGTTTAAAGATAAATGTGAGGTGTCTCCGAAACAAGCTACGATGAGTTCAGACGACGTAAGTGATGAAAGATGTGACTCGCGATTATATCTTGTTGTTTCATGTTATATTTTACTAACTTTTACCCGAGGCTTTGCCCGCGTAAATATAGGTATGGTTAGGTGTAACGGTATTTTTTTTAAAAAGAATATATTGCCTATGTTACTCGGTCATAAAACCTATAGTTCTGTAATGATGAAAAAAATGTTCACGTTGGTTTATTAGTTTTTGAGTAAAATCATTACAAACAAACAAACAAAGACAAAAATACCTAATATTTTCTTTTTATCATATTACTAGCTGTGCCCGCGGTTTCACTCGCGTTTATGGTTACTGCGCCGTCCCCGTGGGTCGTAGCGTGATGTTATATGGGTTAGCCTTCCAAGATAAATAGGCTATCCAACGCTAAAATAATTTTTCTTTTCGAACCAGTAGTTCCTGAGATTAGCGCGTTCAAACAAACAAATAAACAAACAAACAAACAATCTCTTCAGCTTTATAATATTAGTATAGATTATAGTATATAGTATAGACTACCTTCTCCACGGTTTCGTTCGTTCAAGAACAGTAATTTTTTTCTGGATGAAAGGTTCTTCTTTTCTGTATCCCTGACAACGTGAATGCAAAATATTATGATGATTAGTCGAGTAGTTAAGGTATGAAAGTGTAACTGTAACAAACAAACTCACATACGCTTTTATAATATTATATTTAGGAGTGACGTCAAAATTAATAACCTGTCTTATATTGCCTTACGCTTAACGCGAATGTGATTACTGAAATTAAACAAATTTTGATTATTTTAATACTTTCCAAAATTATATTATATTTTAAAGTAAACAACAATACAATCCGTTTAATTCAAAGTCGAAGTCAAAAATAATTTATTCACTTAGATCACAAAGTAACACTTATGAACGTCAAAGGGGTAAGTGAGTTTATTACATTTACTGAATTTACATTTATGTTAGTTGCAAGGTTCAGGCAAAAGGTTGAGCCTATGAGAAGATACCTGCAAGAAACTCAAGGCCACTCTTTTAAATCGCCATCAAAAGTATAATTTAAAGTAAGTGGTTTAATTTCAATAATAACCTGTCTTTCAATTGTTTGCGTTACTAGGGTTAGAGATATGATAGATGTTCAATAATTGTTCTGTAATTATTGAAACTCAATTTAGCGGCGAAGAAAAATATCGTGAGTAAACCAACATGACCGAGAGCTCTCCATGTGCCACGTGTTTGCGGATGGATGAAACGTAATTATGAGAGTATGTCTGGTGTATTTAGTTTCTAAAAGAAAGTATTGTTAACGATCGTTCAGCGGCTAACTTAAAATACATTCAACAGGAACCTACTTCTATGAGACGGTTCCCGGTGATATAACAATGGATGAGATTTGAATCCACGACTTCTCAATCGCAAATCCAATGTATTACGCTATGGTAATAGCGTAATGGATAGGGCAATGAATTTAATTATTGCATTGATTGAAAAATTGAAAAGTGTCATCCATTTTTGTTTCAAAGCCATCCTTTAAAACAAAAATGCATAATAAAGCTTCACTGGCCCCATCTTTAAGCAACAATAACCAAAAATTGTACACTCCGTCTACTTTAAGCCTAGTTCTTAAACAAAGATATAATTTAGCGTCTAACTTTCAGAAAGGAATGACCTCTCTCTTTGAGCTGCGAAATTAGATTGGAGTGCCTCTTAGAGGCTCAAAAACGTAATATCATGTAAAAGCCTCGGTGGACAACAAAGACTTGGCTGTGTTTCAAGCGAGCGAGAGAAAAGACAGTATTGTTTCATTTATAAAACTATAATTTAGTATACTGGACGTAATTATAGTATAACATACAGTCTAGCAGTGATTGCCTAATGGGATTCCTTTGGACTTCCACGCAGAGGTATCCTACTTCAATCCCAAGGCACGCACCTCTGACATTTTAAAGTTATATGCGTATTAAATAGTTAATTATCGTTCGCTTTAACGGCGAAGGACAACATCGTGAAAAATCTGCATGTCTCAGAAATCTATAGCATTTTGTCAAAGATATGTGAAGTCTGCCAAACCGCACTAGGCCGGTGTAGACTATGGACTTACTCCTCTCATACTGGGAGTGCCGTGCCCAGCAGTGGGAGAGTATATAAACAAAGCTGATAATGGTGCCAATTCTGTTGTCACAAAATTTTCTTATCTTAGCTAAAAATCTCTAAAATTTAGATCAGTCCTGTCAAACGACATTTTGTATTCTGAAATCGCTAAAAGTGGCAGGACTAAACTAAATTTTAGAGATTTTAGCTAAGATAAGAGAATTTTGTGACAACAGAATTGGCACCATTATATTGTATCCTAACTTAATATTATAAATGTGAAAGCGAGTTTGTTTATTTTTTTGATTGTTACGCTTTCACGCCTTAACTACTCGACCGATCATCATGGAATTTTGCATACACGTTGTGGTACAGAAAAAGACATAGCGTACATTTTATCCAGAAAAAACTACTGTTTTTAAGGTATCAAGATTTATTGACAAAACTTTTAACGGAAGCGAATTAGCGAGCAAAACTCTAGTTGTACAGGGTGTCCGGTAATTAATGGATAACCTTGAAATGTCTTATAGTAGAACTGAAGGCCGTTCAGAAAAAATGAAATTTCATTCATTTATGGTCGTAGTATACAAGAAAGCTATACATGGTAATTAAAAAAAAAACACATATCTCAGGTAGTAGCTAGGATAATTTTTTTTTCATATTTTTCTGAACGGCCGTCAGTTCCACTATAAGACATTTCCAGGTTATCCATTAATTACCGGACACCCTGTATATACAATTTGAATTTAGTATGCTGCACTGAATAATAGTGTTACATACACACGTCATGTTATTAAGGTTTTATTTACCTGTCCTTTGCCAGCGGCTCGGGTACGAGCCACTAAGTGCCACGCGACTTTAAACCTTATTATACTAACCGTAACGCTTAAAACTGATTGTTATTTGGCTACAAATGAATTTTTGAGTAAAAGACATCTTGTTAAGTATTACGAAAATATATACATACGATAGGTTTATGTCTTGTTTCTGCTAGCGGCTTCGCATGCGTACTACAGAAACTGGAACAAAGAAACAATATACAGGTTGTTCGGTAATTAATGGATAACCTTGAAATGTCTTATAGTAGAACTGATGGCTGTTCAGAAAAAATGAAAAAATCTATCCTAACTACTACCTGAGATATGTTTTTTTTTAATTACCATATTTAACTTTCTTGTACACTACGACCATAAATGAATGAATTCCGTCGGTTTTTTGTTGTTTTATTAATAAACACTAATATATGCTAATAGATAGACAGTCAAAAGTATTACAGTTACTGCACATTTTTTTTATATTTTTTTTCTGTACGTCCTTCAGTTCTGCTATAAGACCTTTTAAGGTTATCCATTAATTACCGAACCCCCTGTATACGTACACGGTCGGTCCCCCTGTATAGGTACACACTAAGGACACGGTCTCTTAGTGTGCCAATTTTCAACCAAATCTATGTATCGGTTTACACGTGATTGATTAACAAAGAACCAAATATTATCTATAAGCTTACAAATTTATAATATTAATACTATGATTTGATATCCTCAACGTCAAGTCATGATCAAATCTTATTATTCTTTTTATACAATTTAGGTGGCAAATAAGCATACGGCCCACCCGATGGTAAGTGGTCACCGTAGCCTATGGACGCTTGCAACACCATAGTATTACTTGCGAGTTGCCGACCCTTTAGGAAAAGAAGTGGGAAGGAGTAGGAGCGGAAAAGGGGAAGGAGGGTGATTGGGCCTCCGCCACTCTCACTCACCAAACGACACCCAACAGTAGGAATACTGCTATTTCACGTCGATATTCTGTGAGAGGGTAGTCCTTTCCCAGTCGAGCCGGCCCATTGACGCTGAAATCAGCGAGGCTCTACTACTCAAATACAATCACATTTCACCAGATATGACTTAAAGGTGTCACGTTATAAAATTGATTGCCTTCTACTGGACTCATTCTGATTTCGGGCAGCTACTTGTTTCTTAAAAAGAGCTTAAAATACTTCACTTCACACTTAGGATTTAAATTGGTTTAAGGCTGTTCATCCTAATCACCACGAGACTAACAAAGCAATTATTATCTTACTAATATTAGAAAGCTGAGGAGTTTGTTCGTTTGGTTGAACGAGCTAATCTCAAAAACATTCGGTGCGAATTAAAAAATTATTTGTTATATATAGGCTACATAATATCACGCTACGACTAATAGGAGCAGAGTTTCAATGAAAAATGTTGCAAAAACGGGGAAAATTCACTCATGTGAAGCAGATGAAGTTGCGCAGGTCAGCTTGTAAAATTATAAGTTTATGAAGACGTTGGCAAGCTGGTTATTTAACCGTGATACCTGTTTTAATATTTTTATATGACACACTGTTCTACTGCCGTAGCTTGAGAAGTGTCACGGGGAGCTTTACAAACATTCAAACAACGGATACAAAGAACCCTGACTTGGAACAACCAATTTTGGATCATACAAAGTTTTGTCCCGTGCGGGATTCGAACCAACAACACTAGGCGCAATGGCAGTGGCGAAGCGACCACTTTAACCACTAAGCCTTCCGTGAAATCAATTAAACTTATCACCCAGATAGTCTAGGTCCGAGAAAACAGAAACATAAAGGATACGTTTTGTCCGTGGCGCGGCGGTAGTGAATGCGACTACTGTGTATGAGGTCTAGGGTTCGAATCCCGAGTCGGACCAACAAAAAGTTATTGGGTTTTTCTGTTAAGAAATCTCAATATAAGCCCGGAGTTAGGAAGTTGGTGGTGTTAGACACACCCGTGCCTCGGAAAGCATGTAAAGCCGTTGGTCCTGCGCCTGATCTCTCTCCGGTCGTGTCGGATTATCCGTCCCATCGGATCATGAGGGTTAGGGAACAGAGAGTGCACTTGTGTTTGCGTACACACTTGTGCACTATAATATTTCCTGCGCAGATGACCAGTCTCCGTTAAGATTGGACGCCGTGACCGAAATTCGGTCTAGAGGACATTATTATTATTATGTTCTCTTAGCATTTCCGTGAAGAAACCACGAGCACCATCTAGTATACCACAAACAATAGGCAAATTATTTCATACAATTTCTAACATTATATTTCGTAATTACTGAGCTGTAATTAATGTGGTGTTAAGTAGTCTTTTTGATCAGAGAATTGAAGTGAAACGCAGACAACCTTGAACAATACTCTGGACAATTGGAATAATTTGAAGCGACCATTAAAAATGTGTCATTTGTCGCGTGCTCAGGGTAAATGAATAAAATATTCGTGTTTCGGTCCTTGTTGGGCTGTTATAAGTGTCATGTACATGATTTATTACCTATAAAATATTCGATAAACTGTGTTAATACGTTTTGTAGACATGGACGTTAAATGAATTTTTATTTACTATCAAGGCAGCAGCGACAGTCTACTTTTGCCACGTTCAGCTCTGACGAAACTATGTGCGTAATAAATAGATTTTCTTTTTCTTAGTTGTTAAAAAGCGATCTCCCGAGAGAGTAATAGTACCGGCGATTCACATACCTTAGCTATTCCATTCTTTTCATCTTATCTTTAATTTCTTCTCCCTACCTTCGAGACGTATAAGTGATACCTCTCTAGTGTTGGTTGCAGGCTACGATAAGCGATTATGTGTCACAGAAATGCCTACCATCACAGAGGCTGTAAGCTTGTATGATGATTTTGAAAAAATCTTTAGCATAATTAGAAATTTATTTGGTCGTAAACCGGCGAGCGTGTATGAGGAATGTGATGAAAGTGAATGAAGCCAGAGAAGTGTGACAGGATCGTAGCAAATCCGTAGTCTCTGCCTACTCCTTTATGAAACAGGCACGAATCTATGTATGTATGTTATTTGGACGAAGGACCAGCTAGATATCCTAAATCGATAAATTTTGAATAAGACTATTTTAATTGTTAGATAAATACACAATTAAAGAGCTGATCTAATCGTTGAATTTCATTATGTACAATAGAATACTAATCCTTTTGTTTTAACTCAATGATCACCGTCTTAATTCCTAAACTTTTAAGTAATCATTTCTACTTTTAGCTTACGAAAAATTATTTTAGATGGCGGGTGCCTATACAAAAAAACGCTGTGTATTTAAGATTCTTATATTAAATAACGTCTATTTAAAAAAACCAGTGAACGTAGCGATAAAACTGTAATTTTACAGCCGTCACACGCCAGATAATAGTGAAATATGAGTTTCTGAAATAAATAGGTTTTGTTTAAGGCGCCCACACACTGGATCTGTGGCGAGCTTATCTGAGTATGACATGATACATGCATGCTATTGTGGTATCTGTATTCCTATAAACTAAAAAAGCCTGACTTCCTTTAGTAAAATGCTCGATTCAAAATGTAAAATGGTATGTCATTGTGCTTTACCGAGTTCATCCATGACACGCAAGTGTGATTAAACATTAAAGCGAATATAAAACGTGTTTCACCCCTTCAATGGCGTAGCGGTACACGCTGGAATGTATGTAGATAGATAGCTATATAAATATGATTGAAAATGTCCTAGAACAACATGCGTGCATTAACGATGTGTTTAAATGCATTCTGTGTTTCTTTTATATAACTTCTTTTATCTGGAAAAAAAAACACGTGCATGCCCATGAGCAGCAGTCGTTTATCATCAGGTGGCTGTTGACAGTTCGCCACCAAAATCAATTAAAATGTGGCACTAACAAAATATAGGGTAAATTGCCTGGTATTCAATTTTGATGCAAATCCGCTCCGTATGGCGGGTAAAATAACATTGTTTAATTATTTAAATCCTTATTTGTGGTGAGTCGCGTGCTAATTGCGGTCTGTTCGCGATTTATGTGGTGCATATATTGGGCTTATCGTAAGTGTCATTGATGGACCATTATTATATAAGCAATTTTGTGCACTGGCAATAATATCTATAATAATCGTAGCAAGAAAATTTTAGTTTTGGAACAAGTTTCCGTAGAGCACATGTCTTGGAGGTCAAACCTGCTATACTCGACTCATCGTCAAACGTGAGGTGTAAACTTAATAAATCACTGCTCTCCATCGAATCATTTGAAAGCTTTAGAATAAACCAAGGTCTATCAGAGATTACTAGGCAGAGGCCTAACCCTTCGGGCAACCGGCTTAAGTCAATGCAAACTGTTGCACACCGCTGTGGCTCGGAAAGCACGTAAAGCCGTTCGGTCCTGCGCCTGATCTCTCTCTGGTCGTGTTGGATAGCCATACTATCTAATTACGAGAGTAAGGGACAAGAAAACCTCAATAGCAGCCCTAAGACAGGAAGTTGACGGTGCTGCATAACAGGGTAAACCACTTTTGCGTTTATAATATCAGTACGCCAGTATAGTTTTTCAGTTGGTGTGTATTGTAATATCATCGTGCACATCATAGTGCACATGCATCCTTAATCATTCAACAAACGCCAGTCGCTATGGATTTCCCTCTCGCCGATGCCCGTATAAAATTGTAATGTACATATTTTCACTAAATCAATTTTTTTTGGGAGACCGTTGGACTTCCAAGCTTATGTCTTTAGTTCGATCCTAACGCACGCATCTCTGAATTTTGAAAGTTACGTCAGTATTAAGTAATTAATAATCGGTCGCTTTAATGGTGAAGGGAAATGTCTAAAAGTGTCTCGAAATTATGTGAAGTCTACCAACCCACACTAGGCCAGCGTGGTAGCTTATGGCCTAGCAGTCGAACAGTTTATATACTAGACTGATATAATCATTATTATATGTCATATTATATCAATCAGTAAATACAACGAAAATATATGTAAACATGACTCGGCCACGTAAACGTCAAAATAAACAGCTGCTTGTCGTTATATAAACATAATGGAACAGAAATTATTACCTCATAATTTTACACATTTAGCGGATGCTTGAATCTTATGGATAATACATATTTATAGTATTGTAAATTATAATTGTTGCTTTGTTTATGTAATTAAAGTGCATATTAAAAAAAAAATTGTTTTGAATGTATATGAAGCTTGTCCTGTAATTAGCTAGCACGTTGGGCGATCACATCCTCGTCTTACCCATCCCATTTAGAGAGATAACACGTGCGTGGCTCCAGGAAAACTTGTAACACATAATAGGTTGGCTTAACCTTGTTTCCCGGAGGAATAGGCATATAATAACTTTTACAAACTTCGATCCTGAGCTAACTATTCTTGAAATTTCATCAAATATTGTTAAGTATTTTCATCAACGAAAACTTAGTGGTGCATGTGTCAGGTAGAATCAGAGCCTGTTGCTGACGTGCAATCTACTGACGTTTCGATGTTATGTGAACGTCACGAATTTTCAAAGACATGGAGTCTTTGAAAAAATACTGACGATCTCTCGCGCGATCAAAGACTAACGTTTTTAGTTGGAGATATTGCTCAAGTCTACCATAAGGACCGTTAAACAAATCTGATATATTTCTATATCTATATTGTAATTGATCTAATATCAATTACAATATCATCACCGACCGATCTTCCTAAATTACACACATAGTAAGTAAACACCCTAAAATTTACTTTTTTATAAGAAGTCATCCGTTATCTTCGGCCATGATGGATAACTAAACAGTATTTTTAGATGTTTCAATTTGAAGGGAATTTTCCGACTTTTCATTGAATTTATCTGACAGGCAATATTTTAGGAGGTTTTGATGTGTATCTCCTTCTTAACTGGATAAAAAACGGCTATTTATCGACGTCAATGCTTATAAAACCTACTGGGATTTAAGACGGCTTTTGAACTTTCCTCGTTTGACCAAATATAAGGTACTTTCCTTGTTGGTTGAGTTGTTTATCTTTGCGTGCGATTATGAGGCCCATAGATAGTTATCCATCCCGGGGCCTCATAATCGCATCGCCCGAGGTTGAGCAAAGATTCCTCAAGTTATTTTATTGGTAGTAACATGATTCGATGAGTTTTGGTATTATAAAATTCTCAGTACCCGCACGGAGTCTAAAATGTCTCGGCAGATGGTAAAACGCTTGCTCTCTATTACATATGAGCTGAACAAAGCTGTCAAAATGTGGACATAGATACCTCTGTTTATTACTTATGGTGATATATAGACGTGAACCTATGTATAGATGTAATTATAAGTTCACAGCTAGATCCCATCCTGAGTCAACACATTCATACAGTGGCGTAGCGTGGGTGTCAGCCGCCCGGGGCGAAAGAAAATTTTACCGCCCTCTTATTTAAGTATTTTAATTTAAAAGACTATAATAATAATAATAATATATAATAACTACCGGAGATGGATCTTGAGGGATGGTACGGTTGACATTTGTCGGGCGTGCCACCTACCTGGTGAGTCCCTCAGGCATATAGTTTCCAGTTGTTCTCGTCTTGCTAACGGCGAGTACTTGCACAGACATAACCAAGTATCCAGGATTATTCACCAGCAACTTGCTCTGAAATACAAACTTGTAGATGTTGAAGTGCCGTACTACAGGTATGTAGCTGAATCAGTTCTCGAAAATGGTCATGTCACGTGGTACTGGGATGGAACTATCATCACAGACAGGACTGTTGTGGCCAACAAACCAGACATTGTGGTGATAGATCGATCAGAGCACCGCACAATGATTATCGATGTCATCATTCCGCATGACGGCGAAAGTAGAAAAAGATAAACAAATAAAATATCTCGATTTGACTCGCGAGGTTGTCGAAATGGTGGGATGTAGATTTGGCAATTATTGTGCCGATAGTCATATCTGTCAATGGTCTAATAGCCAAGAGCCTCGATCACCATCTAAAGAGGCTCACGTTAGGTGCTTGGATCAAGGATTTGATGCAGAAGGCAGTGCTATAAGATACAGCACGCATTGTGAGGAGTTTCCTATCTCTGGAATCCTAACCACCGGCAGCTTGGACCCTGTTCCCGATGCCGGTGGGGTACCATATATTTTATATTTTAAATGTATTTTTATAGGTATATGTATATTTAAAAATGAAAAGTATATTGAAAATATTTGAATAAAGAGTCTAATAATAATATGTAATAACTACTGGAGATGTATCTTGAGGGATGGTACGGTTGCCATTTGTCGGGCGTGCCACCTACCTGGTGAGTCCCTCAGGCATATAGTTTCCAGTTGTTCTCGTCTTGCTAACGGCGAGTACATGCACAGACATAACCAAGTAGCCAGGATTATTCACCAGCAACTTGCTCTAAAATACAAACTTGTAGATGTTGAAGTGCCGTACTACAGGTATGTAGCTGAATCAGTTCTCGTAAATGGTCATGTCACGTTGTACTGGGATGGAACTATCATCACAGACAGGACTGTTGTGGCCAACAAACCAGACATTGCGGTGATAGATCGATCAGAGCGCCGCACAATGATTATCGATGTCACCATTCCGCATGACGGTAATCCCGCGAAAGCTGAAAAAGATAAACAAATTAAATAGCTCGATTTAGCTCGCGAGGTTGTCGATATGTGGGATGTAGTTTCAGCAATCATTGTGCCGGTAGTCATATCTGTCAATGGTCTAATAGCCAAGAACCTCAATCACCATCTAAAGAGGCTCGCGTTAGGTGCTTGGATCAAGGGTTTGATGCAGAAGGCAGTGCTATTAGATACAGCACGCATTTTGAGGAGTTTCCTATCTCTGGAATCCTAACCACCGGCAGCTTGGACCCTATTCCCGATGCCGGTGGGGTATCATATATTTTATATATTTAAATGTATTTTTATATACCATATATATTTAAAAATATTTTAATAAAGAGTATAATAATAATAATATTTTATCAAATACACACAACACCATCTAGCCCAAACTACAGGGGATAAACATACATATATACTTATTTTTTGTAAATACATACATAGAAACACCATAATATAAAGTGATTCTAAATAACTTTTCGGCGAGAACATTATCATTATTGTGTATTGTACATCTACCC
Source organism: Catocala nupta (assembly GCA_963675205.1). Taxonomy (NCBI): domain Eukaryota; kingdom Metazoa; phylum Arthropoda; class Insecta; order Lepidoptera; family Erebidae; genus Catocala; species Catocala nupta. The sequence continues at coordinate 17,883,036 of OY776102.1, read as the reverse complement.
ATTCCTCTCGTTTGTCATTAAATAATTCAAATATTTATAAGATATTATTATTATATATTGTGAAATTTTGCCGCCCCCTAAAAGTGCCGCCCAGGGCGGGCCACCGCTACTACCCCCACTACGCTACGCCACTGCATACATATTATTCATTCTTATCCTGGTTCAAATTCCAATAGATTTACGCAGGCGAGGCCACAAGCAGAAGCTAGTATATCATAATTATGTAACATCCTACACACAATAGTCCTCCAAAAACATTTAAGTTCCTTATATCTTCTAGCTCAAAGAACTCGTAATGAAGTTTCAGGTTTTGTTCTTTCATCTTAATGTCACAGTGTATTGTTACATAACTTTTATTCCACCTAAATTTCTCCAGACACTTGTAAGTCTTAGCAATAATTATTTATCTAACTTTCTTGCCTCAAGTCTAAGACAAAGCTTATTGTTTAGACGCTGGAGTGAGACATGAGACGTTAATGTGACCTACATAAAGTCACGTTTTGTGTACGTGTTTTGCTTCCAACGTTCAACAAAAACATTTCAACATTTAAACGATGTATTTATTTACACATTTTTTGTAAGAGTTTTACTCGCATGTACTACACTACTACCAGAAGGGAAAATGACGTAGCTAAAATTTTTATTCGAAATTAAGATTTTTACCTATTTGGAATCAGTAAAAAAGAAGCATCTGCCAGTATATTTATTAAAATAATATTTTTTAGCAGATACATCTTATTACCTTATGACGGCACTATATATGTTGTTAAGTTATTTGGACATTCAAAAGAGATGTTTACACAACAATTTGACCTTATACCTATATATACAAATATAGTAAGAAAGGAACAAATTAAGCTCCCTTGTTTAGTGCAAAGAAATCCGTGACACAAGAATTCCAAGCTCTCAAAACACAACTAACATAAATATCAGATACTCAGACACAACTAATAATATACCTCATTCTTTTTCATGTACTGTGTAGTCCGCTGCCCTCAGCGTGCTGGTAATAAAAAGGTCAGTAAATTTAAATATTAAGATAAATGGTGCATGTCGACAGAAATCGGAAAAGAAAAGAAAAATAAATCCATGAAAAGTCGTGGACTGAGCTATGTTATCGCTCAATCCATGACGTTTGTAAAAACAAACCAGCATTACCAGGTAATTATTATGAGTACCCATTGAATGTAAGAATCGCCTTATGTGCTTAGGATTACATATAAAGCCGTCAGTCACGGCTATAATGTCTTCCAGAGCGAATTTGTGCACAAGTATGTGCGCAAACACAAGTATACTCTCTGTTCCCTAACCCTCATGATCCAATGGGACGGATAATCCGACACAACCGGAGAGAGATCAGGCGCAGGACCAACAGCTTTTCGTGCTTTCCGAGACATGGGAGTGACTAACACCGTCAATTTCTTAACTCCGGGCTCGTATTGAGATTTCTTAACAGAAAAACCCAATAACTTTTTGTTGACCCGACCCGGGATTCGAGACCGAGACCTCATGCACAGCAGTCGCATCCACTACCGCTGCGCCACGGAGGCAGTTGCTATTACATGCCATGGCTATCACGACATTTATGATAGCCGATGTGGACAGTAGCAGCCTTCAATATTTTGATATCTACTGTAAACTTAAATATTGTTATTCCTTTACGTTATTGACAACTGATGGTAGTGGGTCCATAAAAAGACTAAAATAATAATCAACCGAATCGTGTAACATTATTTTGAATACATCTAGATACTAATAAATGAATTAGTAATTTCTACTTTTGACTTTATTACAAATGCGGAAGGGTGCTTGTTGGATTGCCCTTCTTTCGTGCAGCGATGGATAGAATAAACGTGTTTTATTGCATAGAGATATAGTTTATGGCCGAAAGAAAGACATGAGAAATAAGAACTGAAAAAATGCGTAGATTCTACGGGTACAAACCAGTATAATCACTCTTTTCTAAATATAAACATGTTAATCGTAATACAGTTGATAAAACAGGGCTATTATGTTTCATAGATAACTAGTCTTACCGCGATGGATAAGAAACTGTTTCCTACAAACATTTTCAGCACAACATGTTATTGTTGTATGTTGAGATGTTTCTGTTGAATGTTTCGAATAACACAGACGAGGTCGAGTAGCGAGTTAATGTACACATTCGTAGTAAAACATGATGAAGTAAAAGGAAAGCTGAGATTATTAATCTTGGAAGAGATTGCGCCGTGTGTACACAAAGCAGTGAGGTCGGGTTATTTGTGTACTATCAGACACGCTGAAAATGTTCTATTGAAATTTCAATTAGGCATTAAGTTAGAGATGTTAGAAATTAGGTACTTTCATTTAAAATAATATACATTCCCTTTTTTTTAAAGACGTCTCTCGCCTAAGGTATAATTCCTGTGTCGGGGACTTTAGAAACATTCAAACAAAGGACAAAAAACACCCAGATACAGACCTACTATTTGAGGATGACAGAAATTTTTGTTCCGTGTGGGAATCGAACCCACAACACTCGGCGCGGCGGCAGAGGTCAGGCGGCCACGTAAACCACTACACCATTTCGGACACACATAATTTCGGACGAATGGATGACTCTGATAACACAGGATTTACCTAGCTTCGGGGTCATTATTCACATTAGGTATTCACATAAACAAACAATAGAACTATGTTATATTTTTACTGTTTCATATATCATGTATTGTTTTGGGAAATAAATTTTATTATTATTCACATTTATTCATTAATTATCAATAAAAATTACATTTTTAAATATATAATTATAAAAAAACACATTTAAAAATATAAAAATTATGGATGCCCACCGACATCGAGACAAGGTCCAAGCTGTCGGTGGTTAGGGGTCCAGAGAGAGGAATCTCCTCACTATGCGTGCCGTATCGAGGAGAACCGCCTTCTGCATCTGACCCTTGACCCAAGCACCTAACGCGAGCCTCTTAAGATGTTGGTCGAGGCTCTTGGCTATTAGACCGTTTACCGTAACGACTATCGGTACAATGATTGCCGAGTCCACATCCCACATATCGACAACCTCGTGTGCTAAGTCCAGGTATTTTAGTTCTTTTCCTTCTCAGCTTTCACGAGGTTGCCATCATGAGGGATGGTAATATCGACAATCATTGCACGGCGCTCTGATCGATCTATTACCACAATATCAGGCTTGTTGGCAACAACAGTCCTGTCTGTGATAATAGATCGATCCCAATACAGTGTGATATGGTCCTTTTCGAGAACTGGTTCCGCTACATACCTGTAGTAAGGCACCTCGACCTCTACAAGTTTGTACTTCAGAGCAAGTTGCTGATGGATAATTCTGGCTACTTGGTTATGTCTGTGCAAGTACTCGCCGTTAGCAAGACGAGAACAACCGGAAACTATATGCCTGAGGGATTCACCGGGTTGGTGGCACGCCCGACATATGTCAATCGTACCATCCCTCAGGATATATTTCCGGTAGTTATTCGTCTTGATAACTTCGTCCATAATTGCACAGACAAACCCTTCGGTTTCCCCAAAGAGGTCACCGAAGCGTAGCCAGTTCACGGAGGCGAGAACGTCTACATCAGGTCCATATAGGGCCTTGTAGAACCTACCGTGAAGCTCCTTGCTCTGCCATACACTCTTGCGGTCGTCAATGCTTAGTACTATAGGGATGCGCCAGTTCTCTTTAGCCAGGTTAAGCGGGGTGAGTCCGTTATCCACTGCGATAACATCACGATGCATACCCACGTTCGCTTGAAGGAAATATTCTCTAAGGTTGCACACCTCACGATTATGGAGGGTTTTGGCATTTAGAAAACCTCGACCCCCACATTTCCGCGGGATGTACAACCTCATCACAGACGAACGAGGATGATGCATTCGGTATGCCGTCAACAGTGTACGGACCTTCCTGTCCAGGGCATCTAACTCAGTCTGAGTCCACTTAAGTATGCCAAAGGAGTATAAAAGAAGCGGCATGACCCAACCGTTAAAAGCGCGCACCTTGTTGCCGCCTGATAAAAGACTGTTAAGTATTTTTCTCAGGCGACCAAAAAAGCGCTCCTTCAACGATTGTTTCATGTCCGCTTCATTTATACCTAAGGCTTGTGACATACCCAAGTATTTGTAGGTATCAGTAATGAGAAGCGATCTTAGGTTAATGGAATCTGAAAGTTCAATGCTCTCAGATTCCACCATCCTTCCTTCCTTTACATGCATGACTGCACATTTATCCACACCAAACTCCATGTTGATAGATTTACTAAAGCAATCAGTTACTCTTAGTAAGTCTATCAAATGTGAATCAGTGCGGGCAAACAGCTTTAAATCATCCATGTATAGCAAGTGTGATACGACCTGACCGCCTCTCTTTAACCTGTAACCTAGCCCTGTACCCTCTAGTAATGTACTGAGAGGGTTCAACGCTAGACAAAACCACAGAGGACTCAGACTGTCGCCCTGAAATATACCTCGCTTAATCTGTATTAGCTCGCTGGTCACCTGGGTCTGTCGACACCCTGGATAGTAAAGAGCCGTTTTCCATTGCCGCATACATAACTTCAAGAAGGTGCATAGAGTTGTATTTACTTTATACAGCTCCAGCACCCTCAAGAGCCACGTATGCGGCACCGAATCGAACGCTTTCTTGTAATCTATCCAACATGTCGCCAGACTCTTGTGATTACGGCGAACCTGTTGGCTAATGGCCATATCAATGAGGAGGAGTTCCTTCGTACCACGAGCCCCTTTCCTACAACCATTCTGAGAGGCCGACATAATAGAATTGATTTCAATATGTTTTGAAATTTTGGCTCTCAGAATAGACGTAAGAAGCTTATAGACCGATGGTAAGCAGGTGATCGGTCTATAATTTCCAGGCTCGTGAGTGCTACCTGCTTTGTGGAGCAGGTGCGTAACTCCTGTGGTCATAAAATCTGGCAACGACCCAGATTCTACGGTTGATTGAAACTGCGATGCCAAGCAAGCATGCGAACTACGTAGCCATTTCAACCAGAAGTTATGCAGCCCGTCCGGACCTGGAGACTTCCAATTTGATAACGAACGGACTGCACTAGTAACATCCTGGTCTTCAATGACTACGTCTTCCATCTCTGGAATTTGTTCAACCGCTCGCTCGACATCACGGATCCAATCGCCCTCTGTGTGGCCCATGGGCACCGACCAGATGCTACGCCAAAAGGTATTTGTGGTATCAGCATCCGGCAGCCGCCCACCAGTCACACATTGATCCGGTCGTTCCCAGCTTCTATAAACACGTCTTTGGTCTTTTTGAAATGTGTAATTCACGGTATATCGGTTCACGCGTTTTTTGTATCTGCGCAAACGGTTTGCCCACGCATAAACTTTCTGCTTCAGGAAGTCAATGCGCTCTGTGACCCGAGATGTATAGTCTTGTGGGCTGGTGTCAGTTCCCAAGAAAGCTCGAATCACAAAGCGCATCACTCTAGGGCGAGTATTGCCCTCCCTGAAGCAGATTAGTTTACCAATAAGTGCCCTTGCCTCAGCGATACGACGTTCAATCCTGCATTGCCATGCCGGAGCAGCTTTTCGCCATACAGCAGTGTTGTTCAAAGGGAACTTGACGCCTGCTGTACGACATGCCGCTACAGCAGCACAATACAGGATTGAATGGGTATCACTGAGATTCTCGCTATTCTCTAAATAACTAGGCAGTAGCGAGTCAAGGGCACCTACCAATGCCATATTTTGTCTATGCGTAGGCAACCGCGGCAGTCGAGGCCTAATAGTATGGGGTGTATACCGATATTCCCGAATCGCACATTCCAAAGCTACCCTTACCTCATCATTGTACTGGATGCTTACATTATTAGTCATGTCATCCTCATCCTCGCTGGTAATGTTTTGGGGCAACGATGTAACACTACTTGTTGTTACACCAGGATGGACGTGAATGGCACGACTCGAACGTAAACACTCTGAGCGAAGCCTATCAAGTACGTTATCATCCAGCATCCGATTGCGCTGGATAACTCGCACTTGATCCGATAGTCGTTGTGCCGTGACGTTGAAGCCTGGTTCAAGAGCCTGAAACAGTGGCAGCATTCGATTACGATACGCACTGAGGTTGGTTCCTCCCTCTGTAGCCACAAAATATGCCCGCATGACGTTTTCATTTATTGACCTCGTCCATCTCATGCGGCGCACATCACCACCGACAGCGGGGGCCCTGTTCGAGGCCGGCGGGCCTCGAGGTCCCAAGCAGGACGGTGGCCGGCGTCTCCCCTGCCGACGTACAGGTGTTGGCGACGTCGGCGGGGAGAAATACTCGTCGCTTGATGAGCTCAACGCCTCACTGCCCGTCGTAGTCGCGGGTGCAGGTACCGACGGCTGCGAGGCGGAGCTGAGCGACGAGTCCGGGGGTCTCCTTTGTGCTAACGCTCTGGCTCTTGTTAGCATTTGCGTGTCACTACATCATCATTTAATTTATATATTTTTCATTTTGACATGTGTTGTCATTATGACCGATTTTACTTGTTTTGTACTGTTCTTTATGGTTGTATTATTTTAAAATTGAGACTTATTAGTTGAATTATATTTATTATGTTGAAATTGTGGCCAAATTATTATATATTTTTATGGAGTTATAGAGAGCTGAAAATTTTGTAAAATGACACATATGCTGGTGTTGCCATTATTATTATTATTATTATTATTATTATTATTCGTGCAGCCTTATTATAATATGTTTGCCTTTAGTTTTTTTAATTTAAGTTGTTATTTTTTTACAACTATTATTTCTGTAAATATTTAACAACAAGCTGACACGCGCATCTTCTTCGGCTTCACATAATTTTGCCCGTTTTCGCAACATTTTTTATTTATACTCACCTCCTATTAGTAGTAGCGTAATATTATATAGCCTATAGCTTTCCTCAACAAATAGACTGTCCAACACTGAAAGAATTTTTTAATTCGAACCTGTAGTTCCGGAGATTACCACGTTCAACCAAACAAACAAACTCTTCAGCTTTCTAATATTAGTAAAGATATACACATACATATATTACTCGATCGATTACATATTTACAGATATCTGTAAATATTTATGTAAAAAGAAGGTACTTATCTATTTATGAGACAAGTTTGAGTTAAAGAGAGTACAAATATGATCATCAGGCACTATTTATACATAGATAATCGCACACGGAACTAAATTGGTGATATCCAAACATAGTTGTGGCGAGTTTGGATGTTCTTTGCGTTTGTTTGAATGTTACAAGCATTAGCCTAGTTCGAGAGATGCTATTATAAAAATATTAATTTTACCTGCGGCTTTACTAGCATACATCTAAGCGTTGTCAATAAATAGCTAGTCCTCGGGAACATAATTTTTCTGGATGAAAGATATCCTATGTCCTTTTTTGTATCTACCCTTGACAACGTGTATGCGAAATTATATCATAATGATTGGTCGAGTAGTTAAGCATAACAAAGAAAGGAATAAACAAACTCCCCTATTATAATATTAAAGGCCGGTTTTTCAATCGTCAGATAACTTTTATCTGAAGAATAAATATGGTGGTATGACATATTTTCTATACAAAAGCTGTCAAAACGTCAAATATATTCCCTAGATAAAAGTTATCTGACCATTGAAAAATCGACCCTAAGTAGGATTAAGATTATGACTTTTCCATAAATTGTGTGTCGAAGATTTTATAAGGTAAATACAATTTGTGTTGCTACAACTAAGGTTATAATTAAAGAGGTAGACATATTAATAGTGTTGCAACTTATTGAGTTATCAAGAGCTATATGCATATCAGTTTAGTTTGTTAAAGTACAGTCAGCAGCATAAGTAGTTAAAATTTTTATTAATTTGTAAATGTATTTTATGAATTAAAATCTTCATTATTATTCTCCATTTTTGAATTTGAATAGCAGCAATAGCCTAGTAGGAGATCGTTAGACGGCCACTCAGAGGGCTTGAGTTCCCAAGGCACCTCTGACGTACTCTACTTTTCGCACTTAAGTGGGAGTTCTGTATAATACTTAATACAGTACTAGGTAACGGATCTTACTCGCTATAAAGTATTTAAAAGGTAATAAATACTTATTGATTGCCTGACGTTTTCTTTTAATGAACGAAGTCTTTTAAATACTTTATCGCAAGTAAGACCCGTTGTCTAATATTAAGTACTAGCTACGCCCGCGGTTTCATCCACGTTTATGGTTACTGCGTCGCGCTCGTGCGCTCGTTTCAATTCGAACCAGTAGTTCCTGATATTATTGTGTTCAACTAAACAAACAAATCAGCTTTTTGTTTGTCGGCTTTGATTGTCGGCCTCGATGGCGTAGTGGTTAGTGTAACCGACTGCCACGCCTGAGGTCGCGGGTTCGATTCCCGCTCAAGACAAATATTTGTGTGCATGAACATGGATGTTTGTCTTGGTCTGGGTGTTTCTATGTATAATATGTATGTATTTACAAAAAAAAAAGCATATATGTATGTTTATCCATTGTCTAGTACCTTTAGTACAAGCTCTGCTTAGTTTGGGCCAGATGGTGTTGTGTGTATGTGGTAGAATATTATATTATATTATATAAAGCTTTATAATATTAGTATAGATATGTACAATTAGCGATAGTGCAATAATGTTTAGTTCTGTATAATGTTTTCGAAGATATGTGAAGTCTGCCAAACCGCACTGAGCCAGCGTGGTAGACTATGGCCTGTCCGTTTTCAATGGAACTGTATAGAAACAAGGCTGATCATTTTATTGTGAAATGTTTGTGGCATTCTAAATCTCGTCAGTATGTATTGACTTATGCTGCTGTCTGTACCCGTAGTATGAGCTTTCACAGCTTGTGGTTAACTTTATTAAGTCTCGCTAAACATTTTGTAATAGCATCTCACAAGAAAACTTCGAACTCATTAAAAACTAATTAACATAGAGGGACGCCATTATTAAGTGTAGTCGAAAGCTTTGATGACTACTACGTATATAGGGTATAGTAATGTTTTAATTACAGTCTGTATACAAACTAAAGAAACCAAATATGAATACTAACTAATATTATAAAAGCGAATGTGAGTTTGTTTGTTGGTTTGTTACGCTTTCACGCCTTAACTACTCGACCGATCATCATGAAATTTGGCATAAACGTTGTCAGGGATACAGAAAAGGACTTAGGGTATTTCATCTACCAAAAAGTACTGGAACTAAACTAACCTACATTTTCGCAAGCGAAGCCGCCGGCAAAATTTGGATAAATGCGAATGTGAGTTTCTGTGTTACGCATTCACTCCTTAAATATTCGACCGAACATCATAAAATTTTGCATATACTATATAGTGGTATAAAAGAGACGATTATGTTTCATCCAGAAAAATTACTGTTCTCAAAGCATAGCAATTTATTGACAAACTCTAGATTAACGCGAGCGTAGCCGCGGGCAAAACCTAGTATCCTTATATTATAAACGCGAAAGTTTGTATCGATATATGGATGTATGGATGTTTGTTACTCTTTCACGCAAAAACTACTAGACCGATTGCGATGAAACTTGGTATGTAGATAGCTGAAAACCTGGATTCACACATAGGCTATATTTTATCCCGATATTCTTACGGGAACGGGACTTACGTGGGTGAAACCGTGGGAAAACTAGTAATAAATAAATAAAAGGCTTCCAGCATAATAATGGCATACTAAACTCCCATAATTATAGTTTTGTGAAATTGTAAAGTCAGAGATTCGTGCGTTGTGATCGAACTCGATACCTCTGCGTGGCATTACAAAGGTCTTTCACTAAACTTTGGCTGCAATAACAAGTAATTGTATACAAAAATAAACTCTTTTCGAACCATTTAATACAAAATTAATCTACTGATAGTACTCTACAATGAAATAATTTGCCCACATTGACGTAACAAGCAAACAAACGCGCTCATTTTGCTCACAATTTGCACACTTTAGTTCCGAATTCGGCTATTCAAGAGGTAAATAAAGCTTTTCAATTAAGATTAACTAGGTAGGTGAGTTCGCTGGATGGTTGCCAACCATTAATTGTGTGGGTGGTATACTTATAGGTCTAATATAACTAGATGCTGAAATTATGTCATTAATGCACGATTTGGCGACCACAGTTGATAGAGTATCGAGTTTTTGTGGTAAGATGGATGGGATTTTAATGGGCTCAGCGGTAGGGATGTTATAGTTATATCCAATAACATTATACACAGAAAAAGAAGTGTGTTACTAGGGCATCCGAATCAAAGATTTAAAAACGTCTCATTCGGAAGTTTTTCTCCATTTATCTCAGAACAAAACCGGTTCAACATAATCCTTTCTTTAGGATGGTAAATCATTAACCTGTCGGACCTTGAAAATACAGACATAATTTAAAAAATATTGTGTCTAGCCGCCGGTGTGCCGGTGCAATTTAATAGTTTAATAATAGACGTCGCTGTGTGCGGAACGATGAGGTATGTCAGACTTCTATCGAGTAAAATCATACCCGTGTTCCTCTTGCTTTTTACCTTTCGCTGCGAGATTCCTTTCGGATTATAAAAAATACATTTATTTATTTTACACACACACATAAATACTATTATTACAGATACTATCTAATGCTATATATATCTATAAAAATAAAATAGTAAATCAAAAATAAACTATACTAAGCAAATTGCACAATAAGCGGACCTTGTGAATTCGTTCAGTGTACACGAAAAGATATTCATTCTGTGAGCCAACGTGTTGAGCGCACGCTATCGATGTGTATCGATCTAGCGGGGCCACTCGAGCTAGACCGGAAAAACTAGTGGCAATGCTTTATTTGTTCAATGTACCTCACGAATTTATTAACAAGATCCAATGTACCTCAATTATTATGATAGAAATTACAATAAATCGCCTCATCCATCCAGCGGGGCCCGCGGTTGTATTACGCTCGGAATACATACAAATAATACTGATCGTAACTTGTGCCAATGTACATCTAATCTAATTCATATATTAACTCCCAGAGATCTTTAACAGAACAGGAGAAATTCAGCAAGAAAATTTTGTCTGCCCGGCAGGGCCCTTTGTAATTTGAATTCATACGTGCAATAAAAGCACACCGTTGTTATGTATTACCAATGTACCTATGAATATACCTATAATTCTGTCATTCCGTTCTGATCTACTTCTTCATGCAAACCTCTTCATGTATTAAAACTTTAGTTAGGCAATCTATCTATCTAAATATAGTAAGTAGGTCTAATCCGCAAGAATATACATCTATAGTTATTAGACTTGAAACACAATCAAAGACTTTAAACTTATAGCACCGCTATTTTGCGTGGGAGTCGTCGACTAAGCCCTAATCAAATAGCTCGATTATTTCTCGAGATAATATGCGTAAGTTTATCATACATTAATAATGCTTACAGTTCTCAAAGGATATTAGTACGGAGGATTGAAACAGGAATCAATTTTCCATTTATTAATAGTAGCAGTACGTACCTACATACCAAGGGAACAGGGCAGCCTGATGGTGTACATACAATTTTAATCATAAAATTAAGTATGGTGAAGAAAAATCATGACCTATTTGAAAGCAGCGATAGATTAGTAGAAGACAGTTTGACTGGCACGCAGATATCTCAAGTTCGCTCCTAAGGCACTTTTGACTTTTCGAAGTTATGTACGTATTAAATAGTTCAGTATCGCTCGTGTCAATGATTAAGGAAATATCGTGAAAAATCTTGCAAGTATGAGTGTTGTCTATAATATTCTCATAGATATGTATAATAATAATGATAATAATAATAACCCGCTCCGGGTCTCCGTTATCACGAGACCCGTAATGTTGAAACCGGCGCCGCACCGCTCGACACCCCTAGCCACTCGCACCGGTGTTGTCCTCTGCTGCTGGCTTGTATGCCTATAGTGGCTATTCATGGGGCCCATCTAGTGAGTTAGCGAGTCACCGTCTGCTCATTGCATTGATGCTATTAGAGTATTCAGGACAGACGCCGTTTTTCATTCATAGTTAGCGATATACCTGTCCACCAAACACCCATACCTATAGCCCATATATTAGAATCCATACGTAGTAATAGTCCTACGCCTGCTGCGGCTAGTACCGCTGTAGGTATTCCATCCCACCTTTGATTAAAACTCTTGAAGGGCCTCTTCATGTTGGAACCATGTCTCCATGTAAGCCTCCCAAAGGGCCATGTATTTTCTAATATAATATGTTAGAAACTACCTTTGATAAGAAAAACATAATAATAATATCACATACACACAACACCATCTAGCCCAAACTAAGCAGAGCTTGTACTATGGCTACTAGACAATGGATAAACATAGATATATATATTTTTTTTGTAAATACATACATATTATACATAGAAACACCCAGACCAAGACAAACATCCTTGTTCATGCACACAAATGGTTGACTTGTGCAGGAATCGAACACGCAATCTCCGGCGTGGCAGTCGGTTACACTAACCACTATATAGTCTACCAACTGGGCCTGTGTTGTGAACTGCGGGTAACCTTTCTCGCGCGGAGATGAGGCCCGTGCCCAGCAGTGGAGCAGTTTATAAACAAGTCTGATATTATTGTATCTAATTTGTACGACAAGGCATTCAGCTTCCTTTTTGCTTACTACTCACTCACCATGCAGAATGTAAATCTCTTTTGCTTCATTCAGACAAATTACATTTCTCTTATGAATAGTATATTCCTTTAGCGCACTTAGGATTCTTAAACCGAGCACGGTTTCGAAATCCTAAGTGCGCTGTTGGACAATACTTTTCTGGTATAAGGGTATGTAGAAAGTACTCTTCTTGGCCTATTTCCAGAATGACAATGTTATTTTGTCAAAGAATATGCCCTCATAATATCCCCTCCAGACTGTCCTGTTATAGTTTGTCTTATAAATGACCACAACTTTGAAGACTAAAAATGTTTACCGTAATTTTGTAGATAGCATACAGTATCTTCAAAATCCGCTTTCCGCCCGTGCCAAACCTTCTCCCTTAAATTGCAAGTGTGTGCAATTTGAGTGAAAGAGATAGAGATATATCTGCAAACAACTCATTACGTAACACGGTCTTTATAAATAATACAGGTTTATAATTATACATTTACTTTCAGTAAGTCAATAAAGTACGCCAGAATGGCTTAGTTAGTTGAGTTCTGTTACAATAAAGCTTTCAAAGGTGTTAAGAAGTTTTCCATTGAATTCTTGGGTGAAATAGACTTTCATGCTGGGATGTGTGACGAAAAACTTGTTCAGAAAGCCGAGTTAACTTCAGAAACTTCGTGCTGATGAAACTTAGTGTATACTTGTATTATAAGTAGAATCTCCGAATTACATAAATAGACATGGGTGTGTCGTCGAACGAGTAGGTGGTATATTTTGTTTTTATTTTGTCGATTATGTGCTGATAGTGAAGTGGTTTAAGCGGTTACTTCGGCACTGTGCTGAATGTTAGTTGAGTAGTAGTTCATGGAAAAATGGTTGCAGCACCTTACAGTTATAATTTGTAAACGAAATATTATTGTACACTTGGCGATTAAAAAGAGTGGCTATGAGTTTCTTGCCCGTTCTTCTCATGAGCCCTACACACCCTTGCTTTGCTGAACGTGGCAGTAAATGTAAATTCACAGAAAAAAAATTACGTGTAACTTTGACATTCATAAGTGTTACCTTGTAACTCGGGACAAAACTTTGTATGATTTGCAAATAGTTGTGCTAAGTCCGGATATTTTGGGTTATCGTCAAACGAGTAGGTCTCCACCTCCTCCTTCTCCAATAAAGCTAACACATACTTCCATATATGTTAGCTTTGTTTCGCCAGATACATATGTTTGCATTAGTTTAAGTGGTCACCTTAGCACTGGTGGTGCCTTGAATATCAATGGTTTGATATCAGGCCTTTGTATGATGTATAAATAGTTGAGTCGCGTCTGAGTATTTTGTGTTTAATGTTTCAATGCTTGCTAGTTCCCTGCAACACAGAAATTACTCCTGAAGATGTCTTATCTTCTTATCTAACAAAAATGGTTCCGTAATTATATGCCTCTTGCATTACTGAGCAAATTTACAGGTGCTACTACAAATTACCAGCCCCAATAACACCGTGCCTGATTGAATGCAGAACCGTAGTTTTCAAATCATCGCTTCAACTCCACGTAATAGAGGAACAGTCGTTGCCATTTTATTGCTCTCAGTACCAAATTTCATAAAGTTGCTGTCAATTTTCTAACAGAAAATTTTATCCAATTTACTAGGCGCTCGACCAACGGGCCAATAATATCAGATAAATTGGATGTACACTGAAAAATAAAATAGAACCGCATTAATCATCGGGTACATGCACCGAGAATTAATATATCCATTCTATAGAACAATGAATTGTAGTAAAATATTGTTTATTATTTTAGCTGAACTTCATGTTAATAAAGGCAGAATTAAAGGCTCCAAGGTGTTTGATATACGTTGTGTAATATGATCTTCACAAAGTTTTTGACTTATACCAAAACGCAATAAGCATTCGTTAACTGCAACTCTAACAATTTGGAAACATAGAATATGAAATTGCTTGTTGTAGTAGTTTCTAATTGAGTCTAGTACTTTATGTATGAATTGTATCATACATATATTCATCGTAATATTCATACGTATATTTTAAACCACGGAGTGATGACCCTTTGCCTTACAGGCGTCTTTCGTCAAGCCCTAAGGCTTGGCCATATACAACGGCGCGCAGCTGTAACCATGAAACAAAAGGCTAGGCTGTATTGTATTAAACATCAAGAGTTCTCGAAAATTAAAAACATCAGAATATTTATTGTTTATGAGGATTCATGCTGAATGGAGCGGCTTGGAGCGAGTCGGGGTGGAAACGTACACAAACCTCAGCAGAAGCCAACCGCGGCTGTCTGAATAAGACAATTCATTGGCTTTGCAGTGCATCCACCGACGTACTCTCACATATTTTATGAAACTCGTAGTGCTGTTATGTCGCTGCCTCTAATGCCCGATTGCTTAATCAAGAAACGATTCGTTTTAGATACAAATAGTTAAATATTGACATATTTTTCATAGAATATGTGTCAAAATTAACTAACATCGACTCCACTTAATTACTACCGTGAGAGCATGTAATCAAGGAATGCCATATACCAAAATTAAAAATACGCATTCCAACTTTTGATACTACAATCGTTTTTTGTTTCGACAGCAGCCAAGCGTAGCCAATATATAATAATAATATTCTACCACATACACACAACACTATCTAGCCCAAACTAAGCAGAGCTTGTACTATGAGTACTAGACAATGGATAAACATACATATATACTTTTTTTTGTAAATACATACATATTATACATAGAAACTCCCAGACCAAGACAAACATCCATGTTCATGCACACAAATATTTGTCTTGTGCGGGAATCGAACCCGCGACCTCAGGCGTGGCAGTCGGTTACACTAACCACTACGCCATCGAGGCCGACATAAAGATGCTTTAGGAACCATTGCTTTACAAGAGTACGTCTCCAACCAGCTTCCTTCAAACGCGCGCCGACCGTGCACCAACTGTATAGAGAATTTAATTTCGTGTACCGCATTGTAAAATACGCTTCGATGCGTGAGATCATAAGAGTATTACGTCGTACGGCGTTTTACAGTACACAGCCCCTAAATGGAACGAAATGCTATTTAAAAGCGTTTCATCTCGTATTTCTAACACAACTGCTCATGGCATGCAAGAATTAAAAATATTTTAATTAAAAGAATATAGCAGTAGCACTAGTAAATTGTTTAAAAGTTAGAAAGAGACATTTCAATATTTTTTTTGTTTTTGTTTTGTTTTATTAAGTTGGGTCTTAACGATACAGGCTTTCCAAGTGTGAAGTGTTCCTGTTCTTAATTTTTCCAGTAGGTACAGTGACATAATATTTGTATCAATTGAAGTGCTTTAGATACTAAGTTTTCTATTTTGTTAGACACTGATGTGAATCATTTTCTTTTAAATTATTACTTTAGAAACTAATATATTTTATAGAACCTTGTTTTATACATTACTGTTTTGACACCTAAATGTTGAAGAACAAGTGTTTGACACCCACTTTTCATGAGGTATGTTTTAAATACAACTCAATAAAGCGTTCTTTTGAACGCTTGTGGAAAACGGTGCATAATAGACGTCGATTAGCTTGACAGCCAATGGACGCCTTCCTGCCTCTGCTTCGAAATTTACAGTTGCAGCATCAAAACTGGTAATAACTTATTTACACTATTTATTTTCAGTCTCGATGGTGCAACAGTAAATTTCTTAGCAGAAGATCTCAATAATATAGGAGTTTTCAACAATTAAAAATACAATAAAACAAGAACTTTGTTTTGTAAATGAAAATAAAACAATGAATTTAGATGTCAATGATTCAAATTTTTATTGGATTAAAAAAGTAAGGTTTGGCTATTATGAATGAAAAATAATATCTGATAAATGTCTACCACGATCACGGTTACAGGTATCGATTCTTTCATCAAAGTTTTTAATTTTTGCAAAAGTGATGAGTCTATTTCGTTAATAACTTCACGAATTTCGAGGTTTAAGGCTGCAATCGATTCAATTGGCTCCGTACAGAGTCTGTCTTTAACATAACCTCACAAAAAATAAACCAGTGGTGTTAAATCACATGATGGAGCTGGCCACTTAACAGCTGAATTTCATGAAATTACGCGATCGAGAAATTTGGTTTGCAATAAATTCATTGTTTCGGTGGATGTGTAAGATGTGTATATCCATATCATCAATAATAGGCCAAAATTTAGTTGTTAACATTTCTCGATAGCGTAATCCATAAACCATAACAGCATTTCCAACCGATTTTTTGAAACAAAAATGGGTCAATCACGCCTGCAGACCACATAGCGCATCATACAGTGACACGTTTAGCATGAAGAGGCTTTTAAACAATCTGTCATGGATTTTCAGAAGCCCAAATGCGACAATTTTGCTTGTTGACGTGGCCTGACAAATGAAAATGGGCTTCGTCTGGAAAAAGAAATATTTTCAGATCAACCAACGGGTTGTTCTTGAATGAATTGAGCGAATCTTCGGCGATGTGAATGATCGGCCGGCTTCAATTGTTGCACCAGTTTAAGGCTAAAAGGCTTTAAAGCTAAATAATAATGTGATTGTTGTGGATAACCTCTATTGTAGAGAACGTCGAGGAATTGATAAATTCGGATCTTCTTCTGTGGCTCACGGCTGCGATGTTCTCACTTGAACGATCCGGTCGAACATGTGTTGGTGTTAGCATATTATGTACCGAGCCTGTCGACTCAAATTTATTGACCAAATTCTTAATAGCGGTCTCAGAAGGACGATTATGTTCACCGAAAATATCCCGAATTTTACGAAATTACACATGTATATGTACACATTAACATAATAAATGTATGTAACTTTTACAGATCCACAATTTTCATAGTGAATTTTTATTATTTTTATGTGATTTTCGAATGAATTCATTGTAACAATTGCCCAAGCTTCTGCTATAGATATGTCAAAAAACAAAATGTCAAAACTGTCATGTAGTACCGGTGTGATTATTTTGAAAAACAAAGTTCTTGTTGAAAAACTCGTTACTTCAACTGAGGTAGGAATCAGACCAGCATTGGCCGCTTATAAAGACACAGGCTTATACGATGGGCAATAAGTCATAAAATCAAAAACCTCTTAAATCAAACGAAATACCAGATATAGAATTGTGAGAAAACTTCGCAGTAAGCTTTACGGTCGTAAAGGGTAAACGCGTATGTGATTGTAAAACAAAACACGGACTGTCGTGTCACGTAGTTACGCCTCTGTGATTCGCGAACGACAAATCACAGTGCAGGCACCTTTCATGAATACTTTCGCAGTTTGAAAACAGAAGTTAAAGTTCGTGCAGAAGCGCTTTTTTATTTATGATAGCACTTTATTAAGAATTATTCGAGTAGTTGTGAACATTTTAGCTAGTATTTTTACTCACACACTTATATTATTCTATCTTAAATTTGTGATGCTTATTCTATATCTTTAGAGTTAGCTAGAGTGATATCCTTACTGCAAATGTCATTTTATTTGTTTGTTTAGCTTTCACGCCTTAACTGCTAGCCCGATAATCATAAAATTTCACATACACGTTGTTAGGGGTACAAAAAAGGACATAGGACAAGGGCTTTCATTCAGAAAAGGCACTGTTCCCGTGGGGTAGAAATTTATTGACAACATCTTAATTAAAGCGAGCAAAGCAAGCAAGCGATCAGTACAGCAACTGTTTAGTTACTTGGTTATATAAAAACAAAGAAACAGTTTGAAGCAACTTCAGGGAAATTAATAATAATAATAATAATAATAACTTTATTTACCAAAAGATTACACAAGTTCTTATATATAATGCATTTTTCTGATGAAGAATATAATAACATAATATATAATTGTAAGAACATGATAAAGGCAGCATTGACCAAGTCTCTCTACACTAGGCATGGCCTGTCACGTAGGGAAACTACAAAAGTTGTACTAAAATTTTGAATTAATGCCAGTATATGATAGAAATGTACAATAAATATCTACGCATGCAATACAATTAATTATTTTTAATAATAGTGGAATTGAAGCAATAGCAATCAAAATTATAAACATAAAGGTATTTTATCAAAAATGAAAACACATACAAAAGCAAGCAAGTACAACCAGTTCAAATCAAAAACAATAAAATCAGAGACATTAAATTAGAGGTTTTATGAAGCGCTCAGTGTCATCGTAAGTCCACTTAAGTAGTTCTTTTTTTGTGATTACTTTCGTTTCGCGAAGTGATGCTTTGGCAATATGGCAAATTTTGTTTATTTTATTGTAAACATAAGGTTTCATGAAAGCACAGAAACGTCTGGCAAAAGTAGAATTAATTTTTGGAAGTGGCAGTTTGAAAACTCGTCTCTTGACCATATCTTCATAATCAGAACTGTTGAGAACTATCTTATGAGTTACCAGTAGGATTTTGTGGATGTACAGTTTTCTAACACTAAGCAGTTGAGTTTCGTTATACAACAGATTCGTCGGATATCGGAACGGCTGTTTGATCATAGTTTTCAGCACTGCACGTTGGGCTCTTTCTAGGCCGATTAGGTGTGATGTGGCAGAACCACCCCAGGCTGTAATGCAATACGTTAATAGCGGTTCACATAGAGCAATGTACACCGTATTTAGTAAGCTCATCGGAGCCACGTCTCGTAGTAGTTTCATAATGTGTATGATTTTTCTGACTCTTGCAGCCGTGGCCACGATGTGCTCACTAAAAGTCAATTTCTCATCTATTGCAATGCCTAAATATCTAACTGAGTTTTTACGGCTTATACAGGGACACTGACAGCCTAGATGAGTATCAACACCTCCAATAGTGCAAGAATGTGCTCTAATATTCAACCGCTCAGGTGGTGACGAGGCAGCTGTTTTGTGGAAACATACTACATTCATTTTTGGTAGCGTTAAGCGATAGTAGGTTATTGTTTAACCAATTTAAAACTCCATTGAAACCAGCCTGTGCAACTTCAAACGTCTTTTCCCAAGATTTTGCATTATATAATATGACCGTGTCATCTGCATAATTAATAATTTTAGCATTATTGAAGTGTTTGCTCAATGACAGGTCATTCATATACACTAGAAAAAGCGTAGGTCCTAATATGCTACCCTGCGGTATTCCAAAAGATGTTTTCTGAGGATTGCTGATCCAATTACCGGCTTTTACAGCCTGCCTACGTGATGTGAGATAGCTTTGAAATAATTCCAACGCAACTCCTCTAATGCCAAGACTTTCTAACTTCCTTAACAAAATGGGCGCTGATACCGTGTCAAAAGCCTTTGACAAGTCTAGAAATATTCCCAGGCAAGCCTTACCCTCATCAATATACTTGCTAACAGTATCAGTCAACAAAACGACAGCCTCTTCCGTTGATTTTCCTCGTCGAAAACCAAACTGCTGGGGAGAAAGTAATTTATTTTTTTCTAAAAATGACACCAGCTGTTTATTAATTACTTTTTCCAACATCTTGGCGAAAACGCTCAATAACGAAATAGGTCTGTAGTTATTTGGATCGTCTGTAGGACCTGATTTATGAATCGGGATCACAATAGCCATTTTCCATATGTCGGGAAACTCACCGGTTGAAATTGCCAAATTATAAATGTATGTTAAAGGTTCGATAATGTAATTTCTAATCAGTTTAACTAAGCGGTTTGTGATTCTATCAAAACCTGGAGCGGAGTTATTGTTTAGTTCAAGAATGAGTCTCTCCACTTCAGATGTGGTAGTTGGATGGAGAAATAAAGAGTTTAAAGGTGACGATGAGGTTTTAATTTTAGAAGCTAATGAAATTTCTGTTTCATTCAGTGCATTCAGGATAGGCCTAGCTATACGATGTCCAGTGTTAACAAAGAAATCGTTGCAATAGTCCAAAGAGTCAACGGGAGAGGCCTTCGTTCTACAGAGTTGCAGTATGTCTCTTTTAACAGGTACAGAATGAGTAATTTCTTTTAAAACACTCCATAGATTACGGGAATTTTTTGAGTTATGTTGTATTTCATTCTGATAGTATTGAATTTTCAACTTCCGTATAAGATCTTGGTAGAAATTTCTGTACCTTTTATATATGAGTGATTTCATTTGGTCATTTGGATGCTTTCGCACCTCTAAGTGCAATTTATCTTTTTGAGCGGAGCATCTGATTAAGCCAGGTGTCATCCAGGGCTTAAAAGTTACATTGGAGCGGCTGACCTTAACCAGTCTGCAATTCGAGTCTATTATAGATGATAATTTGGTCATAAATTCTTGAGCCGCTTCAGATGAACTCGATTTACTATAGACTGATTGCCAGTCAGTCTCCTTCAGCTTTAATTCAATTGCCTTAAGTTCAAATCTGTGTTGCATTCTATTTGAACTCGTTTGATGATTTATGGTTTTGGGGTTAAATCCTGTTAGAACAAGATCATGATCCGTGATTGAAGAGGCACATATTAACGATTCCAATAACAGTTTCGTCTTAGTAAAGACATGGTCAAGACACGCGTCACCTCTCGTAGGCATGTCTACAGAAGCTTGGTAGCCTAAATGTGACATTAAGGTAAGGTATTCGGCGCAAGATTCGGGTAATTTAATATTTATGTTAATATCGCCAGCTATAATGTTACATGGGCTCTTGGCCATAGCATCGGTAATATTTTCAAGAGAGCTTAGAAAGTTTTCTGTAATCCTAAATGAAGGTGATCGATATATTCCTAATAGGGTAATACAATCAGGAATATGTACTTGTAGGCAGTTTGCATCAACGAGATCAGGTTCACATACCACGGGAGTCCAACAATCCCTTACATAGACGACTACTCCCCCTGATTGATTTATAAATTTAGTAGAGTTAAAGTTCAGGTAGCCGTCTATTTTTGGAATCACTGTATTGTTACTAATCCAACATTCTGTTAACAGAATTAGGTCAAACACTAAGCCTGTCCTCTTAATAGTCACTATAAGGCTATCTAAATTACGTGTTATACTCCTCACATTAAATGACAACATTTTGAATTGGTATTTAGACATAACGCTTTCACAATGCTCAATAATCTCTACCCTGTGGCAAATTAAATTAAGTGAATTATCTATATCATGTATAAGATCTGTGGGGTTCATAAAACGACAATTTATAAAATTCAGTAAATAAACCAATGAGCACAGGATAGATAAATGTAAAAGTAAGCGTGCAATAGCAATAATATAATAATAATAATAGTAAAATCTGCTTTGAGAATGTGTCTTGTAATTTACAATTTAAAGGACTAAGTAATAGATATAGCATTACATGAAATAGTTTAGTGTGGTCAAAACTACTATACAATATTATATACTTTAAAATATTATACAATTTATAATTCAGAATGATAATATCGTTATGTAATTGTAATAAATATATCATCCGAATAACGATAGCGATATTGAAAAGGATGCATACAACAATTAAAATGAAGTGATGGTTAGAAAATAAGTGTCTTTGTTTAGTTAGGGCTAGAAACGACTCGAAATGTATCGTGACTGGAATCGATGATAGCCGGGCCGATATGTTTTTCAATATCATCCCTGGAACGTATGATAATTGCAGGATATTTGGTGTCACTTGTATTTGGTGCTTTACGGATGTAGATTTGTCCGTTACGTACCCAACAATAACGAAAGTTATGTTGACTGGCCCGGCGTCTTGTTTCTCCGAATAACTTTCTGTTTGCCATAGAGAGTCTTTCATTAAAATAAAGCACCGAAGACGTACTACTGATGATATCACTGGAGATGAGGCCGCGACGCTTCGAGGCCCCCGACAGCAATTCGTCTCGCTTCGACTTTCGAGATAACTTCACAACAATCGGCCTGTAGTTCTTTTGTGCGTTAGTGGCTTCTTTTTGTTTCGACCCGACACGACGCGCTTGATCAATATCCGATGCCTGTAAGTCCACTCCCAACTTTTTGGAGGTAACAAGAACAATATGTGTTAAATTCTCACCGGACTGCTCGGGGACGCCTACAATTTCAAGCTCATTCCTTAGATTATATTGTTCGTGCATACCAACTGTTTGCTGTAATTCCATTATTGAAGATTTTAGGTACGTTATTTCCGTATCTTTAATGTTCAAACGATGTTCATATTCTCGAATTTTTTCGGTTAGGGAGGATGTTACGGTGTTTAATTGAGCTTTTACGTCTAGTATGTCCTGTCTGAGCAACCTGATCTCTTCAATAACATTGGACATATCTGATGCAGCTTTCATTTCTGGAGGACCGATTACTATTTTGCCACGGCTGCCGCGAGTCATGTTAACGTTCGTAGGAGTGTTTGATTGGTTACGGGAACGTATGGGTGTTGACGAATCGACAATCTTAGGTCTGGAGCATACGCAGGTCGGACATATCCACTGGTTTTTGTACTCATCGGATTGTTGCTCAAAGCTTGCAATTTTAATGTTTAGGCAATCGATGTCGTATTGACTATTGCATTTAACGCACTGCATTAAGTACTTGCCTGTAATATGCTTACCACACGCGTTGCAAATAGATGGCATTTTTATACCTCTGCCGACCTCCTCTACGCTAGCGTAATGTTGTTTACGTTCGAGAACGCTAATGTAACGACAGAGCGCAGCGCAGCGAATTCCAATGACAATCCGAACACTTCCGAACACTTCCGAAGTACGCCAGCGCAGGCGACGGGCGGCGATGACACAGCAGCGTAGCGACCGCGGGTTGGGGTAGGTCAGGGACGTTAAAAATTTTTAGTCTTAATATCGTAATAACTTTTCACTCTGTTTGAATATCTACAAAGTGATTTCACTAAAATATAGCTTGACACTTTTTCTTCAATACAACTATAAATTTATCACTAAACAATAACTTTTAACCGTAGTTTTGGTATATTTTGTAGACAGCAAGCAAAAACACACCCGTTTATATTCAAATATCTCTATTTATAAGGTTACTAGCAATTTGGGTTTAAAATTACTAGTATTCTTGTTAACCACTCCATCTAAGCTAGACTGCTTGTGTTAGGAGTGGGTTCACGTCAGTAGTGCAATGGGTAGGATTTGAACTCGCGATCTCTCGATCGCAAGTCCAATGTCTTATATAAGGTGTCCGGTAATTAATGGATAACCTTGAAATGTCTTATAGTAGAACTGAAGGATGTTCAGAAAATGAAAAAAAAAATTTAAAAAGGAAAATATATATAAGAAAGTGCAAGCTATATTAGCATAGCATACTTTTGACTGTCTATCTATTAGCATAATTAGTGTTTAATAATAAAACAACAAAAAACCGATGGATTTCATTCATTTATGGTCGTAGTATACAAGAAAGTTATACATGGTAATTAAAAAAAAACACATGTCTCAGGTAGTAGTTAGGAACTGAACGGCCGTCAGTTCCACTATAGGACATTTCCAGGTTATGCATTAATTACCGGACACCCTGTATATTGGGCTACAGCCACTTTGCCTCTCTTTATCTTTAGAAACTACTTACATAATAGATTGAAACTTAGTGCCTTTGATATTAAGTATACACTACCTTAGAAAAGGATATACTTACGTAACTCTACTCAAACATTAATTTAGTTCGCTTTTATGTACTTTGTAATATGAACTTCATGTATATTTAAGTAGATTGATACTTTCTGTTTATTATATTAGATTGCACGGATGGCGTAGTGGTTTAAGTGGTCGCCTCGCCACTGCCACTGCGCCGAGTGTTGTGGGTTCGATTTCCACACGGGACAAAAATTTGTGTGACCCAAAAATAGTTGTTCCGAGTCTGGGCGTTCTTTGTGTCCGTTGTTTGAATGTTTGTAAAGTCCATCGCGACACAGAAATTATAAATAGGGGAGTTGACTTAAAAAAAAAATATAGACATATATGCCTTTTTGGCCAAGTGCTTAGCGCTTCTTTCTGCGTGCGTTCGTGAAGTTGCGTGCGTTCCAAGATTCTATGTCCGCTTTGGGCAAAATAATTATTACGGGGTTAGGTGATACCAACAAGTTTATGATATGAATATGATATGAATGGGGTGCCAAGAACTTGGTTCATTTCAACGCCAAGAAGACCCAGGCATGCGCGTTCTCAACAAAATATTATGTTTTAATTTTATATACCATGCATAAAGTTTAACACATTATCACTGTAGTCAGAAACATTAAATATTTTAATTTACAGTTACTCGTAATAGAGTTTATGAGACATATTTTACAATATTTTTATGCTACATACTGTACAATATTTACCCTACTGAAATGTGTCCTATTAACTATCTGTAAACTTATCATCCAAAAACTCGCACAAAGAATAATAACATTTTTTGTGTAACATTGCCAGTAGGTCTTTTTTGAATAGACATATGTATATTATGTATATTACGTATACTGGTCGGTAACTTATTATAAATAATTGAGGCCTTACAGAATATGCTCTCATGCTTTAAGGTAGTTTTACTACTGACTATGCATAACTTGCCGATATGACGAGATCTTTTTGACGAAATAAAATAAAGCTCACCTACAAAAACTTCTTGTGATATATGTAGTTGTTGTATGTTATATAACATATACCTTCTACATCCGCAGATTACAAGTAATTCACATCCTGATTTTCGTAAGTGTTAAGTGTTGTGAGACCAAAATGAATGATTGATTTTTTTATTGAAAACTCGAATTTCTGAACAGGGTGAGGCGGTTCTTCGCGCCTGGGCAGCTGTGCCTATTGTATAAGGCACAAGTGCGCCCTTGCGTGGAGTACTGTTCTCATCTTTGGGATGGCTCCGCGCAGTACTTGTTAGACGCTCTTGACAAGTTACAGCGGCGGGCTGTCCGTATCATCGGAGATCCAGAGGTTACGAGTTCACTGGAACCTCTGCAACTCCGTAGGGATATTGCCTCATTGACATGTTTCTACAGAATATACCACGGGGAGTGCTCTGACGAGTTATTCTAGCTTATCCCGCCCTCCCTTTTCCTATCCAGAACAACGCGTGCTGGGCTCAGATGCCATCCTTACACGGTAGAGTCGACTAGAGTGCGTACCAAAAAGTTTGGGTCCTCATACCTCTGCCGAACGATCAAGACATGGAATTCTCAGCCAAGGCACGTGTTTCCTTCTTCCTTCAATCCTGGGTCCTTTAACCCGGGGTCATAGGGGTGGAAAAATGTTACACGGACGTTGGGGTGGGTCTCACAGACCCGTTCATTATAATCAAAATTATTCCAATACTTTATAAATAATAAAGTGAATATTTATTCGTGTTTAGTTTTTTAGGTATTTATGTAAATAAATGAAGCACAAATATCATATTATATTATGTTTTAATTATATTTATTAGAGCTTTAAAAAAAAGAACGGCAAATATCAACAAAATCTTTCTCTTCTACTTAAAGGTAATTCTAATATTAATTAACAATCAGTCTTAATGTTTTAATGGCACTTTTATGTAGGAAACTAAATTATCTTTAGAAGAAAAACCATCAGCTCATAAATCGCTCAAATTTTGTCTGCCTGATCGGTAAAGACCAGCTAGATAAAGAAGGCCTATAAAAGCTTTCAATTCAATCAAAGTGCATTTTTTTACATGGGTGTACTTAGATAAATTAGTACATGAAGCTATTTTAGGTATAATGCGTGCATTAGTATGCATAATTATGGATTGCAGCATATCCTCAGTGATAAAAAGATTCCGGCATTCTACTTCAGACATCGCCGATTTTGCTTCTGGTACTACACCTGGCAATTGAAAGATTATGTTTTCGGCTCTGGTTCTGACATTTTGTCGAAAAGGCGTCTTATACCACATTGTATCGTCTGTGCCACGATAAAAACCCGAAGAACACTCACGGTTTGCGTTTGAAGAACTTGCCGATCCAGATGTACAATGCTCCTCTGGCAAACGATTTCTATCCAATAGCGTAGACAGAGGAATCTCATCATCATCAGACTTTGAGATATCTTGCTCTGTGTCACTGGGATTACTACGCTCACTCAAGTGATCTTCTTCATCACACATCTCCTGGTCTGACAACGCAGAATCAGAGTCAGACTCTTGTAAAATCTAAAGAATACGCTATCGTTCTGCCTTTTCTAGATCCATTTTTTACTAAGTACCTACAAAAAACTTAAATAAAATACATTAAACTATATATCAGCAACTTTAATTGTAAAACACAAATATAAAAGGATAAATACTTAAAATAATATATATACATAATTAAAATAATAACTATACAAAATGGCGTAAAATTGTGACACTAACTGCGGGGATGGGTCTCACATACCTTATTCAATTTTGTGCACGTGTAACTCCCACTGCGGCTGTCGCACGACTGACGTATTACCTGGGATGCATAGAACAACTCAACAGCTCCAGCTATTGAGAAAAACGGCATCGTTGCACGCCTAGTAGCCGTAGTAAAAGCGAAATAAAATGTGACGGGTCTCACAGACCCAACCCCCATGACGCCGGGTTAAGCGGGGCGTGAAAAAGCACCTTGTCGGGCCGTCAAAGTAGAGACCTCAACATCGCCTTGGCTGCTATGAGGACGATGTGGAGGCCACTGCTCTTAGACCACACGACTGCTTACCATCAGGTGGAGTGTGGCCATTCGGACGAGCAAAAAAAAAAAAAAAAATTAAACCTATATTCCATATGCGTAAATAGAAGAACACCTACATTTCGCCAGCAAAATTTTTACGTACCACGTAACAACAAAATTTTATTTTACTGTTGTTTTTTTATGTATTTTTGTGTATAATTGTAAGTGTTGTATACACCAGTAAAATCATTTCACTGCGTGCCATTCCTTAACTGTTTTAAATTATAATTGTATAGTGACGTGTCGATGGTGTAGCATTCAATAAATGAATAAATAATACCTGGCGAGCCTATTGCGTTGTCCCCAGCACAGTCTCAATATTGCTACTAATAATTTAATAACCGCAAAATATAAAAGCTTTTTATTATAACAAACTGGAACCTCAAGACCGTACGCAAACATAAGTACAGTCTCATGCATCGGGACCCAAGCAAAATCGTCACCAGAAAAGTAAGAATTTTAAATGCGAGGTATTACTGCCGTTATCTCCACGTTGACACTGATTCTCTTAAACTCGCATTACACAGTAATGTTAGATGAATTCTGTTATATTGTCGACGTACTACTCTCTCTGTGTAATGTGATAGAAAACGGATGACGTCATTGTATCGCGAGCATACGTAGGCTTCGCTCAAGCTGGAGACAGACTAAGAACATGTATTATAAATTAAATAGGAATATAATATTAAATAGGATAGAAATGCTCACTCAGTAATTTAAAAGCAATGTGCCAAACAAAACAACGCACGCATTCATAAAGCATAAATTTTACAAAAGCGGCATGAGGCGAAGGTGCGGCACGGACGCAGCAGAGGCACGGTACCGTTTCAAAACTTTGAAGAAAAGGATGTGTCGTGAATAATACCTACCATGCGGCGCGGCGCACAGTAGGCTGAAAATCGACTTTCAGAGTCATATAAATATTTTTTTTCAAGTGGCCACTTTTATGCATGAAAATGCTTCCATAATTGGTCTATATGCCAAAAAATATCAACATCATGGACTAGCAGTGTAAAATGCAGACACAGAATTGTTCGATTATCAGCCCCAATGTACGGCGCAGGCATGCCGTATCGCTGCTTGCGTCGTGACTCCTGCAGGCGCGACCCTAGCAGCACGCAAATGTATAATTGCACACCTTGCCGTATCTTCGCCTTTTCTGTATAATTTACATAATATACATATAATACATATACGAAATATCAGCTGGAGGCTTTGGAGTCAATTGAGCGGAAGGCATGAGACTTATCTGCGATGACCAACTAGTCAACTAGTTGCCAGTCTCTCGGTTTACTATCGGATACATTTCGGAGACAGTGCAGAGGAACTGCATAATATGATTCCTCTTACCCCATTTTGCCATCGGACGACCAGACAAACATACCAGCGCCGCAGGTACATGGTAGTTATACCACATTTACGCACTAAGTACTTTGCTTCCACTTTTATAATGCGTACCGCAAAGGAATGGAACTCACTACTTAAGTCTGTGTTTCCCGATGAGTACAATCTGGGTGTCTTCAAGTCGCGAGTGAATTTGTATCTTCTAGGCAAGCGTGCTTCATCGTCGACTGTATCGTCACTTAACAACAACTGAGATCGCGGTCAAACGCAAGACTATTAAAACCTATAAAATAAAAAACATCGCGTCTGTGCCTTATCTGTTTCATGCCTGCGCCACACCTGCGTCATACCGTTGCCTCACGCCTTTACTTTATAATTTTAATGCGCGTGTGAAATGTTGCAATTATTGTATTATTTTAATTATATAAATAGAGTGATATTTAATTTCTATAAATAATTACATGATAAAAAACATGTAAAGAATATATTATTTCTATTTTAATGTATATTTAAATCAAAATAAAATGTTCCAAACGTAAACGTCATAGCCGGTAGTCAGAGGTGGGGCAGAGTGAAGTTGTTTACGATTGAGTATAAAAGAGGCGAGCGCCGGGCGCAGCGTTCACTTTGGTTCGAGACGCCGATCACAACGTTACTCTGCCCTCTGTCAGTGCTATCTGACTCTGAGTACCTGGAATATTTCAGATAAGTATACTTTGTTAATTAAAACATAAAATATTTGTTAGAATATTGTGATTTAATTTATTAGATTATAATAAAATGTTTCCTATACAGTATTTGAATGTTTTCCGTTCCTGTAAATGTGTATATTTATATTTTGATATTAAAAGGCTAATCTAGCTACAATGTTATATTTTCGTTTATATTTTTTATTAACCTGCTTCTAACACGCACGAAAACCTATTTTTGAAGATATCTTGTGATGTTAATAGATATATAATAGGTAATAGGTAGCAAAACTGTATAGTAAATTAATCTTACAATTAAGCCTTCCAAGGGCACAACTGAAATTGTAAAGTTGAAAATTGAGTCAGGATAATAGTCTGTCTGTATCCATGTATCCATGCGGATCCAATCCGCCACCGGCGTACCGGGAGGTGAAGGCGCGCATATGCGCGCCTTTTGCCGCCGTAGTGAAGGCTGCGGGTGGGAGAACGGGGATCTCTCACCCGCCAGCCGTTGAGTCGTAATGACGCTCTCTGTTGTGCCAGGGCGTCGTCCAGAAGTCATCGCCCGTAGACACAACATCTCTGCATTGGGCACTGCTGGGTAGGTCGCTGATGTAATTTCAGTTCCAGCGACCAACCCACCATACAAAGCAACGAGTTGGCACACCGTGGTAGTTTGGCGAGTGGGTATGCATAAGGAGCATTTCCACAAGTATAAAAAAAGGGTAACAGTCTGTCTGCTTCAGTCTGTCTCTACCTTAACAGTACGAATTAATGAGTTCAACCCACGCTGTCTACTGAATACTAAAAAGCATTAAAACAATCAAAAGAATGGTTCACATTCATGCTGTCGCTCCTTGTGTCTACTTATTGTCTAAGTAAATAAAAACATAAAGTAATATCATCTAAACGAGGTAGCAGGTACCGATGGGTATGATTTAAAAATGGATATTCGAATATTTGGGAATTATATATGAATCCAATCTTGATCGATTAGTTGTCGAATCACAATCGAGTATTCAGAACTTAATTCTATAATGACATAATTGATACGGATTGTATTTGATCGCTCGTGCTCGTCTTAGACGACAGTGATGATCCCTTTTTAGATCTTTCTCCGAATTTTTACTTTTCATATCTTCATACTCCATATATAACCAAATGGCAGTATTGATATTCGTATTTGCTTTGAGCTATTATGTAATAATTATCTCTCAATAACACGTATTTTAAAGTTTTACGCATTCGAAAACTTGTTAATGTCTCGAATATTTTGATTTGTTTGAACATTCGAATGTTTCGATTTTAAATCGATCATCACCTGTCGCTAAGTTGCGTCATCTTTTCTCTTATCTAATAAGTGGTCCGGCAGAGAATTCACCATGTGTCAGTTAACAATAGACTTTCTATTGTGTCTGCAGCGTAACGTTTAAAGTATTAAGATGTTTAGTATGTGTAGTGTTTTGGTTCTATTCAAACATACCTTATAAATAAATTTATAGAAAAATGTAGACTGCTCGTTAGCATGCATATGATTATGAGGTTCCAGGTTTCATTAACATCGGGCAATGTATTGGGTCTTCTGTAAGAGAATTTTCGGTAGTGAGTTTAGAAATGAGTCTAGTAGACGCTTGTCTACTATTACTTGAGATTTAAATTACAGCTGGTATATTTTGTGTAATCAATCTCTGCCCACCTCTGCCAGGATAACCAGGGGTGAATATATGGCAGCACAAAGTCTGGAAATGAGTCCAGTAGACACCTATGGATTTGACTGGCTTACGGCATGCTGCGTGTTTTTTTAAACATTCCTCGTGATGTTGGCTTTTAAAACGAAAGGTCAATGTGTGACACCTCTGTCTCCTCTTCAAGGATATGTAGGTGTGAATCTATGTAGTATTCTTTAATTACTTCACTTGTTACTTTAATTATAATATATATAATACTAAGGCGTCACTTGTTGATTCAAGTAGGTATAATAATATAATTATAAAACAGTAATTGTTATTGAACCGTAGTTTTCTAGTGGAGTACTTATAAAGTAATTTGACTCACCTTATTTAGAAACTATAACAATACAAAATAAAGTTTCGAGAACAATTCCAACTTAAGTATCTGCTAAATTCGTTTTTAATTTGATAACGATTCTTTTGTTTCTTTGAAATATGATATTGGTTATTTTTATACTGTCAAAAGGATAGTTGAAGTAAAAGATATATGTGAAGTCAATGAAATCTAAAAAAAGAAGCGTTTATTGTATTAATCTTTCTCTTAAAATACAGGAATACCTAGTTTAAGAGATAGGGTTTATTATTTTGTACAGATTTTAGCATCATAGTCTACAATGCACTACTGTTCCATAATCCATACTCAATTGTGTTTTTATGTACCTATCATATATATCTGTCTGTATTTTTGGTAAATAAAATATTATTAAAAATATAAAAAAAAAACTAGCACGATATCGCTCAGGTCAGCAGGTATGACCATTTCGACCCGCTTACACCAGCCAGGTCACTAGTGATCACGGCCGGTGCAGCGTGGTTAAAACGTCAAGCACTTAAAGGGAAATAATATGCATGAGCGTCAATTCCTTTTACCAATTATGCATTTTACATATATACATAATTGGTCAAAGGTTATTTTTAGCGCGACATAAATGTAGTGAAAGAAAACATCGTCAGGAAAGCTGCATGTCTCAAACTTCTCTGTACTGTTCTAGAAAATGTGTGAGGTTTACCAACCTGCACTGGGTCAGATTGATGGACTATGACCTAACCTTTTTTAAAACTGTAAAGGCCCGAGCCTAGTAGTGAAACAGAATTTATACAGGGATAAGGCCTTATAAAAGCATGGTTTCTGACGAAAAAATATTTTCTATGGAACAATAGAAGCCAAGTTGTAGTATAAGATAACTTTGGTACCTATAAATTACCTTTTTATTAGAATCGGATGTGTTCTGAGAACATTTATGTCGATAAGTTATAGTTCGGACCATATAATGCGAAGTTAGTGAGGTGAACTGGTTTCCGCGTAAATTAATCAATCGGGGAACTTAAGTAAGTCTTTTAAAAGTTTACTGAGAAAGACGTTTAGCTACTTCTACGTATGACAGAAAAGAATATTGCATAATAATGAGTGCATGGACGCCGTAGTGGCTAGAGTGGAGTGCCACTGCGCCGACTGTTGTGTTCGAAGTTATCTTTAAATAATAATAATACTGAGCGGTCATAGTGGGCAATATTAACAGAGATATACTATCTGTAATGTAAAAGTGTGTGCGCAAATACAAACTTGCACTCTCTTAATATTATTTTCTGTTTTCGCGAATGTTATTCATCAAACTAATTTATACTGATTTTATCGCATCGTTTATTTAACATTGTATTACATAATTTTGATACTGTTACACTACTACTACTTTTGAATTTTACTAATTTTAAGATAATAAAATTATTAAAACTATTTATATTTAGGTTTACACTTTCCCGACGTTTCGTGACCATGGCTGCTGAAAAGCAACCGAAGCGTCAAAAAACGCGTCGTAAACAACGCGATAAAATCCGTATAAATGAGTTTAATTTCAGAGTGCACTCCGTATTTCCTCATTCTCTTAGTCCGCTGGGACGACATTCCGATACGGCCGAAGTGAGATCAGGCGCAGGATGGCATCCAGAAGTTAGAGATTCACCCACCGTATGCCTTGAAAAGCATGTAAGGCCGTCGATCCTGCGCCTGATCTCACTTCGGCCGTATCGGAATGTCGTCCCTACTGCTGTTCCTGTAGGAACAGTAGTAGTTTTACTTCTTCTGCGGTACCTAGTGTTCTTTTTATTTATTTATTTTTAACTATTAATTGATCATTGCAGGTTCTTAACCTAATGCGATAGTATAGTAACATAACTAAAATATAATAATTGAGAACAGTAATATAATCTAATATTTTAATCTATTACCAATAAATTATGTTGAATTTTTGAGTAGTAGAGCCTCGCTGATTTTAGCATAAATGGGCCGGCTCGACCGGGGAAGTACTACCCGCTCACAGAATATCGACCTGATACAGCAGTATTCCTACTGTTGTGTTTTGTTCGGTGAGTGAGAGTGCCGTAGGCCCAATCTCCCCTCTTGCCCCTTTCCGCTCCTTTTTCTTCCCACCTCCTTTTTCTCTTCTTCCTAAAGGGTCGGCAAAACGCAAGTGATGCTTGTTTGCCATCTTAGCTGTATATAAAAAAAAAAGTTAATGTCTAGTGCGCAGTCCTCGTTAATTCGCTCAATGAACATGAAAACAGATCGATACGATCTGATATTGTATTGAGCGCACGCAGCGCCCGCATCAACGGCGCGAGCTATAAAAGAAACAAAAAGGAAAGCGTGCACGGCTGAACGACAACACTCAATAATTATTTACATTAAAAAATATTGTTTTGTTGGCTCCATCTCGCAACTCTAGCTATATCACACTGGAGTATATTGCAGACCGCATCCTGAGTTGTTATATCTACATATATACAGGGTGTCCGGTAATTAATGGATAACCTGGAAATGTCTTATAGTGGAACTGATGGCCGTTCAGAAAAAAATATTTAAAAAAATCTATCCTAACTTCTACCTAAGATATGTGATACCTCCTTGTATACTACGACCATAAATGAATGGAAACCATCGGTTTTTTGTTGTTTTATTATTAAACACTAATAATTATGCTAATAGATAGACAGTCAAAAGTATGCTATGCTTATATAGCTTGCACTTTTTAATATATATTTTTGTTTTTCTTTTATTTCATTTTTCTGAACGGCCTTCGGTTCTACTATAAGACATTTCAAGGTTATCCATTAATTACCGGACACCCTGTATATAGCTGTATAAACTAGTGGGCCTATATTTATCATGAAACGTGGTTAACAGTAAATAGGTGAAGTTTTATTAAGTTTATGTAATGAATTAAGTAATTCTCAGTGGCAGCACGTAGTTTGTAAGAATTACTTGCTATTTAGTTACAAATTACTCGTATTCTTGCCAACCCTTTTACTTTAGCTAACTTAATTGTGTATTTGTAAATTCTAACACGACACAGGGCGTTTTTCTTTAAAGGCATGCCTAATTCTAGCAATAATTATTTAATTCATAATTTCAAATGTATGAACACCTTTATAGAGTTTATAATATAACTAGCAGCTCACCCCGATTTCGCCGCGTTAAACATAGATATATAGAAAGTTCCCGTGACCATGGCTGCTGAAAAGCAACCGAAACATCGGGGAAAGTGTAACCATAAATATAAATAGCTTTAATAGTCTTAATATTTTAATTAGCTTAAAATTAGTAAAGTTTAATTGTAGTATAGTAGTGTAACAGTTTCTAAATTATGTAATAAAGTGTTAAATAAACAACGCGATAAAATCCGTATATCTTACCTTATCTTGTGTGGGGGCCAGTCAGTACAGACTGGCGACACTTCGACCCAGTGGAATCTTTTGTGTCGACTGCCCCAATAACGACTGCCATAGATGTTCATGGCAGCCAGGACCGACGGCTTAACGTGCTCTCCGAGGCACGGAGCAGGCGATAATTGTCAATTAATACGCACATAATTTCGAAAAGTTATATAACTTCCAAAAGTCAGAGGTGCGCGACGTGGGTTCGAACCCGAGACCCTCTGCATTGCAGTCTGTTGGTCTCCCCACTGAGCTATCGCTGCTAAAATCCGTATATAGGAGTATAATTTCAAAACTTACTAGACTTTGCCCGTGTCTCCGCTCGCGATAATCAAGATTTATCAATAAATTTCTGTCCCTCGGGAACAGTACTTTTTTCTGGATGAAACTTTATGAACTCTATATCCTTTTCCACACCCCTGTCAACGTGACCTGTTAACAACGAAATTTTACAAAATTAGTAGTTTCTTCAAACTACACATTTAATATGTCAGCCGCTAAATTATGATCTTTCCTTCAATTGGTCAGTGTTGACGATGCGATTGGTGCGGAATTATGAATTACAATATACCGTTAACATTTACATACGTTTGTATACCTCATCTTGCTCCTATAGTTCATATATGTATGTATGACGTAAAATATACGTAGATGTGGCTCAGTATTGCGAATTAGCTCTGCACTAGTTAGCTATAAATCCGTTGACATTCTTACAAATATTTCTGCTTACTTTTCCTTGTATTTATTCTGCCGACATGAAAATTAATTAGGTAAGGCCAAATACAACATAAACCTTGTATATGTGTGTGTGTAGAACCGTATTACGTCATAGTATTAGGCCTTGTATAGAATAGTTTGTTGTACAATATCACGGCGGTACGTTCACATCGCACATGCGAGGCAAATAGGCGGTGTAAATTTACCTTATATTCGTGTTACTTTTTTATGCTTAGTGAATCGTGTATGTATAATAAAAAGTAATATACTAACGAATTATATTTAGTTCTTTTTGCTTAAGTTAAGAATAAATTATTATATTACTAGATTTTACCCGCGGCCTCACTCGCGTAAATGTTATTCCCTCGAAAACGGTACTTTTTACGGGAAAGGTACCTCATGTCCTTTCGTGGACTCTTGACAACGTGTCTGCGAAATTTCATGATGATCGGTCGGCTAGTTAAGGCGTGAAAGTGTAATAAACAAACAAACTCACATTCGCGTTTATAATATTAGTTAGGATAACACGATGAACCGATTTGCGACCCCAAAAAACTGTTTATAGACTTATATTTCTGCCATATACATATATGTTACTCAGTTTGAGAAGGGTTAGGCCATAGTCCACCACGGTGGCCCAGTGAGAAGAAGCCCGTACCCAGCAGTGGGACAGTTTAATACAGGGCTGATATAATTTATTATTATAATTTATGTATGTTTCATGTTTTAGAAAGAAAACTCTCGTTTGTATCTTTTTTTTTGTTGTACTTTTTGTTAATTATTTAATGTTATTTTTTAATATTCTTTAATGTGAATTGTTATTAGCATCCGTGCAGTCACCAAAGGCATCTAGTTGAAAACCAGCGCAAGTCTTCCTTAGCCTTGCATAATTATGCTGAACTAGGTCCCATTTGGCAAAATTTAATTATTTTATATTTACCTTGTTAATATTTTCTTTTTTTTGTCAAATAAATAAATTTTGTTTCTTTCTTTCTTTTACTAGGAATAATTCTTGTATTGCGAAAGCCTTTACAAACATTCAAACAACGGACACAAAAGACACTCGGAACAACTATTTGTGGATTACATAAATTTTTATCACTGGCAGTGGTGAAACGACCATTTACACTTACACTACTGCAGTCGTAGTAAGTACGTGATAAGTGCAGTCAGCTTAGATACGTAGGCAGCCATGTATTACTTAATTTCGTTAGTTATCGCGCCAAGGCCTTCAGGCTATTGACGTTTACTAAACGCTTTTCTAGACTCCGCGCTGTGATTAAGAAACTTTTAGGGTTTTTTTTTATACATCTATGTTGGCAAACAAACATACGGTCCATCTGATGGTTGTGGCCACCGTAGCCTATGGACGCTTGCAACACCAGAGGCATCACTTGCGCGTTACCGAACCTTTAGGAGAGGAAGAAGAGAAAAAGGAAATGGGAAGGAGAAGGAGCGGGAAGGGGGAAAGAGGGTAATTGGGCCTCCAGCACTCTTACTCACCGAACGAAACACAACAGTAGAAATACTCGTCGATATTCTGTTAGAGGGTAGTTCTTCCCCGGTCTAGCCGGCCCATTCATGCTGAAATCAGCGAGGCTCTAAGTTTTAAGTTAATACTACGGTCTACCCTTTTAGGGGATATTTATACATGAGACAATGTCTAATAAGATAAGAGAAGATATGTTTTTGCTCAGTAATTCACTATTATGTGCAATTATGCACGCAACATGTTGAAAATCATAATTATGTGCAAACTTGTTTGCCATATTATGACGTGAAAATGACATAAAATACAAAAATTAAAATGATGGAGCAGTGTTCTTAATTAGTATCGATAGCCTCACAGGAGATTGTCGGGCAGCACCGCAGAGTCTTGAGTTCGATCTCAAAGCACGCACCTCTTAATTTTGGTAGTTATGTGCGTATTCATTTATTAATTATCGTATGCTTTAACGTTGCGAAGAAACATTATAAAAAAACCTGTTGTGTCCATAATATTTTCGAAGATATGTGAAGACTGCCAACAAGCATTAGGCCAGCGTGGCGGACTATAGCCTAACCCTTCTCACACTGAGAAGAGGCTCGTGCCCAGCATTAGAACAGTTTAATATACGGGGCTGACATTATAATACTTATTCAGAATGTATATTCAAATATACAACTGGTACATCATTGACCGTAACGCTGAACAAGAAATAGTCTTGGTACACGTCTTCCTAGAAAACGTTTATTGCTGGAAAGGGTAAGGAACAACGGTATTCTTATTTGAATTTCTGGGAAAGTATCGCTCGGAAGAAGATTGCAGCTAATTAATATTTAGCTGTGTACACTCCTTAAGGAACGAGGGAGGTGTCTTGTTACGAAACCAGTAATGTTAACCGTGTTCGGTTGGCTCCATAGTGACTCCATTTTGTGCCCCGTAATCTACATGGCAAAGAATGAATAAATATAATGTCGCCATGTTCGGTATATACTAAGGCGCCACCAGAATTATGTAATTTTAAAGAATCTGTATAGGTACCTATTTACAGTAAAGTTAATAATCCGTTTGTTGTTTCCGATGCCTTTGGGACTTCATACTAATCTCATAATTATATATTTTCGCGTTGTATGATTATTATAACTGATAACGGATTTTACCGCGATAATTTAAGAGTGATCGTGTTAAAACTCGTTTTTCTTCCGTCTTTTACAGTATTTACAAACCTTTTTGAAGGCTTGACGTTTCGGCCAAGTTGCATTGGTCCCGGCACCACAGGAAGGGAACTCATATTTTTATAGCTTTAAATTATTTACGTATATTATGTTACAGTATACTGAAAATATATATAATATTTAAAAAAAAAGGTAAATAGCGTTTACGCTGGATGTTAAAAATCGCAACGTCCCAAATAAGTGTCATATTTATTTTATAAAATATTTTAAATACGACTAAGGTAAAATATACTATACATCTATAGTATATTTTTACTATTCCATCAAATGTAATAATAATTGTTGTCTTTTATTAAATATGACACGTTGTCGTTTAGAACAGGATACCAGACGAAAACGCTCTTAAGATAAAGAAGAAGAACATCAAGAAGCATTTTGAGGAACATTGTTTCCCAGTGAACACCAAGCTTAAAGTCTATGCTAGTTTTTTGTGCAGATTAGAATTTTCTTTGCAGAGATAAATTACAGAGTTTTGGCAGCGCGCCTGATAATTTAGTTGTAAGAAGGTTTTACGTTGACTGAATATTCTGACTGAACAGTAATTTGTTCTTAACGCTACTTGTGTAAAAGTGAAGGCTGTCTGTTTGTTTTTTTATACGGCTAAAGTAGCACACAAGTTTACAACTGGAAACCTGATGTGGATTTGATACCGTTGCTTATAGAAGTTTGACATACCTTACTACGTTACTTACTAATTGTCATTGCATGCGCGAAGGCGAGTATATAAAGAGATAAAATTATACCCTCCTTTTGAAATACAAGAATAAGCGACGGAATGGGCATAAGGGTCCAGGAAAGGATTTGCACGGTAACTCTTTTAGGATTTGCGGATATTCTCCTTACAGTAGTAGTCTCTTTTTCTCCAGCTAAGGTTTTAATTACAGCCATAGTCAACTGGACATTTCCAGACATTCAGCTTCCACTGGAAATATCTTGATAGAAAATGCAATGACTCCTTGCCCGACCTGGGAATCGAACTCGGAAAATTACTATAGCCTGCAAACGAAAGCGTTAACTTATACTACTAAATCAATGAAGCAGTATGAAAAAGTTTATTTACAGACAAAGCACTATAATATAATGCCTTCGGATTCGTACATGTATCCAAGCAATTCTGCAGACGTACAAAAACTATAATATAAGGCCTGTCATGGATCATAAATGCCGAAGTTTCGGGCCAAATGTTTTTACCACGACACATTTATTCCAATAATCTTCCTGAATTTTAATACGTAGATTCTTGACTATCCTAAACCCTTTTAAGAAGCAACCAGATCAATAGTGTCATATCATTAGAAAGAAAAATCCGAAGAAACTTCATTGTAAGTTTTTGCATCCGGCCCGAAGTTTTCATGGCAGACCTACAGATTTCCATGCTTATGAACTTACACAAGAATTCCTCAAATGAACATTGCTACATGGTTTCCACATAATCGATATTCTTGTAAACTTATTACAATAAGCTAGTCTTTGTTAACATTTCTAACAGTGTGGGTGGAAAACGAACCTAAGGAAATACAGATCTATTTTTTATATATCCACTATTACACACTTGTGCCTGTTTCTTGGAAGGTAGGCCTACGCTTATAAGAAATATAGACGAGAACGGATTATCTTTTGTTGCGATCCAAACATCCTAACTAATATTATAAATAATAATAATAATAATATTCTACCACACACACAACACTATCTAGCCCAAACTAAACAGAGCTTGTACTATGGCTACTAGACAATGGATAAACATATATACTTTCTTTTTTGTAAATACATACATATTATACATAGACACCCAGACCAAGACAAACATCCATGTTCATGAACACAAATGTTTGACTTGTGCGGGAATCAAATCCGCAAACTTAAGCGTAGCAGTCGGTTACACTAACCACGACACCATCGAGGCCGACAAAAATGAAAATGAATGTGAGTTTGTTTGTTAGGCTCTCACGCCCTAACTACTCGACTAATCATTATGAAATTTCGCATTCACGTTATCATAGTATTATCTGTGTCATAGGTACAGATTGGGAAATGGGGGCGAGGGGTAGAAATTTGTTGAAAAATTTAAGTTAACACGGCCAAAGTCACGGGCTAAATCTAGTACTTAACTATTAATTTATTATTGCTACTTGCCTAATGTATGCTTCTTAATAATCGTGAAACGACGTTTTTTTTTATGTG
The DNA here is from genome assembly GCA_963675205.1 of Catocala nupta. NCBI lineage: Eukaryota > Metazoa > Arthropoda > Insecta > Lepidoptera > Erebidae > Catocala > Catocala nupta. Next base: position 17,842,717 of record OY776102.1, on the reverse strand, counting down.
TTTTATTTATTGGAACAAAAACAGTTACATGTTAGATTATAACTAAATACAATTCATACACCGAATATGTTAACATGATATGTAATCCAAATCATTGTACATTACTTAACAAAAAAAAAAATACGTTATTTTACTCTGTAAATGTTGACAAAAGAATTTAAATAATTAAAACAATGAAAATATGGTTCTAAATGCAGACTAATTAAATAAATAAAAAATTAAGGATTTATTGAACGAAGAAGTTCAATGGCCTGTTTTTTAAATTGGCAGTTAGAAAGAGCATTTGTTTTTATTCTCTTACATAAATTATATAAGTTACAATTTAGCAAAATGTTTGTTGTAACTGTCCACAATGCGGCGAAGGGATGCGCGTATGCCAGCGTTAGTCCTGCAAGTACCAAGACTTGTTGGGAACGTCTGTAGTCTGCCATGGTATTCTATAAAAGTTTTCATCTCGTACTCGAATGTCACTTCAACTGCGAACATAGTGCAACAATCATATTAATATTGTTTATGAAATAGTTATAAAACTGATGTGTATATTATAAGTGAATTGTAAATTAATATCTTAGTGACAACCTTCTGAAATAATAGTATAAAATTTTTCTTCATGTCTCCTAAATTGCTGTGCCCAACAGGATCCATGATGATCAAAACTTACCATTACCACGTACACAACGCCGGCAGTCGCCGCAGTGGTGACAACCGGGCGTCTCTTGCCGGCGTATACGACACAGGAACTGGCCAAAACAACCGTGGCCAGTCATTACTTGTGTCAGCCGGAAGGTGAGGGCGTCATGCCGCCTCTCCAGCCACTCCTCAAACACGGGACTTACCGCCACGATCGTGGCGTGCCCGGCACTGGGGTGCACAAGTCGCTCCTTCCATTACACCTACCACCTAAGCTAACATTGAGGAATACAATAAATATATTGAGTGTAAATGGATATTGGAGTGTTGTGTACTTTCCTAGACGCCTTTAAAAAGGCTTGACAGAATATTACCTGCCAGGCCTTTTCAAAAGCGTCTAAGGATCTTAGAATCTTAGAACAGAGTGATTTTAAAACCCAAGGGAGAACCATTTGCCAAGCAATGGAACCATATACAATAGCTTAATGGAAAAACTAATTATGTTAAAAGAAGAAACTGACGTTTGACATACAGGTTTGGTCCAGTTTAGTGGTTTTCGTGTGGGATTCGAACCCACAACACACGGCGCAGCGGCAGTGACGTGGCGACCAAAATCCTTAAACCAGTACGCCATCCGCGAATGGAAATAACAAGGATACAATTTCATACTCATTCTTTAACTTCCAAAGTACGAGGTGGGTGTCTTGAGATCGAACTCAAAAGCAATACGTGGCAGTCTAACGATATCTAAAAAAAGATAGGTGAAGGCACAGCGTAAGCCAGTACTATATACAAGATACAAACAGTAATCTTATTGGTATTCTAAAAGCTTTCGTGGAATTTGTAGACGTTCTATCTCGGCGACGCGCCGCGGTAAGATTCTCTTGTGTTTAAAAATTCAAGAAAATATTAGCATTTTTCTCATACAGACATAATAGTCGAATATTTTAAATTTAATACTCGTACGAGAACATTTTAGAGTGAAAGTAATAAGAATTTAAACAGTGCAGCGTGCTGAAATTCTTGAGACAAAATAATCTTAAGATATCTTTTGTCCCCACATATAAGAGATCTAGACAAAAACTTAAATGTATTTTTTATTTAAAACATGTAAAATTAGTTTCTGTCTGCTGCTTCGCTCATCCGTTCACTCTTTGGAAACGTGTATCGCGATAAAAAGTATCCTATGTATTATTGTTCGTTTGCCAAATTTCATCCAAGTCCATTCAATGGTTTTCGCATGATTGAGTAATGAACATCCAAATATCTTTACATTTAAGATACACTAGCTTTTGTCCGCGGCTTTGCTTGCGTAAAAGTAGGCATAGATTATGTTAGTAACCTGTTTTTTTTAAATAAAATATAGCCTTTGTTACGATAATATAGTTTTCTAATGCTGAAATAACTTTGAAAATCGGTTGAGAAGTAAATTTCTTACAAACAAACAAAAAAAATCGTAATGATAGTTACGACGATGATGATACATAAATCGATGGGATATAATAAATCCTACTAATGGATTTTAGAATACATAACATTATTATAATATGACTAGCTGACCCGGCAAACGTCGTTTTGCCATAAAAAAAATGTTTTTACCAAAAGAATAAAACATTGTTAGGGGTTGACAACCCTTATCACTAAGGGGTATGAAAAATAGATGTTGGCCGATTCTCAGACCTACTCAATATGCTCACAAAATTTCATGAGAATCGGTCAAGCCGTTTCGGAGGAGTACGGGAACGAACATTGTGACACGAGAATTTTATAATAAATAAGATAATATTTATAAGCCAGCCCACTGCTGGGTCATCTTTTCCCAGTATATGAAGTGTCTAGTCACTACGACGAGTCAAATCGCAAAATCAAATATACGTAGACAGAGTTTAGACTCCGTGCTGCTACTGAAAATGTCATATTTTATTTCAACTCGGTCATTGAACCCAAAAACTCATACACAGCATTCACTACAGCTGCGCCACCGAGCCAATAATACAAAACCACCATGTTGTTATATTTCAACCACAATACCTTTAGAAATGGTACATTTACCACGGCTCTATCATTAATTTTCTTTTATCATAAAATCAGAGGCAATGCCGGTAACAAAATAATGTGCTCGGTAGGTTTTTTGGTAATTATGACCTGCCGACTTTACCGCTAATGGGGTTATTGAAATTTCTGATTATTAACTCCGATTGTAGTCTAAGGGTGTATGCACGTAGAAAATTGGGATGTGTAACTTTTTTTTTAAAATATATTTTTTCTTAGTGAATTTATCTCTTCTTTATCAATTGGCACAACACTACAAGTGAGAAACATCACTATCTATTAGTAATCATAAGTTACTAGATTTTTCTCGTGACTGCGCTCGCGTAAATGTAGGTTAGGTTAAATCAGTAACAGGGTGGTGGGCTTCGTGGGCCTGTCCGCCACCTGTTCAGCACCAGGTCCGAGAGGCGGCGTGCGTGTTCCCACGCGCGGCTCTGTGTCGTATGTCCATCCCCCCTCTAGGGGACAGTAGGGTTAAAATTAGAACTGAACCATGAGTAGGTCTGTTCGTATAGTCCTGTCGTTTCATACAGCGGGTCGAAACCATGGCGGGCTCGCGATTGCATGTGAAAGTGATTCGCGCGACCCCACTGACTCTGGTTACGTCGACGAGCGCCGTGGTAGGTTTAGTTGGTATTACCGGGATACCTGTCCCCCGGTGAGTTCAACTTAACCTCTCCGTCGCCCCGCGGAGAGGTATGCGTCAACGCATGCCCCCTTGTAAAATAAAAAGAAACTGTATGATCAGTTAAGGATTAGTTTTTAGACAAATGTTTATAGTTCATATTTTCTATATTTTGCCTTATGTTCTGTTTTTAATTAGAATATGTTTTTGTTAAACTTCTAGGATATTTTTTTTATTAGAGTTCTCTTTTAATTTAACTGTATTTTGTTGAATTTGTATCTGTATTCGTGTCAATTTACAAAACTGTTTAAATTCTTATAAAAAATATTTTTTGTAAATTATTTGTTATGATGATATACTCACAACGTGTTCTCCTGTAATTGAAGGAGCACAAATTATCGAACAATTTTTTGTAATGATTGCATGTACTGTGTATCCTTTGTTGGAGTTCCTAAGAATAACTAAATAAAAGATCAGTAACAGTACTGGATGATACCGATTCTGTTCGCAATTCTGATGACAACGTGTAGTGAAACAAACATGCTCACATTCGCATTTATAATACTAGTTAGAATTAGGAAGGTAGAATTACTATTCGTCAAGGGAAATATTACTGGCGTAAATGCCCCAATATCCATTCTGGAAATTATGTAACCACCCTTATATATGAAGTCGTTATTTGTAGATGTTATTGATTAAATGATTACAGAGCGCATATTATTAGGGGCAGTATAAAATAATTATGAGTTGATTTATGAGGCGAGTATGTCGTGAAAATGAACTATTTAGTTGTTTTCCACTAATATTTTAGTTTGTTTTGATTGCGTGTTTTAAAGTAAAAAGGAGTAATTATGAGGTTTTTTGTTGCTTTATAGTGGCAGATAAACTAGCGGCTTGTTGGTGATTATAACCGTCGGTAATTAATATATCAGAATCGCCTTCGCATTAAGTATAGAAACTTAAGTAAGACTTGCCTATCGTAAAGAAAGAGGGACAGTACTGCTAAAGGGCACGTGAATGCGCTCATGGCGTAGTTGTTTATGTGGTCACCTCGGCATTGCTCCAAGTGTCGTGGGTTTGAGTTCCCCACACAGAATGTATTCAAAAAAAATAACTTTACGTTTCAAAGTCAACGTAAAAGATCTTTATTACCATAAAAATGTTCAAACATTTCTTGGACATGTCAATTATCTATATAAAGATATATTAATAAAAAATTAAATAATAAAAAGGAAATAATTTTTTTACATTAATAAAAGCCTGCTCGAGGAATAAAGCTTTGATGATAAGAAGCAGGCAAGAAACCCATGACCACTCTTTTTAATCGCCAAATGTTTATTAATAATCCGAATCTTTTCTTTTCTTATATGAACTGCTGTGTGTAATTGTAACAAAAGTGGCAATGAGATTTAAAAGTAAATGTTTGGTGAATCTAAGATACATATTAATAAAAACGAAAAAACGCATATATGTAAAACGTCACAGCAACTCATATTTACAATTGCCTTAATAATATGATTAGAAATAGCCTGAATATCGACAAAGGACTTACTATGTACATATGTACTCGTGAAATATATTATATATTATTACATACATACATAGTCGTCTATATCCTCGAAAGGCTAGATATGTATAATACAACCATTCTGTCAATTATGGTTTAAGCAATAGAGGGCTATTAATATATTGCCGTTAACCGGGACATAGTACCAGACTACGTGCTGCTACTAAAATGTCTTGACAGGAAATGGCGCAATGTTGGTGAATTATACCAGGGATGTTGCGGATGCAGATTTATTGACATCCGCGGATGCGGATACGGATATTTAAAGATTCACATCCGCAAATGTGGATGCAGATGCGGATGTCCAAATTAATGTGGAAGTTCCGCAATTGCGAAAGCGGATGTTGATGAAAATTGTGCATCTTATTTAATAAAAAGTATCTAATATCACCTCTGCAGGTTCAAGCCTGTTTTGCAAAGGTTCATAAATGTAGTTATACCATTTTCTAGTGTTTCTTGATTCTCATCTTCATTTGAAGAATCATTGCGCCATTAATCGGTCCACCCATTTTCTTTCTTGTTGCAACCTGCGCTATATCCGGATCCGCATTAACATAAGCGGTGATTACTGCGGATGCGGATGCAGGTATCCAAATCGATGCGGAAGCTCCGCTATTACGGATGTGGATGCAGGTATCCAAATCGCTGCGGAAGCTCCGCAATTACGGATGCGGATGCGAATATTCGCAACATCCCTGTGTTATACCTCTGCCTTTTCGGTAATATAGGCGTGCATAGGTGTACCGCGTATGTACCTATGTAATATTCCAATTAGTTTTTTATGGAACATCCATATTTTCCTTGTATAAGTCTTTTACTACACAACTTTGTATCAAATATTACTATACTATTACCATTACTATTTTGATAATAATGTCTAGTGGGAAACCGTTGGACTGCCACGCAGAGGTCTTGAGTTCGATCTCAAGGCGCGCATTTCTGACTTTTCGAAGTTATGTGCGTATTAAATAGTTAATTAACGCTTGCTTTAACGGTGAAGGAAAACATCGTGAGGAAATCTGCATGTCTAAGAGTTCTCAATAATGTTCTCAAATATATGTAAAGTCTGTCAACCCGCACTGTGCTAGCGTGGTGGACTACGGCCTAACCCTTTTCAAAATGAGAAAAGGCCTGTGCCCAGCAGAGGGACGTATATTATCGAGAGATATTATAATAATAAAACAGTCGTACATCTGATAACCTAAGTTATGAAATCAATCGTTTAGACGACAACTTAATGACAAACAATGAGAATAAAGGTCAAACATGATCCCGATTAATTACAAAGTATCAGAAACAAGGCTTCCGAATAGGCAAGCCTTTGCGCGTTATAACCTCGGTACTACAACAAACTTATCTGTTTTTATTATTAAATAGACGGAGCCCTCTCACTTACAACTTTGCAAAAGTTGAACCTGTTATAGCACCGAACAAAGCTTTTAATTACTTCAAAAGACTGATTAAACAGTATTGTAAAACGAAACCCTGTCTTGAATCAACTTTTTATTACTTTGATAGGTATGCGGTTTAAAATGCAACAAAGACTGCAATTTTCTTTATATTTTATATCCCGTTTGAAAATTTCAATAAAATGTGAGCAGGGTGCAACGTGCTTGTGTAAGATTTTTTTGGTTTACTTAGCTTCACGCTCCTATTCATGAAGTATCCGTGTAGGCAGAGATGTATTAAGCCAAAAGTCGCATACTATGATTGTTAGTCCCACGTAATAGTTGGCGAACCTATTGTCGTCTACCGAGCATAGTTGCAGATTGTGCAACTACTGAGCTGTTCTTGACAGGGCAATCCAATAATACCTTGCCCGATCCGGCAATGAAAGCTGGAATCTCATGCATAGGAGTCGCATTTAATACTGTCGCACAATCGATGCAGTTCTTGTTTGAAAAAAATTTAATCAATAGGAAAGGTAGTACTCCTTAATGTTACTAACGTGCCAAACTGAGCAATAACGTACCATACAAAAACATTGTCACTAATGTAATAAAGTCTGGAAACAGAAGACGGCTATAGGCTTACAATAAACTAAAACTATACTTGCCGGCATTTGGGTACATATATATCTTCAGTGTATGTATGTACTTACACACAGCGACACAACAACCTAGACTGTTTGGACTTTGAACCAGGGATGTTGCGAATGCAGTTTTTTTATATCCAAGGATGCGGATACGGATATTTGAAAGCTCTCATCCGCGGATGCGGATACGGATGCGGATGTCCAAACCGATGCGGAAGCTCTGCGATTGCGGATGCAGATGCGAATATTCGCAACATCATTGCTTGGAACTATTAGAAGTTGAACGCTGCGAGTCGTGCGAGAGAGTGCGTTATATTTTTGTTATTTTGTCTCATTCACGCTGAACGGGACGCGACGCTCAATCCTTACCATTACATCGACACCACTATGCACCGTCCCTTTCCGACAATTATTTATTTTGTAGTTATGCATATATAGTGTTTCTAACTTGATGTGTAGCCGTGTGTACAAGCTTTAACGATTGACTGCACGGATGACGTATTGGTTTAAGTAGTCGTCTTGCCGCTGCTACTGCGCCGAGTGTTAGGGGTTAATAATAATAATAATAATTTATTCACATGACCAAGATTCTTATACATTGCCTTAAAAACTATTACACAAATTAATTCACTACTAACTAATAATGTCCTCCAGACCGATTTTCGGTCACGGCGGCCAATCTTAACGGAGACTGGCCATCTGCGCAGGAGATATTATAGTGCACAAGTATGTGCGCAAAAACAAGTGCACTCTCTGTTCCCTTACCCTCATGATCCGATGGGACGGATAATCCGACACAACCGGAGAAAGATCAGGCGCAGGACCAACGGCTTTACGTGCTTTCCGAGGCACGGGGGTGTCTAACACCGCCAACTTCCTAACTCCGGGCTCGTATTGAGATTTCTTAACAGAAAAACCCAATACCTTTATGTTGGCTCGAACCGGGATCCGAACCCGAGACCTCATGCACAGCGGTCGCATTCACTACCGCTGCGCCACAAAGGCAAAAAATACTGTACTAACTGTAACTAAAATACTGTATGGAAACATAAATCTGTTTTACTTGTGGACTCCACACTAGGTCGAGTCTGCCTCGTGGAGTCCTTACGCGGCGTTGCCAGTTAAAAAACAATCAGAGTCGATTCGTGTGCTTTTAAAATTACTATGATTAAGAAGTAAAAGCGAACAAATATACTTAATAAAAAGAAATCAAAGCCCATACGGAACAAAAATTTATGTGTGTCACTTGTTTGAATGTTTGGAAAGACACAGGAATTATTACAAGTGCGGGAGATGTCTTTTTTAAAAACAAAAAGTTTTAACAATAAACATAATTATATTATTATTATGTTGAATCGACTTCTGCCCGCGGTTTCGCCCGCGTGAATCTCTCAAGCGAATATCGAGATAGAACTATTATATGTTTTGATTAAGGACGTGGCCTCTTTGAGTGCCAAGTTCCATATAAATCCGATTTACACGTGATTGAGTAAAAAATATTCAAATCTCCAAACAACTTCACAAACTTTCGCATTTAAAATATGACTCAGATCGTTTTAACGCATTATAAAAGACTATTTAAAGCAATGCGGCATTACCGCAGACAAGATGGCTTCTCATACCGATAAGAATGTTGGCATGTACTTCCTCGAACACAGCATTACTGCTTACGATAGCAAACAGTCGTCAAAAGTCGTTATCGAAGTCGTATTTCAAATTGAATGGTCTCTTGGTTAGCATTAGATTCGTGCCGAAATACAATTTGAAACTGCTGGCCGAAAAGTTCACCAAATTGCACTGCGTAGATAATATTGAACGACGTGGTTTAGTGAATTATGAATGTTGTTGGTGAAGTGTTGGAAAAATAGCATAGGAACACGCATTTGTATTAACATAGGGTTAAGTAAAGGTCTATAATATTGAAATATCAGCTTATGCTAACTAATATAAATGCGAATCTGAGTTTGTTTGTTACGCTGTCACATTTTAATAATATTCAAATCATATCGAACCATAATAGAATATTCTTAATATTTGAAGATCGATCGCGTTTATCTTACAATATCTCGACAGGTTACATTTTTAGACCATCTTGTAATAATTATTCTATAAGTATATATCTACTATACTTTATGAAGATGTTTTCATATGAGGTGATCAACAACAAACGATACCTTTATAGTCCTTTCTCTGCTATCCACATATTTCGTGTATAACAAATAGCGGTATCACATTCAATTAATATTAGGTAATCTTTAACGCACAAATATTTTAACCAAAGCGCCGAATATTTTGATTTGTCAGGACATGCAAAGATTTTGAATTTTTATTCGATATTTGCTTCTTTGGGTTTTGTTCGAACTACTATGGAAGTAGCCTTTCAGACCCTCCGTACTCCTGGCCATACCCCTGGTGGTATGGCGGGTCTAGTTAAACGATACCACTGACTATTAGTGATTAGTACATTAGACATTTAAATCACAACGCCTGTCGTGCAAACGTATATTTACAACCCATATTAAAGAAAGTACACAAGGCGATCTCAGACACCATGCTGCATTGACCATTTATTTAATAATATATGACGATGGAATTTGGCTACCGAGGACACTTGGACCATTACTCACACGTTACCAACTTTTCACAAGAGTCACTGTATTGTCAGGAATAAAGATAAATATTATCTGTCCTTTGATAACAGCACATCTACTTTTTATAATTATGAGTGATGGCACAGTCAAATAGATTTTTTATTGTGTTTTGCTGTGTAACATTTAAAGTGTTAAGAAGCCTAGAAACCTTATAAGAACCAAGGTTATTTAGGCAGTGATTATCTGCAGGATCAAAGTACTTTCTCAATTAAGCTACTCCACTTTTTAAAGTCTCCTAGGCTTAAGCCGTGATCCCACTGTGTATATCTTTCTGCTTACACCTTATAAAAAAGTAACGCGGTGACAACGCAAACTGAAAAGAACCTAGCCTTAATTCGAAGGCATTAAAAAAGATTCCATTAACCCCAATTGATACTCTAAGATATTTACCCTCAAATAAAGATGAACAAGCAATCTGCCCGATAATTTTATCTCCTTGACCACCGATATTTTTAAATAAATGCGCGACCCAAGAAGGCACGACCGCTGAAAGGAAACGCCGAGCAAAATAAAATGCTTTATTAAATTGTAATGAAAGTGCTATTTGTATTGAAGATATTTTTAAAATGATATTGGATCTTTGGTCTTAGTTACTTTGAATATAATATAAAATATATATCTTTGAAATGTATTATGAGATATATATTAGCGTTGGATACTTTTAATAATAGCAATGTGCATTTAGAAATTTGATTTATTTGAAACTTTAAGTAATGCGAATCATTGATAATTACATAAGCCTTACGAAAATTTGAATATATGTATATGGCCAGAAATACTAAAAGGAACCTTTAAAATGTCATAATTTTGTATACAAGATCATCGCTAAGCAATATGTACAACGAGGGGTATACGATAGGCAGTATAAAAATAATAGAAAAGGAACTAAAATAAAAAAACTTCAAATCATCGTCAGCACGATCAATTTATTTTGGATATTTGAATTTCGTAGCTATTGTAGATATAATCAAAGTTAGGTACACTTTTAACGATAGACGACCCTAATAGATGAGCAGTAATCTTTGCTCATTGATATGTTTTGTTTCATCCTCTGCATTACAGAAGCAATAGCAAGGTGCTTATTACCATAATCGGTAGTTCTATTTATACACATATGTACAAGATGAGAGGCATCAATGGAGGCTATCATTCTTGGAGTATTGAGTCCCGATTAGTCGGTGAGTCCGTGCTACTAGCGAGTAAGGACCTGTCAATCCTGTCGCAGCTGCTGTCAAAATCTGTATTTGGCTGTAATAATTATCGGTTTCAATAGTTACTGTAAATGTGGCTATAGAGTTTGACATCCAGATTTTACTATCCACTAGCACCTTTACCGGTGAATTCAAGTTTGCTCTCATTCTTATTCCTCAAATAGAAGTTCACATATTTAAGTACCCAGATATTTTCAGCCTTACTACCATGCGACACTGCCATACATACTGACACATAAGGGTGTATCAGTTACACCTAGGAATTTGCCCGTTACTATAACGGTAGGCAGAAGTTCGATTATATGAAATTACCGAAGTGTATGATCGGCGGTTACGTATAATTCCGATTAAATCGGCTACTTAGTTGTCTATCATCCTGGTATGTATCCCATAGCTAGATTTATTTGACCAGGATTATATTATTTGCCAAATAATAGCAAATTTACAAGAACCGGATTTATATTGGTTGAGCCTCTTGCAAAAACTTGATCTGAACGGACGTTAATAGGCTTAAAAGGTCAAGGGTCAAAGGTTTGTTGTATTAAGTTTCAGACAGAAATAAGAGCTTTAATTGGTTCCTCTCCATCGATCGTTACACTTGGCTAAGTATAACTGTATTATTACGGTATTTCGAGAAAAATATGTTAAAATATTAAATCACTGGCTTTTATCCACGGTTTCTTTCACATAGATGTAGGTTAGGTTAGATTAGTAACATGTATTTTTCTGGGTGAAAGGTGTGCCATGTCTTTTTCTATTCCCCTGATAACGTGTATGTGAAATTTCATGATGATCGGTCTAGTAGTTAAAGCGTAATAAACATACTCACATTCGCATTTATAATATTAGTTAGGATAAATCATCGTACGGACGCTGACGTCCAGACTTAAAGCTTTTAACATTATGACTCTACATGCTATATAGTATTAAAGTGTATAGAGGAAAAGCTATAAGAGAATGCTGCGATAGAGGATGCAGTGCTATACAAAGGCTTAAATCCTTAAGGAGATGCTTTGTGTGCCGGCAGCACAACGCACAAGTTAGCCGTATAATTCTGTTATTATTTAAAAACGCCAACTCGCGCACTGGGTATAATTTCGGTGTCGCGGGGAAATTTGCAAATTTTCAAGCAGACACAAAGAACACCCAGATTCGGACCAACTATTTGTGGACCACACGAACTATTGTCCCGAATGTGGTCAAATCAGTAACATTAGTCGTACTAGTAGAAGCGAAGCGACCAGTTAAATTATGACGCTATATATCATGCAATCGAAATAACAGAATACCATTCACGCTCGTGATACTTGTTCACTCCCTTAGTGTTAATAAACAATAAATCCAAAAAAAAAACATAAACTAGACCAGAAAAATATATGGTCCTATACAAATCAAACTTTTTTCATTTACAATGAAACAATGTGCAATAAAACCAACGTAACATTGCAGTATATTATCACGGAACATTAAAAAGTCGACTGGCAGACTAGTTTGCTTTTTTCTGGAACTATAAAATAAAAGACATCGCTTACTTGTGACGTAAACAAACCACTTGAGACGACATTCCCGGCCGGTTCTTCCACTATTACGCTACGATAAATTGCCACAATTTAACTGTGTGTACTGCTATTTTGCTTTTATTGATAGTGTATATTCTTCTTCTATGTAATCGTTTAAAGGGTAGAACTGATTTGCAGTTTTGCTTCTGGTACATTACATTCGAATATAATAGTTTGATTTTGTACATCATTTTATACACAAGAGCAAATAGCAATCGAAATAAATGTTTTAGTGCCAATAGTTTTAAAACTGATTGCGGCAGAGTAGTAGAGCCTCGCTGACTTCAGAATGAATGGGCCGGCTCGACCGGGGAAGGACCTCTCACAGAATATCGACGTGATATAACAGGGAAGCCCAATCACCCTCTGCCACCTTCCCGCTTCTTCTCCTTCCCACTTCCTTTTTCTCTTCTGCCGCTCCTAAAGGGTCAGCAACGCGCAAGTGATATCTTTGGTGTTTCAGACGTCCATAGGCTACGGTGACTACTTACTATTAGCCGTATGCTTGTTTGCCACATTAGTTGTATAAAAAAGAATATACAGGGTGATTTTGAAATCGTGTAATTCCTTTTAACCACGCATTCTACTGGTGATATAGAATAACCCTGACCATATTTTTATTTAATTAGAATTATATTTTTTGAAAAATTATTGTTCCGTTTTTTTCGTGAAATGGTGTCAGATAGTCATATGTTAACCAACCGAGGCAATTTTAATTTTTTACTAATTAAAATAAAAAATCATATTAATAATTAATGTCGTAACTAATAACGGGCGGTCCTTTTTACTGTCCCTTATTATTTACGACATCAGTTATTGTTATGTTATTATTTTTAAATTAAAAAAATATTAAGATTGTGTCAGGTGGTTAAAATATGACTATATGAAATCATTTCATGAAAATAATCTGTACTCTAATTTTGCCGAAACCATTATTCTAATTAAGAAAAAATATGGTCAGGGTTATTCTATATCACCAGTAGAATGCGTGGTTAAAAGGAATTACACGATTTCAAAATCATCCTGTATATATATATTTTCTAAAGTTCGTTTTTATAATAAGTAGGGTTAAAACACAGGTGCTGAGAGAGATATATATGTCTACTAAAGACATATGTATATATCTCTCTCAGCACCTGTGTTTAAATAGTGATTACGTCACAGTTTGTATCGTGTATTCCTTTTCTGTCATGAAACAATTACTATAACAATTACAATTACTACTAGGTCTGAAACGCTTGTAGCTAATTTATTACAGAGTAGATTTAGAACAAATGTATTTTAGAGTTTAGCAATGTACTTGACAGTAAGTAAATTTCCAAGGAATCCTTACTTTACTTGTGTTGCTGCTTTGTGTTTTCTTTTTGCATAGTCACACAAAGCATCATATAGACGTGGTTTTTACGTATTTTAGAGCTAGATAGAGTCATACAAAACGTTTTATTCCGCAAAAATGGAATGTGCCCGTGGGATAGTTATTTGCCTTATTGTCATGGGCTTTTATCCGTGGCTTCGCGCCACGGATAAAAGCTATTAAATACTCGATGAAACAACAACCATGAATAACTACAAACTAAAAATGTAAATAAAATAAATTGTTTGAATATTGGTTTAGCTGGTGTGAAACTAAATAGTTTTATTGGAAGCAATATCGTGAACATTGAAAGTTTAGTATTTGAAATTCTCTGATAATTGGAACTGCATTGATGACAGTTCGGGTGTGAATATGACTGTTTTAGGGATCGATTACTGAGCCGAGAAATGATTTTTTTTATATAACTAAGGTGGCAATAAAGCATACGGCCCACCTGGTGGTAAGACTGGTAAGTGGTCACCGTAGCCTATCGACGCAGCATCACTTGCGCGTTGCCGACCCTTTAAGAAAGGAAGAAGAGAAAAATTAAGTGGGATGGAGAAGGAGCAGTAAGGGGGAAAGAGGGTAATTGGGCCTCCGGCACTCTCATCACCCGAACGAAACACAACAGTAGGAATACTGCTATTTCACGTCAATATTCTGTGAGTGGGTAGTCCTTACCCGGTCAAGCAGGAAATTAAAAGTAGCAGCACGGAGTTTGGAATTAAGTTCCATCGCAATTATTAATTAACCTTAACCTAAAACAATAGCAGCTAGCGAATAGTGAGAGTTTTTCAAGAACTTTCCTATCCTTGAATTCATTTCTGTGTCGCGAGGGCCAAACATTCAAACAACATACGAAAGAACACCCAGACTATGAAAAACAATTTGTGGACAACACAAATGTCTGTACCGTGTGGGGATTAAAACCAGCCTGGGGACAGTGGCATCGGGAGGCGATCACTTAAACTGCTAAGGCATTCATGCAGTGTGTATCTAACTTTCAAGGATATAGCTATAGCCCGTCTTTAGGTCTCTCTGCGAGCCTATCGTTGTCTACTAGACACATCTTTAGGCTACCTATTCATTGAAGCGGAGCGAGGCTGCGGAGCGAAGAAATAGAGAAATATTAACCAATAGGGTTGCATAAAATCTCCGTTCCGCTGCAGTATGCAATCTTATTGGTTAATATTTCTCCGTTTGTTCGCTCCACAGCCTCGCTCCGCTTCAAGGCTAAGGCCTAAGACTTTGTGCTGCTACTTACAAATTTGGTGACAGAAAAACCCAACAGCACTTTATCCGAATCGAATCCGTGACTATATGCACAT
Organism: Catocala nupta; assembly: GCA_963675205.1. NCBI lineage: Eukaryota > Metazoa > Arthropoda > Insecta > Lepidoptera > Erebidae > Catocala > Catocala nupta. The sequence continues at coordinate 17,827,705 of OY776102.1, read as the reverse complement.
CAGCCATATCCACTACCGCCGCGCCACGAAAGCATCACCTCGTAATTATATTTTCATATTATAGTTAACTCATCTTTTATTCAACGCTCCGCAAGAGTAACGTCGTGTACAGTAGGTTCTTTCCGTCGGGACTATATAGGTTAAAGTGCAGTTTCTAGTATATGGTTTTTACGTATTTTAGAGCAAGATAGAGTCATACAAAACGTTTTATTCCGCAAAAATGGAATGTGCCCGTGGGATAGTTATTTGCCTTATTGTCATGGGCTTTTATCCGTGGCTTCGCGCCACGGATAAAAGCTATTAAATACTCGATGAAACAACAACCATGAATAACTACAAACTAAAAATGTAAATAAAATAAATTGTTTGAATATTGGTTTAGCTGGTGTGAAACTAAATAGTTTTATTGGAAGCAATATCGTGAACATTGAAAGTTTAGTATTTGAAATTCTCTGATAATTGGAACTGCATTGATGACAGTTCGGGTGTGAATATGACTGTTTTAGGGATCGATTACTGAGCCGAGAAATGTTTTTTTTATATAACTAAGGTGGCAATAAAGCATACGGCCCACCTGGTGGTAAGACTGGTAAGTGGTCACCGTAGCCTATCGACGCAGCATCACTTGCGCGTTGCCGACCCTTTAAGAAAGGAAGAAGAGAAAAATGAAGTGGGATGGAGAAGGAGCAGTAAGGGGGAAAGAGGGTAATTGGGCCTCCGGCACTCTCATCACCCGAACGAAACACAACAGTAGGAATACTGCTATTTCACGTCAATATTCTGTGAGTGGGTAGTCCTTACCCGGTCAAGCAGGAAATTAAAAGTAGCAGCACGGAGTTTGAAATTAAGTTCCATCGCAATTATTAATTAACCTTAACCTAAAACAATAGCAGCTAGCGAATAGTGAGAGTTTTTCAAGAACTTTCCTATCCTTGAATTCATTTCTGTGTCGCGAGGGCCAAACATTCAAATAACGTACGAAAGAACACCGAGACTATGAAAAACTATTTGTGGACAACACAAATGTCTGTACTGTGTGGGGATTAAAACCAGCCTGGGGACAGTGGCATCGGCAGGCGATCACTTAAACTGCTAAGGCATTCATGCAGTGCGTATCTAACTTTCAAGGATATAGCTATAGCCCGTCTTTAGGTCTCTCTGCGAGCCTATCGTTGTCTACTAGACACATCTTTAGGCTACCTATCCATTGAAGCGGAGCGAGGCTGTGAAGCGAAGAAATAGATAAATATTAACCAATAGGTTTGCATAAAATCTCCGCTCCGCTGCAGTACGCAATCTTATTAGTTAATATTTCTCCGTTTCTTCGCTCCACAGCCTCGCTCCGCTTCAAGGGACAAGTAGCCTAAGATTTTGTGCTGCTACTTGCAAATTTGGTTACAGAAAAACCCAACAGCACTTTATCCGAATCGAATCCGTGACTATATGCACATCAGCCATATCCACTACCGCCGCGCCACGAAAGCATCACCTCGTAATTATATTTTCATATTATAGTTAACTCATCTTTTATTCAACGCTCCGCAAGAGTAACGTCGTGTACAGTAGGTTCTTTCCGTCGGGACTATATAGGTTAAAGTGCAGTTTCTAGTATATGGTCTTATTAATATAAATAAAATTAATGTTCTTTGCCTTCATAAATATAATGCAGGATGCCGATTTAATCACCTGCAATGCTTTAGAATATATATGATTCGCTTTTAGCCGGGGCTTCGCTCGCGAAAAAGTAGGTTAGGTTATGTTAGTACTTTTTTTTGTTAACAGTACTTTTTAAATAAAATATAGCTTGCTATTCGGTAATAAAATAACTTACTAATGGAGAAATAATTTTTAAAATCGGTTGAATAGTTTTTGAGTTAAATCCTTACAAACAAACGAAAAATCTATTTATTCCTCTTTATAATATTAGTAAAGAAATTTTGTAAGTATTTATTTTCAAAACATAAGTACACACGAATATTTTAATACACAGAAGAAACAGAAGAGTACATATATAATGAAAATGAGGTTAATGATGAGGAAAATTATGTTAATTATGTATATTACAGTTATAAATAATATATATAAAAGGGTATTTAACTGTTCCTCAATTTATTCCTGTTTTCTACTACAAAATATGCGTTTGTTCCACCAAAGATACTAATTGTGCAATAAAATATTTCATAACGTACACCATATTGAATAACTGTTGCAAATCTTTAATAATAAAAATACTCCTTACTATTAAATAAGCACTTCATATTTTAGTTTTCCTTTAATCAATGTACACTAAAATATTTTAATCAAACACCAATCAAATTCCAATTTACTTTTATTTGTCTAATGTAATTACGCTCAAATTACATAACGTACTAAAAAAAAATAACCACGAAGGCTGAGCTTCTAACCTAACCTGTCCGAGTCGGATTGTTCTGAATTAGGGTGTTAACAATAATGATGGTATCAGTATAAAAAAGTTATATTATAAGATGTTTTGTAGAACGATCGGAATATTTGGTTTCCAATTAGTATTTTAGTGAAAGAATAAAATAGTTATTACGCTTTTAGGACATTTGCTGAGCAGTAGAATAAAAGAGTGTTAAATTTAGGTGGTAGTTTTAGACTTGTTGGTTTATCATATTTTGTTGGTGAAATTGTTTATTTGTAGTAAATTAATGTTAATGGGTTTACGGTAGTTTTTAGCGTAACGCACTTAAGTGTAGCTTAAGATTTTTGATGCACTGTTAAAAATATCCCTATATAAAATTACTTTTATAATTTTATCGCAAAATAAATCATGAGATAATGTAATTAGTATTAATTCCAAACGACGTACATAATATCTATTTGTACATTGATCACATACAAAAAGTTGTTACACATGTTAAAGGGCATAGATAGGAACCTATGCCCTTTAATCGCACGCACACTGCGCTTACCGTATGAACAGTGTGGGTCGGTCCAAACTCTTAATAGGTGTTAAAAGTGTATTAAAAAATTGCGTAATGGATTTTGGTCAAACATATTTGATTGGTTGAAACCGCGGCGTGTTCGAATTAAAGTCGAGCACAGCTTACGTACTGCTACTGCGATGTTTTATTATTATTATTATGGAATGAAAATATTGTATTAAAAATCAACGCCATTACACTTAACCTGACAGTAAGCAGCTCCAAGAATTAAAATCAAATTAAATCATAAATCTTTATTAATTTAGGTCACAAAGTAACACTTATGAACCTTATGATTACACAAAATAAACTATTATCTAGCTATAAGGTACAATGGGATTGACATATCTTAATGGATAAAAATCCCAAATAAATAAAGAGAAAAAAAAAAGAAAAATAATATTTTGTAAAAGCAACCATCCCAATCACTGCCTTGCGAAAGTGGCATAGTGTGGCATGGTAGTCCTTGGTTTGTCGGCTCGAAGATATAGCTTTTCCTTTTCCTTTTTGCCTACGTGACATACACAAGTTGCTCCACTGAAAAAGCAATAAATATCTCAAAGTCAACAAAATCCATATCCAAGTATCACAAGAAGCTTGCCAGTAATCAGCGAACAAACAAGACTTTGTCTCCAATCTGTTAGGTCACATTAATCATGTCTATTGTTCAGAACAAATGATTGGCCTCACTTGGCCCGTGCTGGCTCTCAATAACAACCCCCATCCTGTAGCTTGCAATTTTGCTTGATAAACAGTGAACGGGGGCAGAATACTAATATTGTTTCGCTCGTTGTTGTTCTTGAGAGTCACAAGATTTTCGGCTGTTTGTCCTCGTAGAATAATGTGAATTTAATAAAATATGCAAAGTGACCGAGAGCCGAGCAAATTTGTACATTTACGCACTTCATGCGATGAATACTGGGAATAGCCTTGAATATAAAGTTGTGATGGTCCGTCCAAATATAGAGATGCAGTGAGTACTGACAGATGTGTAAAGGAAAACAACATACTTATTAATACTTAACTAGCTTTTGCCCGCGAATTCGCTCACATAAGAGTGGTTAGGTTAGGATAGGCTATATGCATTACCCCAGGTAAAAAAAATTAATAAAGGAACGGTTATACTAGAAGTAGTACTTTTTTAAATAAAATATATATATTACTTGGTGATAGTAGACCTTTCTAAAGGTGAAATAAATTTTTAAATCGGTTGAGTAGATTTTGAGTTAAATCCTCCCAAACAAATAATCAAATGTTTCCTTTTTATAAGATTAGTAAGGATATAAATAATTAATCAACCAAATTCTATATATGATTGCCTATATATATTATATATAGATAATCAGCCCACTACAGGGTAAATGCCATCCTCTTACTTTTTCACATCATATGTCTATTAAATGCTTGTTTGCACACAGTCTGTCTATAGCTGTCTAATTGTACCGCCACCGTCGGCTTGGTTGTTTACAATTGTCTAAATAAATAATTTTCTAAGGGATATTATGAGACATGCAGACAAATTTTCCGATAGTAATACTAATGGATAATATAATCATATTATTTGCATTTAAATATTTTGCGCCATGGACGGATAGTTGTTCCTAGTATCAGTTTATCTTTGTGATCGTTTAAATGTTTGTAAAAACTTCGCAACACAACGTAAATCAAAAATGCGTCAGAGGCCTTCTTAAAAAAATCTATTGATATATATTATTAGGTAGTTTTATTATTTATTTAATTTAACTATGCAATCTTAATTTTTTGGTAAATAAATAAATTCATAAATATAATAAGAAATGTAACGTTTTAAGAAGGTTGTTACCATTGAAATTAAACTACTATATACGGATTTTATCGCGTTGTTTATTTAACACTCTATTACATAATTTAGAAACTGTTACACTACTATACTATACTATTAAACTTTACTAATTTTAAGCTAATTAAATTATTAAAACTATCAAATCTATTTGTTTTTAAGTTTACACTTTCCCCGACGTTTCGGTTGCTTTTCAGCAGCCATGGTCACGGGGAGACTCGTGACCATGGCTAAATTATGTAATAGAGTGTTAAATAAACAACGCGATAAAATCCGTATATAGTAGTTTAATTTCAATGAATAACATTCGCGTAAACAGAAGACAATATTAAGGTTGTTACCGTTATTTCAAAGTACCCGAATATAATTTAATCATTGGTGTTTCTATTTACGCAGAATGAGCTCAAAGTATCATGAAGTCTAGCTGTGGTTTGCTTCTTCTTGGGTTTGACTATTTGAATTACTGAATCCCAAGCTGGTGGTACATTCCAACCATATTCTCTATTGAAATTAGGATCTTTTTGATTTCAATAGCCTCGTGAAGCATCCTTGGTAGGAATCGGTGTTCTTTAGCGAGAATCTGTGGTTTGTCAAATCTCAGGTAGTGATTGGTCCCCTGTTACACATGTTCACACACAGCAGATTTCAACGAGCGTTGGTGTTTTACATCAGCTATGTGTTCTTTTATGCTTCTCTTGGTTTGACCAACGTATGAGAGTCCGTAGTCACAATCTATTTTATAGACCCCTGCATCTTGTAAAGGTAGTTCGCACTTGACGGATGGTAAAAATTGATTTATCTTCGTTGGCGGCTTGAAGTATGTGTTGATTGAAGCTCGCTTCAAGATATAGCCAATCTTGTCAGTGACACCCCTTACATAAGGCAGTATAGCAGGCTGGCGTTACAGTTTCTAAATTATTATGTAATAAAGTGATATATAAACAACGCGATATAATTCGTATATAGTAGTTTAATTTCAATGAATAACATTCGCGTAAATAGAAGACAATATTAGGTTGTGAAAATGTTTGAATCAGTCAATTATGCTTAAAACATTATACAGATTTGGATGAAAGCTGGCATACAAATAGACCGTCATATATTAGCATATACGAGGGGCGTTCAATGTATTCTCGGTATCGGGGTGATATACTAATGATGAGGGTAATTAAATTATCTCATTAGTTAAAGACACTCTTTGAGGGTATAAATATAAAATTTTATTTAATTGTCGCCATTAGTATTCAAGAAATCATTACGAAAAGGCAACTACGATGACCGATGCGACAATGTTGGAAAAATCGAGCATCGCGCTGTGATAAAATTCCTTACAAAACAAAGAAATACTCATAAAGTTATTCACGAAGAAATGATGGCTGTTTAGCAAGATTCTGCTCCCTTATTATCTACTATTCAAAAGTGGTCTAGTGAATTTAGAAGGGGTAAGAGAGAGTATTGAAGACGGGCCACAGTGTTTTGGGATTCTTCTTCAAAGTATTACTGCCGCATCTTACGCAAACACCCTACGTAATTTATAGGAGGCAGTAAAAGAAAAAGACGCGGAAAATTGACCGCAGGTGTCTTGCTTCTTCACGACAACGCGCCGGTTTACACAGGATGCGTTGCTAAGGCTGCTGTGCGGGAATGCGGATTTTAAGAAATCAATCATCCATCTTACAGCCCAAACCTGGCCCCTAGTGATTACTTTCTGTTCCCAAACCTTAAGAAAGATGTTCGAGGTAAACGTTTTGCCGACGATGAAGAGTTGAAGGCGGCAATTGATGAACATTTTTCGGACAACGAAGAAAAATATTTTTAGGGTGTATTGAAAAGTTACTTTCCTGCTCTAATAAGTGTATTGAGGTGATGGGAGACATACATTGAAAAATATATTTTTATCAGAATTTTCTGTTTATTCTTTCATGCCTATACCGAGAATACATTGAAAGCCCCTCGTATGATACATTTCATCATACAGTACTTTATAAAATCTTCGGAGGCGAAACTGTAGAGAGAACCTAGTTCCCTGCAAATGTACTTACTTACTTCGGTACTTACCGGTATTTTTAAAGATTTTTAATTTCCCATTATGTAATTCTTATATTTTTTTTATTTTATTTAATTCAAATTTTAAGTCTGTGCCTCTGCATGTAGTATTAACTCACTATTTTATGTTATAAAAGATAATATCTCTATTGATTATATTTTAAGCTGCTCAATTTAATTAGGGTACCAACAATGTAAACCAAATAAAAAAGATGGTTCATACAGTGTAGAAACATCACGATCGTAACAATAGTCCTTTTTTTCACACCAAAATATTTTTACCGTTACTTTTATAAATATACAATAACGGTAAAATATAAATATAAAGTAAGCAAACAATAGAAAAATATTTCCTTATTTACAATTACGTAACAGTATTTCCCCATCAATAGCATAACCTATTGTGTACAAATGAAAGAAAGCGGTACAATGGTTTATTATTGCACGCAAATGGGACTAATCAGCTAAAGGAAATGGTTAATATTGGTTCATCAAGATGATCACTGCAGCTATTAGGATAATTGTTCAGATACAATAAGAATTGTATCATAGCTATTCCTTTCTTGGATAGCATTGTCTGGGTATAAGCAGTGATAACCTAGTGGGAGAACGTTGGATTTTGGTTTCGAGTTCCATCCTAAGGCACGTACGTTATCGTAGTTATATGCGTATTAAATAGTTTATAATAGTTCGCTTTAACGGTGAAGAAAACATCGTGATTAAACCTATATGTCTAAGAGTTCTACATAGTGTTTTCAGCTGTAAGTGTCTATAAAGATAATACACACAGGCCTACAATAAGCTATTTCTATTGTATGTATATATATATTATATTATGTAATTATCGCTGGCATCGTCTGCCAAACCGCACAATGCCGATGTGGTGGACTATGGCCTAACCTTTTTGATACTAGAAAGAGGCATAGCAGTGGCCCTTTTATAACGAGGGCTGATATATTATATTATCATTGTTAGAGTGCCAAATCAAAAGATTGATGACAGATTGATGAAACAATGTTGTCTTAAAAGTTTTATGTGATGTGAGAATACATTTCTGTATTTATCTGTTACAGTAAAATATGGCATATTGTTTCCCAAATTAGATTGTACTGTATTGTAGGCAGCAGGCTTAATACAAAAAAATATTAAATAACAGAATTATTGTTGAATATATTAGTCTAAAATCTATTACAAATATTTATGTGCGAGGGTGTGTAAATGTATGTATAAGTGGTATATGTTTGGAGTGTTTGTAATTGTGCGTGCGGGCGTGTGTACGCGTGTGTTTGTATCTTTGTTAGTATATGTATGTAAAGAAGTAATATACCTTTACAGGTATTTCTATTTATTATAAGTTATTAATTTTTATTCTATTATCATTTATCAGTGTCCCCGTGACCATGAAACATCGGGAAAAGTGTAAAATTAAATACAAATAATATGTAGTTTTAATAGATTCAATAATTTAATTAGCTTGAAATTTGTAAAGTTTAATAGTGTAATAGTTTCAAAATTACGTAATAAAGTGTTAAATAAACAACGCGATAAAATCCGTATAAAAATATTTAATTTCAATAAATTATTACTTATTACACTATATTAAGTATCATAAGTGATAAGTGTCATATCATAACATATAGACGGTAATAAAAGAGACAGACTAATTATGTGATATTAAAAATAAACTACGCTTAGCATCAATTGTGTAGGCCTGTTGCCTCCGAGCATAACTAACTTCTGCCATTGAGAATTTCTTGACCGAAAACCCCCTAATATTTTGCTTGACACATGGGTATCGAATCTGGGACCTCATACACAGCAGTTGCAAGGCAAATATACGTGCATGTATGTTTTTTTTTAGATTTTCCTCTTCTGATCGTGATTGCCATCCTTAAAACTCCTAAGGGTCCGTTCACACAGACCGGCTCGGAGAGGAGAGCAAATTTTTATCACGTTCGAAACAGAGTTTTGAGTAATTGTAGTAAGGTTTATTTTTGCATGTGCACTTCTTTTGTCATTAAGAATGCTTGAACGCGCTTCGTGTGAAATAATAAGAGGAGCCGACCGGCTCCGATTGCGTGCTCTTTCTCGCTTGCGCAGCCGATCGGCTCTCATGGATCTCTTCCAGCCGGTCTATCTGAAATAGTTGGCGGCTCCACTCTGACTAATTCCAAGCGTATACGATCTGGTCTGTGTGAATAGAAAAAAGCGGGCCGATGCTCTCCGAGCCGGTCTGTGTGAAAGGACCCTTATGCTACTTCTACCAGGTTGTCCCTATTCCGTAGAGAGAATCCACAAACAGCCCGATTAATGTCGATGTGTTAAATTTTTGTAATCATCTAGATGGAAGATCATGTACGTAAATAGACTGCCTCACATGTCGTTCAAAGCTTAATGCCAGTAGTCTCGAATTTCATGTATAGCTGTAATCTTATTGATCTTTTCATGATATTAATAAATTCAGATTTTTTATAAGAATCTGTGTAGCAGCGTGGTCTAGTGTGAATGTAAATGTGTTCTAAATGTACTTCTAGATAAAGTAACATTCCAGTGGTGATTATTATTATAGTTATACAGTGTGAGTTTTCATAAAATGCACATATGAAAATGAGTGAGATAATGCAATTTTCAAACAAAGATGCACGTGGTGGCGGCAAGGTCTTTGTTTAGCCCTTCATAAAAACTGTTTTGTTTGGGATACAGGTGTGGCTTTTATGTTGTTCTAAAGCTTATTAGATACAGATTAACGTCAATTAATAAAAACTATGGGTTATCTGGACGTTTTCTTGAGTTTTTTAACAATGTTTAAAAAAACATTGTACGAAACTCAGTTTTGGTCTAAAATGTTCCCTATTTTTATGCCACCGGTATTTTTTTGGATGTGAATAGTATACCATCGTTATTGTTTACACATTGCGTATTATTACTGTTTTTGTTTCAACACGATTAACCACTTGGGTTAAAAGTTACAAGGTTTTCTTGGTACAAGGTCGATAACTACTAAAGCAAAAATATAAATAGGTATAAATCGAAGGATATTTTTTATTTTTCTAGCGATAAAATGATGTCTAGTTTCACTCATTTTCATATGTACACTTTATGATAACTCACACTGTATATATATAGCAGCAATAGTTTAATGGGAGCCTGTTTGACTGCCACCCAGAGGTTTCGAGTTTGATTCCAAGACGTGCATTTCTGACTTTTCGAAATAATATGTGTATAAATTATCGCACGCTATAACGGTGAAGACAAACGTCGTGAGGAAACCTGTATGTCTAAGAGTTCTCCAAAAATGTGCAAATTCTGCCAACCAGCACTCGGCCAGCGTGGTGGACTATGGCCTAACCCTTTTCACACTGAGAAGAGGCCTGTGTCCAGCAGTGGAACAATTTAATGCAAGGCTGATATTATTATATTATATAGGTATATAAATTTGCGGGAGTTACCAAAGAGTAAGCCTCGTTAGGCCCGTGACATAAGTTAGAGCTATGTTTGAGTGCGATCATGAGATCCCGAGTTCGATTTCTGGTTCAGGTAGTGTTAGTGGGTTTCCAAAAATATATACAATAATTATTCGTATACATCTTCTAAACGGCTAGACCGATTTAGATGAACAATTAGCTCGTTGCACGCTATATGCACCGCATAGATGAATAAGCGCCAAGAGCATGCTTTAACATTTTTAACCTGGCGTTCCTTTGAACAGTTCCTTAGTGTGTGTTTCTCGAAACAATCTTCTATGAATTACACCAATAATTGGGCTTTGAACCTGTGGGTTCGAGTGCTGTGGCACTTGGCGTGGTGGCAGCAGTAAAACGACTGCTGATCCGCTGCGGCATTCGTGCAGTCAGATTAGTGAGCCCGGTAGTCAGCAGCTCGCCTTCTATGAAAAGGGTAAATAATACCCATTCCTTACTTTTAAATGTAACTGGCTGAATGTGTGGGCAATACGCATCTGCTTATCCTTTTGAGTATTCTCAAAGGGGTAAGAGGTAATGACTACACGGATGTCGTGATAGTTAAAGTTGTTGCCCCGCCACTGCCACGTGTATGGGTTCGTTCCCCACAAAGAACAAAAATTGTGTGATCCACATATTATGTACTAGTTTTTCCCGCGGTTTTACCCGCGTAAGGCCCGTTACCGTAGGAATATCGGGATAAATAAGCCTATGTGTGAATTCAGGGCTCCAGCTATTTACATACCAAGTTTCATCGCAATCGGTCCAGTAGTTTTTGCGTGAAAGAGTAATAAACATCCATACAAACTTTCGCGTTTATAATATTAGTAAGGATAGTTGTAATATTCTATTTGTCCGTAGTTTGAATGTCTTCAAAGTCCCCCGCGACGGATAATTTCTAACAAGAGTTATCGTTTCAAAAAAATTAATACGTTAGTGTGACCCAAAATAAATGTATGTATAACCCTATAACAGTCTAAAAAGTTAATTAACATCGTCTTACAGACAACCTTGCTCGATCTTGCCGTAAAAAAACTTTCGCGTATTCATATTTATTTACACGTTGCCATGGCAAAGCCGTCTGATTGCGCAGACAGGTAACAAAAGTAGTTGGCACGTCCCCTAACGGATAGTTTGGGACGTAAGCAACATCGCATGCTTGTGTACTTTACTAACTTAGCTACTCCAGGGAGTATACCCACACAACAACGGGCCGGTATTCTCTTAGTGTATGTTTGTGAAACCCATCCTAAAGTGTGGTTAGCGTAGTGTATTTTAGTTTCTCATTTCTAAAATGTTGGGAATTCTAACTAATATGTATTATTAATGCGTGTGTGAGTTTGTTTGTTTAACTACTCGACCAATCATCGTAAAATTTACGCTGACACGTTGTTAGGGGTACAGAGAAAGGCATAGCGTACCTTTCATCCTGAGAAAAATAGGACTATTCTCATCTAAAGCCGCGGGCAGGCTGACCAGCTTGCTCGCGGCTTTGCTTAAGAATATACAGGGTGATTTTGAAATCGTGTAATTCCTTTTAACCACGCATTCTACTGGTGATATAGAATAACCCTGACCATATTTTTATTTAATTAGAATTATTTTTTTTGAAAAATTATTGTTCCGTTTTTTTCGTGAAATGGTGTCAGATAGTCATATGTTAACCAACCGAGGCAATTTTAATTTTTTACTAATTAAAATAAAAAAACATATTAATAATTAATGTCGTAAATAATAACGAGTGGTCCTTTTTATTGCCACTTATTATTTACGACATCAGTTATTGTTGTTATTATTTTTAAATTAGTAAAATATTAAGATTGTGTCAGGTGGTTAAAATATGACTATATGAAATCATTTCATGAAAAAAATCTGTACTCTAATTTTGCTGAAACCATTATTCTTATTAAGAAAAAATATGGTCGGGGTTATTCTATATCACCATTAGAATGCGTGGTTAAAAGGAATTACACGATTTCAAAATCACCCTGTATATTATATACTAGTTTTTCCCCACGGTTTCACCCACTTAAGTCCCGTTCCCGTGAGAATATCGGGATAAAAAGTAGCCTTTGTATGAGTCTAGGTCTCCAGCTATCTACATACCAAGTTTCATCGCAATAGGTCCAGTAGCTTTTGCGTGAAAGAGTAACAAACATCCATACATCCTCACAAACTTTTACATTTATAATATTAGTAAGGATTAGATATGACTGTAACTAATATTTTAATTGCATATGTGAGTTTGTTTGTTTGTTACGCCTTAACTACTAGACCGATCATCATAAAATTTCGCCTACACGTTATCAGGAGTACAGCAAAGGACATGGGACACCAGGGTACCTCTTATCCAGAAAAAAAAGCTGTTTCCGTGGGATAATTTTTTTTTAACGTTATCTAGAAAACGCGAGTGAAGCCGCGGGCAAAATATAGTTGTATATACTTTGTTAAAATGTATAATTAAGTTTTATTAGTTTTAGCATGGGATCGCTTTAGTGGTTACGTTAAGAAGCATGCGACTTTACTGCTAAAGTCGAATAACTTAAGATTAACTGTAAACTTTAATGTGTAATGTATGTAATTAACGTGATCATTTTATATGATTGCACGGATGGCGTAGTGGTTTAATGGTCTCACAGCTGCTAGTGCGTCGAGTGTTACGGGTTTCTTTTATTTTTTATTTTATAATATTCTATCATATCTACACAACATCATCTAGCCCAAACTAAGCAGAGCTTGTGCTATGGGTACTAGACAATGGATAAACATACATATTATACAAGGTTATACCTAGTATAGTGAAAACCTCTCAGGGTTGATGATTGTACTTGTTACTATGAACAAATTTTATTCTGGAATATTGCCGAAATCGCGAAAAAAATTCAGCTGTTCCAATAATTTAATCGAGGTCCAATTTTGGATGGATTAGCTGTTTAATATTGTCTTATGTTTACGCGAATGTTATACATTGAAATTAAACACTGCACACACAGCAGCCTCCCTGTGAACATGGCTGCTACAAAGCAACCGAAACGTCGGGGCAAAGTGTAAACTCAAAACTCAAATATAAATAGTTTTAATTAAAAATATATAGCTTAAATAGTAGTAAAGTTCAATAATAGTAGTGTTAGAGTTTTTTCAAAATTATATAATAACAGTGTTATAAAGTAAAATAAACAACGCGACAAAATCCGTATAAAGTGTTTAATTTCAATGGATCAGCTGTTCTTTTTGCTATTTCGGCAATTTCTCATAACAAAAGCTGTTCATAATAACAATTATAATCACCCCCTGAGAGGTTTTCACTATACTAAGAATAACCGTATATACTTTTTTGTAAATACGTACATATTATACATAGTTACCCAGACCAAGACAAACATCCATGTTCATGTACACAAATGTTTGACTTGTGCGGGAATCGAACCCGCGATCTCAGACGCGGCAGTCGGTTACACTAACCACTACGCCATCGAGGCCGCCGCTTTGATCCTGACATGGGACCGAAAGGCCAATGCAAACTATTAGCATGATTTACTTTTTTCCTGCCGCCAGAAATAAAACCTAGATTATATCGCATTCTTAATAAAACAGAGACCTATCTGAGTATTTTGGATCAAACAAATTTGAACTCTGTTGCAATAATTTAACACGAATATATTATTAGAATTTATAGTCACAAGATTAGAGTTCGAATTGCCATACTCCCAAATTTCGAGTTAAGTCGCTGTTTTATTAAGCATGCGATATGTTAGAAGACAATACGAGACATCAATATCAAAAAGAACCAGGTCTATAAACCGTAACCGAGCGAAGATACATAGAAAAGTAGTAAGAAGTATTGCTACGATATTTTATATATACATTAGAAATCTATTTACATAGTGAATTAGTCGATAATTAATCGAAATTGATCGTAAAGTAGCAGAATTGGTCTGTCCACCGTTTAAAAGATACAAGGGGGTATTGGTGGCTGTCTCAAAGTTCCAGTGTGCCACAACCATCATGGCTGTGCCAAGACGAGATAGAAGATACGATAATTTTATTTTATAAATAACTAAATAGTTCTTGAAATATATAGGCTATACAATATATAGCTTTTTGTATTGGCAACAATTAAAGATTTAAAGGTAATAAATGCGTAAACACGCAAAAATAAAAAATATTATCGTGCACATGATTTTTCGTCAAACAAAAAAATGTCATAATGGCGGCACCAGCAGTTCAAGTCTGCGTCTCTGATTTCCCCAATGTAATTACAAATAGATGAGCGTTTCAGTGGGTAGCATATAGGTAGTAAAAATGTAAATAAGTCACCATTTACTGCGTGTGGTTCCGTCATTATGATGTCAATGGCGGCACCAACGTTTATGTTTTATATCTTGTAAACGAACTAGGTACCAATTTTTTAATTTAAAGTATCAAATAGTATCAATTCAGTAGTAAAACTGACAATATGAAATTTCAACATTAAGAGATTTGTTTCGTGATTTTGACGCTAATTGGATATTCTGCAGCCCCCCGCTACCCGTTCCATCTCTCTCTACCGTCTCCGCTTAGGTTAGGTTCGTTGTTATTCCCAAAACAAACATTTACCAACCGTTCCTAGTGAAACCTATCTTGTACTAAATTCTAATGGTAAAAGCCCGAAAAATCGTTCTTCTTTAATAAATTCTTACATTTACCAACTCGTGTTGGTAAAGCCTAAAATTTACTGGTATAACCTAAGATTACCCAATATTGGGGCTTTTACAGTAACATATATACATATTCTTGTGACCAGAGGGCTGATCTTTATTTCGCGGCAAGAATAAGCATTGGCATTCAACGTGGTAATACTGTCAGTCTTCTGGCCACACTACCAGTCCACTGTGATGTGGAGGAATTCTATGACGCCTATTAGAGGGTTTTAGTTTTCTTTTTATTTCTGTTTTATAATATTTTAGACATAAGTTAAATTTAAAGAATTGTCTCTATTGATAATATTCTTACAGTTAATAAATAAGTGTCATTCAGATTAAGTCATCTATACTTAGTATTATAAAGCTGAAGAGTTTGTTTGTTTGCTTGAACACGCTAATCTCAGGAACTACTGGTTTGAATTGAAAAATTATTTTAGTGTTAGATAGCCCATTTATCTAGAAAGGCTATAGGCTATATAACATCACGCTACGACCAATTGGAGCGGAGCAGCAATGAAACATGTTGCAAAACGGGGTAAATTCTCTTATTTTTAACCCCCGACGCAAAAACGACGGGGTGTTATAAGTTTGACGTGTCTGTGTGTGTGTGTGTGTGTGTGTCTGTCTGTGGCATCGTAGCTCCCGAACGGATGAACCGATTTTAAATTTCTTTTTTTTATTTGTAAGGTGAATTAGTCGGGAGTGTTCTTAGTTATGTTTGATGAAAATCGGTCCAAGATGGCGACCGCCACAAAATGGTGGATTACATATTTTTTCACAACTCCCTCAATATGGGTATCAAATGAAAGGGCTTGACTAGTAGAATACTATACACTATGATAAATTGCTAATCCAAGATGGCCGCCACGATAAAATGACGAATTACAATTTTTTTTTCACATTTCCCTCAATATGTGTCGGGGGTTTTTATATATGAAGCAGGCGAAGTTGCGCGCGTCAGCTAGTAGTAAATATATTACTCTTATGAAATAGGTGTAGGTTTTAGTAGCACTAATTAGCTTAACAACAAGTAGTCTTGCAAAAATATTTGTTTCCTTGAGCTAAATAGGTACTTTAATTAATGAACCTACTCCTTTAAATGCAGAGTCGACAGTCATTATTATAAGTACAATATCAATTCCATAATAATTTATTTATTTATTTATGGACAACCAACAAAGCATACACTAATTAAAACATCGTGATAAAACATAAATGCGGATACGTAACATAGTGCTGCCTTACTTATAGGCTGCCACAGCATGCATTAACAAAAAATAATTACATATATATATTTACCTATGCTCGTTTTTGAAATTACAAGAAATGAGATTAAATACATTAAAAAATCATACAAACAAATAAAGGCATTTAAATAAAAAATAAAAATAAAAACAGTAATAATCATAACGAAATGACTGCATAGTCTGTAGGTACATATAAATTATAGTAAAAAAGGAAATTGAAATGACAATTTAAATTTTAAAATCATAAAATGACACAGTAATTTATATTAAATAATGGAAAATTTAATAATTATTATAATTGAATTAAAGATAATTAAATTAAACCAATTAATAAATTTACTTCTATAATAACAATTACAATAACAATTTATAAACGGAATTATCCCGTTTCTAAGTACGAGCCTCTTTTCAGCGTGAGAAGGGTTAGATTAGAAAAATGTCTTATTAGAAAATGTCTTATGTCTTAGACACGCTGACCTGACAGTCTTCATACATATATCTCCGAGAACATTTTGGAGAACTCTTAGACAAACGGGTGTCCTTACGAGGTTCGCTTTCAAAACAAGCGATAAATATTTAATAAACAAATACATAAGTCTAAAAAGCCAAGATGCGTGCCGTTAGTTTGAATTTAAGACCTCTGTGTGACGGTGCAATAGTCTCTCATTAGGATAGCTATACTTTTTGTTTAGGATATTTTTTAACAGCGATTGCCTTGTGAGATACTTCAGACTACCATGCAGACCAGGTCTCTTGTTCGATTTTAAGACACACCTCTGATTTTCCGATTTTATGTGTGTTTTAAATAGTTGAGTATAGCTCGCTTAAACCGTAAACTACTGCATTCTCCATAATTTCCTCAAATATATGTAAAGTCTACCAACCCGCACTGGATCAGCGTAATGGACTATGGCTTAACATTTCTCACACTGAGAAGAGCCTCATTCTCAGCAGTAGGACAGTTAATATACAAGGCTGATATTATATTATTATTATTCTTTTAGGGAGATTGACTCTTAGGTTCCTTGAAAGAACTATAAACTTACATAAGTTATAGCTAATCGTTGCTCACGAACATTTCTAGAAATCCATGATTTTATTACAGACTGGTCGCATACTTAGTAGGTTATTGGTTAATATCTATAATTAACTAGTTACGCGATCAGTCTTTTCTAGACTTCCGTGATACACTTATGTGAATTGCGATACTAAAAGAACAGCGAAGCTTCACACACAGTTACAGAACTATCTCAATTTAGGGACCCACGATTGGCATGCAAAAAAACCTAACTTTACTTTGGCAACGTTTCCAAAGAGTAGTTGCTGTACGCAGTTTGTGCCTGCGGGAACAAACGTTCTGTTCTATTCACAGGAAACACACGAGCACAATACTAAAAACGAACAAATAAAACCGACTACCCGAGGGACAGCGACACAAACGGACACTGACGTAGAAACCAGTAACAAAGTTTATGTTTTTAGTTGTAAAGACAATGTTAAGTGCAATTTTGAATTGCTGTGTTCTGTATTTAAAATATGCGGCTCTGTAGACGTGTATTACACACAAGAGAAAGAGAGAGAGAGAGAGAAGGAGGGAGAGAAAAAACGAGAGAAATAGACGGTTAAAATGTTAACTCAGAAGTTTGATTTGGAAATTAGAATCAAGATTATTGCTGCATTGGTGTCGTAGTAAGATAATGTTTCTGCTGTGGTCGTGTAGTCTTGAGAAATTCACATACATGGTTTTACACCCCTGCATATCGGCTTAAAAGAAAGCCTCCAAGGAGTATACAGAGATATGTGTCGCTCTCATTTTGCCAAATATGATTTCTGGTTCCACAAAGTGTGTCACGTGAAATCGCCTCCTAAGGCGAATCACCGTATTGTCGTCTACCGGCCGTAGTCTCAGATTCCGTGCTATTATAACGATTTTCTCGTCAGAAAACGCAGTATCACTTTGGTCGACTGTGGAATCGAACTCGTGACCATAAACACAGCAGTTACATTTATCACTGTACAGTGTGGCAGTACAGGCAATTCACTTAAGAGCAGCAAAATCTGAAGATAAGCTCGGTAGACGATAATGTACAAAATGAAAATGTTCATAAAATACACACATATATAATAATACACATATAGCATGCCAAATCTAAATATTATACATCTCTGTCAAACTCTTTAGTAAAAGCATCTTGCTTATACATCTAAAGATTGTATAATGATATAAATAATTAAGTATACATCTTTTGCTTACACCTGATTCCGCCGTGACGTTACCAACTCAAATCTAAGTATAGAAACATTATAATTTTACCGTCTACCATTCAACTCGTTACTTCAAAGAGACGTGAAACATATGTTGGTTTTATTTGATATCATCAAAGTGCTCAGAACCACACTGCTGCGCACACATCTCTTCAATTAAACACAACTTCACTAATTTCTAAAATAAAATGGAGCGTACAAAACTGCAAACTAGGGTCCTTTACCTTCCAATGCTGTCAACAGCCAGGTTTAATCTGATAAAGCCGGTCCCTACGGCCATAGACCATTCAACACAGATACTTAATCAAAAACAATGCCGGCCGAGTTAATTGTGCTGAAATTTACGGCACGACTGTACTCTGTTTGTTAGCTTAGGACAACTTATTAGAACAATCCAGTGACAAATGTTAGTAATTACTAAAAGGGATTGCATGACGGAGATTTTTAGGGGGCAGGGATCATTGTTCCTTTTACTGAAGTTGAAGAAAAGGTTCCGGCGTCTTATGAGCTTTTTATTGCTCGTATGAGAGGTACTTCATGCTGTATCGTGTTGTAATATAATGAGCCTAGTTGTAATGAGTACTACATGTGGAATACCTTTAACCTATTAAATTAAGATGGAAAATGAGGGTGAAACTTTAAACAGTAATAATATTTGTTATTGTTTCATACTGAATAAGAATATTCTAGCTTTTATATTAATTCTAAGAGTCATTGTTTTTACAGAAATATCGTAGATAGTGCCGTTATCATCCATTCCATGTCATAAATACCTACTTGGTTTTTACACGTGGCTTCGAGTACCTAGCCTATGTTGTCTTCTAAGGTTTAAGCTATATCATATCGTTAACAAATTTTGTTTTCAAACTGCCATGGTGACATACCAGCATATTAAGGTCTATCCGATGTAAAGCAAATGGTTATGGTAATTTAGTATAAGCTTCAGACGATACTAATATATCGAATAGACGGTGCTTTTACGCTCTACGACCATCCATCACTCATTTTGAATGTAGCAAGGAATGGTCTCGTGTTCAATTACCTGGTCAGTAGTGTTGAGGGCTCCACGATAAGTAGCACTGAGCCCGATAGACGGTAATAAGCTTGCCTCTTATTACATGTAATACAACGGTACCTGAAACCATAGCGAAATTTGGATGTAATACACAGCCTACACAGCCCCACAGCCTCTTTCGGAGACCTAGGCCTGTGCCTAAGGCTATGTATATATATTTTCACTATTGCACTATTCTATGCTCTGTACTAAAGATGATTCACTCAATGACATATTGTATGTCAATCACTAAAATGGCGCTCATCTATAGGGCAGAAGCTAGCGAATGATTGAAGTCCAATTGTTAGTCAAATAGTGCTGTTCCTTCGAGAGCTGGGCCGGAGCTAAGTGATTGATGGATATTGCAGTCCAACTAAATCGACGAGATGAATCTGTTCGGCGATACATCTTAGTCCAGTTCAAAGTTATCGATTCAAATATTCTGCTCTCCCGAGAGAAGCGATGTTGGACAGCTTTGAATCTTTTCATAAAAACGTATTCACGAGCTTGTATTAAAAACTACTAATTAGTCGCCTCGTAATTAAACTTTTATTTAAAAAGTATTTTATATGATGACAGTTTCTGGGAATATGTTGTATTCTGTTCGGTTTATGAACTCAAACTAAAACCATTTTTTTCAGTGCCATCTTTTTTTTATTCATGTAAGTAGCTTTTGCTCTCGACAATTTGCTTTCATAATAAGTTGTAATTATTCTGTAGCCTCTAGATCTCTTCTCTCGTGTGTGATTTCCCTCTTTGCGATATTACCTACGTTATGATCTGTTTAGATAAGGATAAGCCCGGGAACAATAAAACAAACTAAACTAGCAACGTTAGTGAATATGGATGCTTTGCTCGCAATTTTGTGTTTAGCATGTGGTTCGAATAAATTGTTATTGAGTTTTTCTGTTAGCAAGTTCTAGGTTGTATAGTCAAGAACATAAGTCAATAAATTTATTTTGACGTTTTGAATTAGCTTTAGGTTTTATCTTAAAGCAGTATTAGTTAAAGGATTGTTATTTTATAAGCAAATAGCTGACCCGGCAAACGTTGTTTTGCCATAAAAAAAAGTTTCGACAAAAAGATTGAAAAAAAAAAATTGATGTTGCCCGATTCTCAGACCTACTCAATATGCTCACAAAATTTCATGAGAATCGGTCAAGCCGTTTCGGAGGAGTACGGGAACGAACATTGTAACACGAGAATTTTATATATAAGATAAATACACATATTGATAAATTAATTTACATATACGTTCAATGTAGTAGGAGAGCAAGGGCATTGTGTTTTGATTGTTAATTTGAGGCGTCGTCACAAATTATATTTGCGGCCAATCAAAATCAATGTGATGAAAGTGAATGAAGCCAGAGATGTGTGTCAGGATCGTAGCATATGGAAATCCGCATTCTCCTACTCCTCTCCTTCTATGTATGTATGTACACATATTTAATTCATAGAATATTGTTGCAAATTAATTTAATATTTAGCTACTTTTTAACGTCGTTGACCAAAGAGTAAAACTGCGCGGTACACGGCCATAAACTTGTCCCTTATTACGTGAACCAAATACTATAGCCATGACTGCACCGATAGTAGTGGTCGCCTCGCCACTGCCACTGCGCCGAGTGTTGTGGGTTCGAATCCCACACGGACAAAAATTTGAGTGTTCCACAAATAGTTGTTCCGAGTCTGTTTGTTCTTTGTGTCCGTTGTTTGAATGTATGTAAAGTCCCCCGCGACACAAGATTTATTCCTAATGCGGACGACGCCATTTTTTAAAAATCTTAATGTGGAAGTAAATCCAATTATTTTCTTTTAATTTTTTATCATTTCAAACAAGAAAAGTATTCTTACTTTAGTAATACAATAGTCTACAAAACTATTTCTTTGCTTACCACTTCGGAAATATAGGCTGGTAACAATGTATGTAGGTATTTATCCGGCTTGAATTATTATCATAGAATTTCTTTAAGTTTTAAGGAAACTAGGACCATAATTTAACTTAATGGTGCATTATTATGATGCATGCGGTAACAACAGGGAAGCATGTGTATATGCGAAGACTATACAAATTGATAATTTATATGGCCATTGAGTTTGATATATTTTCTACTCGGAGATAAAATACCTAGTTTACATGATTTTAGATTAATATTGCCATTTTTGTGTAGTAAAAACATCTGCTGGGTTTCTTCCAGAGATTTATTTAGGTCATTAAATAGTATTTATGTATGTCACTTGGACAAGTGTTAGGAAAACATTTGTTTATTACTAGCTTTTGCCCGTGGCTTCGCTTGCTTAAAAACAGAATATTTTTTTTCCGAGTTAACGGTCGTATTTTGTACCCTTGACAACGTGTATGCCAAATTTCATGGTGATCAGTCGAGTAGTTAAGGCGTGTAAGTATAAATTCGTATTTTAAATGTAAATTGGGATTTATTTATTAAAACTTCATTAACATAATGTATATAGGCCGCATTAATGCTATAGGCATTCTCTGCCAGTCTAACTTGGGGTGATGGAGAGATGACATATAGTAGGTGCGTGCAATGGAATATGTACCACTAAATTGAAGGAGATATAAACATTCTGTCACCACATAAAGAGCTCCTGGCAAAATGCCACGTTATGATTAGTTATATTTAGTAAATAAATGGGAGAATTAATTTTTTTGTCATTTTGCTAGTCAAAATGATCACATTCGGCCTGATGGTAAGCAGTCATGTGGTCTAAGAGCAGTGGCCTCCACACCGTCCTCTAACAGCTGAGGCGATGTTGAGGTCTCTACTTTACCGGCCTGAGAAGGTGCCCCGCTTAAAGGAAGAAGAAGACACGTGCGTTGGCAGAGAATTGCATGCCTTGATCGTTCGGCAGAGGTATGAGGACCCAAACTTGTTGGTGCGCGCTCTGATCGACTCTACCGTGTAAAGATTTGGATAGGAAAGGGGAGGTCGGGATAACGTGGAATATCTCTTCAGAGCACTCTCCGTGGTATATTCTGTAGAAACATGATAATAAGGCAATGTCCCTACGGAGTTGCAGAGGTTCCAGAGAACTCATGACCTCTGGATCTCCGATGATACGGACCGACTGCCGCTGTAACCTGTCGAGAGCGTCCAGCAAGTACTGCGCGGAGCCATCTCAAAGATGAAAACAGTACTCCACGCAAGGGCGCACTTGTGCCTTATACAATAGGCACAGCTGCCCAGGCGCGAAGAACCGCCTCACCCTGTTCAGAAATTCGAGTTTTCAATAAAAAAATCAATCATTCATTTTGGTCACACAACACTTAACACTTATGAAGATCAGGATGTGAATTACTTGTAATCTGTGGATGTAGAAGGTATATGTTATATAACATACAACAACTACATATATCACAAGAAGTTTTTGTAGGCACCCCGAGGTGAGCTTTATTTTATTTCGTCAAAAAGATCTCGTCATATCGGCAAGTTATGCATAGTCAGTAGTGAAACTACCTTAAAGCATGACAGCATATTCTGTAAGGCCTCAATTATTTATAATAAGTTACCGACCAGTATACGTAATATACATAATATACATATGTCTATTCAAAAAAGACCTACTGGCAATGTTACAGAAAATTTTTATTATTCTTTGTGCGAGTTTTTGGATGATAAGTTTACAGATAGTTAATAGGAAACATTTCAGTAGGGTAAATATTGTACAGCATGTAGCATAAAAATATTGTAAAATATGTCTCATAAACTCTATTACGAGTAACTGTAAATTAAAATATTTAATGTTTCTGACTACAGTGATAATGTGTTAAACTTTATGCATGGTATATAAAATTAAAACATAATATTTGCATGCCGAAATTGGCTAAATGTGGCAAGGACAATATGTAATGTAACTAAGAACTTTATGTACCTACGTTCTGCAAATAAATAATACATGCATTCATTTCTATTGACTATATTATTCCTAGATTGTTTTTTACTGACTTCCTAATACGAAATCCCAGTATATTTTTTCTTAATCTGCCGTGATTTTGATTGGCCGCTAACATAATTTGTGACGGCACGGCGCCTCAAATTAACAATAAAAACAGCATTGTGTTTTCTTGCTCTCCTACGACATTGAATCGTACTATTATAACATCATACCATCATACCATACCATCTAGCCCAAACTAAGAGCTTGTACTATAGGTACTAGACACTGGATAAACATACAAGTAAACTTTTTTTTTGTAAATTCGTACATATAATACATAGAGACACCCAGACCACGACAAACATCTATGTTCATGCACACAAATGTTCGACTTGTGCGGGAATCGAACCCGCGACCTCAGGCGTAGCAGTCGGATACACTAACCGCTACGCCATCGAGGCCACCACATTGAACGTGTATGTAAATTAATTTATCGATAGCTCAGGAAGTAATCAGTCAGGAAGTTCTTTGTAGTAGCACGGTGCCTGCTAGTCGGTAACAGGCTCACCCCTTTTACGTGGAACTACTACAAACCATAGCTAGTTTAATGTAGGTATATTACACATCTGCCTATCCTATCCTATTCAATAATCTTATCTTAAATTATAAGTATTAATAAATCGAATTATCCTTAGAATTGCTGAGTAATTATTATAAATGTTAGTCAGACTTATAAATAGTCTAGTCTAGACTTACGACCTGACAAATTTCAATTAAAATACGAACGCTATTTTCTAACATTAATTTCTAGGTGTTAATAAAAGTTATATTTATTAAAACGGTGTACGCAAAATGAATTCTTATTAGTATTTCGGCGCTTGAAAGGTTTTATAAAATCAAATTATTTTCAAGAGATAAAAGAATAAATAAATTGAATAGAGGCCGAAAAATTTAAAATAAAAGTAGAATAAAACCGCTTGATACACTAGCGCCGTTAATAATCACGCGGCGGATGATGGAACTATAATAGTTTTAATAAGAATCCGAGGCGGGGTTCAATTGTTAAATATAATAATATGCGGACCAATAGTGTTTCATGTTCACGAGCGTAAATGGACCGCACCCTGGGGACAGATAACGAATAATATATTTTGGCGGGTTTTCCAAGCAAACGGTGGCTTGATACGCAATGCGGTATTACGCCGGCATCGTGTGAATGTTCCGTTTTTGAATTTTAAAAAGCTTATTTACAGAATTTGTGTTCAAAAGATTTTTTTTACTGGCAATGGTATCTGTAGGTTAGTCATTGTTTTGAGTTTATGATGCTTGTGTGCGAATATATTTTTTGGGGTTATGGTTGATACTACTAATTAGAATCGTTATTTCATGGTTGTTTTTCGAATCGCTATTCTATTTTTAAATTATCAAATGAGGCAGGCCACCTTTTATGGTTAATTCAATAAATAGTTGAAAATATTTTATTTTAATATTGTCATTCTGATTGAAAGTTTATATGGCGGTGGAAAATCTAACCGAGTGTAACAAGATTGATAGTTTAAAAGAAATTAATAATTAATCTAAAATAAAATATTCAGCTTTATGATGTAAATTTGTGTGTCGTCGAAAAATTCATCAAATTTGGACTACTCTGCATCAGGCGTCGCGTCGAGGTAGTTTGATTCTCAAGTCAGGCAGAAGTAATATTTCTGTAAATAATCAGTCTAATGTATCTAATATGTAATAAACGTATTCGACAAAATTTTAATTTTGATTTATCAAAATTTTAAAATACACGACGCTGATTATATATGCAACTTGTTACAGGGATTATATGCGGGTATGCATTGTCTAAAGTATCATCATAAGCCACTCATGAAAGTAACTCATATGATAAACTTGTACAAGTAACTCACGCGAGTTAACTCATACTACTTGCATAATGTACAAGCACTATTACAACATTACTATGTTTAATAAACAGCAACCCTGCAGTGACTGTATAAAATTCATTTATCACGGCAAAGATAAGCTATTTATAAATTGAGCTTGGTAGAGTTCCAACACCGAATAAAGGTAGTTTAGTCTCCTACGTAGTTTCGAGCACATCTTTCTACGAATTTATTAAACTTTTCAACTGGTATACACCATTTGAATGGGAGCAATGCTTTAGCACCTCTTTAAAGTTCGCAAGTTAAAGAAAGAATAGTCAAAATGTAAGGATATGCACACACGATTTTCGTACTAACGAATTGGCGAATATGCATGCGGCTTGGCTTATGGTAAGCGTTTACTGTAGTTTATGATCGCTTACAATACTATTATTATTTATGTAAATAATAATACCAGTCCTGTATTAAACTGTCCCACTGCTGGGCACGGGCCTCTTCTCAGTGTGAGAAAGGTTAGGCTATAGTCCACCACGCTGGCGCACTTCACATATATTTAAGAACGTTATGGAGAACTCTCAGACATGCACGTTTCCTTACGATGTTTTCCTTTACCGTTAAAGCGAGCGACAATTAACTATTTAATACGCACACAACTTTGAAATGTCAGAGAGCCTTGAGATCGAGCTCGAGACCTCTGCGTGGCAGTCCAGCCGTCTTCCACTAGGCCATCGCTTCTTTTTCACATAACCATAAAGAGTTATTATTTATATACATACGTTTATTTAAATATTTTCAAAACAAAAATTACATTTAAAATATAAACTACTACTATTTGCCCGCGGCTTCGCTCGCGTATCTGTATCTTTTTCTATGAAAGGTACACTATGCCGTTTTTTGTCCCCTGACAACGTGTATGCGAAATGTCATGATGATCGGTCGACTAGTTACCTAACGCGTTAAAGCGTAACAAACAAACTTACATTCGCATTTATAATATTAGTTAGGATATAGGAACCGTGCCT
The DNA here is from genome assembly GCA_963675205.1 of Catocala nupta. NCBI lineage: Eukaryota > Metazoa > Arthropoda > Insecta > Lepidoptera > Erebidae > Catocala > Catocala nupta. The sequence goes on along the minus strand of OY776102.1, from coordinate 17,801,372 downwards.
CGGAGAGCACGTTAAGCCTTCGGACCCGGCTGCCATGAACATCTATGGCAGTCGTTATTGGGAAAGTCAACACAAAAGATCCCACTGGGTCGAAGTGTCACCGGTCTGTGCTGACTGGCCCCCACACAAGATAAGATGAGATAGGCTAAAGGAATCGTTATGCTTGCCGTGTCTAAATATTATATGAACTATATACTATAAACAATACTAGCAGCTTTTGAAGCTGATACGTGCGTGTCATGCGGCTTAGTGTTGTGGTGAAGACAATTTTTAAAGTCAGTCAACGTTGATGTAACAAGATTCGCAGAATATTTATTCACTCTTTGACACGGTTAGGTAGAAAATGTTTAATATGGTTGGTCTAACGTAGCTTCAACTCATTTTCATTTGCTATAAACAATTTTTTAATGCATGACGCAGCAGGGGTATAGTCGCACAAGGTGGACCGACGAACTGGTAAGGGTCGCGGGAAGCGGTTGGTTGCGGGTGGCCCAAGATCGGTCTTTGTGGAAAACCTTGGGGAAGGCCTATGTCCAGTAGTGGACGTCTTTCGGTTTAGATGACAATAATGATGAATTTTTAATCTGATTGACATCATAGTCAGTCGGTCAGTAACTATTTTATAAATCTCAATGAGACTGTCTCTCTATCTGCGGTTCTCAAAACTCAAGATTCGCTTTCTCATTACCACAACGCCGAGTGTTGTGAGTTCGATCCCCATACTCTTTATACAGAATTTATACTTTACATAAAGGAGAAGCTTAAAAAAATAATTGCTTTCTTTGGTCCAATGGTTTGAATTTACAAAATTATTGAATTTTATGGTTGAATAAGATTAAATTCAAGAGTCGAGTCGAGTGCTGTTAGACTTATCTAACTGTCAGTAATCTAATTCATAGTAGTGGAATACACGTTGATAATGAAGACGCCAATAGTCTCGTCTCATAATGCAAGGGTATTGAAACATAGCTGTAAGTCTTATGTTTACGCGACTGTTATACATTGAAATGAAACTAATTTATACGGATTTTAACGCGTTGTTTATTTTAAAACACTTTTATAACATAATTTTGAAACTCTAACACTACTATTATTGAAATTTACTACAGTTTAAGCTATTTAAATTTACTACAACTATGGCTTGTTGCCAATAGACGACGACGGGGAGGAATATTATTGTATTTTCTTTTTATTTTATTATTCTTGTAAATAACTTGTGTATATGTTTTGGTGTTCTTAGATAAGTAAATTGGACCTCTGTGTAATAAATGTTAATAAATAATATACACTTTGCCCCGCCGTTTCGGTTGCTTTATAGCAGCCATATTTACGGGGAGACTGCTGTAAAGCAACCGAAGTATCAGAGTTTCAAAATTATGTAATAAAAGTGATTTAAAATAAATAACGCGACAAATCCGTAAAATGTAGTTTAATTTCAATAGCTGTAAGTAATATTGTTACGTGCTGGGTTCTAGGGATAAGAATTTAAACAATATTACCGACTAAAAGACGTTTTATTCTAATACACAATTAAATTTAAAACACCACACACACTACTTATACACTTTCCGACTCTAACTGCTTTAAACTCTGTAATATTTTTGCTTCTTCTTCGCTCCGATGAATACTTGACCGCTTATGATTGTAAACTGACTTGACGGTGCGCGTGCGCTCCATTTATACATGATTCAAGCATTTCTGGAATTTTCTAGAAGCGCCATACCTGCGTATAATTGTACGAAAAAGTTCTAGCGCTCTCTCTACTCTTTGCGTACTGACCAGTTACGTAGTTCAGTAAGACGTCAATAGACAGCGCTGTAATAAATTGTCAGAAGGCACTGCCGAGTCTTCCCCACAGTGCCGAGAGATGGCACTGGCTGTAATAATATATTATCTTGTCTGGCCATCCCTTATATGTAGACGTACATCTATATAGCGATTAACGACCTTGCCTTTTGTCAGTATTATTTCCTTAAAAACGCTTAATTGCATTTTTACTTAACCACAAAAAATATGCGCTCATCCACAACTTTAAATCGGCAGAACACACAAACTTTACCCATAACTTTACCTGCCCATCTGTCTTACCAACATTGGTGTGGACGCAACCTAAATCCTGTCCCTTTGTCCATATACATCTCACGTAACTATCACCTTTTTAGAAGGGACGGGCAACTTTCTGTATGCGTGGAGTAAAACGAGAAATTGCCAAAGTTTTGGGAACGTGTTGGAGAAACGATATTATTTTTTATACTCTTGTGTCATGGATAAAGTCTTTTTAACTGCAGAAGGTATCGCCACATGAAAGAAGTAGCATTGTTAGTAAAAATTCAACTGCATGATGTCTTTGATTTGATTCCCGGGCCAGGTAAAACATTCTTGGGTTTTCTGTCAGGAAATTCTTATTCTTTTTTTCTTTTTAAACAAGAAGATTACTCCCTCCCGCATTAGGAATTATTCTTCTGTCACGAGAGACTTCACTAACAAGCATTGTAACAAATTATTTGTGAATGAGACAAATTTTTATCGTATGCGGAATTCGAACTCGAAACACCTGGTACGGCGGCAGTATTGAGGCGACCACTTAAGTAACGACGGCATATGTGCAATCAAAAATAAGATACGCTTATTATTCTGAGTAGTAGCCATACGTAGTCCGACTCTTAACTGGTAGACGGCTATTGCATGACCCCATATTACATGTTACGTAAAAACTATAAATGGTAACATAAAATATATTATTATGTATATAAAATATGGATATGATAGACCTCTGCCTAATTCTTCTGGGATATAAACGTGACACTATACTTATATATGTATGGAATTAGATGATATAGTCTAACTACATCTATCAATTAACTTCATACTGGTACTGTCGTGACTCCCTTTTGTTTTCAAGTTCCCATGCTCGCTGTCGTTATTCATTTGTTACTTGTGACGTCACCTTCATTTCAAGTCTACTGTGAGACCTACGCAACAGCAACCTACGGGGTCGCTGGGTAACTTTACTTTTTCTGGATGAAAGATACTTTACAATCAATTCATACCTTGACAATGTGAATGCGAAATTATATGATGATCGATCAAGTGGTGGCGTGAAAGCGTAACAAATAAAAAACTCACATTCACATTTATGATATAAGTTAGGATAGTTAGGAGAGGTGAACTATGAAGATCGCATTTATAATTAAAAAGCTTTACGCTCGTTATATTATTTTATGTGTTTTCTGCTGCTCTAGAGCGTTATAAACCTCCAAAACCTTAAAAATAAAATGTGTGGAAAACGCAAGATCATAATTTCTACAAACCTTGCTTTAAGTAATAATACTCAGCTTAAATATTAAAACTAAAATACTTTCTAGGTCTTGAAATAATGAAGTTCATGTTGGAATTTTATTTCTAAGCGGGTTGTTATGAAAAGTAGGCTTTAATTTTGGGTAAAATAGGCTTTTGACTAAGTCGAGGTCACCATTTTAGGTAAGTACTAAGTAACAGAATGGATTTGGCTGAGCGCTTTAAAGTAATCTTGGAAACGGAGTTGGCATTACATAAATAAGCTTTTAAGGAAATACGCGTCCTTTTTCAAAACTAGTTTTGAAATTCATTTGATTTCTTTTTACATTGATTAGATTTTTTTGTGCTGTATCTAAATCACAGACTTCGTAATAATAGTAATAATCTAATCATAGACTAGCGAAATATTATTATATAAATTATATGTTCTAATACTATTTGGTCATGAGGTAATATTCCGTTTGCTTTTATACAATACTATTATTATACTATACAATAGTTTAGGTTAGTAAAAGTCGATCATCGACTGTAATTTGAATTATTCGAATCGGAAATGTAGTATTCGGAACTTGGACGAATATTCGTGATAAACTTTGATATTCATTGATTATTTCATAGCGTATTAGATATTTCCCAATATTTATGTAGCATATGCATAGCAGCATGGGTTTTGAATTTATTAAGATAAGTCCTAAGGAAGTGGTCATTATTATCAGCCAAAGCTATAAAAAGCATCGTCGACAAATGTCTAAACACGAAAAATCGAGCCTTAAATCAAGAAGGAATATTCAAAGTCAAAAATAATTTATTTATTTAGTTCACAAAGTAACACTTTTAAACATTAAAATATGTAGGCAAAGGGCTGAGCCTATGAGTAGAAACCTGCAAGAAACTCACGGTCACTCTTTTAAATCGCTAATTAAATATAATTTCAGTATTTTACAACTCATATCAACAAGGTGTTGCAGCCATTATACCATATACTACTGACTATAAAAAACTAAAGATCTTCTCCCTAGCCTTTATTATTCCCAAGTCCCTCGGAGTCGGCTTTTCTGGTCGGTTAGACCGGAGGACCTTTGGACGTTAGGATTTGACTGGATATCAGTTTTTACACGGAGCGGCTGTCACCTGACTTCCGCAACCCGAAGGCTAACGATACCCTAAGGCTAGACCAGTGTCAGGATATTATAGGGCACTTACTTCCCAGTAAACACTGCCATATATGTTCATGGCAGCCGGGACCGACGGCTTATCGTGCTCTCCGAGGCACGGAGCAGGCGATAATTGTTAATCAATACGCACATAATTTCAAAAAGTCTTATAACTTCCGAAAGTCAGAGGTTCGCGACGTAGGTTCGAACCCGAGACTCTCTGCATTGCAGTCTGTTGGTCTCCCCACTGAAAAAGATAATCAAAATAATAATATAATACTATTTGAATAGAATTCGATTTAATCTGTGACAAGTAATTAAGCAACATTCAATTTTAGATATTGGTAAAATTTTGTTTTCCTTGCAATTGCCGTTAATCTCCATTTAAACACAAGATTTGGCACTGCTGAGATTTGCAATGTTTGTCGTTCAGTCAACAGTTTCATTCTATGAGCCTAGCGTACACCTACATAAAATTTTATTTTTCCATCTGGCAACCCAAAGTAGGTTAGACCAAATATATTTTTTAATTTGCACGTTATTTTTAACAGCCTGTGTGGTAGTGGCATGCCAAAAATATCAAATTAAGGGTAGGGTAGGCTATTAAATATTTGGCTCCATTTAATCTATAAGTAGATTTTTAGAAATATATTTATACAAAAATAAATGTTGTATTTTCAACAAAGAAATCCTGGTATTATCGGTATTTAGAGACTTTTGCGTGGTAGTTTACTTTTTTTTACATCTGGTATCATCGCTCAGATTTATAAGAAAAGAGGAACATATATATAACATATATACGTATGGAACATACTTAGAATATAAATACTTCATAGGTACTACTTAGTTTACTGAAAACTTTTCTAGACTAGTTCGACATTAAGGAGAGTAGTATGCACAAACGTAGAGAATATGTATAGTTTAATTATTTTTAATAAGCAACAAAGAATATTTTAAGAATATTAATGACGTATCAAAGTCGAAGTTGAAAATCATTTATTCATTTAGGCACAAAGTAACACTTATGATCGTCAACATATATAGGTTAGAGAGTGTACTAAGTTACTGAATTTAATAACTATAGTGTATATTGAGGTTTGATTTTTGTTTAAATCTATCCCTTTCATATCGATGAATGCAGCTAGTACTTCTCCATTTATTCATATGCGTGACTCTATTAATATTGTATATGTAAAATTTTTGTATACACTCTTGGTTGTTTGTTATGCAATCGCGCGTAAACTCTTGAATGCTTTTGATTATAACTTGGCTTACAGATATACTATGCCCTGTATAATCACAAAATTATAATCCTGATAGTGCAAAAAGGCAACTTCCGCACCAGAAATAATTCCTATTTTATGATTGACTTTACAAACATTCAAATAACGTATACAAAGTACACCCGAAAAAAGAATAACTTTTTGAGGATCACAAAATTTTTTGTCCCGTGCTGGGATCGAACCCATAACAGTAGCGAGACGACTACTTGAATCAGTACGTCATTCTAGCAGTCACATTTATTATTTCATCAATTAGTTAGAAACCAGATACAACGAAAAAAGCCTTGTGCCTGAGCGTCACGGACTGACCGTCGTCTAAGAGCATAATAAATTGCCTTACCAAAAACGTCACTACTTTTCACGCAGGCGAATCCACAGGCAATAGTAGTTATAAAAGGCTGTGATTTTAGTAACCGCATCTGAGGGTATGCTTTATTAAACCTATCCCTTTCGTTTAAACTACTGAACCGATTTTTCCAAATGAGATATCTATTGATCTGCTGAAGTGATGCGTCTCTCATAGGGATAGAGTGTTAGATTTTAAACGATTTCGTTAAGGAAATGACCGATTGAATACTTTGATGTTTTATATACTATGAAGTTGTTTATTTTGGGCCTTTTGCTTACAGCTTTGCTGATTTCTGCATGACTGGCTTGGACAGAGGAGCACTTCTCATGAAGCAGACATTTTTGTTTAGTAAATTAGATATAATGTCGAAATAATATTATAATATGACGGATTTTGTGGAAATCGTTTCATTTTAAATAATGTTGTTCGTTTAATTCTAAACAGGTATTTGAAAAAAATATTTTATACGTATTTTATCAGTGTTTAATATATTTACTCTTTACCCGTTGTTTTAATATACGTTTAGAGCAAAATAATTTTTTTTTCTGATACGCAATTCACATTAGCAACATAGCGAAATATGTACCGTGCCTGGTAGAAGGCAAGCCAAAACAAAAAAGGACATAGGTTATTTCATCCAGAAAAAAGTTTTGATCCCAATGGATAAAATTTGGCCCTCAGAAACCTTTGCCTACCCCTCCGGGGAAAAGCAGTCGCAAATCTACGTAATATTTAACGACATAATAATATCTAAAAGATTATCCAGTCATAATATTTTAAGAACACAATCTTAAATAAGGGACCATGTTAAGACAGAGATAAAGAGATACCAAAGCTCTATTCAGAAAGGGACGGCAAGAGCTACCTTAATTTTACTACGCGATAAGTAGGGTACACTCCTGGGAGAAACCCTAATCCAGTGCACTATGATGAGTTGTTAATTAGCTATAATTAGTAATTTACATCACCTCAAGGATATTTCTTCCCATTTAATCCCAAAGCAGTGTCAGCAAATATTTGTGCCAATAAAATAGAGTCAGCGGAAATTTTCCTTAGTGCTAACGCGCACTAGACTATAGCAGAGCCACTTGTGGCTACGCCGCCGCAACATTTTGGAAAACAGTTTATTAATACAAATATTAATTTACTAGATTTTGCTTGTGGCTTCGCTTGCATAAATGTGGGTTAGGTTGGTAATAGTACTTTCTTCTGGATTTTCAAAAAAGCACATAGGTTTTCCTCTATGTGTTTTTCTGTTCCTCTGACAACGTGCATATGAAATTTTATAATGATCGGTCAAGTAGTTAAAGACAAACAAAATAACTCATATCCGCATTTAATATATATAGGCTTATTAAAATCAAAATCGTATTTATATTCATTCATAACGGTAACAAAGTAACACTTATTACAGCTTACATTTATCTGTTGCCATGTTGAGCAAAGTAAGCAGCAAAGCAAGGGTGTAAAACCAATAAGAAAACTAGCATGAAACTCATGGCCACTCTTTGTAATCGCCAAGTTTACAATATTGTTTATTTTACAAATCAGTTTGGTAAGGAACAAACATTACATTACTAAGGCACATGAACAAAATAAATAAAAACATGAGTTAATAGCATTTGAATGATGCGAGCTATTAATTGCCATGTATGTGATTACGATTAAAAAAATAGACTCAGAACAATAATTTACGAATCACAAATATAATTATTTGCGGGATAATAACTCATAACATCCAATGCTACTAGTGGTGATTTTGATTAAGAAGCGACTCTACTTCACTTAAGCACTTAGCGACCAAGTGCACGATATACTTTAGCGGTACAAAATCGTATTAGATTAGATTTATGACTCTCGCTTTTGTCAAACTCAGTATAAGTAAATAGAGGTCACGCAGAAAAATTGGAGGCCAGGATAAAGGTTGATGTTACGTATGACTATAATCTGAGGATTAAAATATTATAGGTTATATATCTTGAAGAAATATTACGGTATTATGATAGGCAACGTGTGTGTGTTTGAAAATTTGATTAAAAAGAAGTAGATTGTTATTTCAGTGAGCTATAGTCTAAGCTTGTATATCTCCAAATGGGTAAACCGATGTGTATTTTTAGCTATGCTTTTGAGTGTCTCGTAATAATGGTTTAGCCTAATGTAGTTTTAGGGATATCCTTACATGAACCAATGTAGAGGTAAGAGAAGTATACTTGTATGGGGATCCAAATGAAATAATTTTTGATAGTTATGAATATACATATTTAGAACACAGGGTAACTTTCATCTAGAAAAAAGTTCAGATCGCATACGAAATCGCGAGCATAAGCTAGTTACATATTACCTATATTTGTATAGCTCATAGGATTTTCTTTATACAAAAATGGACTTGTGTATAAACTTTTTTTTTATGGCACTGGTCGGCAAATGAGCTGACGGATCGCCTGATGGTAAGCGATTACCGCCGCCCATGGACACTCGCAACCCCAAAGGAGTTACAAGTGCGTTGCCAGCCCTTTCAAAAGGAACGAAGGAGGGAAAGGATAGGAAAAGGATCGGGGTAACTGGGCCTCCGGCTCTCTTACTCACCGATACGAAACGCAACAATACGGGTACCGTTACTTCACGCCGGTATTCTGTGAGAGGGTAGTACTACCCCGGTCGATCCAGCCCATTCATGCTGAAACCAGCGAGGATCTACTACCAATAAACTGATACAAGTTATAAATAATACATATTAAACTACGACTCAATGGCCGCGGGGAGACGACTGCCGCGCGGCGCTACTGGTTACTTGCGCCTGACTATACAAAACTTAAGCATCAGCAGTGTCGCTACATAGTCTACCTGGTCATAGTATCTGGATATATATCTATTGCTAAATAATCAATAGCAATACTCTGTTGCTTTTGAGTATTTTCTAATAGAAAAACTAATAACAATGTCCGATCTAGCAATTGAACTAAAGCCTTACGATCTCTATAAACCCATAAAGAGAGGCAGTCTAATAAATCTAAATAGACATACATACATAGTCAAGCCAATATCCCCTGAGGGGAAGGCAGATGCGTATTGCACTAACATTTCACTAGCTATGGTTTTCGGTCCCACGAAATAGAGAGCCAGCTTTTTGCCGTTTAGTGGATACATCGTTAGAATCTGTGTTGCTGGAGTATATTGACAGGCAAACCGAATAGCGCTTTGTCCGACCCACGCCACCCAGACTCATGCATGATCGCATAGGTATATATTCCTTTATTAATGTCTGAGTCTTCTTCGAAGAGGTTAATGAAAACACTATGTGGGTCTGTGTATCTGTCTGTTAGTGACAGGCATAGCTTCCAAACCACTGGATCGATTGACTTGTAACTTGGTGTACAGATACCTTGGGGTCATACCTCGGTCGAGTTTGAATATAAGCCCTGTGGGTCAAAAGACCCCTGAGATATAGGGGTCATTTATTTTCATTACTTTTACATTTAAGACGAAGAGGTTGAATCCTGGATTTTTACATCTATCTGGTTTCTTTCTTAATAAGAAATCACAAGATAATTACGTATCTACATGTATATATCATAATTCACAAACAACAACAGACAGTTTTGATTGATCGATAATGAGAAATATGAGGATCTAAATGAAAGCTCAAGTTACATTAGTGCTATAATGTTTATGTTTTAAGACTTTTCTGTGGATGCGACGTTATGCTACTATTATTATAAATGTGGAATTTTCTGAAAATGTTTTGATATTTGTTACTCAATCACAAGAAAACTGTTGGGGAATTTCGATGAATGATGGAACTTGGCACAAAGATATTGTCCTGTGTCGTCGTTCGTCCTTATTGGAGATGCTTGTACGTCAACATTCATAGTTGACTGAATAGTGGAACCTATTTTTTCTTTTTGTTTTAATAAGACAATGCTCGCACTAGGAATAAATCTTTTGTCGTCTGTGACTTTACAAATATTCAAACAACAGACACAAAGTGCACCCAGACTCGGAACAACCATTCGTGGATCACACAAAGTTATCTCAGTTTTTTTTGGGATTCGAACCCACAACACTGGCATGGGTCTGCATAGATAGCGCTGCAGATTAAGTGCCTCAATTTATGCGATCGTCTTGCTACCGTCGGTGCGTCGACTGTAGGTTCGACGACGATAAGATATTGGATTTGCGATCGAGATGTCGTAAGTTGGAGTCCCACCCCTTGTTTCATTGAGCATGGCACTGATGTGCCACTTTTAACACATATATTTTAGTGTAAGAAGAATACTGGTAATTTGTAATCCAAATGGTTAGATACCTTTAAATAAAAATATGATCATAATATTTAAAAATAATATATTTATTTGATAGAACTTTTGTGATTTATAATAGATCAGATCGTAACAGATTGATTTGTAACAAGTGTTGTGGGATGTATAATATGAAAGACGTAATCGAATAACTTAAAAAAGATATGTGTTTTATCTTTTTCGCCTTATAATGGTTACGCGGTAGCCTTCTAGACAAAACATAATGAAACTACTTATTATTTAATCAGTAATAACGAGTTCATCAACATTCGTTCATCATTAATTTCATCATAGCAACTATACATTGCCAGTCTATACTTTCGTCGAACGTATATCAGAAATACCGTATGAGTACAAGAGTTATTACAAGAACACAATAACAAAAAAAATGTAGTATTTGTATCAAAGGAATACAATATCTCAAAATAAATCTTGCGGCAATGGAAGAATCTGACAACATTAATAACCAACCGACAATTCTATCTGAATAAATTGCGCTGGGCCATATAGCCAACACAATATTCCTATTGACGCATCGTTTATTGATGTACTTGTTACTATTACCCTGGGTTCGTTTGGAAGTTATAAAGCACTGGTACAAATATAGAAAGATACTGGAGGAATGATTAATGTCCACAAAAATGTCTCATCATTTTTTTTCAAAATAGTGCCCGGAATATCTGTGTATTGGAATGGACCGAAACTTCTGTTTTAGTCTATTCCACAGTACAACTTTCCTTAAAATGAATTTAGTAAGAAATCAATATCATATTATTACAATCGTCAATTATTAATATAATCTTACTTTTTTTTAAACGGGCATTATTTTCAACTACACTCCTGTCAGCTCAAATACATTGCATCGGCCATTCCAAACACAATTCTTTGGATAACCATATGCAAAATATTGATGAACTTTTTACAACACGACTGTTTTTAACTGCCAGTACATAGCAGCCACACATTGCAATCAAAATAATGACCGATTAGAAGCCCTTAAATAATACAACGTCTTTTTGTCTTTGGCAGTACAAAAAATCCAGTATTAGAATACTATTATTTCTCGACTACATGTTGAAACTCCGTAACCTGCGTATAAGATTTTGATAGAACAGCAGATGTCTGGCCTAGAAATTAACCTTCCATATTCCTTCATAGCAAGCAACCATATTTTAATACCACTTAAGGCATATTGGTAGAACAACAGAGCCTTGGTTCAACCATTTCTCTCAATAAATAACCACATATCAGATTACATCATTTAAACTACTGCCAAGATATTAACATGAACAAGACACTGCAATACGATTAATCAAGAATTCTTGTTATGAGCTAAGAGTGTTTCTCAGTACTAAGGCGGCAAAATAAATATGTTTTGAAAACATCTTAAGCATAATTAATACCAGTTTTGTACTTGCACATTAAATATCTGGCCGACTAGCTCATATTTCGTTTGGAAAGTTTCCAAAGGCCGCTATGGGACAGTCAAGCTTCAAAATAATGTTTTACTGGTTGTTTGCTACGAATTCGTTTGTTTTGAATTTATTTGTTATACGATTTCTCAAGGCGTGACTGACATGGAATTAGAAGACGACGAAAATGGCATGTAAATGCATTTAGAATTCTCGACAAATTATTATAAAATGAAGGTACTTTAGGACTACTTGCAAATATGCATCATTCTTTTTATTAGGGTTGGCTTGTAGTCAAAGTGGTTATAGCTGAATATTCGCTTACTATTTAGGTATTATATACGATACATACTACTACCAGCGTTATCACAAATAGTAATATCTCAAAATAAAAGTAGATATTTGCCTGATTATATTGACTGTCACAGGTAAATACAACCAGGATCAACAGATTTACATATTTTATAGGTAACAGTGACTTTTGTAAAATGGACACCCATAAATAGGCAGATGGTAGCAAAGTTAATTAACCTCGCACATCGATCTGTGTGTCTGTCCGGTATTGCGTCTATTAAAAACAAAATAAAATACAATGTTTAAATATATAACCATAAACGTAGAAATGCAGAACCATATTTTGAATACTTAAAATTATTTTCTATAATTACTCAAGATTTAATTTTATTGCAAAATATCAAATTCATATTATAATATATTCATTTCCAAAAAAATTCAGAGCAAACGTGATCGGGTTTATTATTATTTGACACCTACATACTTTCACCCACTTATTTCAATCTGTTGCGTGTCGTGCCTAATATTTTGTGATAAGTATAGTTCGACTCTACATACTTATCTGACGCCGCCAGGAGGCTTCTCATTAGTGTTGCAGTCGTCAGAGATGTCAGGCGAGGCACAAACGTGTCATCAGTATTTTCCTAATTTACATTACCAGGATAGGTTATATCTGTACGCCTTTATTATATTTATTTAATAACTTATTTGTTAAATTTAATTATTTATAAAAGCAACAATCATAATTTACAAATATTAATATTAACAAACCTAACTACTTATAAATAAAACAAAATGAAAAGGAACAAATTATAGGTAGTAATTTTTGTAAAATATGGTTTAAACAGCGTCGTAAAATTCCTCAGCATCGTTGTCGACCGGGAAAGTGCCCAGAAGACTGGCAGCATGGCCACGTTGAATGGCATTGCTGATTCTTTGAGACAAAAAAATCCACTCGGCCTTCTGGTCACACGAAGCGTCGATTAGCCGCTTAGAGATATCACTAAAAAGCGCACGAGATTCCGGACTTCATGAACCTAGCGTCTCCACCCCAAATGGGTCAAAAACGTAATTACCAATTAAATTACTGTATTTGCACCGTTTAAGGTTTTCCGCTGCAGCACTAGCACAGCTCAAGCAAGCTCAGCGCAAGGGTGTCGACGCATGTGACGTCTAAAACCAAAATATTTTATTTGAAAAATAACAAAAAAGTTATATTCTTGTTTAATTTAGTTTCTATTAATGTGATACACGGCAATCAATAATAATTTATATTAAATTGGAATCTTAAAATTATCTATTATACTATACACATACCTAATTAATTTAATAATGCAATTTATTTTTAAGTCTATGTCTCGCAGTAACCTGTGCATGTGGTGTTAATCTGTAATTAATTATTACACTAGCTAATGTTTCTATTGATTTAATTTAAGTTGCCTATGTGTAAACAGTTGTTGCTTAACCAAATAAATAAACCAGCTATGTTGGATTTATATATTCTTGTTTTATATAACTATAATTAATATTAGGAACTTAATTGTAAAAGTAGTAGTATTATTCATTCCATGATAATAAAAGGACAGTTTGTATAAAGATTAATCTTTTTGCTAAAATACGTCAACTTTAAACAGAAGGAAGGACAGGCTGGATCATTAGATAGATAGCTAATTCAATGTGCTAAAAATCTAAAGTGACCTAACTCCAAATAGAATTGAACATAAAAGGTACAAATGTAACCTTTAACGGTACCCAAATTTTCAGTAATGTTTTAAATAGAAAGTCTAATGTATGATATTATTTTTCTTGGAAAAGGTACAACGTGGGTGGTAATTTCGGTACCGACACAGATCCTTGAGGGACGCCAATATAAGCTCAAGATCTACATGATCTGTTTAATGTAAAAATAAATCACGATCTTGAAATAGATCTCAGATTTATTTCAAATGTTATGGGTATTAGAATTTGAGCTTCTTTTTTGTAAATACTATTTTTATTTCAGTTGTGTTTATTTTTACCTGGACATATGTACATTTTGAGTGTACGAATTCAATGCTTTATTCATATAAAACATTTGGTGCATTAGCACTCTTTGTATGGGCATCCATATAAAACGCGCCAGTGCACCGAATGTAGTAATTTTTATCCTAGTATTTAATGTGTTAATATTTAATTTTGTTCTATGTACATATGCTTCAAATTCGTTGTATGAATGTTTGCGATGGCTCCGCGACCTGCGAAGTCCTGTGAAGTCTTCTTACACAGTAATGTTCAACTCATCTGTTTTATTAGCATAACTATAAAAATGAATTAACTGATTGAGGCGCAGTGGTATACCGACGGTCAAACACAATAGATTTACAATTATGTCTGGCATTCTAAAACTTGACAGATTAGAAGTCAATTTCAAGAATTTGACATAAAATTACGTTGTTGCTACGCCATACATATTATAGTCTCACGCCTCTATCCTGGTCCCAAAGGGGTACACATAGTTGTTTTACGAGTACAACCACATTCGAGATAATATGTGTGAAACATATCTGCTTTATAATTTTTGCTTTATTATAATTTCGGGCTCCACGTAATAGTCTATCACCGATTGCATGCAACCACATTCCGTGCGGCGACGTACAATTTCTTGCCAATAATATCCAATAATACTTTGTCCGACTCGAGAATTGAATCCAACACCTAGTGCACAGCATTCGTATTTACTAACTCCTACTAACTACTTAAAATTCAAAACAAAGTATGGGATTAAAGGAATGAAATGCATTAAACATTGACCAAGGTGCATTAGTCTGAGTACTGAACTGATCTAGTTGCATAAAATAATTTACGTTATAGTAATTTCAAGAGCTTAGCCTGCGGTGACAGGATCCCTGTCTTAGAACGCGGACGTGATTTGAATAACATTTTTAATAATCCATTTTTGTACTAGAAAATATAGATGTTTTTGAGATAGAACCTTATCCATAATGTCTCACGTTTGTATCCTCAAAGGGATCTCTTTACTTAGACGTGTATTAAACCCACGTCTTTTAGCATCTGCTATCTACGGTTTTAGGTACAACGATATAGAAGGCGAGCATTTTATCATAAACGAGCATAGTTTCAGCATTGTATTGTTTTTGAGAACTGACGTGATAGAAAATCTTAATGATCCTTCCTGACTCAAAGACCAACTGGGGAATTAAGCCCGAGCCTGTGGCAGAGTTCACATATCTTCGAGAATATTATGGAGAACTCGCAGATATATAGGTTTTCTCAGGATATTTGTCTTCGCCGTTTAAGCAAGTGATAGTGAACTATTAAATACGTACTTAACTTCGAAAAGTCAAAGGTAATTACATTGGGCTCAAATTTGAGACCACTGTGTGGCAGTTTAACGATAAGCCTAGCCTATAGCTGCTCTTTTATTGTATCATTATTATTATTATTTATTATTTTGAGCCTGTACTGTCCCACTGCAGGACAAAGGCCTCCCTGCGATCTTTCCTCTCCTTTATGTCCAGCGCCAATCATTGGTATCATTATTAACATAATATAAGTATTACTAATAAAAATATTTTAAGACCCTACAATCGATATTTGCGCTTTTTCACTTAAGTTTACCCCACTGTGCCATCAACGCAGTCAATAGCGTTAAAAGGTAAAAACCAAGAACCAATAAAAACCCACAGGGGACCAAAATTAAATGAAGTACCCGGAAACTGAATATTCAATTATACTTCTGGCTTCCCGCATCTCGATAATCAGAATCGAGTAAAACGACATTATATCGAATAACGTTCATGATCATTCGATTACGAGTCGCGAATCAAGGATAATGACAATTAGAAACTTTTTCGTTAACTAAGCTCCTTATCTTGTTACGTCAAAAGGAAAGTTCTAGTTAAACTTTGAGGAGTTCATTTCGTGAAGAACTGTTGTCTTGTACTGGGAAATTATTAATTAGATTACACAGCGTTTTCCTACGTAGTTACTTTTTGTTATTCGACTGGGTCATATCTCTAAGCGTGATTGTATTGACACTGTCCCAGCCTGGATACCGTTGCCTGTAACTATTTCTGAATACCGGTCACATCGCGTTGTTAGTTCGATTCTTGACAGAACATTAGTATGATTCTGGTTCAAACATCTAGAACGACTCAGTAACAACTGTTAGATCTACAAATCTACATTCCATGTATGATTTAATATGCAAACTATAGTCATAAAGTTTAGAATCGACCAATTGGTGATATTTGTATTAATTACACGAATATAAAATATTAGCTTTTGCCAAGGCTTCACTCGCGTAAAAGTAGGTCAGGTTAGTTTATGCTAGTAACATTAGTATTATTAAATAAAATATAGCCTATGATACTTGGTGATAATATAGCTTTCTAATAGTGAAATAATTTTAAAATCGGTTTAGTAGTTTTTGAGTTAAATCCTTACAAGCAAACAAACAAACAAAAAATCAAAGCTCTTTATAATATTAGTAAGTATAGATTACTGCTTGTAGCAAGTTGCTTTTTAGATTGTTATGTTCAGATATTATATAAATCAACTATATGATGTTCATACATCATGTTAGTAATAATAATAATAACTTTATTTGGTCAATAAAAATATACCTCATGTTAAATCTAAGCTCTGAAGCTCACAATAAGACTAATAAATGGGGATTCCCTTTGTCGTGGGGATTAGTCTCTTTCATCGTGTGGTTAGTTCCTTAGTTTGGATAAGAAACAGTATTACAATAAAGTGCCATAGTAAATTATGTTTATGATTTTAGGAGGGAAGAGGCGATATGTGTATGTGTGTGTGTGAGTGTATGAGTGTGTATGTATATAAATTGAGATAATGTTGTATGTATAAGTATATGTATAATACATAATCGTCCTCATCGAAACCTATGGATCGTTTTTTTGAATTGCCCTAATTAGGTTTGCTATATCGTACTTACTTCTTGTATGTAACAACACAATCATGTATGTGGGTTAAATTGATTCGAGTGTGTCTGTCTGATTGTCTATAATCTGTATCTTTAATCGTCGGTAGTTCATCAGTATTCGATAAGGTCAGACATTACGTGTAGTTGGAGTAGTATTAGTTGGATGCTCTGAATGTCAAAATTACTAAAGAATTTTTATTTTGTGATTTTTCATCTATTTATAAGTTAGAACTAAATTCAAATCCCAGAAATAGCGCACCTAACACTGCGGATAAGACGTTCTTTAGAATGTTGTTTATCTAATACAAAAATTACGTCATTTGTCATGTTGTCGTCTCCTCTTGCGCCAATAAGCCTTCTCATCTCTCTTTGTCCGTTACAAAAGATGAAATATTCCGAATTTTCGACTGATTGTCCCGAATTATTGTTGTATTATCTGTTCTTTGCATCGTTATTCCGAGAACAAATATTTTTACAAGAATATTGTTTCGTCAATTATATTGTTTTGATCCCTGGATTTGTTTTGATTAAAGGATTGGTAAGCACAATAACTGTATTGTATTTGAAACGAAATAAATATTATTCTGTGTCAACATACTTGCTGATTTTGTATTTGATGGGAATATTAAAGGTAAACAGTGTCTTATGTTGTTAGCAATGATTGTTTTCAAACTATTTTTTCTTTTATTTAAATATGGATTAAATATAAAATCTGGGCTAATTCTAGATTTAGGATGGATGGGAAAAATGTTCTATTTAATATTAAATTGCGTAAGTTTAAACGTATTTATTACTTAATCATGCTCGAACTACAGAACGGGTTTAAATATATTTAATTTTTTATATGATGGTAACTTAAACCTCTAGCTTACATAACCTTATATGGTCACATGCTAAATTCTATTGAAGTAGCTGGTTAGTTAGTTAGTTAGTACATTAAGGCCTTAGTGTGCTAAATAGTGGTAAGTTTATTTTTTATTTTGTAGCATTATTGTTTTACGTCGTACTACTGGTACATATTGCAATTCATGTTTAATACTAAGTACGTAATTCTATTTTTAAGTCGCGGTTTTAGTAAAGCTTTCAGCGTTAAATTACTGTAATACGATATTAAATGACTTAATTCTAGGAATCAGCCTGATGTTATCTTCAGTTTGCGTCTTATAATAATCCCGTGCGGGTTTACGATAATATTATCTAGACTTAATTACGGGCTTAATTATAGTTTAAAAACTTTCTAAGATGTGAAAGTTATGAACTGGGGTAATAGTCTTGGATAATTAGCTGGTATAGGATACATAGCTCACCTGAATACACTAGTTCATATTATGTATATTAAAATACTTAGAATGCAGAGAGCGCCCATTTAATTTGAGATTTCACTTAAATTAGAGCTGTTTGGGTAGCGTCATACCTCCGCCGTACATAAAATCGCATCCACACCTCTTAGTGTTCTTTTTGATACATTCTTATGATAATGTTTCATTGAGACAGCGTGCTATCAGTAGTGGATCAGCCTAATCTTTAATCCTTAAACTAAAAGCAAAGCGACTTGTCTTTTGGAAGTTTGGGTTGGAGTTATACATCTAGGGTCATAAACATTCCTAAGCTAAGGTTTACTATCAGGCGTGCCGTATGCTGGCTTGTCATCACGTCAAACATCAATTTATGGTTAGTGTAACCGACTGCCATGTCTGAGATCGCGGGTTCGATTCCCGCACAATTTAAACATTTGTGTGCATGAACATGGATGTTTGTCTTGGTCTAGTGTGATTCTATGTATAATATGTAAGTATTTACAAAAAAAAAGTAATACTAGTATGTGTATCCATTGTCTAGTACCCATAGTATAAGCTCTGCTTAGTTTGGGCTAGATGGTGTTGTGTGTATGTGGTAGAATATTATTATTATACCAGAAATTCTGAAATTCTAAATAATAATAATATTTTACCACATAAACACAACACCATCTAGCTCTAACTGAGCAGAGCTTGTACTATGGGTACTAGACAATGGTTAAACATACATATATACCTACTTTTTTTTGTACATATATATTATACATAGAATCACCCAGACCAAGACAAACATCCATGTTCATGCACACATATGTTTGACTTGTGCAGGAATCGAATCGAATTATGATGTAAGTTGCTAGTGATAAGTAAAAAATGAATACGGTATCTATTTAAACATAATGTTTTTAACATTTTCAGATTGCCTCAATAATGTAATGGCATGGTTACGATTGCTATGCATAAAGTCTAGGGTTTGAGTCCCAGATCAGGCAAAATATTTTTGCTGTCAACAAATTCTCTGTAGCATGTTGTGTCGATGAAATAAAGCTATCTGCCTGCCGAGTATTTATTGGTATTTATTATTTCACAGATGCAAAGACGGCTGGACAGATGAACTCTATGGCTCCAAAGTCCTGGGGCTGACAAGATGACGTCGGCTGGTCTTTTGGTCTTCTGCTCCGTGCTCACAAGGACGCTATGCGTTATTGCTCCACAGATTCCGGGTAAGGTGACAATAGATTTTCTATTTTACATATCATTTTTACTGAGTGATATAAGGAAAACAAAAACGCCACTCTTTTTATCCGGGGGTTATTTAACATGGTGGTATAAATAATTTCCCATTAAATTTATCTCGTTTTTGTGTATCCCACTTACGTACTATGAATAAACATACATATATACTTTTTTTTGTTAATACATACATTTTCTATTGCGTCTGCTCCATGCCGTTCAATGTGTTGAAATGCCGTATTAATATACCATGGTACGCAATCTGCTGGGTGATCGGTGTGATTCGGAT
This sequence comes from Catocala nupta, assembly GCA_963675205.1. NCBI lineage: Eukaryota > Metazoa > Arthropoda > Insecta > Lepidoptera > Erebidae > Catocala > Catocala nupta. Next base: position 17,781,520 of record OY776102.1, on the reverse strand, counting down.
CAAAGTATCTAAAAAAAAAACACCAACAATATTCCAGAATAAGTCTAGAAGACTTTTCATGCATGCAAAAACTTAATATGACGATGTACTGTTCGCGCAAAACTAATATTACAAAGATGTAGAAAAGGTTGAGAGAATAAGTGCGTGGTATCTTGCTGTAATCTTTGCAAACTGTTGAACACAGCGTGGATCATACGAGAACAAAGGAAATTGAAATGTAAATATGCAAATTCAAATTAGCATTTTGTTCAACGAGTGCCATGCGCGCACCTCTGTGAGCTTACAAACATGAAATTTTGAGATGGCAATCAATGACATACATACTTCGAGTCACAGCTATATTTCCCCTAAGAGGGAAGCACAAATACCACCCAATTTAGATAGTATATTTTAGGTATTCAATTATAAAGGGCGAACCTACAATCGTATAAAGTACATATGCGCTGTAAGCGAAGTCCTGAGGATCTTCTTACAGACAAAACGCAATAATACTCTGCCCACTCACACTCTCATATTTGATCGTAAGTGTAGACAACATGACAGTATATTTCATACAGATATAGTCTTACCGGTTTTCGGAAGAATAAATGGAGAATAGCAATTTTCAATTGCTATGATCCTGGCATTTCTTTTGTTTTATTAACGTTCATAACATTATTTACGCTCACTCGTCGATTAAGGCTACACCTAACATAGCTTTATGCCAGAACATGACCTGAGAAGAAACTGGCAAGAAACACTACGAGAGACGTGTTATCAGGCGTTTCTTACCAGCTTCTTCTAATGGGAGTTCTACTCCTCGAACTGTTTTTTTTCAATGCTTATGTTTATTTTCTATTTATTTTATTATAAATAATATTTTTAATTGAAACATGTAAATTTGTATGGCAATAAAGATTTTTGACTTTGATTGGGCCTTGACCCAAGTCAGGCACTATCGCCTTGATCTCACCCGGCCTCTTCCTTCCTACTGAACCGAATTAGTCATATTTACAAATACCTTATAAATATACTATCTAGGTAAACCTTTTGTCGTCAATTCTTTCCAATAATACCGCATAAAAGAAAATGTTACATTATATTTCCCGCATCGAAACTAAATAATAAGAGAAAACTGATAACTTTTTTATGTAAAACCTTAGTTCTTCTACATGACTAACCGAGCCAACTGGGCGTAGGTAGCAAAGAAATTTCTGAGGCGTTGAACAAAAACCATTGTCCTTATTGTATTAGAAAATAGGACACAGAATAATATTGTACACATTAATGGACAAAAATAATTTACGTAATAATAATAATATTTTTTTTTGTTCCAAGTAGCCGCAATACAATAACATAAATACAATACAATATTTTTTATATTGAACTGTTGCACTGAATTCTGGAACCCAAGTTAAGATTAAACTTGTGTTATAATCTGAAAATATGTTACAATTATTATTACATTTACAATTATATACTTTGCATCTCAATTTAAATAAGATTGGCAATTATAGCTGCTGAATATGAATATGAATATGATAGCTCAGTGGGGAGACCAACAGACTGCAATGCAGAGGGTCTCAGGTTCGAACCCACGTCGCGCACCTCTGACTTTTCGGAATTATGTGCGTATTGATTAACAATTATCGCCTGCTCCGTGCCTCAGAGAGGACGTTAAGTCGTCGGTCCCGGCTGCCATGAACATCTATGGCAGTCGTTTTTGGGAAGTCAGTGCCCTATAATATCCTGACACTGGTCTAGCCTTAGGCTATCGTTAGCTTTTGGGTTGCGGAGGTCAGGTGGCAGCCGCTCTGTGTAAAAACTGATATCCAGTCAAATCCGGGTAGACCAGAAAAGCCGACCCCAAATGACTTGGGAATAATAAATGCTAGGAAGAAGAAGCTGCTGAAATGCAAAGCAAAACCGTTGTGAAAAGTGTAAATAAAAATAAGTAAGTTTTCTAAATTAATCACAATAAAAGCTGTATGTGGTAGTCTTATTTTAATGCATAACATTCGCGTAAGTTTAAGACATTATATATAAGACTTTACATATTCTTGTGACAACATTGAAAAGTAACCAAAGACAGAAAAAGTATATTAGTCATAAATCTGTTTGGAAGTACCGTTCAAAATTTTCTGAATGTCATTCAACATTCAAATAAAATATGATCCAGTTCAAACCAAGAAGCTAACTTAATTCCGCCCAAGATCGTCAATACAAATAATACATCGCACATACAAATAAAACGTGGCGCTTACGTAAAACTCTTTTTGTAATTCACAGCCAATAATAAAATAAAATGAAACCAAAAGCTTCAGAAGCTTCGTAACGCGGTATTGCTTACATACATTAAAAGCCAATTTTCGTGCGTATCTACGCCATCGTATGAAAATCCAAACATTGTTGCTTATGAAACACAAACAAAATCTAAATCAACACAAATAAGGCAAGACGTACCAGCTAACATCGTTCTGAAGACAACGAAAGGAGCAGATATTTTATAGTTGGCGACACGTGACCAATACGATCTTGATATAGTTATATAGCTCGTGATGGTAGACAGTTTTCCAAATTTCATACAAAGATTATATTTATCATATTCCTAACTAAAATTATAAGTGCGAATTTGAGTTCTTTGTTTGTTTCACTTTTACATCCTAACTACTCGGCCGATCATAATGAAATTTCGCACACACGTTAACAGGCATACAAAAAAGGAGATAAGACCTTTCAACCAGAAACACTGTTGCCAAAGGACAGCAATTTATTGACTAAATCTAGACTAACGCGAGCGAACCCAACCCCAAAATCTAATAGAATATATAGACTCACGCCTGTTAAAACTCAGCCACATATCCCTTATGTTTCAGAGTCTTGTAGAAAAGATTGTCAGACTTCGTGTTGTTGAGTTTCATAACCGAAGCACCCTATACTTTAAAGAAAATATCGACTATTTTATTTTGTTATATTCTTCAGTCCATTCTGTCTCTTGTACGTAAAGCGATAAAGCATGAACGTTATATAGCAACAAAATATAATAACTACTTGCTTACTCTAAGCATCTGAACTTATGTTTATGGTCATAGGCCAATTAGGGTAAGGTGGATTTAATATATTTTTAGCTTACATGATTTGATAATCTGACTTAAGCTGAATATTAGATTACTCTAGTCAGTAGTAGCAGTCTACGAAAAACAAAAATGTTACTCAAAATGGTGCATCAGTTCTGAGATAAGTTCTAAGTTGAAATAATCAGTCGTAAATCTTCATCTCCCTAGCCTTTATTATTCCCAAGTCACTTGGGGTCGGCTTTTCTGGTCTAACCGGATTTGACTGGGTATCAGTTTTTACACCTAGCGGTAACTTCTGATAGTCAGAGGTGTGCGACGTGGTGACCCGAGACCCTCTGCATTGCTGTCTGTTGGTCTCCCCACTGAGCTATCGCTGCTAATCAGTCGTAAATCTATGTATAATAATTAGTGCTGGCAAAAGTTTCAGCTAAATAACCTTGTATTGTATTTCTGCGGTAAGTAGGCTTTGTATATATCAGAAAGGCCAACCTTTAAATCAATTCTATTAGACAAAAGATCGGTAATGTCTTACTGATACCCCTTGTACCAACGTCCGTAGACTGAGATTATTGTTTATTACTTGGCGGGCCATATATGTACTTATTTGCCATCTTAATAATGTACAGGGTCAATATTTTACTTCAATATGTGGCTAAAATATTTATCATTTATTGCCCGGTCTAGTCAAAAACATAATTATTTGCATATGCAAAATATTGTCCTTGTATTCTATATTACCGGCCGGCTGCAATATACCACCAGTTATAAAAATAAAAATAATGCCTATTTAGAAGCTTCTATAGAAAAACTCAGACACTAACAATATAATGAAAATATTTACAAATCATAGTCTTTGTTTGTCATAAAAAGCTACAGCGTAACATCATCACGTCATGTATTGCAAAGGTCCAGATCGCCGCAATTTTGCCGTCACGCTTAAATATTCTAATAATATACGTAGGAAACGTCACCGAAAGAATTTACGCCTGCTTATCACGATATTTTAGTATTTTTGATTCGATTCTAATGGAGATTGGCTGCGGCTGACATGTATATTGAGCCAATATTTTATCGTTAAGTAAGGAAGTTTGAGTCTAAACGGCTATTTCGCAAAACGATTTGGGTACACTTATACGCGGATTTGTTCAGGAAAACACGGTCTGTTAAATGGGTTCTTTTAAACAACAGAACATGATGGTCCCTTTGTTATGCTAAGGGAACAGTTAGTGTTTTGTTTATATATTGATTAAGTTCGTCAATAGAGTTTTGTATCGTATCACTATGTTGTTGATTTTTATAACAGTATCGACTGTATATCTTACAAGGGATAGGGAGCTAGACAAATGCGTATTACACACAGAGATTTGGCCATTTATATTTTACTAGAATTTGCCGCGGCTTTGCCGTAAATGTAGGTTAGGTTTGTAACAGTATTCTTTCTGGATGAAGGATACCTTGTGTATTCTGTATCCCTGACAATGTGTATGCGAATGCCACCTTATCCCGCCCTCCCCTTTCCTATCCAGAACAACGCGTGCTGGGCTCAGATGCCATCCTTACACGGTGGAGTCGACCAACAAGTTTAGGTCCTCATATCTCTGCCGAACGATTAAGGCATGGAATTCTCTGCCAAGGCAAGTGTTTCCTTCTTCCTTCAATCCTGGGTCCTTTAAGCGGGGCGTGAAAAAGCAGGCCGTCAAAGTAGAGACCTCAACATCGCCTCGGCTGCTATGAGGACGATGTGGAGGCCACTGCTCTTAGACCACACGACTGCTTACCATCAGGCGGAGTGTGGTCATTTTGACGAGCAGAATAAAAAAAAATTAAGGCGTGAAAACGTAACAAACAAACACAAAACTCAAACTAATATTAGTAAGGTTAGATCCTGATGTGACGAGGGTGAGTTGAATGCCGTCTACTGGGTACAATTCGTACTCTCTCTGCTCTATGCGGACTGAATTGCTATCGAGAATTTCTTGACAAAACAAATAATACACTACCCAACCTCAACAACTACATTTACACAGTATATATATACATAGGTATATATATATATATATATATATATATATATATATATATATATATATATATATATGTGTATATATATATATATATATATATATATATATATATATATATATATATATATATATATATATATATATATATACAGTAGTCGCATTCATTACCACTGAAAATTTTGCATACCAACATACTTGGATGACGAATGTGGACCACATCTAACCTGTATAAACCACATTTTAGCATTTAAACGATTAATTGGATTTGTGAGAGCAAGAGGTCAAGTGTACGAGTGGTGCAAAGGTTTAATTGTTCACTATACGTGGAACCTAAAACACACTTGGCGACATGTAAAATAATATCAGCCCTGTATTAAACTGTCTCACTGCTGGATACGAGCTACTTCTCAGTGTGAGAAGGGCTAGGCCATAATCCACCACGCTGGTCTGCGGGTTGGCAGACTTCACATGTCACCGAGAACATTGTGGAAAACTCTCAGATATGTAGGTTTCCTCACGATGTTTTCCTTCACTGAAGTGAGCGATAATTAACTATTTAATACGCGCATAACTTTGAAAAGTCTAAGATGCTCGCTTTGGGATCGAAATCGAAAGAATTGCATGGCAGTCCAACAGTCTAGCAACAATCAGAACAACAGAATAATAGCATATTTAAAGGAAGAAATCTTAAGAAATTTCCCTGTATGTTTGTTTCGTTAGCGATAGCTTAGTAGGAGATCGATAAACTCTCGAGTTCGATCCCAAGGCATGCAACTCTGACTTTTTGAACTTATGTGTATATAAGTTAATTATAGCTCCCTTCTATGCTGAAGGAAAACATTGTGAGGCAACATGCATGTCTGAAAGTTTTCCATAATGTTTTCGAAGATACGAGTAGTATGACAACCTGCATTGGGCCAGCGTATTATGGCCTAACCCTTCTCAGACTAAGAAGAGGCCCGTGCCCAGGTGGACAGATTATCTACAGAGCTGATATTATTATATTATTTAATTATAAATTTGCAAGCTTGTAAAGATGTTTGTTGCTTGATCAGGCGTAAATGCGGAACAGATTTGAATGATACCTGGTACAATAGCAAACTACTGTGGAAAAATATAAAAAAGATTACGTAAACAAATAAATTAAAGACCCAAAACTTAGACCTCCTGAACATAAAGTCGTCTCCAATTCAGTCAGTCAACTATATAAACAACTACTTTTCTAACGTTGGAAAACAGCTAGCACAACAGATCACGGCGCGGACTGATCTCAACACTTATCCCAACAAGCAACTAACCAAACAACCTACACAATTATCCTTCTTCGTTTTGTTAGACACCGACACTAAAGAAGTGGATACAATATTAACGAGTTTAAAGTCTGAAAGTGCACCGGGCTGGGATGATATTTATCGCAATCGCCCATCTTGCCAATCTGTGCTTTGAAAAGGGTTTATTTCCAGCCCCACTAAAGCAGGCCGTTATCACTCCAGTTCACAAGAGCGGAGACGGAAACGATGTCAACAATTATAGGCCAATCTCCGTCTTGCCAGCACTAGAGAGGTTTTTAAACTCTTTATTGGATATTATCACACACTTTGTGTCGGCATATCCAATAAAGAGTTTAAAAACCTCTCTACTGATACTAAATCGAAGTGGTCCTGTCCGACCTGTCGCAGTAAGGCTCCTAAGAGTGATAACTCAAACACGCCAGTCCGGCCGATGTTATCTCCAAGCTCGCGTTCTAACGTTAACGTGGCTAAGCGCGGGACTACTGAGCTTCGCGGCACCAAGGATGCGAATACTGGCTGTTCATCCTGTTGTTTATCACGTTCAGATCTTCGCTGTATTATAAAAGAAGAATTACGGGCCTGTATTACTGATTGCATTGCCGATTTCAAGAGTGATATTAACGATCAGTTGCGTGAAATGAAAGACGATATCAGAAATTTTAGCGAGTCGATTACTTTCATGAACAGCCATTTCGAGAAGCTAAATGCTGAAATAAAAGCGTACAAAGGTGACATCGATCGCATAAAGAATGAAAATGAGTCTCTCAAAAATGATCTCATGGCTATTTCCGCGCGCTGTATTCAATTGGATCAACTGATGCGTTCATCAAATCTTGAAATTCAATGCTTACCTGAACACAAGACAGAAAACATAGTCACGGTCGTAAAACAACTGGGTAAAGTGGTAGCTTGCCCCTTAAATGATGCAGACATTTCCTACTGTAGTAGAATTGCTAAGAAGGATCCTGGTAGCCCACGTCCCCGTGCTATTTTGGTTACACTGAGCAGTCCTCGTCTGCGCGATACGCTTTTAGCGGCTACTGTAAAATACAACAAGCAACACCTTAATGACAAACTGAACTCAAGTCATTTGGGACTAAGTGAAAATAAGAAGTCGGCAATATATGTTACCGAAAATTTATCGCCCGAGAACAAGTCGCTTCATGCTGCAGCACGACTCAAAGCCAGAGAACTAAACTACAAGCATGTCTGGGTGCGCAGCGGCCGTATATATATGCGTAGAACGGATACTTCTGAATACATCTATGTTCGCAACGCAGCAACCTTAGAAAGACTGTGCAATCTGTAGATTTTTTGTACTAAATATTTAATCTTTAATCTGAGTATATATTTTTGTCAAAATTCTCATCTTTAAGTATATATTTTCAAAACGTTAGAGGTTTACGTACTAAAACTTTAGACTTATATAAAAATGTTTTATGTTGCGATTATGATGTAATTGTACTGTGTGAAACATGGCTAAACCATACCCTATTCAATTCAGAACTGTTTGATGATCGTTATGTCACATATAGACGTGATCGAGAGACCAGTGAATTTCACAACAAGAAATCGGGTGGTGGTGTTTTAATTGCCATATCTAAGCGTTTTAAATCGAGGAGACTAACCCAGTTCGAAAGCGGTTGCGAAGATCTTTGGGTGGAGTTAGATAGGGGTAAACACCGGAAATCCCTAGATAATTTATACATATGTGCGGTTTACATACCCCCTCCGGTTCAAAAACACATTCTCGAACATTTTATTAACAATACCAATCGAATTTTAGAATCACACAATAACACACTTATACTAGGAGATTTTAATCTAAGCTCGATAGCATGGCCCAACAATACAAATAGCGGGTCCTTACCGGCATCCTTACCTGGCCCACTTGGGAACAAATTACTAGACTTTTTAGCCCTTAATAATTTAAAACAACACAATACAATCCTGAATAACCAAGGAAAAGTACTAGACCTAGTACTTTCGACTGAAAAAATTTACCACATGCAAGTAAGTAAGTACGTACTTAGCAATATTGACCTGTATCACCCGCCTTTAGAATTTGTCTTATCGTATAGTAGTACTCCAAGTCTCTCACCCCAGATTCCTAGCGACAAGTTTAATTTTCACAGAGCAGATTTTAACAAAATTATAAACGAACTCAACTCTATTTCTTGGGCTGATGAATTCTCAGTCTTGAACAACGTTGATGATATGGTTGATTTGTTGTATAGGGTTATTAGAGAGGCAATTGCAAAACACGTACCTTTAAGTAAAAAGACCAATCAGAAGTATCCCAAATGGTTTACTAAAGAACTTATAAACTTGTTAAATGAGAAATATAAGGTTCGTAAAAGGTACCGTCAATATAAAAATCCTTTGGACGAACTGAGTTTCTCATTACTGAAAAGACGATGTTCATCGCTGATTGAATCGTGTTACAAGAACTACATTAATAACATAGAAGACTCTTTGTCTAAAAATCCGAAACTGTTCTGGAGTCACCTAAAAAATAAGCGTCAGAACAAAAGTACGTACCCGTCATCAATGCATCTAGATGACAGACGCGCTTGTAATGGTTCAGATATTTGCAATCTCTTTGCATCCTTTTTTGCGTCCGTTTATAAGGCACCCTCTTCTACTACAGGGCACTATCACGACCTCACATCCCCTAACTCTTTACTTACAAATTGTTTGCCAGGGTTGTCCTTTTCACAAAATACCGTTTTAACAGCCCTCAAGCATTTAGATCGAAGAAAAGGTACTGGCTCTGATGGTATACCAACTCTTTTTGCAGCGGAATGCCGTGATGCGCTCTCTTTACCACTCTCATTAATTTACAACAGGTCAATAGAATCTGGACACTTTCCTATCGCGTGGAAGGAATCTAGGGTTGTACCTATTCCCAAATCAGGAGATACTGCGTCCATAAATAACTATAGGCCAATTTCTATATTGCCTGTCTTCGGTAAACTCTTTGAAGTATTAATAACACCCACAATTACCTGGCATATAAAACAATTGATTTCACCACACCAGTTTGGTTTCTGCAAAGCTCGATCAACAACAACTAACCTCATTTCATTTGTGACCTTTCTGACTGATTCAGTTGATTCCAATATTCCAGTTGACACCATTTACACCGATATAAGTAAGGCCTTCGACACAGTGGACCACAATATCCTTATTTACAAACTTTCTACTTTTGGTATAACAGGTAATTTGCTAAATTGGTTTTCCTCGTATCTAAGCAATCGGATTTCCAGGGTAGTTGTCAATGGATACTCGTCCCAATTATTTTTAACCCCATCAGGAGTTCCCCAAGGATCAGTTCTTGGGCCAATTTTGTTTAACATATTTGTTAATGATATTGTACCACTTTTTAAACACAGCAAATGCTTCCTATACGCCGACGATCTCAAACTTGCAAAACAAATAAAAAATAAGCACGACGTCTTTCTTTTGCAAGAAGACTTAAACCGCTTGGTCGACTGGTGTGAGAAAAACGGCTTGGCACTGAACATCAACAAATGTAAATATATACGTTTCTCTCGTAGTGTTGGCATGAATTCGCAAACCTATACAATCCATAATAAAACATTAGAAGAAGTGGTTACAATTAAAGATTTGGGGGTTGATTTGGATTGCAAAATTAGATTCCACACTCACATCGACAGGATAACTACTAAAGCTTTTCAAATGCTTGGCTTTATCATTAGAAATTCCAAAGATTTTAAAAAGCCACAGACTAAGATAAGACTTTTCTCAGCCTTAGTTCGATCTGGTCTAGAATATTGTGCTCAGGTCTGGTCACCCCACTATGAGATCCATGTTAAGCGCATTGAGAGGGTCCAAAAGCGTTTTCTCTGGCACCTGTCTTACCAGTGTAACATGGCAAAACTGCTACCAACATATGAAAGTCGGTTGAAGCATTTTGGTCTCCATAGTTTGTTGGATCGAAGACGCTTATTGGATCAGATTTTACTGTATAAATTAGTTAACGGTGAGTTGGACTGTCCCACTCTCGTTGAGAAGTTAAATATATATGCGCCATCGAAGTTACCTCGTGCAAGTAAATACACTCCTTTTTCGATTAAATCATCTAAAACCAATTTGGGTCAAAACGCTACTATCAGCAGATTACTGAGTGAGTATAATAAGCTCGCCAAAAATAATCAAATTGAAATTGATATATTTTCAAACAGTTTACCTAAATTTAAAAGCCAAGTTTCGGCATCATTTAATCTTTCTGTGTGTAAGAAGTAAAGTGCATCACTATGTCCTGTTATCTCGATCATGTTCTATGTGTTTTTATACGACTGACATAACCATATTTCTTTTGCAAGTAAATTCACTTTGTTTTTCTTGCCTTCATGTAAAATATTTTGTTAATTTTAAGTTTAATTTAATTACCTTAATTTAAACAGTCCCTTACCATGCCGTGGCAACTTATAAGTGAAACAACACTTAGCATGCAATTTTTAAATCATGTTTGTTAATTTTATATCAGTGTATGTTTTGTTAGTTGTCCAAATAAATAAATAAATAAATAAATAAATAAACTAGCAAAAATACTTGAAAAATTACTTAACAACCGTCTAAAACATTACTTAAACAATTTTGGTATCCTATCACCGACGCAGTTTGGTTTCAGACAAAATCTATCCACTGAAGATGCAGTCTCAGCTTTAAGTACTCTCGTTGCCGAGCATCTTGACCGGGGAGATAAATGTCTAACAACATTCATTGATTTAAAAAAAGCCTTTGACACTGTTTCTGTTCCTGCCCTCGTGAATAAACTGGAAAAATCGGTATAAGAGGCACTCCACTTTTGCTATTTAAAGACTATCTGTTGGGTAGGAAGCAACGGGTAAAAATAGGAAATTACGTCAGTGATGACACAGAGGTATCGTATGGCGTGCCCTAGGGTAGCGTCCTTGGACCGACATTATTCCTGGTGTACGTCAACGATCTTTGTAACATGGACATCAGCAATGCAAATATATTTTCATACGCCGATGACACAGCTGTTGTGTTCTCAGGAAACTCTTGGGGTGATGTTAAGGCTCGAACAGAGATGGGGATGTCTAAAATTGCTCAATGGTTAAATGTAAATCTACTTACCTTAAATATAAACAAAACTAATTATATCTGTTTTAGCATTACTAACCGTACTCAGCCAAGTAACAATTATAGCATAAAGGTTCATGGGTTCAAAGGTTCAATATTTAGGTGTAGTAATTGACCAGAGATTGACCTGGTATTCCCATCTTGAACAAGTTGGTAATAGAGTGAGAAAGTTAAGTTGGATTTTTAGGACGCTGAGGCATATTGTTCCTAAAAACGCATACACTCCCAAAAACTGTCCTAGAAATATAATTAATGAAATATATATCGCTCTAGTTCAATCCGTTATTGTATACTGTATCCCCATTTGGGAAAGTGCTGCTAATACCTATTTTATCGGCGTTGAACGAGCACAACGTACACTTATTAAATTAATGTATTTTAAAAAGATTACGTACCCTACCGAAAGATTATACCAAATAAGTAATTTACTCTCAGTTAGAAAACTTTATATAGTGCATATTATTCTAAGGACACATAAGACTACATCATACCATTCTGATAGAACCTCCAAAAGGAGAAAGGACGTAATAATACCGACTCCTCAGACAAACACCATATTTGCCAGTAACAAATTAAAAAAACGAGCTGCCAAACTATATTATAAAATAAATAAGGAAATTTACATACATATACAAAAATATTATGTAGCTAAAAAAGCTCTAATTGGCTGGGTTATGACACTTACCTTTGATGAAACGGAAGCACTGCTGCAACACTTAAAATAAAACACATTACAACACATCACAAACTGCCCATCTACATAATATTGTCTTCTGTTTACGCGAATGTTATTCATTGAAATTAAACTACTATATACGGATTTTATCGCGTTGTTTATTTATCACTGTATTACAAAATTTTGAAAATATTACTCTACTACTACTATTGATTTTATTTCACTAATTTATAAGCTAATAAAATTATTTAAACTATTAAATCTATTTATTTTTGGTTTACACTTTCCCCGACGTTTCGGGTGCTTTTCAGCAGCCATGGTCACGGGGACCATGAAATAAACAACGCGATAAAATCCGTATATAGTAGTTTAATTTCAATGCCCATCTACAGTCCGCTATACACAAACAAACACTTACACATTCTCGTACACACACATACACACTCACATACACACATACACACACACACAAACACACACACACAAACACACACACAAACACACACACACTCACTCACACACACTCACTCACACACACACACACACACACACGCACACACACACACACACACTGTACTAACACAAAAAGATTGCATGCATTAATTTATATTAATAGTAATAAAATTGTAAACAAAAAAATAAATAATTTAATCAGTTTTGTAACGACTTTATTTGCTGTATATGTCAAATAATGTCTAACATTATTATTTTAATTAATTATTTTATATCATTGTAAATTGTTAATAATTATCCATAATTTTTATTTTAAATATGTAATTTTACGGTATGGAAGAGCGGAGCCTCCTAACACAAGCATTAAATGCTTAAAAGGAAACTCCATAAACTAACTTAAGGATGTTTATTGTGGAAACGAAATAAAATAATTTAATTTATTTATTTATTACATAGATATTTGATTTGCAGTTACGCTTACGGCATATCATTAGGTGTACGCTACAGTTTCTGAATGGTGAATCGCTTTATATTGCAAAAAACAGCTGTGCGTGCAATTTATCAATTAGGAACTAGAATCTCGCTCAGAGAAAAATTTAAGAATATAGGTATTTTAACTGTAGCATCACAATATATTTATTTTAATATCATGCATGTCTGTCAAAATATATATTTATATATAAAAATAGTGACATACATAACATCAATACTAGAAATAAATATAAATTATGTGTTCCATTCTACCGTCTACATAAAGTTCATGGGTCTTGGTATACGTTTTTATAATAAAATCCCGAGTAATATTCTAGAATTACCAGAGAATAAATTTAAAGTTAAAATTAAAACTTGCTTAATTTCTAAAGCATATTATAATATAGATGATTATTTTAATTGACAAACATCAATGGCACTAATATTTGCATCAGATCACAGGATATTAAATGACAAATACTAACACTTATGTTTTTTTTAATATATGTATATATTTTTCATTTTTATTGTAATTTTACACCTTGTTTAAGCTGGAATTTGCATTGTTGTTACATTCAGTCGTATTTTAATCAAGAAGAATGTGCAATGAAGACAACTCGTGATTATGGACAGTTCCGTTAAGCTGTCTTTTTCGTCTTATTCTGAATTCTGGTTACGTGGAATTCAATAATTTACTTACTACATTTTATTTAAACAATTAGATTAAACTACGGACTACAATCATATCTTGTCTTGATTATTTATGTACATGTAAGTGGATGCTCCTATTTACCATACTGCTGCTTTAGAGGCTACCATAAAATTTTATCAAATGCTTGAGTATGTTGAGTAGTAGTTCATGGAGAAATGGTTGCAGCACCTTACAGTTACGATTTGTAAACGAAATATTATTGTACACTTGGCGATTAAAAAGAGTGGCTATGAGTTTCTTGCCCGTTCTTCTCATGAGTCCTACACCCTTGCTTTGCTGAACGTGGCAGTAAATGTAAATTCACAGAAAAAAAATTACGTGTAACTTTGACATACATAAGCGTAACACTTATGTATGTCAAAGTTACACGTAATTTTTTTTCTTGTAACCTAATTTGAATAAATTTATTTTGATTTCGACTTCTCAGACTGAGAACAGGTCCGTGCCCAGGTGAACAGTTTATATACATAGCTAAAAATTAAACATATTGCTTTCTTCAGCCCGAAGCTTCAGATAGACATTTTCATGTTAGACATACTGTTTACTACAGAGACCTGTTATATACAAGTCTGTTTATTGATGTAGTACGTTTGAGGGATTACGAGCAGATAATTAATAATAGGTAATGTCAGTATTCGAAGCAAGGGATAATCTGGCTGGTCATATATCAGCTTAGTGTCGTGTTCGTAATGCTTAAGGAAATAGACGCTTGGTTTGACTTTAACTTGTCACTTCTTGGAATGCGAGACATAATTGAAATCCTATTATGTCTGGCATGGGTTTTAGTGTTTGATAGTTCATTTATAGAGAAAGATTGTAGGCCATATAATATCATGCTACTAGTTATGTGAAGCAGACGAAGTTGCGTGAATTAGCTAGTTCATAATACAGTTAAGCGACCTGGCGATTGCAAAAATCAGCCTTTAGACATCTTTTTATGTGATTAGTAGCTTTTGACATAAAGTATAGGGTCAAAAGTACCTAAATCATCAACCCTTCACACACGTGAAACATTATGAGTATCCTTAACCCTTTGGGGTCCCGGATATTACGTTACGATGATTCAGTAAAAAAGGTCATTGTCGATGCTATGTTTGAAATTTGATGTTTGCAAACTCAACAATATGAGGAAACAAAACAAGGAGTTTTAATATAGTAAAATATTATTTTAGAAGTCATGGCCAATCAAAGAGGAAAAATGTTAGGACACTTGATATGACATGAGTAAATAGAGACTATCTTAGAGGAAAAATAGAAGGAAGAAGGAGAAGGGATACACCAAGGAGAAGTTACATAGATCAGTTGAAGGAAAAAGCGGAAGTCATGTCAAAGAAATGGCTGAAAATAGAGAGACTTGGAAGAGGCTCCACCGACAAGTGCAAAGCTGTTAAATTGATTGATTGACAAACTGAACGTTACTATATTATATATTAGTACTTACTACATAGAACAATTTTATACTTCTAATATAGTTACTTTTTGAATAAAAGCAAGTGTCCTTATTTAAAAAGTCTGCCTATATAAGCTTACGCATATTATATTCCCGAAAAAATAAATACTCATCCGCCTACCCTGGGCAAATGAGTATTTATTCTTCCACATTTCGCCAGCTATTAGTTGCCAAAATGTGGAGAGCCTATAGACGTCTCCCTGGAACACATAGATGTACTACAGTTGTTACATTTCAGTTTCAGATCCCATATTATAGTCTACCGAGCGTATTTCCAGGTTTTGTGCTGCTACTAAGTATTTCTTGCTAGAAAATCTCAATAACTATCGCGTATTGTCAGTATTTTATCCCTAAGCCAATGTTGTGTTACTGTTGAAAATTCGGTAGTCGGGAGTGAGTGCGACTGATGTTCACGAATTCACGAAACACGTACTAACTAGATGCAACATAGTGACCATTACCACTCTTAAGGCAATTTCCTTTAAGAGGATGGTACCCAAGCGAGCTTGTTCATTCTTGCTACACAATATCTCATCATAATTGGCTCGCTTCCTTCGTGGGACATAAGCCCACAACAGCTGAATTGTGGATGTAATAGTCAGCTGGTCACCTTTTCTGGGAAATGGATGTAAGACTATGTGTTTCATGATATGTATGTAGACGACATAGGCTCGCGCCTTATTACGTTGAAACCAAACTAATATTAGAAATGCGAATGTGAGTTTATTTGTTACACTTTCACGCCTGAACTACTCGACCGATCATCACGAAATTTCGCATACATGTTGTCAAGGGACCAGAAAAGTACATAGGGTACCTTTGCTATTCTGTATGTTATAGGTTTATTTGATGATTTAATTGACATTTTGGATTATACTACTGTTATTTGATATTCAGAATTTGACATTATCGAATTGTTATATTTAATTCTAAGAATAATATGTTCAATTAATAATATAAAATATATCGATTTTTTATTATAATTCTTTAAAATAATTATGGCACAGAAATTAGGAATGTATCAGATAAATTACCTAACTGTTATCCAAAAAACATTTGTATGCCATGTAATGGCAGAATATGGACAGAACAACCATTTATTTTTATCATCATATGTGTACTCATATTCTGACAATTAAATGATATAATTATTAATTTATTTATATTTCATCCAGAAAAAGTACTGTTAATAACTTAATCTACATTTACGCAACCGAAGCCGCTGGCAAAATCTAATCTAAAATGACTAAATGTGAGTATAATATATACTCCTGCAACGGAAATACATATTTTATAGACCTTATGCAGTCAAAAATTTAATCATAGTTGCGTCCTACTCATTTAAATATGATCACTATTCTGGACATTGAGTTGTCTTCTGACACAAAATTCCAACATGACATCTGAATTATAAATATAGTATTATCACGTTGACTTGCATTGAAAATTGTACACTATAATTCTCTATCCAATGTATGACCTCTGCATACTGTGGACACTAATTCGTGCGATTTAGGTTTGGTAAGAGCACATAAATATAATAATATTTTGTATGTATTCGTAGTCAAATTGTGTTAGATCAATCAATAAAGTTCATATGGCTATAGCCGAGACGTTTCTATTTTCTAAGCTTCCGTGCTGGCTGATATCACTTATTTGTTTTTGTGACGTAACCGCCAATTTTAGTCATCGTGGGTGCGATAGCAACATCCCTCTAACAAATTGGTATATTTGTTACAAAGATCGCGTGTATAACTAAAAGCATTCCTCCCTAATTAGGGCTTCCATTTGTTCGTCGAATAATATTTTCGGTGGCTATCTCATAAATATCTTCAGTCTACAGCCAGTCACCGTACAAATTTATAGCGATACCTATATTTTATTATTTATTGCCCGTAACTATAGGATTGCTGTTCACTTATTTTTATTTTTTACTCACCGACTATACACAAAGCCATTGTCTGATCGGAATTTCATCTTAACGTTCCGAGATGAAATTGCTGTAAAGTAAAAAGGTTGTTATTATCTCTAGGCTAGGCGTTAATATCTTCTGAGTGGTTTGCTGTCATGGCGGCGATAAAAACGAATTAGAGAATAGAATACTCACGCTCATAGCGTTTTTTTTTTTGTAAAACTTATTTATTATAAAATTCGATTAAAAATTTCAGTCAAATCTTAATTAATATAGTTTGATGCGTTATTAGTCCAATGGATAATATATTGGATTTGCGATCGAGAGGTCGTTGGTTCTAATTGTATTACTACAGTAAATCAAATAGTGAAATAATTTCAAGTAATTCAGGTTGATGAATTACTTGAATTACAATTAAATTATAGAAAACCAATGTTTTATAATAATTGAAGTGACAATCGAGTTCGAAGTAGTAACATTTAACGGTTGTTGATGCTGTTTTTTTTTACAATTAAAGATCAACTTGAATTGTAGGACCACTGTAGAGTTATAAAGCACTAGATGTTCCCGCGGTTTCACCCACGTTTATCGTTACTGCGCCGCCCCCGTGGGTCGTAGCGTGATGTTATATAGCCTATAGCCTTCCTCGATAAATAGGTTATCCAACACTAAAATAATTTTTCAATTCGAACCAGTAGTTCCTGAGATTAGCGCGTTCAAGCAAACAAACAAACAAACTCTTCAGCTTTATAATATTAGTATAGATAATATGATTTTCGTACATGAATTCAAAATGTCGAAGTGGCAGGCAAAAGCAGCATCTGATAAAACAGCCACATTTATTTTGTTAAAAATGCGCTACAAAACAAAAACCTTTTACTATTTCTTTTAACAAATTTTATTTGAATATCCCTGAACTTAAGCACAGTTGAGCAAGGGACTCCTTACTTAGCAAACAGTATTATGGCTTCTCCTAATTCTCCACAATGTGTTTCAGCCTTATGTCGGAGGGAAAAAGTCACCCTAATTACTAATTAGCTGGATTTCTTTTAAGGTTCCAACGTTTTCCTTCTAATTTCTAACATTTTTTGTGAGAAAATGTTGGCTTGATTTCGTTAGACTTAAATATTATTCTAATTTGGAAAATATGTGGTCGCCGGGTAAAAATGTAGATAAACCGTTTATAAAAACAGTATAAATGTAAAAAGGTTGAGGAGAGACTACTTTAAATGTAAACTAGCAGCGACCGCAAACTTAAGTAGGTCCTCAGCGCCATTTTTGTCTGAAATTACATACTAATACTTTTACGGCTAATGTTCATTACCTTTACAATCATTATCAACTTATAGGCGCCTACGTTTGAATATTGCCAAGGCGTAGGCAGAAATATATTACACCCACATTTTACCAACCACGATTCAGGTCCCATGCAATAGCATTGCTTATTACCATATACAGTATATATGCAATTAAAATCAAAAAAATAAAATCAATATAAATTTATTCAAGTTAGGTTACAAGTTAACACTTATGAATGTCAAAGTTACACAATCTTTTTCCTGTTAATTTACATTTACTGCAACGGTCAGCAAAGTAAGGGTATAAATGTAGGGCTCATGAGAAGAACGGGCAAGAAACTCATGGCCACTCTTTTTAATCGCCAAGTGTACAATAATATTTCGTTTACAAATCTTAACTGTAAGGTGCTGCAACCGTTTCACCATGAACTACTACTGAACATACTCAAGCATTTGATAAATAATCAAGACAAGGCATGATTGTAGTCCGTAGTTTAATCGAACTGTTTAAATAAAAACGTAGTAAGTAAATTATCGAATTCCACGAAACGAAGGTCGACCAGTCACCACAAGTAGCACCCGTTCACGAGTACGACGCATGGGACAGCCATCGCTCCCCTCGCCATATTGAAGGGAAGGGAATGACCCGGTCCATGACGCCACCACAAGCAATGATATTTGAGTGAGCATGACGGTCCCTGGCATATGAGCTCAGAATAAGACTCAAAAGAAAACCATCATTACCATCTGCATCCAGGCATAAACCTGGATTAGGGATTAAACCTAGAAACTACGCGATGCGGAACGTAGCTTATGGACTGAAGAGACAGTCAGTTATAAAATTTCTAGAAAATTCTCGCAACAATATTCTTCATAGTGCAATTTCTTAACCTATGTTTTTCTTTGACAGATTTCAAAACCGGTGACAAAAAGGTCATCAACGGCCCGTTCTGGTCCGAGGTCTTCACGGAGACATATGAAGACCACGACGAGGACGTCTCCACAACTACTTCTGAGCCCCTACCCTTTTTCGAAGACGATGCTTCTACCAATAACGTGACGGCCCAGCTGGGAAGCCGCGTTCATCTGCACTGTAGAGTCCATGATTTAGGAGAGAAGACGGTGAGTAAAAGCTATTAACATCATTACAGGTGTGGCGGAATTAGTCTGTAGTAATAATCCTGGGATGGATAAGCAAAGGAAAAGTTACTCATCCTACATATCCTACTAATATAAATGTGTTAGTTTGTGACGATACGTTTGATGTTTTTTGCGCATAAAAATGCGCACGTGGGTTTGTATTATTTAAAAGAATAATTAATACCTATATTAATTAATTAATACGAAATGTTGGATCGATTTGGATAAAATTTGGTACAAAGATAGCCCATGTCCCGAATAGTGATACCATTTATACGATTTTTATCCCCGTAATGGGTTTCCGCGGCTTCATCTTTGTAAAACCATGCCACCCTTAAAATCTGCTAAATTACATAAATTTTCTAGTTTACCTTTAATATAAATGTCAAAATTCTCATAAAAATTGCCAATTTATGTAATTACGCCAGATGGATGTTATTAGCGGACACCGGCAGGCAGGCACTATATGTTTGCAATAATGTCTAGCATGTCAACAATTGATAATAACAATGGAAAATAGTAAAATTATATTTAAAATTTTATAGTGAAAATAATCACTGTTTAAAAAAGGGATAAGTAGGTAGAACCATTCCTTTGAAAATAAATTTAATAAACGTTCTAAAACTTCGTCGACAACTGCAATAACATTATTTCTACGAAGGTCATTATATCTCGAGAGTAGGTCGAATATTTTTTAAGCTGCACCGAGCTGCGGTTTTCATATGATAAATAGGGAAGATACACTTAATAAGGATTTTCAGAAGCCATTAGTTTACTTTGCATAGGTATCGTTTATGAATAACTCGCGTCGCGAGAGCACGGAATATTACGCTTTTATCAAAGTCGAAATTCTAACTTAATCCTTACTAATATTATAAATGCGAAAGTAAGTTTGTTTCTTTGTTTGTTATGCTTTCACGCCTTAACTACTCGACCGATCATCATAAAAAAGTTATTGTTCCTGAGGAAAGCTAGTTAATAATATTCGTGCTCATTGACGTACGGCAGTGCCGAGCGCAGATAGCATCGTTGTTTCTAAAATATACGTGTTATAATTACTTGTATTGGCTATGTAGTTGTCATAAACACGCTTGAATAATATATTTTTTAAAGACAACTACTGCCTTAGTCTTTTTCCTGTATAGCGGACGCTAAACTTATTAAAACAACGGACAAAAATAACACCCAGACTTGACACAACTATCTATTTGTAGAATACAATTTTTTTGTCCGGTGTGCCACGAACAAATCGCCTGGTTGGCGGTGGACATTGTAGCGAGTAGGCTAGTTAAAGTGGTGAGCGATTTACTAATGTATATATTTAGATATAATTATAATAGCGCAGACAGAAAGCAGAAAGCGTAATGAATGAACACAAAAACTACACGGGTATTTATACACGAAAACAATTAATAATAATAAACGATCACGCCTGGTACTTTTTATAATTATTAGTAATAAAGGTTTGGACTTGACCATTTTTAATTGAGGTCCGGAACCTTAGAACAGTAGGTGTGCGGCGGCCATGTTGCGCCGGCGCCGCTTGAACAATAGTTATGAGCTATGGGTGTGGCTAAGCTCGCTAATCCTTTCCACGCGTATAACATCACGCCACATGTGACGTAGTATCGTATTATCCTATGCTGCTTTGTAATGGATCACCTTACTTGCCTGCTCGCCATACTTCATACTTTACTTTACTTAACTGCCTCCGTGGCGCAGCGGTAGTGAATGCGACTGTTGTGCATGAGGTCTCGGGTTCAAATTCCGGGTTGAGCCAAGAAAAAGTTGTTAGATTTTTCTGTTAAGAAATCTCAATAGCAGCCCGGAGTTAGGAAGTTGGCGGTGTAAGATACCCCCGTGCCTCGGAAAGCACGTAAAGCCGTTTGTTCTGCGCCTGATCTCTCTCTGGTCGTGTCAGATTACCGTCCCATCGGATCATGAGTTAAGAACAGAGAGTGCAATTGTGTTTGCGCACACACTTGTGCACTATAATATCTCTTGCGCAGATAGCCAGTCTCCGTTAAGACTGGCCGCCGTGACCGAAATTCGGTCTGCAGGACATTATTATTATACTTTACTCGCCTACTCGCTACAACATCTATTAAGCCATTACGTTTCTAGTATAAAGTTATTGTGTATTGTATTCTATGCTTGGGAATTTAATATGTAGGGTGGTTTGAGACGGGGTAGGCATACAAGTCGAATATTAATGACTGCATTTGGCCGATTTAAACCGTCATAGATGGAAATGGCATGCCTCTGCGTGTTAATATGCTAGATATTGCGCATTGATTTGGGCCGGCCATTGGTATCTCTGTATATAACAGCATCACGGTCAGGTCATCCAATCGTCCCGAAAATCTGTCTGTGGTATTAGCGCCTTTACAAATAACCATACTATATTTTTAGTATATAGTAATAGTGCGAATCGGTAGTTTCGTATTGGGCGCGTGCTCACTCACTTGAGCTGCGATTGAGAATGTCCTTTTCGTGAACAGCATGACCCACCACGATTTTGCCACTCATGAAATCGACGCAACAACGTCACGGCGTTTACCTTACACTGAAATAGGCAAATGACAGTTCTCTTTTTTAAATTTAAAAATGAATAGTCACACCATATTACATAATCTTCACGACATATATATTTTGTTGCTTTAAGGAAACCCAGAAACATAACAAAATATTGCTCTTCATTCTCAGTTAAGCGGTCCTGGTTTAAGAGAAATTTCATGCTTAAAGCAGATTTCGCTATGCACCAGCTTTGATCTGCTTTATCGCATTCTGGGTTGACGTGCCATCGTCTGGATATCAGCAATATTCGTCCCTCATACTGGCTGCAAAACGACAGGTTTATGAAGGATCAGCGATGTATAAGTACATCCCCTGATACTGCAAATATGCAGAAGCTATTGTGATTCAGTATCCTGCAGGTTGTATATAAAAAATACCCTTTCATCACATACTTAATATGGACATGCCTATCGTGTAGAATGTTCTGTGTATAGAAGACTTATTTTTTTATGTAACTTGTATGGTGGTATGTTTTTTGGTGTAGATTTCGTGGTTGCTTGTGGCGTTCCACGCACTAAAATAGCACACGCGTGTAAGCAGCACTCGCTCAGATTTCTATATCTAAACAATGATGTAGAAATCTGCGTAGTTTGAATACAAACTGGAATACTAACGAATAACTCTAAAAACGCGGTCTCGCAACTCGCCGTAGGGCACATCCTAGTGTTCGATTCGCTTAAGCGAATACACTCCCGCGCAAGTGAGATACAATTTTGACACTACATAACGCGCTGAATGTATTCGCTGGGAGTGTACGTTTCGCTCGCGATAAAACTATAGTAGTTATATCAAACAAATTCATTGCAGACGTCTAGAAAGCAATCCCAGCGTTGACTACAACAGCTAATACAAATATGCAAAGTTTAATTACCATTTTGGAAGTCAAAGAGAACAATATCCGATTGCGATCTTTTGTGAAATTTGAGGACCAACTTTGCGAAATTAGTTTTATAGTTTGGTTGACCTCGGGTACATCTATTACATACTTTAGCAAGTAAATGTCTGATAATATATTTGGAGACTATTCTGCTGGTTTAGTGACATATAAGTCAATGACCCCACTGAATAAATGTGTGAGATATTCTTACCGAAACAAAAGTTTCTTGATGTTTATAATTTAAGAATGTTTTTTAAAGATTACTAGCTTTTGTTCGCGTTTTTGTTCGCGTAAAAGTAGGTTTGGTTAGGTTATGTAAGTGTTTTAAATAAAATATAGTTTATGTTACTCGGCGATAATACAGCTTACTGATGGTCAAAAATTTTTAAATAGGTTTAGTAATTTTCGAGTTAAATCCTTACAAACAAACAAACAAACGAAAGATCAAATATTTCCTCTTTATAATATTAGTATAGGTTAGTAATTTGGGTTACAAATTATTAGTATTCTTTTTACTCCTAAAGTTAACCTAGAATGTGTTAGAAGTGAGTTTACCTCGATAGTGCATGAGTGGGATTCGAAGTCGCTACCCCTCGATCGCAGTCCAATGCCTTTTTCATTGGGTTATCTTAGTAATAAATACGCTTAAGTAATGAAACATTATCCTCATATCAGCCGACAGACGTCCAGATTTTCCACCCCAAGATTTTCCACAGAGACCGAATGAATATTCGATCATATTAATATGCCGCATCCGAATGCTGATGAATTAATTGTCACTTAATCCTAATCATAATCGAATATGCGAAACTTGATTTGCTGATGCCACAAGCGATGTTTCGTACAACCTCGGACGATAGTGATGACCGTACTTATATTGCCATGTCCTACTATTATGATATTCTCCTGAAATGTTTATGATTTGATTTCACGCATTTGTTTCTCGTAAGGTCGTTGATGTATGTTTCTTTCCGCTTCTAAGTTCAATTTTATCAAGAAGCACTTGAAATTAAACTTTCTGATCAATATGATGCTCTGCTCCGACAAGCGATTTTCAATAATAATATAATAATAATATTCTACCACATACACACAACACCATCTAGCCCAAACTAAGCAGAGCTTGTACTATGGGTACTAGACAATGGATAAACATACATATATACATTTTTTTTGTAAATACTTACATATTATACATAGAAAAACCCAGACCAAGACAAACATCCATTTTCATGCACACAAATGTTTGACTTGTGCGGGAATCAAACCCGCGACCTCAGGCGTGGCAGTCGGTTACACTAACCACTACGCCATCAGGTGAAATGAACATTTCTGAGAGTACAAGGAGACAGTACACTTTAATATTCTTATTGTATCTGTCTTATCTCAGAATATCACCGCTTTGAGGTGCGGCGATCAGTTAGGTGTCGCATCCTGAAAATTCTGATATTCAATAATAATGAAAATAGTAGTTTAATTTCAATGAATAACATTCGCGTAAACAGAAGACAACATGAGTCAATTTTATGTTACGTCTGAGTATCGAACCCACAATACTCCACTCAATAAATTCTACTACTATACAAATTGTTCTCGTTTTATTTATTACAGACAAAAATACAAATAATCTATCTTTATAAATTATATACATAATATAAACAATTCTTTAAAACTAACTTATACCTAAAATATTATGAAACAGAGAAATAAAAAAGAAAACTAAAACCCTCTAATAGGCGTCATAGAATTCCTCCGCATCACAGTCAACTGGTAGTGTGCCCAGAAGACTGGCAGCATTGCCACGTTGAATGGCAATGCTTATCCTTTCCGCGAAATAAAGGCCAGCCCTCTGGTCACGGGAAGCGTCGATTAACCTTTTCGCTATGTCTCTATAAAGAGCACGAGCACTGGGACCCCATGACCCTAGCGTTTCGACCCCAAACGGCTCAAAAACATAATCCCCTGCCAGGTTTTTGTATTTGCGCCGCTTGAGAGTCTCCGCGGATGCAGCAGCAGCACCAGCACAACCCGCCGTACTGGGAAGATGTGATGGCGCAAGGGTGTCTACACACGTTGCGTCCCACACCAAGGGCCTACCCATCTTCCAAGGCATCAATGACATACCGTCCGGTCTCTTTCCATCGTCACGCGCCAAACCATTAGGTTCAAGATGAGCTGGCACGCCGGCGGTGACAAGAGCACGACGGATAATGTCATTAAGGTTGGCGTGCCGCGAAAAACGACCGGCACTCCTGCTACATGATAGGCCATGGTGGCCAAGGCCATCGACGGCTTCACCACAGTGACATCGATGCGGAGAAACACATGGAGCACCTAAACGAAGGCAAGAAGCGATGCGGAACGTTGTGTCATCCAACATAGTGCCTATGTTGGACGATGGGAGTGCTTGAAGCCAAAGACCCGATTCCCATTCCCCCACAGCCAATAAACGGGCACGCTCAGCAACATTAGGAGATGTGTTCATGAGATGTTCTCTCACCATGTTGCAGAGCGGCCCGTCCCACCGACTCTGAGAGAATAGATCGGATGGCAAATCAGAGCTTGGACAGATCATTTTCCAAGCGTTCACTGCATCGGACTTGCACGACACTTCCGAATTAACCAGTGTGAGAGCTAAAATTTTCCTGGTCAATTCTTCAGTGCAGTGGACCGAAGACAGGAACGCCGGTAAACTGACATCACTAATTTTGCGAACGCCGAGGCCACCCAAGCGAACTGGTAGGGTTGCCTGGAGCCACACACGGTCGTTCATGGCCAAATTTAAAATTTTGCTAAGTGTATGCCGAATAGTATTGTCAATTTTATCCAAAAGTATTAAATGCTTCCAAAATTGAGAGGATCGGAGGGCATGTGTGAATTTAGGAACGAAGAGGCAATAACGAATGATTGTATAAGCCGAATGAATATTAATTTTGAGTAGTCGGTCTGAAATTTCACAAAAATTTTGGATCTTCTCATCTATGAAAGACTCGAATCCCTCCTCCAATACGGGAGACCCGAGAAGGCGAAAAGAAACTTTTTCAATAATTTTTATGTTTGAAGCCAAAGAATTGAATTTTGATAAAGCCAAAGATTTATCAACTTTATCGTTAATAAAAATTTCACATTTATTGGAATTTAGTTCTAAACCAATTGAATTAAATTTATTTTTTAAAAGTTTCAAGTCTTGTAAAACCGTTTCCATGTCGCCTCCTAGGGTCCGATCATCCAGGTACCAGATGTTAAATTTAGAATTTAATTTTTCAATAATTGGGTGAATGGCTAAACTAAAAATGACTGGTCCAAGAGGGTCACCTTGTTGACACCCAACTGCAGATTCTAAATGGTTGTCTCTATAAATTAATTTAGATGGGTGTCTATAACTCTGCCACAAAAAATTTAAAATTTTGGGTGTTTCTAATTTAGCTTGCGTCAGCAAGGTGTCCCTATTCACAGAATTGAAGGCGTTCTTCAAGTCAACCTTTAAGATGACCTCACCTTCGCCACAGCCAAGGTACGTGGAGAGAGCGTGGATGGCAGCCTCACAACCCCCCTTCGAACCAAAACCAAGCTGGACTGGTTGAAATTTCTCTGCGAGGGGGGCACTGTAGTATTTGCAACATAGCTTGGCTGCCAAACGACGATAGGTACACCCCACGGCAATGGGACGAATGCCACCATCTTTCTTACGTAGGGCGCATAAATTTGCCCCGTACAAAATATCGATGATGTCATCCACCACACCGCCGGAGAGCATTAAGTTGATTAAAGCCGTCAGCTCCTTCAAAAGTGCATCACCAGCTTCCCCGGCGCTGTAACACAAAAGATCTTTTAAATGTTGCGGTGCCAAGCCGTCGAGGCCACCAGCAGATCCACTTCGAAAGGAGCAAACGGCTGTAAATACGTCCTTGGCTGTCACCTTGAGACAATCCATGTCAGCATCAGGTGCGTCTGGGAAGGAGAGACCATCAGTGGGCGCTGGATGCTTGCTCTGCAGACCCGCAAGTGTTTCTGCAGAGTAAGGCGCCACCACATCGCTACTGAACAATAACCTAGATGCACCTCTAATGTCACCTTCCCTTAATTTGGATTCTACATATTGGTACAATGATTTGCTATTGTAGGAGGTGGTGTCTTTTGGTTCTAAATAGTTATAACTAAAACTGCAATTATCTTTAATTTGTGCTGTTAATGATTTTTGTGTATTCTCAACTTTTTAACATGTAGAATCCTATAAGGAAAGGTAAGTTATTGTTCCCAAGCTGTTTTAGAGTTCTCTCGAACGACAAGACCTATGCAGTGAGCCAATTTTTGAGCCACTGAAGGTCTCGCACCTCGAGGAACTCTTTTTAAAATCGGAATGGAATTTTTCATGCGTCCTAAATATTGCCAAAAGGGAATTTGGGGTGTTAAAGGTAAGGGATTACTTAGTAATATTGTGCTGGGACTAGAGGGTACATTTTGGTTTTTATGAACTTTACCAAAATGCACTCTCAAGCCCCGCTCACCTTTAAAAAAACGAGCCTGCGAACAATTAGGGCAACGTACCAGATTTGTTAGGGATGTGGCAGGTTGACCGGCACTCACTTCCACATCACTTTTGTTGCCTAAGTTTTGCAACATAACCAAACAAAGTTTTACTTACGCTAAATATTTACAATGATTTTATATGAAATAATAAAATAAACTTATTAAAAATTTGTATGACGTTTGTCACTATGACTGTTGCCTTGTTTGTCGACGTCTACGGCTGCCGTCTGCATGGCGACGGGGCGTCGCCAAGGTGCCGGCGTCGCGTCCCGTCAAAGCTTAAAGCCTCCGCCACCTCCTCACTGAGCACCTCACAGCCAGTAGCGAAGTGTTTCGTTTGAAACGCGGCAAATAGCGCCGATTGTTGTATTTAAAATTTTAAAATTTTTAGTTTATTCTTATGGCTGCTATAAAAATTGGACAGCACCTGTATAATTGTATTAAATATATGCAAAATTTATAGAGATCTATAGAGCAGAAAAAATCACACCTTGTTTGACAAAGTCAAATTTTTTTTTGAAAATAGTAAATACGAAATTAAAAACCTATTGTGTCTCGCCGCAGGTGTGCCATCGTGACTCAGGTTAATAAAGCCGTCATATGGTTAGACTTTTGATACAATATACGTAAGGCAAGCAAGTATATGTAACTAGTACTTTATAATTACTTCCAACACCAGGTATATTACTCACGCGTTGCCAACTCTACGAGTGGTAGAGATAGGGATAGCCGCCGGATCTCTGACTTTCAGAACAAAATTATAGCTGGCCGGCTCACCAGAAAAGTTCTCTCTTACAGCGAAACTTGACGACCAGTTGCTTTTAGGAACTCATTCGATGACCCCGTTCCTTAATACCGTCAAATGAAACCACATGATAGCAATTACGAGTTTACATAAACCAAGATTCTGCAATCTCCTGACTAAAAATAAGCCAATATATATATAACAACATTTTTGGTGCAACGAACATCAATTTTATTTAAAGCAATAAAGAATAATCGTATTACTTTGATATTAATAAGAGTACTGCGAAATAAGGCACCAAGTGTCGCGACGCTGCAAATAATTACTTAGCGCAGATGTGCAAATAATATAATAGTGCCTGTTTTTATAAGAGTTTGTTATTGCAGCTGACTTTTAGTTAAATGAAAAGCGAGTTAAAATTTACTGTCTGTTTGTGATCCGTAAGTGACCAAACTGTACGTACTTGCTTAGATTAAGTGTGCGATTCGAGTGTGATTGGCCAGTTCACGATCCACTCCTTTCCACTCCATCCAGCTCGGCGTCAGTGGAAACGCACCCTTATACTTGTATTTACTTGAAGGGGGAGACAGAGGTGTATAAAATCCCCATTTTAAGTGTACTGATGGGCGTTTGTGTAAGTATTCTCCTCAGAACTGACAGTTTGCCAATTATTTTAAAATAAATATTATATTTTTGTATTTGGAGTCTTGACTTTAATTGTGTCCATTGCTTTAAAGTTTGTGTGGTCCCCGATATAGGACTAATTTCTGAAAGCAATGGTCTTAACTAAAAACAATATGAACAACTAGATTTTTCCCTCGGTTTTGCTCGCGGTAATTTAGATATAGTCAATAAATTTATATCCCTGAGGAGCAGTACTTTTTTTGGATGAAAGATACCTTATGGCTTTTTCTGTACGATATGCAAAATTTCATGATGATCGGTCGAGTAGTTAAGGTGTGAAAGCTTCACAAATAAACTCACATTAACATTTATAATATTAGTTAGGCTGTATGCATTGATTTTCAAATTATATCAGACGAGCCACAGCATGAAATGGATATACAAGCCATAAACTCATAATTACCTGCAAACATAAGTGCATATACACAAGACCAATAAGGTAACCGACTACTTCCAGTGCATCTAAAATTAATTGAATTGTTCTCTTCGAGGTTTGAAAATGAATCAAGTTTCAAGTTAGTGTATAGTTTAAGTGCTAGTAATTAAACCACAGGCGGTTAAACGGCTCCTGCGAAATCCAGCAAGTCTGCTATGAGATATTCAATTTGGAAAGCCGCTAAAATGGCTAATCAAATATTAGCATGATCTAACTTTATTGCCTCATTGTTCTAGTAGTCTAATTCATGGGTTTCGTTGTATAAGTTTGCGCTTTTGTATGCAGCTGATGACGGATTAGGTAGGGTTTTTCATTATGAAAGTAACATAAGCATCAATAAATATCTATAATAATAAACATGGAAAGTCAAGCAATTGTTCCCGGTTATTAAGCTCAATCAGAGTCCTCTGACAACTATGGTGATTCCTTATTCACTACATAAATACAAAATAAGCCTATATTGCCACGATCTCCTGCAGGATGAAATGGTTACATACAAGTGGAATTGGTTAAAGGAGATTTGAAAATTGCCTAAAAATTTCGCTTGGTCCAGGTAACAAACGATATGAAATCTCATAATCGTTCGCAAATATAGTCAGATTGCTAACTACTAAAAATATCAACCCAGACTATAGTCAAACCTAAGAAGAAGATAGAAAAAGCAGTTTAATAATCTTGGACTCTTTCAGATATCCTGGGTCCGCCGTCGCGGTGAAGAACTACATCTCCTCTCCTTCGGACGCCACACTTACTCAGCAGACTCTCGCTACTCCTTAGCCTTCGAGCACCCGAACGATTGGCGACTCCTGATACAATACGTCAGCGAGAGAGACGAGGGATTCTACGAATGCCAAATTTCGACACATCCACCTTTAGTCCGAAGAGTTCATTTGACTGTTGTTGGTGAGTAGTTTTTCCTATTTACTATCTTCTGGCGTTTTAATTTTAGATACACAAAACATTATATCGTTGCGGCTAAATTCAGCCATATTGACTGCGTTGTTGAAGGCAATAGGGCAGTTGCCTGTGTTTGATTTTACATCTAAAGGCAAATAGCAATCAAAATAAATCTTTTTATGCAAAAAGTATTAAAATTGGATGCAAAGTAAGGTAGTAAGTTATTTGACAATTACCACATAATATATTAACTAATTTAAACACACGCATCTTATTTATTTATAAGTAAAGACAAAATGTATTTAAAAGTTTGGGAAATGTAACTATACGTATTAAATAAAATAAATATTGTGTTACATACCTACACTATTATTAAGTCCCCCTGCGTGTAAGTGTTAGGACATGCAGTATACTTTACAGTAGGATATTTCAGTTATAATCGGAGATCCAGGTCACGAGGTCACTAGAACCTCTGCAACTCCGTAGGCATATTGCCTCTTTGGCATGTTTCTACAGAATATACCACGGGGAGTGCTCTGAAGAGTTATTCCACCTTATCCCGCCCTCTCCTTTCCTATCCAGAACACCGCGTGCTGGGCTTAGATGCCATCCTTACACGGTGGAGTCGACTAAAGTGCGTACCAACAAGTTTGCGTCCTCATACCTCTGCCGAACGATCAAGACATGGAATTCTCTGCCAAGGCACGTGTTTCCTTCTTCCTTCAATCCTGGGTCCTTTAAGCGGGGCGTGAAAAAGCACCTTCTCAGGCCGTCAAAGTAGAGACCTCAACATCGCCTCGGCTGCTACGAGGACGATGTGGAGACCATTGCTCTTAGACCACACGACTGCTCACCATCAGGCGGAGTGTGGTCACTTTGATGAGCAAAATAAAAAAAATAAAATCTATACTTATTTTCCTTGCTTCAGCTGACTCAAGTCACGGACGGTGGACGGTCTGCAAGCCTTCAAATCGATTTCAAACTCAGGTCTGAAGTCGATTTATAGGCTTGCAGACCGTCCATGGTGATATGTGTGCCACTGTGTGAGCTGTGCTAAGGAAATTTAACCTTTCTGTGTGGAACATATCCAAAGGCTGCGTAAACGAAACAGACATCGGAATGATTATTTTGCTTTTTATTTGAATAGCTTTCTACTGTTTAAGACAAAAGTTTACCGACGCAGACTATATCACCTGTCATATTATCCTGCGATCCGCTACCCGATCTCTGTATGCTCGTTTCGTATTACTATCTCATAGGATTATGAGAGCGAGAAAATAGAGAAGCAAAGAAAAAGAGATAGCATTTGAATTTGCGCATACACATATAATATCGACTGCGCATACAGCTGTTCGAGCAAAGCAGTGACGGACTAGTGGGAGACCGTTGGACTGCCACGCATAGGTCTCGAGTTCGATGCTAAGCCAATGTGGCTTAGCATCGAACTTGTTTAACGTTTCTAAGTCAGGTGCGTATTAAATAGTTAAAATTACTCGTTTTAACGGTGAAGGATACATCGAGAGGAAACCTGTTATACCACAGAGTTGTTTATAATGTTATAAAGTTTGCTGAGCCGCTTTAGGCCAGCGTAGTAGAATTTTGCATAGTCTGAGAACTATCTACTATACTACTATATATCTTCATACATTTAAGAAGAGATTCGTGCACAGCAGTGATTGTTCGCCACTACGGAAATTTGATTAGAATCATATAACAGCTTACCTAAATTGAATTTATATAGTCGGTTAACGATCGCGCTAGAACAATTAGAACAATCGTGCGGGGAGCTACGTGGTACGGTAGGCGAGGAAGTACTGGCTAACCGCTTAATTAGTCGGTACCTACGTCACCTGTTAAGGTCGACAAACCGCATAGCCATTAGCCTGACTGAGATAGTCGCATGAATTTCTCAAACACAATGGGACCTTAAATTTTGTCTCACAACAGACCATTGGTTCTAAGTTGAGTAAAGCCCTCACATTTTCTTCCTTCAACGATTCTGCACAGTATGATTACAAGTTAATCACTAATTAAATTCCTTTCATTTGTGCCCTTACTTCAAATACTGGTTCAATTATTTCTTCCGTCGCGGTTGGGCGTACTGTGTAACAGCTGCTTATTTTATAATTAGACCTTTTTATTTGACTTCTTTTAACTAACTACTGATAGGTGCGCTCTTACGTTTTTTGACTCACCAGTCTTTTTGATTTATAGCGAATAGTCGCGACGCATGTGCAACTATTTGGACTATCAATGAAGACACGCGCCAATCATTCAAGAATGTTCACTATACTAACTAATAGGAGTATCTGTAGCCGCGTGATGCGGCACAACAAGACATAGTGATTAGTACGTGGAAAGAATAATGACATGCGATGTCTGAACGTTCTACCACGCTTCTTGTCGTTTTAGAATTCTTGAAGATCTTTGCAATACTTGCTCCTACATTTAAATATAACAGTGTCAATAGCGTAAGATTTTGGGTTCGATGGTCGTTTTGAGACAAAATCCTCAATAGCAGATCCGGCAGTAGAAACAGGCAAGACACAGCCTAAATACTGTTTTAGACTAATTAAATATTATTTAGTATTTTAAAATTACTTTATGCTTACTAATATAAATACGTGTAATTTTTTTTGTTATGCTTACAAGCCTACTCGACCGAGCTTCATTAAATTTGGCATACCGGTTGCCAGGGATACAGACAAGAACATAGGGTACCTTTCATCGAGAAAAAAGTACTGTTTCCGGGAGATATAAATTTATTGGCAAAATCTACATTGACGCGAGCAAGGCCGCGGGCAAAATCTGGTTAAAATAAAATACCAGTCATTGCCGCACTAGGAACAAGCCCTATGTCACAATTAATTAACGGACCAAACAACCAATGGACGGACACAATACACTTAGACTCATGACAATTGTTCCGCGCCACGGAGGCAGCATGAAAAGTATAAATAAGATAAGGAATTGGAGAAATAAAACCATTCGTGGTGAATGCTGTAATATCACTAATTTATTAGTTCTATCGACGTCAAACAACTGCTCGTATGCAAACGCTGAGCTTGCAAGAACTGCTTTATGGCACCATAAACTATAATTTACGGATACACCGTACAATTTGTGTAAAAGGTTTATAGGTTATTTCCTTTTTAACTACATTATCAAAATATATTATTAATATGTTATGAGATTGCGTGAGTCAAAATAACTCAAAGTGTATGAGTTCTAAAAATATTTATTTTACAATTTATTAAATTTATCAATTTATTGAATTTCTACTTAATAACTTAATTTGTTCACACGACGAAATACTCGTAGAGAACTAATGTAGTTACTGATGAACTTGTCGCTACACTACTGTCACCGTTGCTAATGACTCTTTGTCTTTCGAATTCGCAAGAATCCGCCCTGTTTTGGTAGTCCAAGGGTTAATAAGAATTGGTGTTGTAGGCATAATTGTTCCTGTGTTTTGAGAAAATTTTCCTCCATCTTCTTGGAATACACTAATTATATTATTTATAGCTTCATTGTTCTGGTTTGTTTGACTTGTGGGTGACGCAGCGATAGTGAACTGCTAAATATGAGGTTTCGAGTTCGTTCCTAGGTGTAGTTTTTTTGGTTTGTTTTATCACTGAGTTCTCGGTAGCAGCATGTTGTTCGGGATTAGGCTCGGTTAGCGACAATATGCTAGCCTACATGAGGCTTAAAACCATGGCTGGCGAAATTTAGGTATAATATACATATGTACATATATCTAGCCTACCCCTTTGGGTACAGTGGCGTGAAACTATGCATGAGTATTTATGTATGTATGTATAAATTATTTGTATATGTATTTCGATGTAAAAATTTAATGATATAATATTCATTAATTTCAATATTATTAAAAATATACATATCAATTATTGTAATTGACATGTTGTTAGTACCGTAAAACAAGCTGCGCAAGTTGGTTTTTTGTTAGATAATTTGGTCTCATATTTGATTTTTGAGTTATTTGCAGAACGGGCGGGTTCTGGAAATGTTCTCAATAGACGTCAATATGCTCGCTACCTAAACATAAATGGCTTCTGCCTACCTTTCAGGGATTTAACAAGCGTAAGTCTATGTATGATTTATGCAAATTGTCATGAAAAGTTATGATACTCTTTTGAAACGGGTATCAGTTAGAAGCAGAACACATTTGTTTAGGCCGACGAGAACATATATCAGATATAAATTACGACCCTTATATAAATAGGTGCTTTCCTGTTACACGTTGTATATCAAATACTTAATTAAGTCAGCATATTACAAATTATATTAAAAATAGGTAGATTTTGCTCGCGGTTTTGTTTAAGAAGTTTTTGAAACATAGCTTAATAATAATCATTTATTTGCTAACTGAATGTGCGTATGGTCTTTCATCCTAGCTAATATTATAAATGCGAATGTGTCTTTGTTTGTTTGAAATGCTATCACGCCTTAACTAATAGACCAATCATCATAGAATTTTGAATACACGTCGTCAGAGGTACAGAAAATGACATAGGGTATCTCCCATCCAGATAAAATTACTGGTCCCGAGGTACATATATGATTATATACATATATATTGACAAAATCTACATTAAGAGCGAAGCTACGGGCAAAACCTAGTATTTTATATTTTATCTTAGGTACTTTTGCGCTTTTATGCTTTTATGAATAATATTTTGTGCTTTTATGAATAGTCGAAATGTATCCGAAAAGGCACGTTTGGCTGTTCATAGAGGACTATTAGTGCCTACACTTATGCATGGAAGTGAAAGTTGGGTATGGCAAAAGAAGCATGAGAGCAGAATAAATGCTGTAGAAATGAGAGCGCTGAGAAATATATGTGGTGTGACTCTGAAAGATAGAATAAGGAATAGTGCGATTAGAGAGAGATGCGGCATAATAGTGGATATAGTGACGAGAATAGAAAAGGGTATGTTAAGTTGGTTTGGGCATGTAGAAAGAATGGACGAGAACAGACTGACTAAGAAAGTTTATAAGGCTAGTGTGAATGGAACAGCCGCAAGGGGAAGACCTAGGCGAACGTTTCTTGATCAGATCGGAGACGTTCTGGATAAAGGCCAGGTTAAGAGCACCTTAAACCGGCGAGCGTGTATGAGGAATGTTATGAAAGTGAATGAAGCCAAAGAAGTGTGTCAGGATCGTAGCAAATGGAAATCCGTAGTCTCTGCCTACCCCTCTGGGAAACAGGCATGAATTTATGCATGTGTATGTATTTATCTTAGGTACTTAGAACTTAGCGGTATTTTAGAATATGGTAAATTTGATCACACTACAAAATATGTCTATAGTTAGATCACATAGAGTAGATAAGGTTTTATATTAATTCATGAAATGCATTGTTTGTGTTCTTCTGGATTGCCATATTAGCCTATTTTTATTCGTAGGTTTATGTTATTTTAATGTAGGTATCTATTTGTTTTTATGTCTTACTTGCTTTTGCATGTGGCTTCGCTAGCATAGAAGTAGGTTAAGTTATGTTAGGTACAGAACGTTTTTTTTTAATATAGCCTTTGTTACTCAGTGATGATGCAGCTTTCTAATGACAAAATAATTTTTAAATCTTTACAAACACACAAACAAAACATCAAATCTTTCCGCTTTATAGTATAAGTAAAGATAACCAATATCATAATAGCTCTAATGTAGTGTTTTAAAAATAAACTATACATTTTGACAGATTGCCAGTTCAAACGATAAATCACGAAGAACATTACGCAAACGAACATAACATGAACATTGTACTAAACCACAGAAATAAAACTTTCTATCATGCAAAATCCATTTGATCAAATGGGAAACAATTTCTTCCTCGATACTTTTCTTACCTTTATATCTGTGACCTAGAAATGTCCCATAAACTCACCGTCAATAAAATTTTGCATCCATCACAGTTCTATCTCAGTTATGGTACATCATTAAGTTTACGATGCCAGTCTGCTGGAGAATAATTGGACTAACAAGGTCTTCTTTTGCTTAACATGCTTATTGGGTTGTTATTTTGGCAGCATGGTTGGTTTCTTCCATACGTATTTTGGTCAGCTTCGTTCTGGTGACGAAAAGTTTTGTTTATGCTAACTGCTGATGAGGAAATATGAGGTCATGGACTTTCACGCTCAGTTTTACATAAGCTCACGCCAGTCTACCCTTAAGGAGTTATGTAGTTATACCTGGTAAATTATATTTACTCTTCACCAGGTAATGTTTTATGTCACACGTAATAATATGCAAGCCACCAAGCACATAGCCAGTCTCCATGCTGGTACAAAAAATTGCTAACAGATGAGCTCAATTATACTTTGCTGGATCCAAAAATTGCTCATAAGCCCCAAACATAAGCAAAACCTATGCATGAAATAAAAGATGAGTCATTGTATTGTTCATCAACCACTTCTGAAACTATGTATAGAAGGCAATAGCATCACCCTGTATTGTGTAAAATGTAAATGTACCGCTAAACAGCATCTACACAGACACTACAGACTCTGATAAACAATAGATGATAAAGAGTTGCTTACCTGCTAATGCAAGGGACTAAGATCCCGCAGAAAAACGACTCAAAATTGATTGTCTGCGATCTTCTGTAGATTAAAAGTAATTGTCCTAGCTTGGCTTCTTTAATTCGAGTGAAAATCCAGGGTTAAGCCAGATTACCAACTCAATTAAAGCCTTAAAAACGTCTGGAAAAACGTGGGTACTTTAGTCTACCAAAAAAAAACCTTTCGATTACATAATAAAATCATGCCAAGTTAATGTGAGATGGTCCATTGCTGCAATACTGAAGTCCTGTCGAGCTCTGTGTAATGTTGAAATTAAACTTCTATATATGGATTTTTTCGGGAGAGCTAAAGGCACGGAGATCCCACGTGACTATGGCTGTAATGTTGTAAAGCAACCGAATAATTGGGCAAAATGTCAATTATTTATATTTATATTTGCTTATAATAGGAGTAAAATTTAGTATTAGTAGTAGTATAATAGTTTCAAAATTACGAAATACTAATGTTTTAAAAAAAATACAGTATAAAGTAGTTTTATACCAATGTATAACTTTCACGTAAACAATACTTTGCGTAATGTGCCAATTTTTTAATAAGAATGCACATTCATTTGAATGCCAGGTGAGTCGTCAGGCGGTCGAGAACTTGTATATATATGCAAAGTTTTGCACGATCTCTGCAACCGGTGTGCCGGCAAGCGTGCGACAGGTGCAACGCGATTGCTTGTATCGCAAATTCTTCGCAGTATTCTAGCATCTCGTTTATTTTACGCCATTTTCCAATTTCCGTTTTATTGCTTGGCAAACTACAACAGTTTGTACTAGAAAATAAATCTTTGGCTTATAAAGATTGTATCGCTATCTAATAACATTTTGTGGGCTCTTCTATTCAATGATGCGCCAAGAATGGCGATGTAGTCTATAGACCACCTTTAAGAGGCAGTCTTCATTAACTATAAATAGTTACTGAAGACTGCTGACTTTGTGGCTCAAGAATTATTAATGCGTTTGAGTGTTTCCTTTCAAAAAATCAAACCTGGCTAAATTCAAACATTAAAATACCTTAAGACAGCCGGTCATTTATAGGAGAATGCCAATGCAATGAAAGCAACCAAACCCTTTATAGTGACTTCGTATGTGACTATAATTATTAGTGTGTAATAATCCATTATAAAAATAGAGGATTTGTTGTTAAACTCACTAATATATCATGCCTAAGCAATATATAGACGAGTCCTTTAAAAGGTATTCACTAACTTCCATGATCTACTCGTAAATTCCAGAGCGTGTTTTGTCAAAATGCTGCA
The DNA here is from genome assembly GCA_963675205.1 of Catocala nupta. Classification (NCBI taxonomy): domain Eukaryota; kingdom Metazoa; phylum Arthropoda; class Insecta; order Lepidoptera; family Erebidae; genus Catocala; species Catocala nupta. Next base: position 17,743,312 of record OY776102.1, on the reverse strand, counting down.
ATGAAGAAATATACTAAGTTTAGTAATCAAAAACACTATTATAATCATCTGATCAAGATGTAAAGGCCTGGGATAAAGATGACTAGATGACTAATCACATCAAGCAGTTCTACGGAACACATTAGCATCTTACTAAAAACAGCCAGTGACAACTACACAGGCTAAACAATTAATATGACATTTATGTTGACATGGCATTTAGGCTACGCTTAATCAATATTATTATTTTGAAATTAAACACTTTATACGGATTTTATCGCGTTGTTTATTTTACTTTAAACACTGTTATTACATAATTTTGAAAACTCTAACACTACTATTATTGAACTTTACTACTATTAAATTTAAGCTATATATTTTCTAATTAAAACTATTTATATTTAAGTTTACACTTTGCCCCGACGTTTCGGTTGCTTTACAGCAGTATAACATTATAACATTCGCGTAAACATAAGACAATATTAAATATTATTATTACTTTTATCTTCAATAAAAAGGACACCACACCGTATTCCCTGCTCTGTAGACTTGTAAAAACATTTTCACTATGCCAAAAACATTAAAGGATGCTTAATTTAAAATACTAATTGATCCATCAGCACAAAATCAACAGAAGGGCTTGTGTACATCCGAGACCACAAATTACCTTCGAATTTTACGGGTACGTTCCCGTTCATGTAAATAAGGGCCAGAGCAAATATTAAAAGGCCCGTAAAATGGAAACGTTGGTAAAAGAAAATTGTATCATCAAAGCATTGTTTTTGGTAAACAAAATTATTGTCTTTTTTATTGAATTGGTCACGGAAGCGATGCGAGGGGCAGATTGTCAACTTAAATTATTTGTAAAATGTTTTTGCCAAAAATTCTACCTTTTTAATGGGCTTTAGAGTAATGGAGAATGTTTTATTTTGAGCTCATTTAGTCTTGCCCAAAGTAGAAGTATGAGTGTTTGTTGTAAAGTACTGTTTTTAAGTTTCTTCTTTAACGTAAATTTGAAAATACTATTCTGATTAATGATGCAATTCGCCTTCTCTTTCTACAGTTTGTCTTCAGTCTGTTCTTTTGATACGACGCAACGTGCACCTTTTTTTTTGATTTGTTGGTTGAAGCTACTTCGAGAGAATTTATTTTACTTATTTTTCTTATAAAGTCAATGCCCGCTCTATCAATAACTTAGTTAAAATAAAATTATTGTACTAGTACAACCACTTTAACCAGTACGCCAGCTTGTACATTTTCTGTATCTAATAAGATTGAGGGCGGTCATAATCCATCTTCTTACTGTGGCTTAAACAGATAATGAACCAGAAGAGAGCTATGGTGAATACTGGGTATGTGACGTGCTCGGTCACAGAGAAATGAATCAGTTTTAGAATAAGCAACTAATACAATGACATTAAGCTCCACAATTAATTCAAATTCACTTTAATTTCTAGAAAATATTTGAGCTATTTCTTCCTTATCTTCTTACACTCCTACTAACTGCTACCATGTCAGACAAAATGAACCTAGAGCTCTCATGGCACTTTAAAAGTCCAAGAAGAAACTAAAATATCTTGAGACGTAACAAATCAAAGGATAAGTTAGAAGTTAAATTGAAATAGTTGAAAAGAAAACACACTTAGAAGGTTCTTGGCAAACGGGTAAATATTTCGTATAAAGTAAATGGTCTATAAAACAGAAGCAGTCTATAATTTATAAGCCCTGACTGGTGAGCTGAGTTTCATTGCAGCAATAATATTTATGATGGAAACGCCTAGACACATGGAAATTAATCCCATTTAACTCTAGAAGGCATACACAACTCTAAATGTCACTTGTAAGCTATTAGCATAACATTTCTTTCATTTTGCCAAAAATGTGCCAGTGGATATTCTTGGCTGGTTACAAGGGTAACTCAATTTGGTAAAACGGAGACAGTTTGCTTTTAAAATTGTTATTAGCTGAAAGAAATATATGCATAGCCTATCGCCGACTTGTATTTATTATTAATGAAAATATTGACTGCGCTGAGAGCATAGTCGTTTTGGTTTATTGCCGATTTTTTATTACCACTATGCCGAGTGTTGTGGGTTTGAAACCCACATGGGACAAAAAATTTGTGATTGGCAAATGGTTGTACCCAAGCTGGGTGTTCTTTGTGTAATTTGTTTAAATGTTTGTAAAGTCCTTCGTGACACAGTAATTATTACTAGAGTAAAATAAGTAAGTAGTAGAGAGACTTTTGCAGTGACATACTATTGGATAGATTTTTTGGACTCCACGATTCTTCGTTTCGACACTTTTACAACAGCAATTAAGAGTACAAACAGAAAAAAATAAAATTTGGAACAGAATTCTACGGAAGGAAGGAGTCAAATAATCTTATGTAGGCTGGAGCTACGAAATTCTGTAGAGTGGAATAATTTTCCAAGCCTGGGTTGTTCTAGTTGGACTGTAACCCTTGCGTTAAAGGTTATTTGGCTTTCTTTCGTCCCTTAACGTTCAATACACCAAGTTGTGATCGAATCAGTATGTTAAAGTAACTAAGTATAAAATTTAATAATAATTTAGGATAAATAGTCTGCTCAGTGCTTTTACATTTCAGGCATAAATTATATTGTTTATTCAATGTAGAGCTTATTTGAGTTAAGGTACTGTGGCGTTGTGTGAATTTACGCCCCAGTTTCACGCCTAATCCTCTATTTCGCCATAATTTATTAGTGGAGCGTTATAGTGACAACAAAATAGAATAATTAAAAGATTTTACGCTTTGAAGCAAATACACTAAAAGTACTTAATTATTTGAACATTTACTTAGATGTAAGTAAACATAAATTAAAAGTAAATGAGTAAGTAGGTACATAATGCTAGTTTGAATAGGTACTTGGTATAGAGTAAGAGCTCGAAACATTTTCTGACCAAATCAAAGATATCCTGGGGTCTATATGCTTTCCAAGGCAAGGGAATTAAAAATCGTACGTAACATCTCCAAGCTGCCAATGAAAATGTTTTGACTTAAACTTCTTATAACTTTTTGCTACCCAAACTGGGAACTAATATCTGGTGTACTATATACTGCCTTTGATAGAGAAAGAGCTCGGAATATTTTCTGACCAAATCAGAGATGATCTGGATCAATAGTTTTAAATGCTTTTCGAGGCAAGGTGATGAAGCTTCGTCCATTTCACAACGCCGAGCAGCCATTGAGAAGTTTTTGACTAAATCTCACAATAACTTTTTCTGACTTAACCTGGGAATTAAATTCGTACGTCGTCATCCAGAGCCGTATACATTAATTTATCCTAACTAATATTATAAATGCGAATGTGAGTTTGTTTGTTACGCTTTCACACTTTAACTACTCGACCGACTATCATTAAACTTCGCATACACGTTATCAGGGGAACGAAAAAGGACATATGGTACTTTTTATCCAGAAAACAGGACTGTTACTAATCTAACTAACATTTACGCGAGCGAAGCCGCGATAATCTAGTAAGCCAATAAAGCAACTGAAAGTCAATACAAAATATATACCTGACATAAATTGTAAACGCGAAACGACTCGAATCAACAACAGTTGTTGTTTATTTCTTAATCATTTAAGTTTTCCCCGAAGGGGCGCGTTGTGGCTTGTTTCCATAAATACGTAGTACCATGTTTACTCAAAACAACAGTCTGATAGAAATTATAATTATTACACAATTCTTATCAAGGTTTATATTTTCATTTCGTCTTAAAGATAAGATAACAACATATCGGACATTATCCTTATAATTTTCTAGAAAATTTTAATATTTTTTTTTTAAATCGTCATGTTTTTTTTTAATTACAATAACCAAACATGTTAAGAAACTGCTCTTAAAAAAATACAAGTAATAATAAGAAGACAATAGGTCGTAATCATTTTAAACAGTATTCTTGCCCGAGCACTTGCACAATATTCAGATATTGCTTTGAAAAAGCTCAGGCTTTGTGTGGCCACTGCCAACGCAATTAGAATGACCGCATATTATTCAAATAATATATAGTTAATTCAAGAACGATGGAGAAGAAGATTTGAAACAGTTAACCCACTTGATAAGGCATTGGGTTTGCAATCCAGGGTTAGTGGATTCGAATCCCATCCATTGCATTAACGTCGTGAATGCACTTCAAACACTGGCGTTCTAGCTTAGCTGAAGGGCTTAACAAAGATACTAGTAATATGAAACTTAAATTGCTAGTAGTTATTCATATAAAAAACAAAGTGTGGTAGATGAATACTACGGTGCTTGCATACAACGAGTCATTGGATTAGTAACTCGTTTCAGTCAGTACAGTGCATACAATCCGCGACAGTGCTTGAACTGGTTTTTGGAACATAGCTCATGGTAGCTCAGAAGTCTCAGTTTTGCACAAGCAGCCTTGTATTTCGTAAGCAATAAAATATATTTATATATTTTGATTTCTTTTTATTTGCGCTTGTTACCCGGGTCATTTAAGAGCCATTAGGGTCAGCGAATGGACGGAATGGTAGTGAAGCAACTAATTTAGTAACAACTTAAATTGAACTTAATTTACTTTTGCTAATGCATACGACTATAATTAGTATAGAAAAAAGCTTCACGGTGTCGCTGGAGGTTATTAATTAAAGTTGCTCGTTGCCCACGCTTTGGTTAGTAGACCTTGTAACTGGTATATATTGCTTTTAGACTTTCGCGATTTTTACACATCTATACCTACTAATATTATTAAGAAGAAATATTTGTTTTTTTGTATGTTTCATTGTTTGTTTGTAAGAATTTAAACCAAAAAACACGCAACCGATTTTAAAAATTCTTTCGCAATTAGAAAGCTATATTATCACAGAGTAACAAAGGCTACGCGGGCGAAGCCGCAAGCAAATGCTAGTACTTATAAGTAATACAATGCTAGGTAACGGGTTTTACTCGCAATAAAGTATTTAAAAGGTAAACCTATTGATTGCCCAACGTTTCGGCCGACTTGCATCGACCGGGGTCACGTGTTGACTGTCGGGTGGAATCCGTGACCATGATCGTAGGATTATCTTAGTATACCCTATATTAAGTATGGTCCCTATTGTCTTCATCTCTATTTTGTTTGTCTGCGTTGACATGTTCATTTGCATCTTTACTATGGTAGCTAGAGCAACTGACCAGGGAGGGATATTATGACTCGCGACTATGATCAACTATAGTCGCTCGATATAGACTGCAAGGAGTAATATATTGCTAGCTATAATCGACTATAAACGTTCAATTTAATAATAAATCACCGTTTACCTACATAGATTAACGAGGTTATTTAATAGTTATCCATCATATTCTCAAAATAGTGTGTCCGCCAATGCATAATCCGCTAACGTGGCATGGCCTATAGAAACCTCTCACCGGTACAATGTATTACGATTGAGCTGATACAAAATGATAGTAGTTTTCATCTTGTATGTCGCGTACGTTACTTCAGTAAACTCAATTTCCAATAAACTCTGACGTTCATAAGTATTACTTTGTTACCTAAATTAATTTTGACTTTGTCTTTTGTTTAATTTTTAATAGGTGCATGAAGAATTCTAGTATTTGGGAAAACTAAGGGCAACCTCTTTAATGACTTAATTTTAGTCTATTGCAGCAGGTAGGTTACAATAAGATCTTAATTTAAACCTGGATTTCGCTTACATAGGACACGTACGCCTGGGTAACTAAGTACCTTAACCTTAATAATAAAAATTTCTATACAATATTGTATTGTCTTTCTATGATAAGTAATATTTTCAAGCACCTTAAAGAAACGCTGATCCATCAGCATTATTTTTGTCTCACAACTCACTAAAGTTCTATTTCCTTCTGATGTTTTGTCGTTCAAATGTCCCAACGTCTATATTTTTCGGTATTTTAACATCAGACGAGCCGTAAGCTTGTTTGTCCTTGATTGTATCAAAAACATCGACAGTTCAATTAACACAATTTACAATCCATGTTTTATCTTTGTTCTAGATCCTTCAGTGAATCCATTTAACGGACAATTTACCAATCAAACATAGAACAAAGTGGGACCAATTAAGCCCTTCATTTAAATCACAAATTGGTGGCAACATTCACTATACAAGGCTATTGTAATTAGAGATTGATATTCCGATAAATTGTTATTGAAACTAGGAGATATTTGAAGTAGTTGGGCGCTGGCGGTCGATAGCTTTGGGTAAATACTGTCGATTTGGTAGTCCACTGGTTGTCTCAATTTATGGGTATATAGTGACTATGTTCTGTACATGAGTTGTGTTTATCGGACTCGTTTGACGTAATCCATATGTCTTCGAAGCTCGGGTGGTTTTTATAGGTAAACGTGCTTTGTGAAACAGGTATCTCTAGGTATTACGCAATTTTCAATATCAATCTATCAGTCTTTTGCTATCACTGCTGGGTATAGAATACCACAAGTTGAAGCTCATCTCTACTCGTTTCAAATATATCGGTAATGAGGCACTCGTTAATTTGTTTTTGTTTAAAAATTATTGTTTCTCTCTGTTCTCAATAGTTAATATAGTTGTTTATTATGTTAAAGTTATATTATGTAAGATTTTTAAAAGTTATCTATTCTCTTCTTCAGGTCCTGAGCTATATTAATAACAAATTTCATCAAAATCGGTTACGTAAAAGTCGGTTGTTGATCGAACTATGTGGCGGAGATACTTTTGCATTAATATTATTATTATAAATATAAACATAAGATACGTTTGACAAAACCATAATACGATACAATACCGTCTAATATTCTCCTAAAACAAAACCCTGATACCATTATTCCTTCAGCGCGAAATTCTTTTACCAGTTGCCGCGTAGAGATCATATTTCATAAAAGAAAAACGTTCAACGGAACAACGGTTGGTAAATACATCAATGCTACATACGTGGTACTTTCTCATGCATAGAAAATATGAAAAACAATGAATAGTATATGCAAACGTTATGTGGTCATGTTAGCTTTGAATCGTGCTACATTGAAAAGGTGTTCCTTAAAAGGAATAAGGATTTTCTCACAGAAATGTTTGTTCATTGCGACTTGGAAAAAATGGAATGGGTATCGGTGGAGTCATATGGAAATGAGCTTAAATAGATCTACTAATATACGCTTGGCAGTTTGGGTTGGCGTTTGAATAGTTTTATAGCTAACTTGGGCCTTAAGGTGGTAATAAATGTGAAATAGGATTTTAAAAGCTTTTTAGCAAAATCTACATATCTGGAAATTGACATTGCTAAAACCGAGTTGGAGATTCAGGCAAAGACTACAGCTTTTCACTTACTACAATCCTGGAAAATCTATCTACTTTATTCACTCGTATTATTTTATGTATGTGTGTGTCTTTAAATTGGGATACTCTTAACCTGGCTTTTCTTCAGAATGTCTCCGATCTAGTCGTTCGTAAATCGTTCTTAAAAGATTGAGCAAAAATATTTATGGTGAATGTGAACGGGCTAGTTGAAGGCAATTACGTGGTGTAATTGCCTTCAACTAGCCCGTTCACATTCACCATAAATATTTTGGCCCAATCTTTTGTTGTTCATTCTTGCCCCACGCTCATACCATCTTCACCTTGAAAATTTTATGCTTAGCAAAGACAAACATCCACTAATGATAAAGTATATACATATATGATTGGGATAAACTTCATCATAAATATATGAAAGAATGACGTTTCTTTAGTAGCATTAAAAATCCTGGCAAACGGTCAACGCCTCAAGCCGTTGAGCTGAGTTAGAGATCTTTGAACAAATTGTGGAACTAAGAGCTGTAGGGCACTGGCGTAACTACCAAAGAATTTGCCAAAAGCGATTTTATAAAGACAGTCAATAATAAAATCTAACTTCAGGATATATAGATAGACTTGATTTCCGTTTTATTGTTTAGAATAACATTATTAAGAAATTATCTAAAACACTACTCCTTAAACCTGCCGAATTATTACGAGCAAAGTGTCTCCAATTTTAAGATCCAAGATAGACACATGCATGCATACATATTATGTACAAAGCTAAATGTTTTCATCTCGAAAGTATAGGCAGACGTTACGCCAGTTATTGTTTTCTAAATACAATAAATAAATTGAGTTCGGTAAAAGTCAAAAGAGTCATGCTGAATTTGTATTATATAGGATCTAAATATAAATATTTTAGAGCTTTGTTGGAAATCAAACATACGATCCACCGTAAGCGGTTACCTACCGTAACCTATGATGGTTTGCAATATGAAACTTTAGGAATAGGAATTAAATATAGAAACAAGGAATAAAAATGAAACGTATTTTAGCCTTTGGAACTCCTATTAGCCAGACGAAAATCGTTAATAGTGTTAATGCAATAATTCAGGTTGCCAGAAAAAGGATAGCACTTTCATGAGCAAGCGAACTCGTTCCTACTACTACATTATTAGAAACTATGGGCTCTTCCATTCAAAAACTATACCTACTGTAAATTTTCGTCTTTACATACTTAAAGGAAAATGGTCGATTGTGCTTGGAAGATTTCAGCCTAAGTACTTACAAAAGTCATTACTCCAAAACATCGTACCGACATATACATACATACAGTAAAGTCAACGCAAAGACAAGTAAAACCCAACCCTTTCGTACGTACGCATGCAAATTCCTCAAATAAAACTTAACTTGGGAACACAATGGCATGCAATCTCTCAAAGTACACCGGAATTGATACGGGACCGTTCAAGATAATCCCTCCTTCGCGTTCTATTACACGTTTCGGTGTCACCGAGATTCAGTTTTGTTTGCCGAGAGCCACTTCAGGCAGTGATACCAAGGATTTCGACTGAAAATATGCCAGAACGTCGCTGCGTTCCACTGATATGAAAGAAAAATTGAGGTAGGACCTAAATCAACTTGAATTATAATGAATTTTCGTTTAATATCCCGTTGGCAGTTAATTTTTGATCCCTAGGTCGTAAAAGGTATCAAAAAGAATTTTCTTTTGAGGATTTTTTATTTTCACATGAAAATAGGTACTTATTTTTGAGTTAGTGGTATTACGCTACGGTAGGTTTTTGAATAGATGACAGACTTAATGTTTTAATAGGGGAAAACCTATGTGAATGTTTTCTGACCAGATCAGAGTAGGTCTGGTGTGATGCAAGATTCAAACAAAAGCTTTAGGTATATTTTCAAAGAGTTAAGATCCTAAATCTCCACTCACCTTAGAGATTCTGTCCAACTGCTGCAGCTTACCGGAAAATAGTGTCCATAATGCGTTTCTGTAGTTAGTAAGATTTAGCTCCAAGCTTTTTGAGGACACGATATTCTCGTTGCAGAAAAGCTTAAGTAATCTTTACTGCTGACCTTGCCAGCACAACTACCTACAACTACTTTTTTAATTATAATTATTATATTTATTTTATTATTTTAGTAAACATTCTCAATTTTACAATTGCATCTTAATAATAACATTAAGTGCACTTATATAAATAACTCCTTATAATATTAACCTATTAAGTGGCAGAAGTACACCGGTGGCCAGAAAAATAGGATTTCAATTATTTCAGGCATTCCAAAAATTCACAGATATAATATCTATATCTGCTTGGTCTATTTTCGACGCAAAAGTAAAAGTTTACGTTCATTAGTGTTACTTTGTGACCTTAATATTTTTTATCTAACTCGTTACACTAAAACGTTCAAGGAAAAATTTTTGTTTCAACTTTCCTATAGAGACCAAAACTGTAAAAGCACCTTTCTTTTTAACTGACAATGACAATTGGCGTTCTAACGAGAGGAGGCGAGGTGTGCGTTCAGTCGATCAAAATGTGCTCAACGAGGCTTAGCCTGCGTCGTTACAAAAGAGCGGATCGATAGAGAGAATAGAGACACCGATGTTAGCGACGGTGTGTGCTAGTTCCAATTTTGTTATCAATAATGGTGATTATATTATTATAAACAAATTTAGTACAAGCAGCGTTAGTCTATTTGACAGACCGTTGGACAGCCACACACCGAGAGTTTGATCCCAAGGCACGTTACTTCTGACTTTTCAACTTTATGTGCGTATTTAATAGATACTTGCTACGCTTTAACGTTGAAGTAAAACATTGTGAGGAAACCTGTGTCTCTGGTAGTGCTCTATTAAGTTCTTGAATGTGTTAGAAGTCTGCCGAACTGCACTAGCTTGGCGTGTTGGACTATAGCCTTAAGTTTTAAGTCATAGTCCACCACACTGGCCTAGTGCCAGTATAGAAGAGTCTCAAACTGTAAAGAGGTCCGTGCTCAGCAGTAGGATAGTTTATATAAAGGGCTGATGTTATAAATATAATTTTACACAATGCTACTCCGTGTGTCATGAAAATATCAGGGCTGGTACTGGCGTTTTCCACCGGCGAATACGCTTGCCCCGTGTGGAGCCGATATGCCCATGCAAAACTGGTAGATACTGCACTAAAAGAGACTTGCAAGATAACACGGGCTGTTTAAAGCCAACTCCAGTAAGTATGCTGTGTTCACTGGTTGGCCAAGCACCGAATATTCGAAGGGCGGTAACGAGATTTATAGAGAGTACGAAGATGGAGAACGACTCACGGCACCCTTTGTACGGATACGTCCCAGGTCCCCATAGACTAAAGAGTCATAAAAGCTTTGTCAAGTGTGTTGAACCCTCGACATTGGATTCAGCAGTTGCGAGGTTCAACCTGTGCTGCTAGTCCCATTCGTACTACCGGGTGGGAATCTTCCACCTGGACTCAAATTATCATGGCCGGTCTGGAAGTTTAGTGACTTCCAGCCCGGCCATGATAATTTGTGACCCAAACTTTGTCGCACCTCATATTGTGCCCTGAGTGCCCCAACAACTGCACATGTAAGGGTTTGATGATCGCTTCAGACGATGCTATCAAGATGGATGCGTTCTGGGCCGCAACTATATAGTATTGAGTTATGCTTGCCACCGAAATGCTAAGAAGAAGATACAATGCGGGCAAAACAATATGACATTAAATTATACCACAAATAATATCCAAGTTACGGAATGTGTTGTATAAAATAAAATAGCCCGTTTTATATTTTTTTATATATTATCTTCTAGGCTTAACCACGATATACATGAAATATAAAAAAAAAACGATGATTTATGTCTTACTCGTCTCTTCAATATACTAAATGAATAAAATCTGTTAAATCTTCGTTAGGCTCCTATTTCTGTTACATTTGGTACATGTAAAAAGAAAATGACATTTCCCGGCAAACACTCTATGGGTGTTTTCGGAGACCCGACACGGCTTTTTACGTGTTTCGATCCGAAAATCTGGTTGCTTTTCAATGCCCATCGTAGCGATATGCGGTTATCGATTAGTCATTCGATTCATGCTTTGATTTGATCAGGTATTCATAGGTACGCACAGTTTTCTTTAGTTTTACTTGCATGTAGGTAGGTGAGCTCTTATAAAGCCCTCTTAAATGCTAAATTGGCTATCCAAATTAACTGAATTAAGCATTAACAAATAAAATGTTCAAATATTTTTTGGAAAAGTGGGTGATACACAAATAGTGTCCTTTGTCTCCGTTGTTTGAATGTTTGTAAAGTCCCTCACAACACAGGATTCGAAACAAGATTGGCAGGTTTCATTAAAAAAACTTTAGCATTCCATTAATGGAAGAATCTAGCGGTATGAGCACTTTGGTAGCGGTTTGAATGTGCCAGCTTTCCCGGGGTAAAACCAGTTTCTTACTAAACTGGTGTAATTGGATAGAAATATTTAGATAGCATATTGTTTGATCAGTAAGACTCATACGGGTTAAAAACTTATTTAACTAGCTCCCTTCCTAAATTCCTATTCCTTAGGTCACCGACGCGAAATTCTCTTATCACTGGTATTACAAGCTATGACTAATTCGTACAGTCCTTATATATTATTTTATTTTCTTCAAGCCTCGCAATTATTTTAAACATGTTGTTGTATATAATAATATACACGGTGTCCGGTAATTAATGGATAACCTGGAAATGTCTTATAGTGGAACTGATGGCCGTTCGGAAAAAAATATGAAAAAAAACTATCCTAACTAGTACCTGAGCTAGGTGTTTTTTTTTTTAATTACCATATATAACTTTCTTGTATACTACGACCATAAATTAATGAAATCTATCAGTTTTTTGTTGTTTTATTATTAAACACTAATTATGCTAATAGATAGACAGTCAAAAGTATGCTATGCTAATATAGCTTGCACTTTTTAAAATATAATTTTTTTTTTTCATTTGTTCTGAACGGCCTTCTGTTCTACTATAAGATATTTCAAGGTTATCCATTAATTACCGGGCACCCTGTATAAGAGATAGGCAGAGATGTGGGTGATAGCTTACACCCACTTTTTGCTACTATGTTATAAATGCAATGTCCGAGCGGGTGTAATAACTATTGGGATTTGATAATAATATACCTTTTTTGCCAAAAGGTCTCTTTTGAATTATAAATAATAATATTTTGTAAGCCTTCAATACATGGCTAAATTATTAACAAACGGTACTGAATAACTTAAGATTCAACATCGTACGAATTCTCATGAATAGTCATAGATATTAAACATAGGTAGTTAAGCCAACATTGATTCCAATATTTGAAATTCAAAACTTATCGTAAGTGCACGTTCGTATGAAATTGATGTTTTACATACACGTGGTACAAAGTTTGAAATTTAAATAATAATATTTTGTAAGCCCAGTACATGGCCAAATTATCAACAAACGGTACTGAATAATTTAACATTCAACATCGTACGAATTCTCATAAATAGTTATAGACATTAAACATATGTAGGTAGTTAAACCAACATTGTTTCCAATATTTGAAATTCAAGGCTTATCGCACTCTAAGTGCACGTTCGTATGAAATTGAGGTTTAAATACACGTGGTACAAAGTGCAAGGAACCTTACCTTACCGTACGTGTGTGCGCGTACAGATTAATACCGAACGTGTACTTCTATATTTTCTTTCTACTACGCACTCTAAAGAACGACTCGTCTCATGTTTTTAAAACTTCAAACTTCTCTGAACTTTAACGTAGAAATCATAAATTACTTCAATGTCTAAGTCAGTCCCACTCAAGTTTGCATTCCCGTTATTAGCCAAGTCTTGAAATTCAGAACTATCTCAGACAAAGGAAAATTGAAAATTCGAGAGACATCTTTGCTCTTTTTAGTTTTAAATTTAATAAAATTGGATTGACAAACATGGTTAAGCTGGCAAGCGGAAACAACGCGAGAATCCATTGACGCGCAATTTTAATAAATTTGTGGACGTGCGGTACGTCCACAAATTTATTATCGACGAGCGGTTATGAAAATGAGCAGAAGCAAGAAAGTTATATCAGAATTGTAACAGGCTGATTTAGATTAGAAAGCTGACGATGATGACGTAGTCTTTTAGTTATATCGAAGGGGTAGTCCTGCGATAAACGGAAGTGAATGTATGTGTAATTGAATATGAAGCAGAATAATTAAATCAACTGCAAACATTTTGTAAATCCTATGTAACTAATATTCGGCTAATATATTTGTATAATTGTCGTCCTCGATGGCGTAGTGGTTAGTGTAACCGACTACTACGCCAGAGGTCGCGGGTTCGATGCCCGTACAAGTCAAACCTTTGTGTGCATAAACATGGATCTTGTTTTTGTCTTGGTCCGAGTGTTTCTATGTATAATATGTAGGTATTTAAAAAAAAGGTATATATGTATGTTTATCCATTGTCTAGTACCCATAGTACAAGCTCTGCTTAGTTTGGGCTAGATGGTGTTGTGTGTATGTGATAGAATATTATTATTATTATTATTTATTATCAATAATGAAACTTGTGGCAGTTTATTTAGTCACGCGTGAACCATTTATTAGATTCAAATGAAACTTTGCACACAGACTGACTATATAGGATGCTTTTTATCTAAATATTTGACTGCACGGATGGCGTAGTGGTTTAAGTGGTCACCTCACCATTGCTACTGCGCCGAGTGTTGTGGGTTCAAATCCCACACGGGACAAAAAATTGTGTGATCCACAAATGGTTAATCCGTGTCTGGGTGTTTTTTGAGTTGTTCATTGTTTGAATGTTCAGTTTGTGAAGTTCCCCGCAACGCAAGAATTATTCCTATACTCCATTTGGTTAGGTACTTAACTAAAGGTAAACAATCCTGATGTGACTTTTTACACAAACACATATTAAACAAATAAACTACTACTTAAACTAACGGTGCAATTGATTTAGTAATCGTTATTGTTGTATTTGCATTGATCTTTAGCAGCATTTTATTTTTAAATTCCGTTTTTAGATAAAAAGGCACATCAAGATTGTTTACCTTTAGTTAAGTACCTAGCCAAATGGAGTATAGTGCAAAATATTGGGATTGTTATACCAACGCAGGATATATACGGGAAGGAAATATGGGTTTCTTGCGCGAGTAGATCGTAACGTACTCTACATGATTTAACTGGCGCAAGTAACCTGCGTCATCTACTGTTTTATTTGCCAATTTTAATTATAATACATGAGCAGACCTAAAATTAATTATTATTGTGTTAATGAGCGTGTAAGTTTTATTAACATGAACTATTTTTCTCTCTACTCTGCTAAATTTTGCCAGACGTCTGACAAGGCACTACTCGTGTCTTAGCAGACTAGTATTGTTTGTGTATAAAATAATATTATTGTTGTAATTCGTATGACATCGCACAACTCGCTGTTGACTTCTAAATCAACTTGGAATAAAAATAATATCCAGTTTTATGCTGACAGGGTTCTTGACAGACATTTAACTTAGTAAGGGCAGTTTATATTACATTTTACCTTTTAAAATCGTCCTTATCACGAAAACTTTGTTAGCACAGTTCCATTTTTAATAGCCAATAATCACTCTAACTGCAATTCTCAACTGAGAGTTGTTGTTTTCTAAGAAGTCCGCAGCAATTTAAAAGTCTTCTTTAAAGTTCTCTCGTAGAAGGTGGACAGCCAATCCGAGTAGTAAGTGCCCATGAACAATAAGTATGGTGGATGGTGAATGGCGTAGTGATTTAAGTGGTCACCTTGCCACTTCACCGCGCCGAGTGTTGTAGGTTCGATCCTCACACGGGACAAAAATTTGTGTGATCCACAAATGGTTGTTCCGCCAAGTTTGTGTGTTCTTTGTTTCCGTTGTTTGAAGCTTTTTAAAGTCCCTCGCAATAATAATAATATGTAAGCAGTTTTTCGCTCGAAACACAGGTTTAACCTAGTTCGGGCAAATATCTATAAGTGCACTTTATGCTATTGTTAAGATGCAATTGTAAAACTAAGAATTTATACTGAAATAAATAAATAATAATAATTATTATTATTAAATACAGGAATTATTATTAACGCGGGGGAAGGCTTTAAAATAAATACTTGTCGCTTCAGTTACTACGACATTATCATTTGTTACATAATAATAATTAATAATTTAATAATAATAATTTGTTTTATTTTCATTAAACAGATTTACATTTTTTTGTGTAGTGATCGAAGTCACCTAGTAAGCAAACAATGCCTGTGACAGGTGACTTCGCTCTTCCATAGCTAATAAAAACTAAAACATTAAAATAATAATATTACTTAAAATAATAATTATAATTTGTACTTAATACGTGACTACTGTGTTTCTTTTTCTGTCTATGTCTATCCGTTGCTCTTTGTGTCTGTGATTCTATAATTTGACGACAGGTAGTGTAATGCTTTTCTTTTCATGAACATTACAGGGTAAAATATAACGTAGTAGATACGGCTTGCGATTTGACCCACGTCCCATGAATTGACTGAGTCCCATGGTAATTCATGCCGAGACAAATTGTTAGCTATATGTTAGTCCAGGACATAGTCTATCCGTTGCTCTTTGTGTCTGTGATTCTATAATTTGACGACAGATAGTGTAATGCTTTTCTTTTCATGAACATTACAGGGTAAAATATAACATAGTAGATTCGGCTTGCGATTTGACCCACGTCCCATGAATTGACTGAATCCCATGGAAATTCATGCTGAGACAAATTGTTACTTATATGTTAATCCAGGAGTTAGTCTACTTGTGTGCCAAGAATTATCAAAATTAGCGTAACAGATTTTATGTAAATGCGTAGGAAATATCCAAAAATCTAAATTTTCATGAGATTTTATATTTATTACATTAGTTGGATCTAGGGACATCTTAAATTGAAGTCGATTATTAAAGATCTATTAGTAAGATATAACTTAGGCGACCGATTCAATACCGATAAGATTCAACGCTGATCTAAAGTTATAGAATCTTCTGCGTCGTCTGGGATCAAATCATCGTTAGAAATCTGGACGCGTTTTGCGTAGCTTGATCTATATTCCTGGAAGCACTGACGGAGAAAGCACTTTGACTCAAAGGACTAGCTTTGGAAACCTTTTGATGTATGCCACGATTAAGAAATGCTGTTTGGTCCCTGTATAATGAGTGTTCGAGTCATAAAACAACAGGTATTGCGCGCCGCGCTTCCACTAGATCAAAATAAGAATCTTCTCCCTAGCCTTTATAATTCCCAAGTCACTTGGGGTCGGCTTTTCTGATCTAACCGGATTTGACTGGATATCAATTTTTACATGGAGTGGCTGCCACCTGACCTTCGCAACCCGAAGGCTAACGATACCCTAAGGCTAGACTAGTGTCAGGATATTAAAGAGGACTGACTTCCCAGTAACGACTACCATAGATGTTCATGGCAGCCGGGACCGATGGCTTAACGTGCTCACCGAGGCACGGAGCAGGCGATAATTGTCAAACAATACGCACATAATTTCGAAAAGTTATATAACTTCCGAAAGTCAGAGGTGCGCGACGCGGGTTTGAACCCGAGACACTCTGCATTGCAGTCTGTTGTTCTCCCCACTGAGCTATCGCTGATAGACCAAAATAAGAATATTAGTAAAAATAGGTATCTGAAACAACAAAAAGCAAAATATGGGTGAAAGATTCCTCTTTACCTTTTAAGGATTATAGGCCTGGTATTATGTTTGTATATCAGGGCGGTTTCCTATGTTTGGTATTGTTTGCCATACGTACAAGAGCGAATAGCAATCGAAATAAATGTTTTTGTGCAAACCATGCTTTTAATAACTGTTTCGTCCTGTGGTTACGTCTCAGTTTGTATCGTACATCCTTTTTCTGACATTTGACATTTATCTCTACTACCAGATTTTAAAACGCTTGTATCTTATTATTGTTTTAAAAATATATCAAAAATTCTTTGTATTTTACAGTTTGAGTTGTGTGTCTGTTTTACTTAAACAGTAAAAATATCTCAGTTTGCTACCCTATTAATATTAGAAATGCAAATGTAAGGTTTTTGAAGTGGAAACTTCTTTAGGCGCGTTGAGCACTTTTTGGGTAAACAAAAATCATGGAATTCGCGTCATCGTCACCGAATGCTTTCCATGAGCTATATGTATACTGTGTATATAATTATGTGTACTTTCTGGGTGAACAAAAAGCGTGAAACTCGCGTCATCGTCACCGCACGCTAGTTACTTAATTTTCACTTCTATCGGTAGTCCCCAACGACTGCTCCACATGTTTTTTTTTGTTTGTGCGTAACACATCACGGCTTAAATAGTTCTGGACCGATCATTATGCAATTTTGAATTAATAACTATGTTAGGGGTATAAAAAGACATAGGGTACCTTTCGTCTAGAAAAGGCAATAATCCCGAGGGATAGCTAACTAAAGATATTAGCCAATAATTTCTTATTAAAATATAAAGAGAAAGTCTACGGATAGACGCTAAGGAGCACTTTGGCTTTGACGCTCAAACGCTATTCCAAATCTCTTTTATTGTTGTGAACCCATTCATAAGCAAGTTTACTTCGGTTAGTTCAACAAACGTAATACCATACAATCCTTCCGGGATTTGGTTTCTGCGGTTATTGTGTTCTAATGACATTGGTGTTGACTTTCATATACTTATCCTTTTCTTTGGTGTTTAATGTAAGTATGTAAGAAAAGAATAGCTGCAACTCATTGCAGATATGAGTTCTATTTACATCAAAATGTTATCGAAATTGTATTCTCAAGTCGATTGAAAAGAGTGGCTATTAGTTATTGGTAGATAGGTACATTCTGATAGGCGAATCCCTAGAGCCTAGCAATGAATGTTAACGTAATTTCAGTAACCTCAATGATTAGTAAGTTTGCTTATGTTACAAAGTAACAATTGTAAAAAAAAAAAAAAGTTCAGTGTCAAAGTTTAGTGGTACTTAACTTTGAGTTGCATAAGTATAACTTTGTGACCTAAATGACTAAATGATTTCAGCCTTACTTGTTTTGATGACTGCTCCCGCTCTAGTAATGCGTCCTGTGTCACAGGCATCTCTACAAACATTCAAACAATGGACACAAAAACACCCAGACTTGGAGCAACTATTTGGCGATCAGACAAATAGTTGTCGCGTGTCGATCGAACCCACCAAACTCGGCAATAGCAATAGTGACCACTGAAAACATGCCACCCGCACAGTTCAATCCTTTGACTTTCAATATATACATTTTAGACGCTAGTTGAAAGTAAAAATGATAACTACATACCATCATATTCATACAGCCAATATATCTTTGTATTAATATAATGCATGTTATCTTGTAAGAGATGACTTTAAGGGATAAGGCCGCCCTTTGTACATTTATCATATACTGTAATTACTGAAGCGTAATTAAATTGGTGCACAATATATTATGTTCTTTTATCTTCTTATTTTATTCAGCTTAAAGATAGTCACGTGAATGAGCATTGGAAATTAAAACTTTCAATTATAATTGCTTCAGATATTCTGTATTTGTGTACCACCGTACCACCGTAATACAATGTCTTTGTTCGAGATTCTAAAGTCTGAAGGTTCAGACCTAAAGCAAGTCGACTGGTAAATAGTTTCATATATATATAGCAGCAAAATACCGTTACAATGTATTCCTATGATTAGTTAGGTTTCCGAAGCCCTCTAAGTGCCTCTTCACTTCGCTGTCCGCAAGGATACCTTTGCGCTTTGTGCATTGTCTCCTTTGCTTTGTTCAAGCAACGTAACGACTCCTATATTTCAAGAATCTTCGAGGTCCGGGCAATACTGGCACTGGAAGATGTTTCACGCTTACTATCTATAGTTATTAAGACCATAGATATGTATTTGAAGACTACTCCCAAATTAAAAAAAACTGGCTTTGTGCAGCGTGATACTTGACAATCACCAACTCACTGACGGTCACAAAGAAACTCGCAAACATATGATAGGATTTGATCATTAGATCTTCAGAATGTTGCCAACCTGATGTGTTTCTAGGAATTTACCTTCCAACTTGCCCATTAATTTACATACGTCTTTGAAATCCCACCTTATCTATATATCTTTTATCCTACTAATATTATAAATGTGAACTCTGATAATAATATTCCGTTATTTATTACTCATTCACGTGTAATCCATTAAAATATATATAAAATTGGCGTACAAACAGATTATGTCCTGAATTAACACATATAATACTTTTTATCCCCGCGTCCTCGCGGGATTTACGCGGGCGAAGCCATGTATAGAATGTAGGGATAAACAAAATTCACCATGAGTGCCTCAATCCTGCCTTTAAACGAAATTGACAGTACACGGCTCGTTATCTTTACGTATATTGCCTTGCATTGAATACAATTTCAGATTCGAGCCAAATCGAAAAAAAGCCAATTACACTTTACTCAATAGCTACTCCTGTGAGATCGGTAGATCGGCTGCTGTAAGGACTTTTGTCCTAAGGGACAGAAGAGGTGTATTTTCAAGGAGTTTGAACGCTTTAAATATTTTATTTAAGATACATTCAGATAATACCTTAACCTTAACAGCAGCGATAGTCTAGTAGGAGAACGTTGGACTTTTTTTTGATCAGATTCAGTTCATCAGTCAGATTTCTGCTGACTAAAACCACACTTGTGTTCCTTCGCTTGCTCCTTGTATTTCGGGGCCAAGGGATTCCTTTCAGATTGATCCGTGACCCCAGCAGGCATTTACAGGCAGGCTATGGCAATTTGGTGCCAAATTAGGCTGCTTGTGGAAACACAACGTGTGGCCATCTTGGGATTGTTCCTGGCCTGTGGGAGAATTGCCCATTGCTCGTTACCCGCAGGCCCATGCTAACGATAGCTAGAGGAGATCTTTTGGCTGTTTCTCAGACTTTTCGCAGTTATATGCATATTATATACTTAATTAACGCTCTCTTAAAAGGTAAAGAAAAATACTGTGATAAAAAATGCTTGTCAGTGAGTTCTCCATGTTATGTTAATGTTATCGAAGATACATGGCGTCTGCCAATCCGCACTAAGCAAATGTGGTGGCTTCACAATTCTCTGAGAAGATTTTCTGGTCCTATGACATAAGTTATTTTAAGTGATTTTTAGCAGCTATGTTCTCGAGAGACTTAAATAGTAGTCGAATCATAGTCTTGAAGTGTAGTTACTTCAAAGTACCCAAGCATAATTTAATTGTTTGTGTTCCTTTTATGTGGAATAAGATTTAAGTATCGCTTAGTCTTGCTCCAAAACGTTGAGGAAAGTGTAAACATAAATAGTTTAAGGAGATTGTATAAATGTAGTGTCTTAAAATAAACCACACTAAAATATGTATAAAGTAGTTTAATTTAGCGTTTATTGCACCATTATCAAGTTTATAAATTTTGTGTACGTTCTTCTTTCTTTTCGTGTGGTTAGTGGCCAACCTGTTGTCAAGAGTTGTTCAAGCCGCCTGTAGACCTCTGATATGGCTTAACGACTGCTGTCAATTTGGCAACAACCGGGACCGACCTTTACGTGCACTCCGAAGCACGGAGACGCTCAGATGAAATACCACTAAGCGGTCACCCATCTATAGACTGACCGCACCCAACGTTGCTTAACCTCGCTAAACGTTTACCGATCAATGAGTGCAACTGGCTATGAGCGCCATGTGTACGTTAATAGATGCAGTAGTTGATGAACTGTGTGGTAGCTGGAAATAAGTGTGTACATAATTATAATTAATTACTTGTATGAATAAATATTTGCAACGAGTACATGTATTATTGTTTAACATAGAATGTTGGTATTCTATTTCTTTTTCTTAATCCTATTCTGTCCTTTTGTTGGCAAAGGTCTCCCCTACATTTCTAACGTTCTCGATTATAAGCTTCGGTCTGCCGGTCCATCAAAAATGTTTCCGGATCATTATCCAACACATTATTATTTAGGATATATTTGATATATATTTTGGCTGTGTACGTGTTTAAGTAGATGTGTGTGTGTGTGTGTGTGTGTGTGTGTGTGTGTATGTGTGTGTCTGTGTTTATGTGCGTGTACTCACAGCACAGTTATTAGGCCTTTCTGTTAGTAAATTCAGAGTTTACAAACTGACTTCGGTGAGGAACCGTCTGAAACCGTCTCTGTATATAAATATAGCTTAATTATCTATTCGATGCTTAAGAACAAAATGTAGACCTAACAGTGTGGTTAGAATTTGAAACCACTGTCTACTCCTTGAGGGTTATGCAGGTGTGTGCTTATTTAATAAGTTTGACGTTAGCAGGGGTTAATTTGATGTCACTTTGAGTACAGAACTCATAAATGTTGTTTGGTTTGATTTGATATGAATGTAACGTATAAAGATATTCCCTTTGTTTTTAAAGCAAAATATTTAGTAACAGTTGACTATCTTCTTGCAACGCTTTTAAAAAAGGATTAGGTCATCGAATTTATGTCATTCCTACACGATGCCTACATAGACATTTAGGTAGGCACAAAATGTAGCTTCAAGAATTACTCATCTGACGTACTCGCCCGACTTCCATAAGACGTGACCGTATCACCTTAAGTGAACCCTTTGGAGCGTATATTCAACGAAGCGGATATTAAGGATGCCTTGTAGATAAAATAGTGTGTATAGCTAGTTAGATTTTTTATTTATAGACTGTTTTAATTGGTTAGGTAAAACTTTATATGTACACAGGTACATACATTGTATATGTATTATGTTTGCTTAAATAATATTACCTACCTCTTCGGGATATAGGCCTAGCTGTCTGGGCCTAAATAATCAGTCCTGTTTTTAGGATCCATGTAAAAACAGATGACCCTATTGCTATTTACACTGGGAACGGTTTTTGACTGTATATTGCCATTAAGAATTTTTTGACAGCAAAATCTAGTAACCCGCTCTGACAATCAAACCGGCTACCTCATGCACAGCAGTCACATCATTTCGTGTATGCGAAAGTTCATGATGATCGATCGAGTAGTTTAGGCGTGAAGGTGTCACAAAGAAACTCACATTCAGATATCTAATATTAGTAAGAATTATTTAAAAATCCCTTTGCTCTATATGAATAATAATCGTTGAAGGTTACTAGTACCAATATATTTTCCAGTAACAGTTTTACTTAAATCTTAGGACACCTGATTACAATATTTAATTTTATTGCTATGTGTATCTAGTAACTGCATTATTTAATGAAGAGTGACTTAGTTCGTAAGAGTGACTTTAAATATGTAAATAGGTCACAGAGTCATTGCTATGAACCTATTCTAAATAAATTCAATTTCATTTTCAATAGGTACCAATTTAACCACAACGGTCTGAAGAAAGGTGAAGCCGTCAAATTTAAACCTATTTTCTATCAAATATTCAATCTGCATCGTTAAATTTACATAAAATGTGGTAAAATTGCCAGCTACTTGAATTTAAAAATATTTTCTTTAAAATTACTATAATATGTTAAATGTAAAAGATTCCGAATATTAATGTTTGTTATTCTATCAAGTAAACCGGTGAATGGATTTTGATAAATCTTGGCATTCTGATAGACCATGTTATGAATGAACCCAAACGTCATTTTTCAATATTCAATTATGTCTGATTATGAAATGTTAATTAATTTTAACGT
Source organism: Catocala nupta (assembly GCA_963675205.1). Classification (NCBI taxonomy): domain Eukaryota; kingdom Metazoa; phylum Arthropoda; class Insecta; order Lepidoptera; family Erebidae; genus Catocala; species Catocala nupta. The sequence goes on along the minus strand of OY776102.1, from coordinate 17,720,362 downwards.
ATCTAAAATAAGTTTTGTACCTATTGTACAGCAATAAATATTTTGAATCTAACATGTGTACTACGCCAGCGTGCGTTTTCGTAGGTGACGCCGCGTGCAGCAACTAGTTTAACCAATAAAAGTAGTTTCAACTAACAATATTTCACTTCAAATATAAAAAATATCATAAATAAAATATGCGGCGATATTTTGTATTCCAACGGGGTTCGCACTGATTACAATTCAGACACCCTTCATGTAGGTCAATATCACACCACACATATTAAATGACTTCAATGTTTTCTCGATACTGTGAAGTGTATTCCAATAGATTAGCTAGAGGATCGTTGAGATGCAAATTGAAAATATTTTATTTCAATTTTATTTAAAAAGTTTGGTCGCTCGCCATCGTTTCTACCCAAACAAGTCACTTAAATCGGTTTGTGGGTTTTAAATGACTAGTATTCTGGTGAGCCCCCAGCTATTGGATCAGAATCGACTTCCGTAGCTTTAAGTCGGTTCGAATCACACCCATTACGCTACTTTCGTGAACCCACTCTTAATACAAACGTATGCACAATGCACATATTAGCCATCTTAGCTGGAGACGTATATTAGAATACTAAAAATGTGTTATGCAAGTTGATATTAATGTTATTAAAATCAAGATCAATCATCACATTGATATCCGTAATATCGTAAAGCATTAGTGAGCATTTTTAAGTGTTATGTAACAAGGCATTTTGCATCTTTTGAATAAGCTGTGATTAGATTTTTTTTTAAACAACCTTTTTAATTGCTCATAAGTATGTATGTCAAAGGACAAGTGATAACTGATGGTAAGAATGTTCATCGTGTATATAAACTGGGCACAGGCCTCTTCTCAGTCTTAGCAGAGTTAGGTCATAGACAATCACGCTGGCTTAGTATGGGTTGACAGACTTAACATAATTATCTTTGAGAACATTATGGAGGACTCTCAGGCATGCAGGTTTCCTAACGATGTTTTCCTTCACCATTAAAACGAGCCATAATTAACTATTTAATACGCATATAATTTCAAAAAGTCAAAGGTACGTGCCTTGGGATCTAACTCGAGACTTCTATGTGGCAGTCTAGTGGTCCCACTAGGATATCGCTGCTAGGCACTAAACTAACATGTAGTACAGGGCTCATTTCTTACCAATTTTGAAGATCCTAAGGCGAAACAAGTGTCGGCGCCTATTTTGTGTTCGAACCGGAATACTGTAAGTTGGAGTATACCCGAATGACACGGCTGTTCCTATATATAAGAGTTTGGTATTATCAACCTTTTTCTATTGCAATAGTTAAGGCAATCCGAGGGTGCATGGTTGGTTCCTCTCTTCCTAATAATTTTAGTAGGTACTGTGTATTACTATCAATACTAGTACTTTTACACTTAGGTACCAAGTCATTTTGTGCGTAATGAAATTTGTTTTACTGTATAGGGATGACATCAGATTATCACGTGTTGTTCTGTACAGGAAGAAAGAGGGGAGTGGGGAAGTGGAAGCCGTCACATGTTAAAAAGGAAACTCCGCTGACTTTAATAAATAATTTATTAAAATTTATTGATTACTCGCTGTGAACGTGACATGGTATTCGTTAAAATAAATTTTCTTCCAATAATTGTGACGTTTCCTGTTTATTTAAATAAACGCGAAAGTTAAGAGTTTTCGCGTTTTTTCAATATGGTCACCCCACCACTGTGTCTACACCGAGTCGATGGGATCGATTGTGGAACAAACACATTTTAGCCACGTGGTCCCACAGAAAAGTGTGGTCACTTTGTCGGAATCTTTATGATCTTGTGTCCGTGATCTTAATGTTTGTCAATACAGAAATGATTCATATCACAGGACAATCCTTAGACGCTCGGTACGCACTCACATGATTATAAGCGATCCCAACTGCTCATAAACATGTCTGAGTTTTCTTAGGATCAGAAAATCAATACAAAGCTAACATAACCGAGGCACTAATTACCAAAAACCCTATCACTTTTTAAAAGGATCGAATGAACACCCAATTTTGGCACGAATATTGATAGCTTCTAAAAAATTCAGCCTCGTATATAATCGAATTTACAACAGTTCAACACCAGAAATGACCAGTGAATCCACTGTGGCATCCGTTTATTTAAATCTTTTTTTATTTTATTTATTTAGACTCAAATTATCATCCAAACCGATAGCAGTGCCTGTATAAAGATACTAAATAATAAACACGTACCCGAGACCTATTTGTGGATTCAGAACAGCACATTCATATTTGTTTGTATAATATACTTCACGGATGGCTTTCGACAATTTTTGCCACATTTAAAAAGAAACTGTGTTATTTATTCGTGTCACGGCAGTACTGGAATACTAATGTAGTCTGAGAAAATGAAGCTATATATATGTGAATACAAGATTTGAAACTATCTCGTTTTTTTGCTTTGTGGGTAGATGTATAAAATGTGTCTATTGTTAGAGTGTACATAAAGATCATAAGGAATATTGTCTTATGTTTACACCAATGTTATTCATTGAATTAAACTTCTTTATACGAATTTTACCGCGATATTTATTTCAAAACACTCTTATTACACAATGTCGAAATTATTACTGTTAACCTTTACTGAAAATTTAAATGATTAAACTATTAGGATTTAGGTTTACATTTTTTCAGACGTTTCAGTTGCTTTTCAGTAGCCATGGTCACGGGGACACAAAGATGGTTGCGGAGGCAAACAACATATTAGTCTTTAATTGTTTCAAAATGATATAGTAATAGTATTTTTAAATAAACAACAACAAAAGATAATAAGTATTAATATACAGGCATATCTAGAGATCAAACCGGGTCAACTGAAGAGATACCGAGTCCTTGAATCGTTTTGTATACTGAATATTTAAATTTTCTTTATTTCATATCACAAAGGGATAAAAATTAATACGTTGTTGGATTAATGTGATAAACATTATTTGCCCGCATATGTATTTGCGTAGTCGTGTGTGTATGTGTGCGTATGTGGCTTTGTGTTTGTGGGTATCCTTTCTTTTCGCATATTTTTTTCCCTAATATGCTTTGGCATAATTCTTTTGCGGGCAACTCTAAGCGCCCAGTTGTGATATTATACAATTCAACTTTATGATTATGCTTAAAATCCATTATGCGTAAATAATGTAATGTGTAAATATAATTAGGACAAACAAAAGTATGCCATGTTATATTATGTCTTAAAAATGTATGTTTTTCAATGGATAAGAAACCGTGTTTGTGTGTGTGTCAGCGCCAAAATAACGCAACAACGAAAATCAAATAGAGTCATCTATTTGTTGACGACAGTCAGTCCAGCGTACTAGTACAATAGAGGTCAGTGTGACTAACCGAATAAAGATTTCATGGAGAATCTATACGGCTTAAAATAAATAATATTCAGCATTGCTCTCTGCGTGCTCTTCAGTTCTAGAAATTTGATTTTCGCTATGCCTGTTCAATGTGAGAATAGAAAAATTTCTACAAGCTAATGATTCACTCCACAAACTATTTCTATGCAGAAGATCACGTCGAAACCCTGTATTGTTGCTACATGCAACAACATGCTACATGAAAGAAGACCAACAAAAACACTTTTGAAATACTATTAGCTAGGATAACAAACATCTATTCAAGCACCGCTACATACATTTATAGGTTTACAATTGTGTAGATCTCAGCATTGCGGGAACAATTCCCAGATCGATTACGGCCATACCACTATTCCCATCTCATGAGAATCGATATGCAATACCAACTTGAGTTATTGCTCAGTTGTTGTTATTGAGCCATATAGATGCGACAGCAAAGTTGCTGAATGAACTTCCAAGCATCCAATCAATCAAAACCGCTCATAATAGTTTAGTTCATTCGTCATAGTTGTTCTTCGCTTGCTACTTCAGTATTCGCGCATAGTTGTTACTTTGTTGAAGTATTTAGGTTTAATGATGTTTAAATATTCACGCCTTTATCTCTGGGTAGGCAGAGATGTATTACGCTCATTTTGCCATTGAGTATCACTGGCTATAAATTAAACTTATGTAAAATGTCGGTGTTTTTCACAGTATTCTAGCTGATTCAAAATTTTATCGGTTCGGCTATATATGTAGCTTTATAGCCGAACCAAGACTTTGATACCAAAATTTTGGTTTAGCTAATAGCTGCATAGCGAGAATGTTATTTTAAAAATTGTGGCAATATTGTTTAATGATTGATGGCTAACCTTAATACCTGTAGAAATAGAATAAGGTACGATAGGATTGGCATTGTCTTTATTTTGAGCAAAAATCCATATCACATGGCCGAGCATGTTGGCGTCTACCGGACATAGTTCTAGGTTCTGTGCTGCTGAGAATTTTTTGACAGAATGACCTAATAACACTTTCATCGGACCCCGGTGATGAGTCATTCCCAACAATTTTTTTTGATTGCTAGCTTTTGCTCGCGGCTTCGTTCGCGTTGGATTATGTTAGTAACAGTACTTTATTGAAATTAAACACTTTATACGGATTTTACCGCGTTGTTTATTTTACTTTAAACACTGTTATGACATAATTTTGAAAACTCTAACACTACTATTATTGCATTTTACTACTATTTAAGCTATATATTTTCTAATTAAAACTATTTATATTTAAGTTTACACTTTGCCCCGACGTTTCGGTTGCTTTACAGCAGCCATGTTCACGGGGAGACTAAGATGGTAGTTGTCCCAACGTTCTGAAGTGTAGCTAGTTATTTTAAAGTACCCGAACATAATTTAATATTTGGTGTTCCTATTTACGCAGAATGAGCTCAAAGTATCATGAAGTCTAGCTGTGTTTTGCTTCTTCTTGGGTTTGACTATTTGAATGACTGGATCCCAAGCTGATGGTACATTCCAACCATCATCTCTATTGAAATTAGGATGTTTTTTAATTTCAATAGCCTCGCGAAGCATCCTTGGTAGGAATCGGTGTTCTTTTGCGAGTATACGTGGTTTGTCAAATCGTAGGTAGTGGTTGGTCCCCTGTTGCACATGTTCACACACAGCAGACTTCAACGAGCGTTGGTGTTTAACATCAGCTATATGTTCTTTTAAGCGGGTGCCTATGCTTCTCGTGGTTTGCCCAATATATGAGAGTCCACAGTCACAATCTATTTTATAGACCCCTACATCTTGTAAAGGTAATTGGCACTTAACGGATGGTAAAAATTGACTTATCTTCATTGGCGGCTTGAAGTAAGTGTTGATTGAAGCTCGCTTCAAGATGTAGCCAATCTTGGCAGTGACACCCCTTACATATGGTAGTATGGCAGGCTGGCGCTCTTCTCGGCTTTTCTCGGGATCTGTGACGGCGGCGCGGCTGTTGGACCTTGTTGTCTTGCAGTGCTTGTTTGACATGTTGAAGCTCGGCGTCCAGGTGTTTCTTGTCACAGATCCCGTGGGCTCTCTGAAACAAAGACATTCCCACGGTAGCTAACTGTTTAGGATGGTGGTGAGATTCACCATTTAAGTACCTGTTTGTATGGGTCTTTTTCCTATACACAGTGTGGCTTAAAAGTATGATCAGGATTCCTGATGACAAGTACATCTAAGAAAGCTAATGAATTATTTGCCTCTAATTCCATAGTAAATTGGATGTTATTAATAATGGAATTAAGATGTTTTAGGAATGCATTTACACTATCTGTTGGTAATATTGTGAAAGTATCGTCTACATACCTCTTATAAATCCTGGGTGTGGTGGTGGTAGTCTGCAAAGCTCAAGCCTCGAAGTCCTCCATAAATATGTCGGCAACAACAAGCGATACTGGGGAGCCCATTGCCACACCATCCACTTGTATGTAGAATTAGAAAAAATATATAGCTTAAATAGTAGTAAAATTCAAAAATAGTAGTGTTAGAGTTTTCAAAATTATGTAATAACAGTGTTTAAAGTAAAATAAACAACGCGATAAAATCTGTATAAAGTGTTTAATTTCAATGTATAACATTCGCGCAAACATAAGACAATATTATGTAAATCAGTACTTTATTTTAAAATATAATATAGCCCATGTTACTCGGTGATAGTATATGGTGATTATTTTAAATCGGTTAAATAGTTTATGAGTTATATTTTTACAAACAAACAAGCAATAAATCAAATCTTTCCTCTTTCTAATAATATAGATATAGACAATATAGTTTTTCCTGCGGCTTTATTTAGTTCTTTTTGCGGGATGAAAAGGACCATAATTATTATGTCATTTCTGTACCCCTGACAACGTGTTTGCAAAATCAATCGAGTAGTTAAGGCGTGAAAGCGTGACAAGCAATTAAGTCAAATTCGCGTTAAAATATCATATAATTAGAATACAACAGATTAATTTTGTTATATTCTTTGATTTTATCACAGCTTTTTTGTTCGTTCAGTTTGTGTAGTAAAAGCTTACGTGGCTGAGACCGAATTTCAGGTCACAAAAAGTGCTATCAAATTTTTTGCTAGAAAATTCTTTGTAGCTACAAGGGGCCTGGAAGAGGGCAGTACTCTCGCCTCGTATAACGTGAAAACTAAATAAAGGCTAATAAAATGTATAATACGTCTTACCTTCGTACCTTCGCTGATAAAGACTTTAGTCTATATACATACTTTAAATAACACTATATACGAGTTTTTGTATATAATTATATTATATACATACTTAACTCTTTCTTTTTTGAGTAGTAGAGCCTCGCTGATTTCAGCATGAATGGGCTGGCTCGACCGGGGAAGGACTACCTACTACTGAATATCGACGTGAAATAGCAGTATTCCTACTGTTGTGTTTTATTTGGTGAGTGAGAGTACTGGAGGCCTAATCACCCTCTTTCCTCCTTCCCGCTCCTTCTCGTTCCTATTTCCTTTCCTAAAGGGTCGGCAAGTGATGCCTCTAGCGTTGCAGGCGTCCATAGGCTACAGTGACTACTTACCACCAAGTGGGCCGCATGCATGTTTCCTTACATAGAAATATAAAAAAAATATATTATACCTTTGATATTTGCTTCACCAGAAAAGATAACCGTTATCGCGATAGCAGGCAAACATAATATTAATAGACTTATCCGCTAATTATTAAACGATTTGCTGGGATGAAAGGTTTCCGATATTAAATTTTATCAATTGTTGTTTCGGGTTTGATTAAATTACAAAACACCAAACATGGAAACTACATTTACAGTGTAATAGATACAAATATGATTTATTTATATCTTAATTATTAACATGAAGCCTAGCAGATTAACGATAGATAACATTTACATTTTAGCTAGGTTTTTTACCCCAAGTAATATAAAGCGAGCGTATGTATAAAAATATAAATAATTTATTTGCTTCATAAAAATGGTAGCTAATTTACGTTGGGGTTATATTGGAATAACGATAACAGGCTTAAGTTAGAGTCATATAACAATAGCAGTTACAGGTTTAAAATAATACGTATATACATTTACTGGTGGTACTCATTAACAAGTCTGGTTAGTAATGAGGCTCAGTGCAGCTGAAATGTATGAAATCGTGTAACCTTTAGTGACCCACGTTGGCCCCACGTTGGGCGCCATTGTAATCTTTAGTGAGTTTTTTAACTAGGGATCTGTTCGATCCAGAAAAGGACAGGCCACGCCGTATGGACGTGGTGTCTTAAGGTAAATTTGTTTAGAGATTAATCAAAGACGAGATGACGATTAACACTTTTAATATATTTTAAGGAACAAGTCTAGACAATAATAACTTTTACTACGTAACAATAATCAGGGCGTGGTTCATCCAAAAACTTGCTTCGTGGTCCTTAAGGAATCAGGACACTTAACTGGAGAAGTGAAGCCGGCCGGAAGAGGTCCTCGTCTGACACCGTCCGCTCCTTATATAGTCCGGCGCCGCCGGTCGCGAGAGGTGGCTAGCGACGTGCGCCCGCGCTTGACGGGCACCTAGGCGATTAACGTCACAAACGGGAGTTGTCCCGTTTGTGACGTTAATCGCCTAGGTTTTACTGTTGAGTAAGCGTAAATGAAAATTTATGCTATAGGGTCTACGAGATAGTTCATTTTCCTTCATTTTACTACAACGATAAGCTAGCTCTCTATTACGTGTGATTTATAACCATTGCGTGCGGGTATGGAGTTGTAATACTCTTCTGTATATACTTTTAGAGATAGAAACGTGAGACTATAAACATAGTTTTTATTATGGTAAGCAAAAACCGTCGCTCATGCACGTGGCTCTTAGCATTGCAGAAGCAAAGACAAGTAGAGACAACCAACTTACTGTTATGAAGAAACAGACTATAGCTATTCTGTCCCAGAGACGTCATAAAGCCACACAGACAGCGGAGGTGGAAGGATACCGGAGACATTTTTGTTATATTTTTTGAATTAGTATGAAACATTACACCCATAGTTTCTCTAGATCGCGTGTGTAATGTTTCATACTAATTCGAACAATACAAAAAACCGCCACCGCTACCTCTCCGCCTTCACTGTCTGTGTGTGGTTGGCTTTAGACACGAGTAGCTCGCTATTGTCTGAATCCTGTTATATGCAGCTGGGGACTAGACCTGTCTTTAACTGCTCCCTTAAGGGGCGCCAGGCACTCAGCAAATCTAGTATGAAATCGTGGTACTCGAGATTAAACGTGGTAAGCGAGAAATTCCGTTTCTATCAGCTACGTAATAAATAAATCTATTTTACCAAATGTATTTGTAATGCGTATGTATAACTGGCTAAACGGAAACTGCTCATCATTTTAAATCCAGAATAAATATTAATATTTTATTCAATAATAATTCAATGAAATATTATTCAAGCAATGATGTGCACAAATGCGTTTAAATATTATTCGAATATTCGAACGTCAAAAAGTTAAATGTCAAATATTTTTATTTGCGTAAAAATATGAAACTCTTTTTGGACGCGTCAATAATCTTATACCCACATCAAAATAAGTCCGTATTCACATGAAAAGGCCTAATATTTTTAATTTCCCTAAAATATTTAAAAATAAATTATTACGTTTGTGTTGTTCATTTAAAAATACATCATTAAAATGTACAAAACATAAAATCTTCTTTTGTTTTTTTATATAAAAATGAGGTCATTGATAAATGACCCTCATTCTTGTTTCTACCTGAAAGCTGTGTTAATCAATAACTCTAAAATTGTTCATTTGGAAAATGCCAGGTGGACTTCTAAAGTCTTACGAGCAAGAATAGTGTTATTGCGTGAACAAGGATATTCTACAAGGTAACTCGCAGCCATAGTCTCCGTTTCTCAAACCTGCGTCGTTACTACCCTGCAGTGGTACTGGAGCAAGAACAACCTTGCTGATCGACCTCGCAGTGGCCACTCGGCTGTCTTTAGTGATGTTCAGAAGCGCTACATCAAAATTCTTGCCACCCATGATCCAATAATTAACGCTACGTAACTGAGATTAGAGCTCCGAGCTACTAATGGACTGGTTATTAGCTCTCAGACCATTCGTAATTATTTACACCACTTAAGATTACGATCAAGGAGATCCTATCGAGCACCTTTGAATACATGGGAACGACTGCGACGCAGATTGCAGTGGACCAGGCAGCGTCAAAATGATGAAGACGAAGAAGAAGATGTCTGGCGTAATTATCTTTTCGTTGATGAAACACGGATGTTTCCAAACTTGGATACGTCAGTCAGTGTGCACACTGATAACCAACGTATCCAAGTTTGAAGACGGCCTGGCAATTTCAAAAGGCAAATAACTGCCACGGGAACCTTTCAGCCTGGCGGCAAATCGGTATCCTCTTGGGTCGGAATAATGTATGGAGCTCGAACGCCTTTAATCCCATACCAAGGCTCTATGACAGCAAATTTGTGCATGATAGCTATTATTGATGGCATCATCAGACCATTCAGGATAAATAATGGTAACCAATTCGTGTCGGTCGACGATAATGCGCTGGCATATCGAGCTCAATGAGCGAGCGCTGCTTTCCGTGAGTACGAAATCACGAGGTTGAACTGGACGTATGGGACGCTCTCAAACGAGCTGTTTGAAGTCGTCAGCCACCTCCAAGAACACTGTCAGAGATCGAGGAAGCTACCATTCAGGAATGGGACAGGTTACCACAGGGACTATTGGACAACTTGATTTACAGCATGCCCAGGAGGATTTCCGCATGCGTTCAAGTCAGGAGAGGAGTTATTTTGTATTAAATTTGTAAATTTAAGCATATCAAAATTATTAAATTATTTACTTTTATCAAATCTTCACATTTCTTTAAATTACAAATTTTATGGAGATCGAAAAGTATAGAGATTTTCATATTAAAATTGTGTGTTTTTAAATGTTAAAGCAATAAATAATGCATCATTAATTCCATTTTAACACAAGAAAAATAACAACTTTTCTAGTAAACGCGGACTTTTTTGATGTGTTATAAATCAAAAAAGTCCACGTAAATAAATAATAAATAACAATAATAAAAAATATGATATAAAATATTGGCATTGAAACAAGGATTTTTTGCAATATTGAATTGCTTTAATATATTAAAATAGATTATTATAAAATTTCTATACAGTAAAACGTAGCAGTAATTACGTTTTAGCCATTTATTTCTATGAAGCAAAGTTTAATTAAACATGTTTAAAACGAAATACTCTTATAAAGTATAGGTATGCTTATATATATTTACAAAATTTCAAGACGATATAATAAATATAAATAGCTTTAGATAAGGGAGAAAAACGTAACGTCTGATTATGGCTTTTTGACACATTGAACGCCATACCGGTCATAAATGACTGAACAATACATTTTCTATTGTGTCTGCTCCATGGCACTCAATGTGTTAAAGTCCTGCGAACACTGGACGGCACAGTTCCCCTCTCTCTTATAATCTTACGGTTAGGGTGAGGAGACGCTATGTTATAAACTTAGTAGACTATGTAGTTATAGAGTGCATTGTCCTTCAGTTGAAATAATAATCTACTCAGCTGAATTTTGTTCTTTATGCCACTATTTTTTAATGTAGCTTAAAAACTATTACAGTCCTATTTATTACTGATTAAAATAAAGTATAATATGGACTCTTTGAAATGTCCTTTGCCTAACCCATAAGTTATGCCGAAACTTTTCAAACAGCCTAAATCAGCCAAAACTTTTGAGGGTAGTTTTAAAATAAATTGATGTCGGCACATTAGCTTCGTGTTTTAGGCAATTGCGTGGAAAATGTTTTAAACGTTACTTTACTTAGTTTTTGAATAGAAATAAAATAGAAATCTGGACAGAATAAATGCGAAATTGCTTTTACTTTTTCTACATTTCTACCCAAATGTAGAGAACTAAAATAGCGTTAAACCTTTTTTTTTTTTGTACCTTGGGCATTGAACTCGCAACACTCGCGATAAAGCAAATATTATATTCGGTTGCCGGAATTTTATCGTTAGCATTTTATTATACCAGAATTTGCCCATGGCTTCACTCGCGTCAATCTATGTAGATTTTGTCTATACATTTCTCTCTCGGCAACATTACTTTCATTCTGGATGAAAGGTACACTATGTCCTTTCGTATACCGCTGACACCGTGTATGTATTTTATGATGGTCTGTCGAATAGTTAAGGCGTGAAAGCGTAACAAGCAAACTCACATTCGTATTTATAATTTTTATTTATAACTAGCTGTCCCGACAGACGTTGTCCTGTACACATGGGAAAAACAAATTTAAACCATTTTCGAATCACCAACACACAAAATTTTTTTTATCAAAATCTGTCCAGCCGTTTAGGAAGAGATTAGTTTACAAACACATGCACAGAAGATTTATATATGTATATAAAGATAGTGGAAAGTGGCACTATAAAAAAAAGCCTCCAACAATAAGTAAAGACAGGTTGTAGATGACAGTGATATTTTTTAATAGAATACGTCTCTCATACGTCTTCTGGAATACCCAATTTAGCACTACAATTTTTCATACAATTTATTACTGCATATATAGACCTCGTGCCACATAGCGACATATTCGACATACATGGGTGGCTTTACGTCTCTATACGTGCCTCTCTCTCTTTCTCTCATCATATGAAGAACTATGTTCGTCACTCTCGGATCCAATTCCTGGACTATGTCGCCTACGTCTTTCAGGTACGTCCAATATAACGCAAGAATCGCTGGTACTATTGGACAATATCGCCTTACACGCAAAGAAATCGTAACGTCTATAATACTGTAGTGCCACTGCCCGCACACTATAGCTTAATTTGTAGGTAGATGTAACGTTACCTAAGTTAGGTACTTATAATATTCTGGTGTGACAGTACACGCTTGATATTATTTGTGTTATGGCAGAAGGAAAAGTTCTTAATTATATCAGCATTGGAAGAAGGCGCCTATGTAATTATTGAAAATAATTTGAGTGTAAATAGGCGTTATAACGAATTGTGTATTCATTAAATCACGAAATTAGACATGTTGCTGTACCTAATATATTATTGCACATATTATCTTTAGTTTGTTTTAGCGTCCACGCGTACAGCTTGACGTTATTAGTTACAGCCAATCATGAAATCTCGGGCTCGAGATAAAACCACAGAACACAGAACCCAATTAAGGTTGCTTCGCCACTTAGATATGCATGACTTACACGTGTCATGCTCTATGGGTATAATGGACTGTACAGGGTCTCAATCTGTGCACAGCGTACGGACTATTATAGTGTTAGGTGAGAACAAGGGCGAAATGTATATCCTAACTATAATATTATAAATGTGAATGTGAGTTTCCTTGTTTGTTACGTTTTCAAGCCTTATCTACTCGACTGATCATCACGAAATTTCGCATACACATTGTGAAGGGTACAAAACAGGAGGTATTAGGTATTATTCTATGTCCTTTTCTGTACCCCGAAATAATGTATTTTTTTCTGGATGAAAATTATTTAATCCTTCCAAATACTTTTAGGGATAGAAGTTTATTGTAAAATCTCCATTACCGTGAGTGACGTCGTGAGTAAAATATAGTATCTATATATTAATACGTGAAGCAAAATCTTTGTACCCCTTTTTACGAAAATTGCGCGGACGGAGGAGTATGAAATTTGGCACAGCTAAAGTTTATATGGAGAAGGAGTGACGAATCCTAATATTTATATAAAATATGCATTAAAAATACATTAAATTAATGAAAAACACTACACGCACACAACCATGCATTTGACACACGCAGTCGAAGCGCGTAACTATGGTTACATATATTAATTATAATGACATATATCAACAATATCTTACAGGCAAACTTTGGTCGAATTTCGAGCACTAGGCGACCGTTAGTTTTTATAAATTCGAATGTGGGTTTGTTTGTTTTTTATTCTTTCAAGCGTTGAATACACGACCGGTTATCACGAAATTTCGTATACACGTTGACAGGGGTACAGAAAAGAATATAAGGTAGCTTTTATCCAGAAAAAGAGTACTGTTTCCGAACGAGCAAAGCCGCGGGCAAAAGCTACTTATGTTATTCTTATGACTAGACATCGGTGTTTTCAACGCAGTGCTGTATATTTATGGATATAATCTTCAGTTTGAAATACAAATATAACTTGCCTGTATGTTAATTTTAGGTAACTAATATAAAGTTGGAAACTAATTTATCTTCGAGTTTAATTACGTTCGCATGTAGCTTATAATAAGTTAGCAATTCTTTTTATAATAAATATACAAGACCTGGGCTTGTTGATTAAAATTTCTTGGAGTTTAAAATAGGCAAAAATTCAATGCAGAAACATATCAAATTGCATTAAAAGTAGAATTCAACACGTTTGAAACGTTCAGACGCGCATATAGCAGCGAACCCACGTCGCGCACCTTTGACTTTCGGCAGATATATGACTTTTCGAAATTAAGTACGTATTGATTGACAATTATCGCCTGCTCCGTGCTTCGGAGAGCACGTTAAGCCGTCGGTCCCGGCTGCCATGTACATCTATGGCAGTCGTTATTGGGGAAGTCGACACAAAAGATCCCACTGGGTCGAAGTGTCACCGGTCTGTACTGACTGGCCCCCACACAAGATAAGATAAGATCTTGATATATGAATGACCGACTGCCACGTCTGAGGTCGCGGGTTCGATTTCCGCACAAGTCAAACATTTGTGTGCATGAACATGGATATTTGTCTTGGTCTGGGTGTTTCTATGTATGTATAATATGTATGTATATACAAAAAAAAGTATATATGTATGTTTATCCATTGTCTAGTACCCATAGTACAAGCTCTGCTTAGTTTCGGCTAGACGGTGTTGTGTGTATGTGGTAGAATATTATTATATTAGAATATTATATATATATTATATATAATTTGCAATACTCTGTAAAAAGTGTAAAGCCGATTCCGATTTTGACCGATTAACAAAGGCTAGCTTAGCCTGTGGCGTAGATTTGCGTTGAATTGATTTTCATAAGCAGGTTAGGTGGCAGCCAGTGTTGTTAAATTTTACCATTAGAATATTGTCAATAATACTTTAAGGTTTAAGAACGCTGGTTGTGTTTGGTATTCAGAAATAGTCGCGTTCCTTATAACATGGAATCTATTTATATCTGGTGAAATGAAGATATATAATATCTCTGTCAGCACTAAGAACATATAACTACTAGCGTGTTTTAGGTGTTCACCTTATAGTCGTGCATGAGGTGCCTCCCTACGTAAACGACGGTGTCTTGCTGATGCATGAATTCTACTTATGTTCGTAAAATTCATGCATCAGTAAAATTGCTCGTCTATGGTCTCGCCAATCGCGAGTGATAATACTTGGTATTCAATATACCTACAACGTTATCAAGTGGTGAATAGCGGCACCAGTCTCAGCGCCTGAACATCGTATAATCTGCAGTGCTTCCGTGGGTCGTTCTGCACCATCGACAACCAACATCGCTCAGAAGAAAGATATTCGTTATGGGGTAGCGTGCATTTTGTAATTAAATTGTAAATTCAAGAAATATACGATTATATTATAAAGTTTACAATAAATCGTTCATTGAAGATGTCCTTGCCCCTTAATCGAAAAAGAAATAGAAATCGTTCTGTAGACAACATTTTCAATGCTTATAATTCTTCCACAGTGCCAAAGGTGGAAATAGTTGACGAGCGCGGTCGGCCCCTTCAAGACAAGTTCTACAAGGAAGGCTCCATCATTGAGCTGCGATGTGTGGTCAGTGAGGTGCCGCAGCCGACCAGGCAGGTCAACTGGAAGCACGGCTCAAGATTGCTCAACTACGACACTAAGAGAGGCGGAGTCAGGTAAGTGCTTAGAACTATCAACCAAATTATATATACTGCAAATATATGTAGAGTCGGTAATAGAGAGAGGGTAACAGGTGACAGTAACAGAACGTAAATGTGCCTGAGGCTGACGAATTTTAGTCTTAAGTTAATTTCTATTAGAATACATACATAAAAAGCTAATATACTGGATAAAACAAAGTATAATAATAACCTTTAACATATTGTGTGTTCTTTACATAATAATTAACTACTTTTGATGATGATCCAGCAAGCACGCTTTCGCCTCGCCGTTGCTAAAACGCGGTAAGAATTGCGGGTAAGAATTCCATACGGGGAAATTATTTATATGAGCCACAAACTATTGTTCTGAGTTTAGGTGAACTTTGTGTCCGTTAATAGTATTCCCCTAAGACACAGGAATGAAGCTACAACGCGTGTTATCTTTCTTAAATAAAAGAAAAACAAAGATATTTTTTACTATCAATGTCAGTGGACAAAAATGTTTTCAAACATTTTTATTTATTAGCAGTAAATACCTTATATAACATATGCACTAAACACTTATAGTTATTCCTAAATTAATCTTTTATATTTATGCAGTGTAAATAAATATTTTTCTACAAACAGAATCCAATAATTTCTAATTAGAAATTCGATTAAATATCATTCACAATTAGAGTAGCCGAGTTGTATTAACAGTACTCTACTTGTTATTTTCTACAAAACAACTGAAGGGTGATAAACAATTTACAGACAGAATCTCTCGACAGACTCGATTGGCTAACTGAGATGTGGTAGGAAGTAAATTTAACTTTAACTTCTTCACAGACGTCTGAGATAACTGGTAGTACTTGATACTTCACTCGTAACTTAGCTAAGCCACGACTTACAGAGAATTCTGCTAATAGGTACTTGGATTACTTAGGATTCTGTGTATAAGATTTTTTTAATAGCAGTTTATCAAACTGGGGAGTGGCTTAAGGATTAGTAGTCAGGACACTTTTTAAATCACTAAACTTCTAAATCAACTTTCATGTTATATTATAGCATGGAAAAAGGACAGTTACAAAAGGAAGAGAAAGCTATGACAGGATCAGATACGTGTTGAAATTGAGATTCACGGACGTTTCTAATCTGGTATGGTTTGTGGTAAAATCTATACTTCATACCGGTACTATATATGACGGTCTGGTCAAGGTAATCAGACGAAATGCTAAGAAGAAACTTATTGGCAAAGACCAATACAAAATTATCTTAAATTGAAAACGTGTATATAAAAAGTAATGAGTATAAATAAACCTGGATAATATGCTAAAATCATAGCGAGTGGATAACTTTAATTTCTAGTATATAATATGTTGTGACTGGCGGGATAGAAGTCTTAACACCTCTACGTGCTTTAAAAATTCAACAAGGTTCCGAAAAAAATTAACAAAAAACGCACTAACTTATGACTGGATTATTTGACTAACAGATTTACTAAGTGGTCAAGTAAACTTTAATGATTATATCATTGAACCAGAATAAACATGCTTAGTAATTATAGATTAGCACTATCCATTGTTCATTGAATAGTCGTTTTTGAATAAGCCTCTGCTAGTCAAAGCTTGTGAGACTTTACTAATATTTTACAAAGTGTTTTAGCCACACATAATACAGACTTAGCTGGTTGAAAGGCAACCTTTATGGATAAAACATCGTTCAAAGCGCTCGAGTTAATTTTCATGAGCTGTTAAATTGACCTAAATACTAATACAGCCTGTTTCTAAATTGAGAGCGGGTTTAAGGCTGTTGCTAGATAAGCGACAGCCGAAATATTTAAAGTAATATGAGACATTATAATAGGTACTTTTTAATGTTCATAATTTTCTTGACAAAGCACTTAATTTGTTAGGTTATGTTAGTAGGTTACTATTTTTATATACTTGCTGTTAATTTAGTTTTGAAGTGACCGTTTCTTGCCCGTGGTACTACCAGTGGTACTACCAGTGGTACCACGGGCAAAATTTTCTTCCCGTAGTCTAATTTTACTATGGGAAATAATTCTACCCGTGGTTCTACAGTACTACTAACATTGTAGTAAAATATTTTAAGTTCTTTTTAATCCTTTTTTACTCGCAGTCGCTCTCGTCTAGGCTCTTTTACCGTTGCATATGCGAGGTATAGGCGTCAATATTTGTTTGCGTGTCATGTAGTCCTAGTTCGATACCCGGTTAGGGTAAAGTGTTATTAGGATTTTCTGTCTAGAAATTCTCAGTAGCAGCATGGAGTTAGGCAATATTGTAAAATGGCAATAGGCACGTCCGCTTCTAGGAAAGATATCCATAGTTTGTGAAACTAAGAGTAATTATAAACCTTGCTCCTTTTGATTTTATTAGCAACTACAATGCGCCCGCGGCTTCGCTCGCGTAAATGTAGGTTATGTCAATTTTCTATCTCTCGGGAATAGTACTTTTTCTCGAAAAAATGTTTCATTAGTACTTTTCTGACAACGTGTATGCGAAATTTCAAGATGATCGATCGACTAGTTTAGACGTGAAAATATAACAACCAAACAAACAGACTCACTTTCGCATCTATACTATAATAAAATTCAAAGAGCACTTTGTCTGTACATCGAATATTTTCGCGAAATTTCAATTGGATATAGAATCGATATCATATCGATATAGAACACAAAATATATTTTTATGGAATTTTTGTCTGTCTGTCTGTCTGTTTATTTGTTATACTATCACGCAAAAATTCATGAACAGATTTTGATCGGGTTTTCGCCAATATTTTACCTGAAGGCCCGACCATAATCTTAAATAATAATCATGACATAACATAGAAAATGTGAGTTTCTTCAAGCGATCATCGTGTGACTTTGCATGCACGTAGTCAGGGGTAAAGAAAAGGACATTGAATACCGATTTCCATGCGGGCAAAGCCGCGGGCACAGCTAGTTTATAATATTAGTTAGGATTCAATGTGTCATAAATGTACTTATTGCATGACGATCTTTCGTTAATTCGGCAAAATAATAATTATTTAAAACATAGAAGTTTATTTCCAAAGCGCTCTCTTGTTTTCGTTGCCACTGGAAATATTGTAGTGATTTAGAAAAACGGTTACACATAGAAAGATAAACCATATACTATCTCTACATAACACAAACAAAGCTATGGGTAACCTAGCCTGGCTACTGTGGAATAAAGAAGAATACCACGAAAAAACATTTTTTTTTGTTAAATCAATCTACTTTAAAGTATTTACACAACCTCATAATTTACTGAATATAGTGGTTTTCTTGTTAAATACTGTGTTTATGTAAAGTGTTCTCTTGTTCTTTACGAAATGTAGCACAACTTAATAAATGCCGTTAATCCTAACTTAATAATTATTACATGTAAATGCGAATGTGAGTTTGTTCATTGTTACGCTTTAACGCCTTAACTACTCGACTGATCATCATGAAATTCTGCAAACACGTTTTCAACGAAACAGAAAAGGACATAGGGTACTTGTAATTCAGAAAAAAATACTGTAAGTAACCGGCGGGAACTAATGTCTCTAGATGTTCATAAGTCGAGCGGGCCAGATGGCATACCGGCAGTGGTGCTAAAGCAATGTGCTCCTGAGTTGTGTCTAGTATTGACGCGCCTTTTCTCACTTTCCTATTCCACAAAACAAGTTTCGTCTTGATGGAAGAAAATTAGAAAAGGGCGTTAAAAGGTTTTTACAAGGTCGGCAACGCGCAAGTGATGCCTTCGGTGTTGCAGGCATTCATAGGCTACGGTAACCACTTACCATCAGGTGATTCGTAAGCTTATATGCCACTTTAGTAGTATAAAAAAAATCACTAAACTAACCTACATTTACGCGAGCGAAGCCGCGGGTAAAATCTAGTTAATTATTTATTAGACCTTATCGTGTATGAGCACCATGCAAGACACTTGCACGGGAAAAAAGCCCGAGTTGATTACACGTGCTACTTGCGCGGGTAGCTCGTATTATTTTTATATACTTACTTTTATATACGTACCTTTATGTTTTGTATTATGTATGCACGAATGGGCCGGATCGACCGGGGTAGTACTACCCTCTCACAGAATACCGGCGTGAAGTAACGGTACCCGTACTGTTGCGTTTCGTATTGGTGAGTGAGAGAGCCGGAGGCCCAGTTACCCCGATCCTTTTCCTATCCTTTCCTTTGTCCTTTCCCTCCTTCATTACTTTTTAAAGGGCTGGCAACGCACTTGTAACTCCTTTGGGGTTGCGGGTGTCCATGGGCGGCGGTAATCGCTTACCATCAGGTGATCCGTCTGCTCGTTTGCCAACCTATACCAAAATAAAAAAAATAATAATAAAAAAAAAAGATCTGATTAAATCAATATCAAAATATCATATTTTATATGGCATGCCAATAAAAATTCGTGAATGCTGGCATTCACGAATTTTTTTATTTAGACATGAGTTGTTTTATTATATACTTAGATATGTAAGTCCGCAAATTTGTCTCGTTGGCTATCTACGTAGGTGAACACCATGCACCATTATTTCGGTTCTATAGAACGGGCTTACATGAAACGTGACTTACAATTGAACTCTAAACTATCAAATTGTGAAAACTGTCTAAAAATTCATTCAGTAGGAACGCGAAGCTCTAAAAAATGGACAGACATGAAGATACAAATCATCGTTTCAAATTCAAAACCGTTAATTAGTTAATGGAGAAAATATAAAATATATAAATACATAAATTGCTAATGAAAATAAAATTTTAATAATTTTATTACTTACATTTATTTATTATCATATATAAAGTGTGATATTAAGGTAATAACATATCACTACTCATGATAATTTACACGCAATTACCCGTGTTCGAAACAACCGTATAAATTACGTAATGTTGATATTTAAACCAATTCAGCTACAGATCACTGCCTCCCTATTTTAGCCGGGTAAAATTTATTGGGTGCTAAATTGTTATATTTGTTGTGTAAGCATTCAACATCCTGATTTACTGGGTTAATGTATAATTAGAACAGGGTAAAGTTATTTGAAGAATTGCCGAGCTATATGATATTATATTCAATGTGATGAAACACGACTGACGGTTTTTGGTTTCTGGGTTTAATTTTGTAGGGCAATTAATGTATTAGGTTTCTTTAAGAAATTCTATAGCTGTCAATCGTTACCGATAGTCCGGATTTAGTGGCATTCTTGGTAAACCAGAGGTTTTGTTTAATGTGACGCAACTCGGTTTAAAGAATATTTTTATCCTTAAAAAGATTGAAGCGAAATAGACTTGTGTTGTGTTTCTGTGGCAAATTGGTCCAGGGCCTTTTCACCAGGCCACTAAGCTGGGTAAGTTTGAGATGAGGATACCAATTGCACCAGCAACACATCAAGTTCTATTTTAAAGCATTGGAAAGCCAGCAATAAGCCAAGGGTTGCAAGTCTATATAGGCTAGGGTGTCCGATAGATAAAGTGAGCAATATGTTAATTTCCATCTTTGTTCATATATTTTATAAAAAGCCCTCGATGTTTTCGGACTAACCGTTTACTGTCAGGAAAGACATACATTTATTTCGCAAAATTATTTTATAAAGCACTGTTTATATTGCCAGATTCCCTGCTACTACCAAGAATTTTCTCACAGAAGTCACAGAGCCACTTTAACTGTCAAACGATTCAAACTTCCTCGTATCACGTTCAGCCTGAAACATAGCAGCAAATATGCCAGAGGACCTAATTAGTCATTAATTTTAATTTATGGGTATGATTTTAGAAAGTACTTCATTTGTCAGCCACACGTTCTCACAGTAAGTGAGAAATAAGATCATAGTTCCACCGCACGGTACAAATGCGGTTTGGCAAATTACCAACAGGCTATATATCCAATACAAGACAGATGTGATATATATCTAGGAATCCATGAAAGCTTATATATATTATATATATGTATGTACATATATGGCTTTTCCTTACTGTATTTGTAAATTACCACAGAAAAATATGCGGTATAATTGGATCCAATCTGACTTATGCGCGTTTGTTACAATAATAATTACGAATGATTCGAAAATGTGTGCGATCGCGTATTCGAATATCTATGGTCAATTAATTTCAATTTATAGATTGTCACTGATCTATTTGAATGACGATCAAATATTTAAATTTGAGTGTCTTGGTACTCCGAGCTTTGATGATGACATATTTGATTAAATTTTTAATCTTCAAATATTGCATGTCCCGTTAGTTATAACTCCTGTAATGCGGAGGACTCAACAAACTTTCAAAAAATGGACACAAAGAACACCTAAACTTAAAGCACCACTTAAAATACTACGTCATCTGTTCAGTCATGTTAAGTTATGTTGTAACCGATTAAGAGGATTTTGTTTTCGGTACTCTTTGGAATCTTCTGCAATCTTCTACTTTTCTTCTTTGCTGTAATGCTAATTTGTTCGTCTAAGATATTTCTGTAAACGTATCTGATTACAATCTAATTTGATCACATTACACTAGACTAGTCGAAAATATTCGTATATAATTATAAATAATTGAATAGAGTAATTTTATAGGAACATCACAAAGGGTTGAACGATAAACGTCGAGCTTCAAATTATGTAGATTGATTTACTCGAAATTAAAGGTCTGGGATGTTTTCTTATTAATTGGGAGAGCAGCACCAATAAATTCTGTAGGCAGATCAATTAAACAAGGAATTTTGATTGTTCAAGGAAGGGGAGATCCCCCTTTTAATTCCTCTGATTAGGAAAATTTGGGTGAAATTGCTGACGTTCGTGTCATCCAAATTAGTGATAGCAGAATGTCTTGGGCGTCCTTGTAACGTTGGGACGGGAAATGAAGAGCAATGATGATCTTGGCGTTTAACAAACGTTGTTTGAAGTGTTATTATTCAAATGTATATTTTGTAGAACCACTTCGTTAAAAAGGGTCAGTTTATTTGCTAGCAATTACTGATTTTGAAGTCGAATCCACGACCAAGCAATTTCGAGATAAGAAAGTATTGTCTTTTCTTTTGTTAGAATATTGCTGTTATTAGTATAGCACGCAGTCTGATTTCTAAAATGTTTAAAATTGTTGTTAATAAAGTAATTATTATGGATTCCAAAACATGACAGATCATCTAAGGGGGTCATAAATCTTAAATATATAAAATATATTTTAGCCGTAAGAAAAGTTTGACCGTTGTAAACTATAATCGAAACGTAAATTCAATGAACTAAGCTCGCAAAATAAATATCTCAGGACTAAAATGATCCAAAACATAAAAACATTAAGCATATATATTGCGAAATATTTATAATTTATTTATTTATAATTTTTCCTTAATCTGTGTACTGATTTGTCACTAAAATTGTACTGAATAGTAATCGTAAAAAGCTGTTTAATTTAGAAAAGCTTCATAATTGTCATTTCGAATATCTCTTTGTAATCCTTATAATCCAATGATCGACCTTTACTATCTCATTACATTCAAAACCTTCGTTAATAATTAATTCGAATTGAAAGATATTCAGTAATGAATAAATTGATTTAAAATTCAAATTTATAAATGTAACTACTTTTTGCTTCATACAAAATTATTCTCCAAGCCGAAATATTCTTCATAACATTATCTTTGATTATGCTAGATTGTTATCAGTATGTATGAGTCTTGAATAATAACGAATGCTTGGGATAATAAGTTTCTTTGCCAAATTACTCGAGTAAAAAGCTTGCCAATGACCGGAATAATGTCAAGGCCAGGTTTGTATAGAGTGCATGGATGTCGTAGAGAGTAAAGTGGTTTTTTCAGCTCTATTGAAGTATCGAGTGCTGGGACGAGACAAAAATGCTCCAGTTTTTCGATTAAAGTCATATTATTACTTCTGACACCTCTGACTATCCGTTCAGGGGTATTGAGAGATAAGACTATGTATGTATTATGTACACTTTTTTTGTAATTATTATTTTACGGAAATAGGGAACAACATAATCAAACCTGAATTTACTGAATTTATCAAAATTTTATAATTATTATTCCTGCTTTAAAAAGAAAACTGCCGTAAAAGCAACAAATCTTGTACTCTAGGGGACTTTATGAACATCTAAGCAACGGACAGAGAGCACACCAGAACAACTATTTCTGGACCATACACACAGAATACCTGGCATAGTGGCTGTGACGAGGTGGCTACCTTAATCTCTATGGCATCTGTGAAGTCAAAATTAAAGCTTATTTGATTCGTATATCATTTAGGTTGACAGTTGCGTGCGTGTGTCAGGACTATGACTGGTCTCTACCAGTCATAGTCAGTGGAACATAGGTTCCTCTATGAGAAATATTTTATCAATAAAATTACGCTGGCTATGATGTTGGCCTTTGGCAGCATTTTGTCGCAGCCACTCTCGAATGCAGCTTGTTTTATTAACAAAATAGTGCACACGGTATGTGTAGGTATGTTGGCATTATGTTAGGTTCCATAGGTTATATGAAATTTTCAATAGCGTTTGCTTCGCTTGTTGGTAGCCAACCATGTGTGATTTAACCCTGTTACCCACACTCTTCCGTAATATTAGGTAGACGAGGTGGTATATTTTATTTGCTATATGATCAGGACTAAGAAAATATTGGTACAGGAGCATCAAGGGCCTTCTTGGCCCTAGATCACATTCATCTCACCTGTTTGAGGTTTCACCATCGGCAGCGATAGACTAGAGGGAGGACGTTGGAATGACATACAAATGCCGTGAGTTCAATCTCAAAGCACGCACCTCTGACATTTGGAAGCTATATACATATTAAATAGCTTTTTATCGTTTAACGGTGATCCCACTGCTAGACACGGGCCTCTACTCAATATGAGAAGGGTTACGACATAGTCTACCACACTGGTCTGGTGCGAGTTAGTAGACTTCATCATATTTTCGAGAATATTATGGTGAACGTCTAGACACGCAGATTTCCTAACGATGGTTTCCTTCATCGTTAAAGCAAACGATAATTAACTATTTAATACGCACATAACTTCGAAAAGTCAGAGTTGTTGTGTGTCCTTATGAACATAATTAAATAATTTAAATAAAAAGACCAATGCATATTCTTATTTGTCAGCCATTAACAGTTTTTTATCTGGATAAAGTACCACAATACACTTAAGGGAGATCGTCGGTCCATCGTATATCTTCTAGTTCGTATTACAGTAATTTTCTTTAGACGTTTACGACTTCCGACATCATTATGTCCAGCTGCCATCTCGGATGTTTTTTTTTTTGCTTTTGTTCCTAGCTATACGGGGTGGGCTTTGACCTGATTGGCATTGAAATTAAATTGGAGTGGATGTATAAACCAGAATTATATTAATTTAAATATATACTTACTTTCTTACTAATCTATACATATATATCGTGGGCGGCTTCAAGCTACAAAGGCGTTATAGCATGACCATGTTCTGCAGATATCTCTCTATGAATTAATTCACACAATATAATAAAATTGTAACTGGTCGATGTCTGTAAATAGAAGATATTTGAGAAAAAATAATTAGAGGGATCTCTATAAGAGGTTTAAAATCCAAAACAATTATTTTTAGAAATTTTATGTGCATCACGCAAAAACTAGAAAAATATAGAGATATTATACTATATTACTACCAACTTCTACGCGTACGAAGTCGCAGGCAAAAGCTAGTATATTATATATTGAAATAGAAATAAATTTACTATAGAAGTAAATAGTTACTGGTAATAGTGTTTAACAATATCAGTTTCAAGATTCAAAATATATAATAATAGTATAAACTGGAACACTACTGCGCTCGAGCCTTTTCTTAGTGTGAGAAGGATTAGGTCATAGTTCACCACGCTGACTCATTGCGGTTTGGCTTAACATTTTCAAGAACATCAGAGAGAACTCTTAGACATGCAGTTTTCTCACGTTGTTTTCCTTTACCGTTAATAAATAAATTAATACACACATTACTTGAGACGTACCTTGGGATCGAACTCGGATCTGCCGCGTGGCAGTTCAACTGTCTCCCATTAGGTTATCGCTGCTATGAACTGCAATACTAGGTAATAGATCGATTTTATGTTTCCAATATGTGCAATGTTGATATTGTAAGGAAGTGAAGTAATTAAAAATTACATTTACATGTCTGCCACTTTGATGGAAAATGATTTATATATAATTTTCTATCACACCGTTTGTTTTTCACACATCTGAACAAATAAACGATATGTATTTGCATTTGATTTATAAATATATGACAACAAATTAATCATTATCCGGATACACATACAGTTTCCGAAAATTTGTATTTCTTTTTCGTAAAAATCGCACATCGTTACTATAAATGCGTGCAAACAACTCTCACACAATTCCTAAATTAAATATTAAATAAAACTGTAAATGTAGTACGCAACATACAGTTTGACGCAGTTTGTAATTCCGTTGACACTCAGTTCTATATGTAACGTTTATTATGCAATGTACGACATCCAATTAAAATGCGACTGATATGCATTTTATTTACATTAATTAGATTTTAAAGTATGTTGGATTTGGGAATTATTACACGATGTGTAAAGGATAGCGGACCGAAAACTGGAATACTAGATTCAGACCATTAATCTGAGTAACCATTTTTCGAATGTGATCTTAATCTTGCATTTTTAACATGAATTGAAGTTTACGTCGAGATAAGTAGAAAGAAGTTATGCAACATTTTTCGGTACGCCATCACTTACAGACTTTACTTTTACTGAAACGCCTTTTTTACATTCACATATTTTATACCTTTATCATACCGTCCTTACTTACACGTGTTTAAACTTTCTATTACAAATGCCATTAAAAAAATATTGATAAACAAAAAGATTATATAAATGCTTCGCTGGAGCTATGCATAAGATATCGATTTCCATTTGCAGGTCATTGGGATTTTAAATCAAGGAATCTTAGTAGTATCACGGTCATATGGTCATAAATTACTTTTGGTTAGTAACCGGGCACGCCACAATCGTGGCGGTAAGTCCCGTTTTCGAGGAGTGGCTGGAAAGGTGGGCTCACCTTCCGGCTGACACAGGTAATGACTGGCCACGGTTGTTTTGACCAGTTCCTGTGTCGCATGGGCCGGCAGGAGACGCCCGGATGTCATCACTGCGGTAACTGCCGCGATGTTGTTGTGGACACGGCGCTGCACACTTTGGCGGAATGCCCGGGCATCTCAGCGCCGTGAGTTGATCGCGGCAGTCGGAATGGCTGCTCTTTCACTCCCGGCCGTGGTCCAGCCTATGGTCCGGAGTGCGAGATCGTGGAACGCCGTCGCCTCCTTTTGTGAGGAAGTAATTTCCATCAAGGAGGCGGCTGAGCGGGAGAGGGAGTGCTTAAACCCTCTCCCCAACTGCAGAACCAGGCGACGGAGGGCGCGAGATGACCTTCAGCCACCCTGAGGTTTGCCCTGGGGGTGGTGGGCTGCGTGGGCCTGCTCGCCACCCTATCAGCACCAGGTCCGAGAGGCGGCGTGTGTGTTCCCACGTGCATTTCTGTCGTGTTTGTCTCCCCCAGGGGGACGGTGGCGGAAGTATTTTTTGTGCAGTGGCCTGCCGTTTCACACGGCGGGCCGAAGCCAAGGTGGGGTCGCGATTGCATGTGAAAGCGATTCGCGCGGCCTCGCCGTCTATGGTTATGTCGAGGAACACCGTGGTAGGTTTAGTCCGTATTACCAGGGTACCTTTTCCCCGATGAGCCTGACATAAGCTCTTCGTCGCCCCGCGGAGAGGTAGGCGTCAAAGCAAGTCCAAACGTAAAAAAAAAAATTTGATTAGTAACAGTATTTTTTTAAGGTATCCTATGTCCTATTCTGTACCCTTGACAACGTGTATGCGAAATTTTATGATAATAGATCGAGTAGATAAGGTGTGAAAGCGTAACAAATAAAGTCACATTCACTTTTATAATATTAGTTTGGATACCTCTGCTATAGACGTGTGACTATGTATATAAACTATAAATTAAAAATTTAAGAAGCCTCCAACACAAAATTCATTTGATGACCATATAGAAGAAGTTGTGGAAGAAATGTATATCGCCATTTTATGGTGGCGGCCATCTTGGATTTGAAATTTATCATAGTGTATAGTATTCTACTAGTCAAGCCCTATCATTTAATACTCATATTGAGGAAGTTGTAAAAATATGTAATGCGCCATTTTGTGGCGGTGGCCATCTTGGACCAATTTTCATCAAACATAACTAAGAACACTCCCGTCTAATACACCATTTAAACAAAAAAAACAAAATTATAATCAGTTCATACGTTCGGGAGCTACGATTCCACAGACAGACAGACACACACACACACACGCGCGCGCGCACACACACAAACACACACACACACACACCACACACACATACACCACACACACATACACACACAGAGACACGTCAAACTTATAACACCCCGTCGTTTTTGCGTCGGGGGTTAAAATAACGCTTAGAAAAAGCCGTGGCTGGCAGTTTGTTGTAGAAGCCTGCATGTGCTTGATATGAAAATCCATTTGAAAGTCGCTTTCAGAGCTCCAATATATTGTTTCGTAAAAAATATATTGCCAATCGGGATTATTGACAGATGACGGATGATAGGTGTATGACAACGAAGAATAATTAAATTTTAACCAAAACTCTAATCGGACTAAGTGTTGCCAAACATAATGTATTAGGAACAAAGAAGAAATTTATAAATCGTGTGTACGCGCCCTACTACGTTTGAATATGGTCAACTATTGTTTCTGGACGTAAAGTTGTCGTTTGACACACAATGTCAACATGACATCTGAATTATAAATGTAGTATTGTAACGGTCACTCATATTAAAAATTGTACAGTATCGGTTTCTATCTAATGTGTGAGTCCAGTCGTTTTAGTATGTACACTTCTTCGTGCGATCTGAGTACAGTAAGGTCATATTTACGATATCTTTAGAAATTATCAGGTCCAGACACAATGCTGTATTCATTGCTTCTGGTTTCCGGCTCATTTATGAGTTAATTAGATTATGCCCGCGGCTTTGATTGTGTAAATGTAGATTATGGCAATTTTCTATCTCTCGGAAACGGTACTTTTTTACTAAGACAGCTATAGCAGCCACTGCTGTGTAAAAGGACTTGGTTTCAAATCCGATCCTATAATTGATTACTGAGTCGGAAAAAATACTCATTGAAATTATACTACTTTTGTATTTTTACCCAACTACCG
Organism: Catocala nupta; assembly: GCA_963675205.1. Classification (NCBI taxonomy): domain Eukaryota; kingdom Metazoa; phylum Arthropoda; class Insecta; order Lepidoptera; family Erebidae; genus Catocala; species Catocala nupta. The sequence continues at coordinate 17,691,819 of OY776102.1, read as the reverse complement.
CAAAGCCAAAAGGAAGGGTAATGATTTTGGCAGTCTGGGTATTTATGTTTGTATGTTCCGTACCGTAGCGCCTAAACTACTGAACCGAAATAGCTTCATTAAAATTAATGAATGAGGTTTCATAGATTCGCAATAATGGCCCGGGTGACATAAGCTTTATAAATTTTAAATTCGTCCTTTTTTAAGTAGTCGGGTTATAGATTTATATTAAACATATTTATATTGTATATTAAACACTTTTATTACATAATTTTAAAACTATTACATTACTAATGTTAAACTTTACTAGTAATTATGCTATTTAAATTAATTAAAACTAATGAGATTTAAGTTTACACTTTTCCCGACGTTCTGATTACTTTCAAACAGCCATGTTCAAGGGGAAACTAAGATGTTGGTTGTCTAAATGTCTGGTAATAGTTCCAAAATAATGCAATAAAAGTGTTAAATAAACAACGAGATAATATCCGGATAAAGAAGTTTAATTTAAAAAACGAGTGGTTGTAGCCACGGACAGTTATATTTTGAGAAATTTTTGTAGAATTTATATTAAAATTAACTATGTAGGTATACCGACTCGTTTCTTGATGTAGAAACCGGGCCTAAATGAAACTCATACAAGTAATAAGTTTAACGTCGCCTCCGCTATTGAATACAAGCCTCTAACCTAAATAGGGAACATTGACTGGTATGTATCGAGCCAGTGTATACTCCTTCGTATCCGACTGCTTTTCACCACTTTAATTAGGTTGTCTATTCTATTGATGTAGTTTGGAACTAACCTAACCTAACCTAAACTGCACTTCATAGTCCGTGGTCGTAGTCGCGATTTGTTCACGCTTATTGGAAAGTACATATTAGCGCAATACAATACATATAAAACAAATATTCGAATATTGTGTGATCACGTAATTCAATGTTGATCAATTAGTTGCCACGAATTTTTAGAATCACAATCGAATATTCAAAAATTGCGTTGATGGGGATTCGATTTACAATTGTCATTTAGTCCATAGGTCAGCGATAATATTTAATGGTGTTATCTTATCTTATCTTGTGTGGGGGCCAGTCAGTACAGACTGGCGACACTTCGACCCAGTGGGATCTTTTGTGTCGACTTCCCCAATAACGACTGCTATAGATGTTTATGGCAGTCGGGACCGACGGCTTAACGTTATCTCCGAGGCACGGAGCAGCCGATAATTGTCAATCAATAAGCATATAATTTCGAAAAGTCATATAACTTCCGAAAATCACGTGTGCGACGTGGGTTCGAACCCGAGATCCTCTCCATTGCAGTCTGTTGGTCTCCCCATTGAGCTATCGTTGCTCTTCTTTTACGGTGTTCCTTGTAATACTTTTATTTCTTCCGTGCTTGTTACAAAACTAAGTTTACGTACTAACGACCTCTATTTTATAAAGTCATATAATAATCAATTGATATCAAAGTTTAATGCCTACGAATATTCTTTTAAAAAATTTCAATTTGTTTAAATTGCTTGAAAAGAAACCGTCGAATTTCAGTTCTAAAATCATTCTTAAAAATCTGTCCTGTGATTAAGCATATCATCGAAATTTTGCATTACAAACATAATTATTAAGTAAGAGAATCTATAATTATCTTATAAACAATAATAACTTTTTATTACGCGGTATATTATCTACGCTTGATAGAAAACATCTACATATTCAAAAACAAGGTCTGTGATTTCAATATTAATTTGCCCTCTCTATAATAAACAGCTTAAGAAGGGATTCGCCGAAAAGCCACCAAAGGGTTGCTCGGGTAAAATATGTTTGAAAGGGTCAAAAGGAAGTTTTACCTAAACAATAGTTTTATAAGTATTTTCTTTGTCTTGCATATTGAGTGTTGTTGTACTGAATTAGGTTATAGGAAAACGTTATTTTAGGAACGGATAAGTACCCCACGTTTATTATTATATGTATTTAAGGATTTTTGTGTGTGGGTTGCGTACCTTATTACATAAATATACGTTGCAATCGAAGCTTATTCGGGTCTAAACTATTTTAATGTTAGACCAGTTAGAAGTACTTTTAACTTCAAGCACTCTGACTATGATAGGTAAGGTTACGGTAGATGTAGTATTTTTTTTCATATAAATCGACTTATAGGAAGGCTCTCAAATGTTATCAGTTAGTAGATAAGTCTTGTTTATTATTATTATTGTTATTATCTTTAGTTTTTTATAGTCAGTAGTATATGACATAATGGCTGCAACAACTTGTTAATCTGAGTTGTAAAATACTAAAATTATATTAAATTGGCGATTTAAAAGAGTGGCCATGAGTTTCTTCTCTCTTCTCAACCCTTTGCCTGAACCTAGCAACTAATCTAAATGTAGCTTCAGTAACTTAGTAAACTCACTAACCTATATATTTTGACGTTCATAAGTGTTACTTTGTGACCTAAATGAATAAATTATTTTTGACTTTGACTTTGTTGATATTAGACTAAATAAATGTTACTTAGTCCAAAATACTTTTGAATGTATTCGTCAATAAAAAATAGTATTGACCGAGAAAGAGTCTTGCCAGTAACTTCTACATACACTAGCTGCACTACATACCACGCAACTTCGACTGCTTCATATAAGATAAGAGAATTTACCCCGTTTTTGGAACATTTTTCATTTCTGCTCCGCTCCAATTGGTCGTAGCGGGACGTTATATTATAGCCTATAGCCTACCTCGATAAATGGGCTGTCCAATACTAAAATATTTTTTCAATTCGAACCAGTAATGCCTGAGATTAGCGCGTTCAAGCAAACAAACAAACGAACTCTTCAGCTTTATAATATTAGTATAGATAAGATTAAGTATGTATAATAAACATAATAATAAGGCTTTATATTCTTAAAAGGCTAGGTATATGTGTATTACACTAACATTTTAATAGGTACTAGATGTTGCCCGCGGCTTCGCTCGCATAAATGTATGTTAGGTTAAGTTACATATTTTGTAACTGTACTTTTTTATTGAAATGAAGAGTATTAAGGTACCGTATATCCTATTCTGTAACCCCGACGACGTGTATACAAAATTTCATATTGATCGGTCGAGTAGTTAGGACGCGAAAGCGTTACAAATAAACAAACTCACATTTGCGTTTTTAATATTAGTTAGGATGGTTTTAGGTTCCACGTAAAAGAGGGCGATCTAATTATAGGCCACTGGGAACACTTCTTAAAAAAACTAGTCAGAACAAACGAAACACGTTTTGCCCATAAATCAAACCTGACACCTTATGCACATCAGTCGCATTCATTACCGTGACATCACCGAGGATTTTTTTTTTATATCATAGGATAACATACAATTGTACAATTTATATTACGAACAGAAACATAATTATAACAATGGGTAAATGTACAATCCACTACGGTTTCACATATTACTACCAAGTAAGAAGACATACAGTGAGGTATTAGTACACTAACTTATCAAACATTATCTATCTATGAGCTATATTAGTAGTTACTAATTCTGTTATTACTATTCTAGAGATTTAAGGTTATCTACTATGGCTTTCTTAAATACATGTCGAGGTAAGGCAAATATATCAGTTTTAATAAAGTATTTGCTACACGTTTTAACCAAACGGTTGTGGGACTACGAGTCGTAGCAAAGTTAGCACTACTATCTCATCATCTGGTTATTAATCAAGTTTATATTGAGCAAAAAGGCAATTAGGAAAGGTCATTGACCTAATGCTGAGTTCCTTTTGATTGATGAAGGTAAAGTACTTTGCTACAGATGTCTTTAGATGTACTAGTCTCGCGTAGTCATGTATATTATATTTCAGTATAGGATTATATAAATAACTTTGTCAATATACTGAAGTGAACGGGGCTGGTCAATGATTGGAATCATGTCAGAGCATATATTATAATTGAGAGCAAGACGGTACTATCAAAGCAAGAGTATTGGTCGAAGCCTTAATAGTTTCAATATGTTGCGTCCAGTTTAGTTAGTACTAAAAATTGTGTTTGTAATCTGACTGAGCTTGCTATAAGCTTATAATAATTATTATTATGTGAGTAACAAAATACTCGCTAGACTTTTTTAAGCGTGCTGTCATTTAGAAATGTCTAGCAAATATTTCGTATCCAATCCTTGGAATAATTCAAGTGTCGCAGAGGACATACGAGTTAATTTAAATAACGGATACAAGGGACACTCAACTTGGTACAAATATTTTTGAATCAGTAAAATGATTGCCTCGTATAAGGCTTAAGTCCATAATAGAGGCAAGACAGCCAGTTTAATAATTGCACCATCCAGTCAATATTTTTAAATTTGCTTTGTGTTTTTGTCTTGGAGCTAATACTTTGTTCTTCGGGTAAGTTCGTCTGTTAACAAATGATCTTAAAATACGTAAATAAATTAAATACGCTATAACTTAGTTTAAACTGTAATATAAAAAAATCAAACCCAAGAAGAAGCAAAACACAGCTAGGCTTCATGAAATTTTGATTTAAAAAGAAACATCAATGATTACATTATGTTCCGATACTTTTGAAATAACTACAGTTGAGGACAATTAGACAACCACTATCTTAGTCTCCCCGTGAACATGGCTGCTGAAAAGCCATGTTAAATCTAAATAGTTTTAATCTTTTTAACCTCTCAACCAATCGAAAATTACAAAAATTACTAAAAAGCTACTAATGTTCACTAACATTCTACTAATATTCAAACAAAAGAAGGCTATCATCTTTACTAGTATATATATAATTCTTCTGTACGTGTGTTGACAGTGAACTCCTCCTAAACGGCTGGACCGATTTGAATGAATTTTTTTGTGTGTGTTCAAGTGGATTCGAGGATGGTTTAGAATTGTTTTTTTTTTTCGCCTGTACAGGACAACGTCTGTCGGGACAGCTAGTATTTTTATATAAATTTACGTTTTAAACAGTCTGGTTAAGCTCGGATAGCATCCTAGCGTTGGTTGAGAGGATAAATAGCTAAAATAGTAGTAAAGGTTTATTAGTTGTGTAATATTTTCAAAATTATGTTATAAAAGTGTTAATAAATAACTCTACAAAATTCATATAAAAAGCTTAATTTCAATAAAAGAGAAACAGTTTTTCTACTAGTATAACTCAGCCTGTATTTTACGGAACTAAGGTTCCTTTTACAGCCATAGAGAGCAACTCTTTACAGATAGATATTACAATCCTTAAAACAGTTAACTCCAAACATCATAACAAAGGATTATGCAGCACTAGTTAATAATGGAGAACGGGAAGCTAACCCACATCGAGTTTAATTAAAATGTTAAGTCAACCGAGTTACTGTAACCATAGCGAGGCGTAACAAAAGCGAACTTGTGAAATACTTATTACCATGGTATAGAAGCATCCCTATAAGACACTGTTTCCCAATTAGTGGCACAACGTACCCCATGGATAATTGTTTGAGGAGTACACAGCAAACCCTTGACTAAGTAATCAATTAGCAAATACGATAACGGGAACTTTATAATCTGGATGGAGCGAGTTATAGATCTTTCTTGGAAGAGGTGATCAAGCGATATTGTTTTGAAGAGAACCACTAATGTAAGAGCAGATTACATATCTATACTAATATAATAAAGCTGAAGAGTTTGTTTGTTTGTTTGTTTGAACGCGGTAATCTCAGGAACTACTAATCCGAATTGAAAAATTCTTTTAGTGTTGGATAGCTCATTTATCGAGGAAGGCTATAGACTATATAACACGTTACGACCCACGGAGACGGCGCAGTAATCATAAATGCGGGTGAAACCGCAGCCACATCTAATAGAAGATAAACATAAAATGATCTATTTTGTCTTTATCTTATTGAAATAAATAATTAACAACTACACACAGCAGCTCATTTAAGGAAAATAATTGTATTGATATCTAAACATTTGGCGATTGAAAAGAGTGGCCATGAGTTTCTTGCCTGCTTCTTCTCATGAAAGCTCTACTCATCGAACAGGCTTTTTTCAATGCTAAATTTTTATTTCCTTCTATTTATTTTATTATTATTTGTTATTAATATAATAGTAAATTGACGTGTCCAAGAATTGTTTGCACATTTTTATGGAAATAAAGATTTTTGACTTTGACTTTGACTTTGACTTGACTGTTTCTAATAGTAATAAATGTGACTGCTGCGTCATGAGGTCTAGAGTTTGATACTCTAGTTGAGCAAAATTTTATTTAGTTTTTCTGTCAAGTGTTTAAGTAGCAGCCTGTAGTCTAGCATTATGTCAAACATTGTCACACATCTAGCATTGTGGTAAACAGTATAAGGCCCTGTTTAGGGTTAGATTCTCAGGCTATATAAAATATTATTAAGTTTTTTTGTCAAGAAGTTTGCATTAGTAGTTTGGGCTTAGTATTATGTCCGGTATCTAGCAATAGGCGCTCTATCACCGGATCGAAAACCATAGCTGAAGAAATGTGTGTGTAATACACCACCGCCTATCCTTTCAGGGATGTAATCATGGTACTATATATAGGTATATATGTATTTTTATTAATTTGTTTATTCATTTGTTTGGCATAAATTACAAAATTCAAATTTCCTCGCCAAGCTACACAGCTTGTTGGCGAGAAAACGCTCGTTAACAATATTCTTTATAGTTTTAGTATTAAAAAATTAAAATAGTTTATTTTCATTTACTTACGAGCTAGTTCACAATAAATTAATTGAGGTACTCCTTTTAAGTATCAAAATACTTCTGTTAGGAGTCCCCGCTCTTCACGTTACAAAAAAAAAATAAAACTAGACAGATAACAAAAAAAAAGGAAAGAAAGAAAGATAAACAAAAAATAAGTTAATAATAAACACCATGCATGTCTGCGTGTGTGTGTGTGTGTGTACACGCGCGCGCGTGTGTGTGTGTGTCTGTGTGTGTGTGTCCCTTGTATGAAATGTGAAATGAAGTTTTATTACTAAATAAAGCGAAATTCAAGGGTCGACTGCACCGTGGGAGTGAACCTCAATTATCCTAGTATCACCTTCGCCGAGTAGTAGACACTTGAGTTTCGATTTTAACAAGGTTTTACTTATTTTAGGTTCTGTTTTTAACATTTCTATATTATTAAATATTTTAGGGACTAGATATTTATTCCTGCGTTCTCCGTAGTAATTATTAGCGTTTGGTTTAGGCAGCTTTCTTTGTGTTACCTGTCTTGTATTATATTTGTTATCTACGTTAATATATTGTTATATATGTATGTATTTTGTTGAAACTAAGACCAGCTTACAATAATTACTTGGTTTATTTGTGTAATTGGTACGGCAGTAAGTTTATAAGTGCTTACGGGTTAAATTGACGAGTCTTACAAAGATTTATTCAAGTTTTCTGCGCCAATTTTTCGTAGCGTATGCTGGAATATGCCTGATAAATAGTTTGCATTATAAACATTATCAACAGTCCCACAACGGACACAAAGAATACCCAGACTCAGAGCAATTGGATGATAATAATAATATTCTACCACATACACACAACACCATCTAGCCCAAACTAAGCAGAGCTTGTACTGTGAGTACTAGATAATGGATAAACATAAAAAAAAAATATTTTGTATATACATACATATTATACATAGAAACACCCAGACCAAGACAAACATCCATGTTCATGCACACAAATGTTTGACTTGTGCGGGAATCGCTAACCACTACGCCATCGAGGATCACACAAATGTGTTTCCCGTGTGGAGATTGACCTCACAACACTCGGCCGACTGTCAATGGCGAGATGACGCGCGACGACTTAAACCACAACACCATTCGTGCAGTGAAAAATCATTCTTCAGCATTTTGCGTAACAGCATGGACTATAGACAATGCCTGGAAATAGTTTTGTTCCATAATACGTACGACCTTCCATCTAATTTTTTTCTTTTTACGTGTGGTTAATGGCCAACCTGTAGTCAAGATATGTTCAAGCCGCCCATGACCGACTTTTTACGTGCCCTTCGAAGTTCGGAGACGCTCAGATGAAATACCTCTAAGCGGTCATCCATCTATAGACTGACCGCATTCAACGTTGCTTAACCTCGCTAATCGTTTACCGATCAGTGAGTGCAACTGGCTATGAGAGCCTCACACGACCTTCCATGAAACGTGTATTTAACACCACTGTTTATCTCTACGGGATTTAACAGCTCTGATTAGAAAGCATAGCTAATCAAATCAATACAACTCAATAGATCTAATGCCTCAACAGTTAGCAATTAGTAATTAGTATTTGAGAGCTTATCAATATTAGGCAAACTTCGTAATTGATAGATGCGAGTGACAAAGCAGTGCTGCGATCAATATTTCGCCATTGTAATTAGCCGTGTATTATTGTAACTAGGACTTTCTAGGTACCATCTTCTTCTTCTTCTTTTCGTGTGGTCAGTGGCCAACCTGTTGTCAAGAGTTATTCAAGCCGTCCGTAGGCCTCTGACATGGCTTAACGACTGCTGTTGACAACAACCGATACCGACTTTTTACGTGCCTTCCGTAGCACGGAGGCGCTCGCGAGGATGTCTATAGAGTCTATACTGACCGCACCCAACGTTGCTTTACCTCTTGGCGCGGCCGCCATAGTAAAATTTTATGGAGGATTTAAAGTGCTTTTTTGATAAATATGTATCTTTATTGTCAAACAATAACTTAAATATTTGGGACGGACAAATTGTAATATAATTATTTATGTTTTGTTTTAGCTGCACAATAGGATCGATTTCTACTGTTATAAGCTAAATATCACTGTGACCACCTCTTTTGACACATTTCACTTGATGCAGTCTTAAACAGTGGGTCCCAGCTGTCATGAAGTTTGGAAGTTTAAGATTGGAAGAAGTATGAATTATTGGGAAGTCAGCGCCCTCAAATATCCTGACGACTGGTCTAACCATAGAATGATGTTATCCTTCTAAGTTACGGAGGCCAGATGGCAATCGCTCCGTGTAAAAACTGATATTCAGCGAAATCTCGATAGACCAGAAATAAGCGGACACTGGCATACGCTGGGATTAATAATCGTTGGGAAAAAGAAGACAGATCTAGTCTCATGTTTATATCCCTGAAGGGATAGACGGAGATGTATTACTTACACTGACATTTTGCCTACTATAATTTCGGGTTTGACGTAATATGTAGGTTGGGCGCCTATTGCCACCTAGTACATGCAGTTCCAGACCCCACGCTGCTAATAACATCTTGCCTGCCGTGGGAAATGAACCTGAGACCTCATGCAAAACATTCGCATACAATTCTGCTGCGCCATCAAGGTAATCTGAAATAACTAGTTTCAATAGATAAAAGTTGATTGGCAGATGTGATTCAAGCAAGATTCAGCGGCGAACCAGTCATTCTGACCCTTCGTGTACGATGTTGCATAGGATTCCATATGTTCTATTATACTTATATGTATGTAATTCTGTGCATCAACGCACACGAAAGACATGGACAAAGGCCAATAAGGACAAGAATATGCGACTTCCCGCCAGCGAACAGGCGCGGAAAACAACGGACAGAGCAGTCAACTTTTGAGTCCGATAGAAAAAAACACCGACGTCTCTGGAGTAGTTACAAAGAACATGAATTAAAGCACAAATCATTAGTCTTTCTTACCTGTTACAATTTGTAACATTAAAAACTTATGAAATATACCATTCAACCGTACTGAGCAGGAAATTATGAAAGGGGAAAAATTACAACCATTAATTAGAACTTTAAATTGCGACCTCTAGCATCTCACTTTGCTTAGATATTCATGGTCTTCTATTGAGAGGTTAATGCTTGAAAATGTTTTATAACAAGATTTCAGAATTGCCAGCTCTGTCAATTTAGCACGGCTGTTTTTCACAGCGAATGTGTAATGTGTAGGCAAATATACATACATACACTCAACTTTTTTGTATATATGGTATAATTAACGACGAAAAAAAACGTCATGAGACAACTTGCATCTCTCAGAATTCTACATAATGTTCTCGAAGATATTTAAAGTCTGCCTACCCGCATTGGGCTGGCGTGGTGGACTAAGGCCTTTCTTATACTGAAAAGCCCATGCGCAGAAGAAGCAGTTTACAAACGGCATATTTTTTCCTAATACTTATTGGAAGAAAGCACAAACCAACAAACAAACTTACACATTTAAATTAAGCTCTAGAATCAAAATACAAAACAAAAAGTAAAATATTCAGAAGTTGTAATTATTTAAATAAACTGCCATGATATTCGAGAAAATAGTAAAATTTCAACGTTTAACAACAACAACATAACATATTCATAATATTTTTAATTGATGAAGCCAATATGGCTTAAAACTATGAAAGCAATGAGATGCAAACAAACAAACTAAACCAACGATAGCATAAACATTGAATTTTGTAACAAAAACATATCAGATTATACAGAAACAATTGAAACGATCTGTTATACCGAAAAATAAAACCTAAAACGAAATTGTTTTCATCCATTATTTATTTTTTACTGTGACTAGATTGGATAACTAATATTTTAGGTTCAGGTGAACGCCTGTCAGCCAGTTCACCGTCTGTCACTATAGTAATACATTTTTTTTTCATTGAATTGGACTTAGTGTGGATGAAATAACATGGAAAATATTTGCTACAATAATTTTATTCGATTCGGTGATACTACATATTGTATATAGTAGTCTCTCCCTTATATTTCTTAATAAATAGGCAGTTGATTATTAAACCCTTATTTCACCAGCTATGTTTTTAGGTTCTACATATAAGAGAGGGAGTCTGTAACCGTCTACCGAACACAGTTCTAAACTACAGAGTCTGGCAGTCGAATAGTTCGATTTTTTTATCAATATCGAATTAAAATTGGAATGCTTCGTATTTTAAAGCCTATCGGTTAGATTAGATTTACATACCAAAATATTTCTGTTTGCTTAAAGATTCAGGTACGTATTTGGATTTCTATCGATAAAAAATTCGAATTATTCGATTCTTTAAGCTTTCATTACTAGTAGTAAAATATCACCATCCCGATAGCTGATACTGCGAAAATTACGTGGTAATCCTCACTGTAGTGGTATATTGAGATCTTTCATACATACGTGTACATTCACATATCCTCCCCCCTGACAAATTTCGATAGTTCAGTATGAAAAGCTGATTTGTTTGTTCTAATTCTGTATGTTTGGGTATGTAATGGTATCTAATTGGAGCATGTACCACGGCTCTAAGCGTTAAGCTTTGTTTATGCGAACATTACACGGTGCAAACAACTCGCGGAATGGTTTGTTTTAGGCCTTCGTATGTATTGAGCTTAGGAGTTATTTTACTGACTGGTTTTTATACTTATGTTAGTAAAATAAAACTGTTAGAGAATGGCTTTATTTCTGCTACAAAAATTAGCTTTCACCCGCGTTTCTCTCGCGTGGTATATTATTAAAATATACCTTTTGTTACTCAGGTATATTGTAGCAAAAAATATAAATCTAATATATTAAGATAAAATCTTCAGCATGTAATAGTTTCTAAAACCACTAAACTTATATTAAAGATAAAGATTTTGAAGTAAATTCCAGTATAGTTAAGCAATGTTATCCGACCCAGGTACGCCACGATCGTGGTGGTAAAGCCCGTTTTTAAGGAGTGGCTGGAGAGGCGGCATGGGGCCCTCACCTTCCGGCTGACACAGGTAATGACTGTCCACGGTTGTTTTGGCCATGTAGGTAATGTGGCTACGTTAGGGTGTATAAAATAAAGTATCTTCTGTGAGAAAGTTATTTCTATCAAGGAGGTGGCGAAGTGGGAGAGGAAGCGCTTAAACCCTCTCCCCAACCGCAGTACCGGGCGCTGGGGGGTGCGAGATGACCTCCAGCCACCCTGAGGTTTTACCTGGGGGTGGTGGGCTTCGTGGGCTTGCCCGCCTCCCAATCAGCACCAGGTTCGAGAGGCGGCATGCGTGTTACCACGCGCGCCTCTTTATCATGTGTCCGTCCCTCCCTCAGGGAGACAGTAGGGATTAAATTAGTGGTGCCCAAAGAGTAGGTCTATTTGTGGTGCATTTTCGACATTTTAGATTGTGAGTGAGCTTACTTTCTTTTACTCCCTAGTAAACGAAAGTAAAGTCAACGCCAATTAAGTAAAGAGTAATAAGGTCTGGTAATTTAGAGGTATTGCCAGACCTGTACTGCTCAAACTACAAAATCTACTAAGGAACCAAGTCCATGACCTCAATCCATCCAATCCATGATCTACAATAAATGTATTCGAAATTTTATACTATGTTTATAACAAGTTTCTACTCGCAGCTTCGTCCGCATGAAATCCACGGCAATGCGTTACCGGAATAAAATGTCTTATTGCAGGATATGGTCTATTTATGTGCCAAATTGCTTTTAAGTGTGATCGAGTAACGTATATCCGAATATCAAACAATTTTACCGATTTTCATATTTATAATATTAATTAGGTGGTAATTGTAATACAAATGTGTAACAGTATTTTTTGTCTACAGTGTAAAAACAGAAGCAACATCGAACGGTGCTCTATCACGACTCTACATAGCGAATGCGAATAGAAACGATTCTGGGAACTACACGTGCTCTCTTGCGGACGTCGCGGCCTCCGCAGTCTCCGTGCACGTCTTGAGAGGTAAGTCTCTACCGACTCTACTAATGATGTGTTTAATTCATATCGAATCGACTGAATCTAAAATGGCTGTATGCATGCTATGTTTATATAAATGGGTTTGTTTTGTATGTGATATTATTATTAATAATAATATTAACCATTTTATTGTAATAAATGTATAAGTAATATTCATACAATTTGTGGTAGTATTTATATAACTTACTATGTTACTTAAGCTTTTAAGCTGGGCATCTATACCTATGTATGCAATTTATGGTAATAAGTCCACCGGTTATAGTCGAAATCGTACTGATAATGCATGGAGCAGGAGGCACCATTACTGTAGGTTTGAGTGTTGTGGGTTCTAATTTCAAATGGGACGATTATTTGTTTGTTTAACAATGATTATTGTTCTGAGTTTGGGTACTTTGTGTCCGTTTGTTTTGTAAAGTCTCGAGACGAAATAAGTGTTAACGCAATAAAGCCGTAAAAGTCTGATAACAACCAAATAACTCTACCACATTTATTCACTAGTTATTTAAGGTAAAGACAGCTCTACATAGAGCCATAATTGAAGCCTTTCACACTTTATTTTAATTCCTAGTCTAATACTCATTTACATTTTAATCTTCACCTAGTGCTGAGAGGGGCGGTTTCAAAATAATGTTCTTGAAACTCTACTACGCTTTCAAAATGTAATTGTTATTATAGAGACAGTCTCGTTGGCTCCGCGTTATTAGTTTGCGCTTACACGTAAGCTAATAGTGATGTTTGGGAATCAATTTGCAACAGACAACATATAATTAGGTCATTTTAAAAGGAAGATTTCACTTGTTGTAGAGGCACTGGAAGAAGAGAAGAAGGAAATACCAGGCTTCTATGCTTTGTGCCATATTATGCTACGTAATCCTGTGATCAGATAATTTCTGGACAAGAAACCCAATAACAATTTGCTCGACCAAGAAATCGAACTCACGCACAGCAGTTGCGTTCACTACCACTGAGCAACCAAAAGTATTTTTTAATGACGCAGCGGTATATAATAGTAATAATTCTAATAAATTAATAAATATAAAAAACAGCTACATATATTAATTGATAGTTGACGAAATTGATCTACTAACGTAAATACACACATCAATAGTCTCTAGGAATCAAGTACATTTTTAAGTATAAAAAACTATCAAATTAATATTAATTGCCAAATGTAGTTTTCCAGGCTAGCTTTTAACTTTAATTCCTATGTTTAGGTTATTAAATTATTCCTATATATTGTGAAAATTAAGAAAATTTTAAATTTTTGCAAATTGTGAATAATGAATCCAGGTTAATGTCTTCAAGTAAATGGAAAAATTGGAATAATGAGGATCTTTTAAAATTTTTATTTTAAGTATTATATATTTCTAGTCTGTGTTTCGACCATTGACACGAATAGCACAATCACAACGATTTGGCATGCTTAAAATCAGTTCATCAAAATCACTGAGGAATGGCCACCCACGTTCTTTCTAACAAGTCAGAAATGTGTTGTCGGGTATGTACGGCATCCATACTCGGCAGAGCTCTTCTTTGAAGTATATGCCATGCGTGTTTAATTGGTTTGAGGTCTGGAGATTGAGCAGGACGTTGATACGAGCATCGGCAAGAGTACGTGTTACGACTGTAGCCGTGTGTGGACGTGCATTATCATGCATTAGTCGAAATGAATCATCTAACGAGTTTCTCAAAGGGATGATCACGCCTGAAACAATCCTCTATGCATAAATCTGAGCATTGATGTTGGCCCTGATCCAAGTGAGATCGGTTCTTCCACCGATTCAAATACGGGCCCAAACCATCCAAATGAATGAACTTCCTGACAAAATTTCAAACATTCTTGACGAAATCCGAGTACGTCTTGTATCTGGTCTCACACCTAAACGAGATTTATCGGAAAAGCAAACGCAACGCCTGTCTTCTTCCTCCCAATTTCTGTGTTCGCGAGCCCATTGCAAACGGGACCTATGATTGCAGGGTGCTATAGGTAGAACCCTCAGCAGCCTTCGGGAACGCAGACCCACTTCACGGAAATGATTTCGGATGGTTTGGTCGCCTACCAGCAAGCCTGAAGAGATGTGGAGCCTCGTAGCTAACATCATGGTGGTCATGTTACGATTCCGTCGAGCAGTATTTTGGATGTACCGGTCCTGTCTGTGAGTGGTGATGTGATATCGTCCTCCATGTTGCTCGGCCACGCTGCCCGTGATACGATAGCGTGTCCAGGGACGACTCATAACGCTATGTGTATTGCCAAGAGCGACAGCCACAGTACATTACCAGGAACCAGCTTGCAATATTCCGACGGCTCCATAACTACAAATTTTATCTTTCTTTATTGTCCTTCATTCCAACAGTCAGATATGTAATTAGGTATGTCAGTTTCATTACAGTTGTGTTAACGTATATTTAGACATAATATTCATTTTACATCTCGATATCACATTAATACCTTTATGGATCATTTTGTATAGTAGGGGCGGGCGTCGGTGTCTGTAACACAGTTTTTACTAGCTCAGACACCGTCGTTTAACTCTATCGTTTTAGCGTGTAAATCCTATTTTTGTCCATGATATGTTAGATTAAGATAGATGAACTGTACCATTGTTTTGTTGGATGAATAAACATTATTATTATTATTATGTTTCTCTTATCACAGGTACTTTCTAACATATTATATTAGAAAATACCTGGCCCTTTGGGAGGCTTACACGGAGACATGGGATGAATAAACATTATTATTATTATTCTCTTTATTTAAATATTTTCAATATATTTTTCATTTTTAAATATACATATATCTATAAAAATACATTTAAAAATATAAAATATATGGTACCCCACCAGCATCGGGAACAGGGTCCAAGCTGCCAGTGGTTAGGATTCCAGAGATAGGAACCTCCTCACAATGCGTGCTGTATCTAAAAGCACTGCCTTCTGCATCAAACCCTTGATCCAAGCACCCAACGCGAGCCTCTTTAGATGGTGATCGAGGCTCTTGGCTATTAGACCATTGACAGATATGACTATCGGCACAATGATTGCCGAATCAACATCCCACATGTCGACAACCTCGCGAGCCAAATCAAGATATTTAATTTGCTTATCTTTTTCAGCTTTCGCGAGATTGCCATCATGCGGAATGGTGACATCGATAATCAATGCGCGGCGCTCTGATCGATCTATCACCACAATGTCAGGTTTGTTGGCCACAACAGTCCTGTCTGTGAGGATAGTTCGATCCCAGTACAACGTGACATGACCATTTTCGAGAACTGATTCAGCTACATACCTGTAGTACGGCACTTCAACATCTACAAGTTTGTATTTCAGAGCAAGTTGCTGGTGAATAATCCTGGCTACTTGGTTATGTCTGTGCAAGTACTCGCCGTTAGCAAGACGAGAACAACCGGAAACTATATGCCTGAGGGACTTACCAGGTAGGTGGCACGCCCGACAAATGTCAACCGTGCCATCCCTCAAGATATATCTCCGGTAGTTATTCGTCTTGATAACTTCGTCCGCAATAGCACAGACAAACCCTTCGGTTTCCCCAAAGAGGTCACCGAAACGTAGCCAGTTCACGGAGGCTAACAGGTCTACATCAGCTCCATATAGAGCCTTGTAGAACCTACCGTGAAGCTCCTTGCTCTGCCATACATCCCTGCGATCGTTAGTGCTAAGTACTACAGGCTTGCGCCAGTTCTCTTTAGCCAAACTGAGCGGGGTGAGTCCGATGTCTACAGCAACTACATCCCGATGCATACCCACGTCTGCCTGAAGAAAGTATTCTCTGAGGTTGCATACCTCGCGGTTATGAAGGGCCTTGGCATTCAGAAAGCCTCGGCCTCCACATTTCCGCGGGATATACAGTCTCATCACAGACGAACGTGGGTGATGCATACGGTATGCCGTCAAGAGTGTACGGACCCGCCGGTCCAGGGCATCCAGTTCAGTCTGAGTCCACTTAAGTATGCCAAAGGAGTACATGAGCACCGGCATGACCCAACCGTTACAAGCGCGCACCTTGTTGCCACCTGATAAAAGACTATTTAAAACTTTTTTCAGGCGACCAAAGAAACGCTCCTGCAACGATTGCTTCATGTCTGCCTCATTGATACTTAACGCCTGTGACATACCCAAGTACTTGTAAGTATCGGTTACAAGAAGTGATCGTAGGTTAATGGAATCCGAAAGTTGTGTTCCTTCGGATTCCACTATCCTGCCTTGCTTTACATGGATGACAGCACATTTGTCCACACCAAAATCCATACTGATAGACTTACTAAAAGTTTCAGTTACTTTAAGTAAATCCATCAACTGTAATTTAGTGTGGGCAAACAACTTTAAGTCATCCATATACAACAAGTGGGATATCACTCCACCACCTCTATGTAACCTGTAACCTAGCCCTGAACCCTCTAGTAATGTACTAAGAGGATTCAATGCTAGGCAGAACCAAAGAGGACTCAGGCTGTCGCCCTGAAATATACCCCGCTCAATTTTTACAAATTCGCCATTCCCAGGGATCTGTCGACATCCTGGATAGCTAAGAACCGTTTTCCATTGCCCCATGCATGACTTCAAAAAGGTGCGCAGAGTTGCATTTACTTTATACAACTCTAACACCCTCAAAAGCCACGCATGAGGCACCGAATCATACGCTTTCTTATAATCTATCCAACATGCCGCCATATCCCTTTGTTTACGGCGAACCTGTTGGCTAATGGCCATATCAATGAGGAGGAGCTCCTTAGTACCACGAGCCCCCCTCTTACATCCATTCTGAGAAGCTGACATTATTGAATTTGTATCAATATGTTTAGATACCTTGGCTCTCAAAATAGATGTAAGAAGCTTATAGATCGATGGCAAACATGTTATCGGTCTATAATTGCCGGGCTCGTTGGTACTACCTGTTTTATGGAGTAAGTGGGTTATTCCCGTGGTCATAAAATCTGGTAACGATCCAGATTCTAGGGCAGATTGAAATTGAGCAGCCAAACAAGCATGTGAGCTACGCAGCCATTTCAGCCAGAAATTGTGCAGTCCGTCCGGTCCTGGCGATTTCCAATTTGATAAGGATCGGACCGCACTAATCACATCCTAGCTATCAATGACCACGTTTTCCATTTCTGGAATTAGCTCACTTGCTCGCTTGACCTCCCGCATCCATTCCCCCTCAGTGTGGCCGACGGGTACCGACCAGATGTTCCTCCAAAACGTATTTGTAGCATCAGCATCTGGTAGCCCCACATCGGCCACACATTGATCTGGTCGTTCCCAGGTTCTATAAACCCATCTTTGGTCACTTTGAAACGTGCGGTTAATGACATACCGGTGCACGCGTTTTTTGTATCTGCGCAGTCGATTTGCCCATGCATAGACTTTCTGCTTCAGGAAGTCAATGCGCTCTGTGGCCCGAGATACGTATTCATGAGGACTGACACCAGTCCCCAGAAAAGCCCGGCCCACATAGCGCATTACCCTGGGCCGTGTGTTCCCTGCCCTGAAGCAGATCAGCTTACCGATGAGTGTCCTTGCCTCAGCAATACGCCGTTCAATCCTGCACTGCCAGGCCGGGGTGACAGATGTTTGTCGTATAGCAGGGACATGTGTGGGTAACTTGATGCCCGCTATACGACTTGCCGCCACAGCAGCACAGTACAGGATCGAATAAGTATCGGCGAGATTCTCGCTATTATCTAAATAACTAGATAATAGCGAGTCCAGGACACTCACCAATGCTATATTTTTTCTATGCATAGGTAACCGAGGCAGACGGGGCCGAATCGTAAATTGCATGTACCGGTATTCCTGAATCGCACTTTCCAAAGCATCCTTTACCTCCTCCTTGTACTGAATACTTACATCATTTGTCATGTCATCCACCTCCATGCTGGCACTATTGTCCGCGTCGCACCAGGTGATAATTGCGTAACTGCGGGTTGGATGCGAATGGCATGGCTCGTAGGCAAGTATTCTGAGCGTAGCCTATCGAGCACGGTATCATCCAACTGTCGACTGCATTGGATAACCCGCACTTGATCCGATAATCGCTGTGCTGAAACGTTGACGCTTGGTTCAAAGGCCTGAAACAGAACAAGCATGCGGCTGCGATACGCAGTGAGGTTAGTTCCTCCCTCTGTAGCCCCAAAATATGCCCGCATGACGTTTTCATTAATGGATTGAGTCCATCGCATGCGGCGCACATCACCACCGGCAGCGGGGGCCCGGTTCGAGGTCGGTGGGCCTCGGGGTCCCAAGCGGGTCGGTGGCCGGCCTCTTCCCCGCCGACGTGCAGGTGACGGTGACGAAGGCGGAGAAAAATATTCGTCGCTCGAGCTCGACGCAACTGCAGCGGCCGGTGATTCTGATCGATGTACCGACGGCTGCGAGGCGGAGCTAAGCGACGAACCCGGAGGTGGTAGCGGTGCGGCTCTAGATCTGGCTCTTGTTAACATCTTGTATTTTAATAAACTTAAATTCAGTCTCTGTGAAAATTTTCATTTTTGACGTTGTCATTTTATTTGTAATATTTAATACTGATGAATATTTGATTTTATGCCTGTAATTTTTTATGTTTATTGTGCAAAGCGTCTTATTGTTGTTATATGATTTGAAAATAAATGGTTTATATCAAAAATAAACTTTAAACTGAAAATAAAATATTTTTCTCTAAAAATACATAGACGTTTCTTAGTGTTGCCAGATTATTATTATTATTATTATCTCTTCTCATGTTAACTGATGTCTTTGTTCCATATTGATGAACTTTTTTTCAGTTCCAATGCAGAAATTATAATGGTTTTATAAAAACGCTATTACACACTTTCATAGTAATCCTCATTTGACATTTGATTTTTAATTTTTATCGAAATTTAAAGAAAATTCTTTTTTCAAATGGTGAACATCACTAAAAAGAACCAATTACAAACAAAAAAAGTTAAAATAGTAATCCTCCAAAACGTATTTGATCCCTAGACTCTTTTGATGTATGTATATTTAAAGAGTAATAAAGTTAAAGATATAAATCAATCTTAATGAAAAATATTCTTATAATTTTTTTAAAATTATGGATGGATGACGTTAAATCTAATGGATTTAAGGATAAAATGGGTTTCAAAAATCCTGCAAGGCTTAATAAAGTGATTGTGATATGATATACTTTTAAAATGTGGATTCATTATTTTAAGGCATATAATATACTGTATGTTGTATTCATATATACACTTGTATGTAAGTATTTGAGGGTAGACCAATATTTTTGATATCATCATAAGATCACGCGTTTCTATCTAACAGTGAACTGTTCTATAAAAAAAGTCTTTTCAATGGGCCAAAGACATAGAGTTCCTTTTATTTTTATACTCTTTTCGTTAGCAATCATATTTATCGGTTTATATTTTATGCACTACCAAAGTGAACCTAACACAAGCATTATAGCTTAATGGGGTAAAAACTGCTTTTTGCTCACTTCAGATGGCAGCTCTGTCCAGAGTTCCTAACATTTGATAGCTATCTGTCAAACTCTATAGTTTTCTTGTAAACATTAATATTGTCAAGAGAATATATAATAAATATGACCCTCTGCTCTGCCGTGGATTGCAAAAACACAGGAACACATTTATTCCCGAAAGATATTAAAAGGAGAAAACAATGGATAAAAGCTCTAAGAAGGAAAAACTGGCAGCCGAGTAATTTATTCGAGA
This sequence comes from Catocala nupta, assembly GCA_963675205.1. NCBI lineage: Eukaryota > Metazoa > Arthropoda > Insecta > Lepidoptera > Erebidae > Catocala > Catocala nupta. The sequence goes on along the minus strand of OY776102.1, from coordinate 17,671,451 downwards.
TTATGTTCTGCTCATTTTAAACCTTATGATTATCATATGAGAAATTCCTACACAGGTAAGGATCCCTTTAACCAACAATGTCTTATTATTAATATATCAATAACACAGAATTTTGCAATCTTCAATTTTCTTGCAATTGTGTTTGTCACATTCTGTAAATGTAAATGTGAAGCCCAAATCAGAGATGAAGAAATGTCAGTACAAACAGAAATAGAAATTCCCATTAGCCCTCTTGTTGAATTGCCAGAGAATAGCGAAGCTAGTACCTCTGCTGAATCTAAGACTACTCAAGTGGACTTTGAACATATTTATGGATCAATAGATAGGTATAAAGACAATGATAGTGTTATTGCTTTCTACACAGGTTTTGAAACATATGCAAAGTTTTACTTTGTTTTCTCAACATTAAGCCCGATGGCTCATTTGATAAAATATTATGGGAGTGATGTCAAAAACATAAGTATCGAAAATCAGCTTTTCATGACAATGATGAAGCTGCGTCAAAATAAATGCAATTTTGAACTTGCACTATTTTTTCAAATCAGCTCAACAACTGTGTGCAATATTTTTATTACATAGATTAACTTTATGGATCAACTATGGAGAAAATTAAATATATGGCCTGAAAAAGAACTAGTGCTTTTCTACATGCCAGATAGTTTCAAGCAATATGACAAAAATACCAGAGTTATTATTGATGGAACAGAAATAAGGATGCAAAAACCTGGGAACCCTGTGTCTCAACAAGCTTCTTGGAGCACTTACAAACATAATACCACATTAAAGTTATTAGTTGGTGCCACACCTGGAGGTTTGCTGTGTTATTGCTCACCTGCATATGCTGGATCTATCAGTGACAGACAAACTGTTGAACGAAGCAATTTGCTGAAAATGCCAGGAGACAGTACTCTTGCAGACAGAGAATACAATATTCAAGATATGATTATTGGAAAAGATATTACCTTAAACATTCCTACTTTCTTAAAAGGAAAGGGTCAAATACCTAATCTAAAGTTGTTGAATGACAGAAAATTAGCTAGTCAACGTGTTCATATTGAACGTTTAATTGGTTTAATGAAAACCTATAAAATTGTAAAAGAAGAATTACACCATAATTTTGTACTTTTTGCATCAAAGATATTCTTTGTATGTCTCATGTGTTGCAATTTCAGAGAATGTATTATGAAATAAATAAAACTAAGTATTTTCATGTGTTTGGTTTTATTATGGAATTATAATATTTATACAAATATTTTTCAAATATTTTAGGTAAGGTGTTCCTCATAAAAAGATTCTAGCTTTACAATCATCTGATTAAAGAATTCTTCATCTCTGTCAATGTATATCGCGGATCTCAAACCATAGGGGCGTATATGCAAAAATGCGACTTTTCGTTTTTAATGCCATTGAATTCTACTATAAGCAATACGTATCCTCAATTTTTCTTAAAATTTAATATTAATTACTTTTTGTATAAATTGCAAAATATTATTTGCCGTAAGCTAGACAGTCTACAATTATTTTCAGGCAATATAGCCGTATAATAGACGTAAGAGCAATATTATTGCTTATTGAGGCAGTTTTGACGTGTCATATAGACGTATGCATGTACCTACGACTTTCAATTTTATTCTGATCCAAGGAAATCTTGTCGGACCATAGAGACGTATGCATATATAATTATATACGACTGTTTGTTTTATTTTAACTTGAAATCATTGTGCGAAGCCATATAGACTTATGCGCGCGCATACGACCGTCAATGTCAACATGATCCTCAGGATATTTAGTCATTACTGCAGACGTATGCATATACGTCTACATATTTTAGTATTGTTGTCTCAAGATTTCGTCAATACGCGGACGTATAGTCATGTCAACGACACCCAACACAGTTATTCTGCAGTGAGTTGCCATAGCGAGTAAATGTAATTTTAATGCGTGGAATAAATATGGTGAATTTATTGTGAATTACGAAGTGTAGAGACAATATCCTGCGGTTAGCACTAAACAGTGATAATGTGTTTATCAATTCTTAATAATAATTTATAAGTAATTTAGATTATACCTTATTTGTTTATAATTTATTACCTTATTTCAAAGTCTGTTTTAAGGAAACTGTTCATTTGACTAAACTAAGATGTCGTTTTTTGTTTATAATCATGAATTATTGTTGTTATTATAACAATAACGTAAATAATATCCATGTAGGTAGTTTTACGATCGTTTGTGTTGAACAGGTAGGTATCCTTAGCGTAAGTAGGTAGGTATTTGTAAATGTTATATTGTATTAGTGTACCTATTACGTATAAATGCTGACTGCGTGTATTTGTTTATGTATAATTTAGCATAAAGCTATTGTTAGAATACTAACTATGCAACTGGACAAAAAAATCCTACTTATATTATAAATGTAAAAGTTTGTGAAAATATTTGGATGTTTGTTACTCAATCACGCAAGAACTACTGGATGGATTTGGATAAACTTGGCACAGAGATAGACCATGTCCTGAAATAACACATAGGATAATTTTTATCCCGGTACTGCGGACGCAGCCGCGAGCAGAATCTAGTTGGAAATAAAATAGGTTATGATTACCTGTATAGTATTTGAATTTTCCTTTCTTTTATATTTTAAAAATTACAGATTCTCGGACTATGAGAGTTACCACTATTAGTTGAAAAATCAATTCGAATTTTACATTCATCGCTAGTGAATACACCCAGGGATTCACCTCTAATGGTTGAACAACAAGTGGTTATAGTTAAAATGGAAAACTTAGGCTTTACTGGCAGTTTCTGCGACAACAGTACCAAAGATATTTCATTAGCCTCACATTTGTCACCAATATCTGTATTTAATATGGCCAAAGAAATAACTCTTGAAGAGCTAGAATATTCTTCAGTTCAAAGTAAACAAGAGCTTACACCACTTTTTACTCCAATCCAATCTGTGCAGCCATTGTCAAGCCCTAGCATATTATTAGAAACACCAACCACTATATCCAACATTAATAATGAAACATTATAAGAAACAGGGATATACTGTGATGATTATGATTCTGTGGCAGACCCTAATTACGTTCCTTCAGATATTGAAAGTCAGCCATCCCCAATATCACCAATTACACTATCATCTAATCAACCTCCTTCACTAAACAATTTGAATAACCCACAACAGTTAGCCAGTATCAGTAAACTCTATTAGTGAAAGTTATCAAGAAGAGGCTAATTCCCCTTTAGCAAAAAGAAATTACCAGAGCTGTGGATAAAACCAAAGGAAATTTAACAGAAACATTGGCGCTGCATATACCTCGGCTTTAGGCAAGAATAGACCTGAAAAAAGTGCAGCAATAAACCATGCACATGCATGGCTCGATGGCGTAGTGGTTAGTGTAACCAACTGCCACGCCTGAGGTCGCGGGTTCGATTCCCGCACAAGTCAAACATTTGTGTGCATGAACATGGATGTTTGTCTTGGTCTGGGTGTTTCTATGTATAATATGTATGTAATTACAAAAAAGAAAGGTATACATGTATGTTTATCCATTGTCTAGTACCCATAGTACAAGCTCTGCTTAGTTTGGGCTAGATGGTGTTGTGTGTATGTGATAGAATATTATTATTATAAAAACAATGTCACTTAAAATTTGACAGTGAAACAAGACTAAAGACTATTGATTCTTTTTGGAGCTGAAAGAGAAAAATCTCTAGAATTTTTAACACGTGATCCTGTAGCTTTAGTTACAGTTACGTTTTTGGACAAAAAAACTCTGTCTGTCAAGACAGGGAGTCATGACGGACAGAGATTTTTTGTCCAAAAACGTAACTGTAACTAAAGCTACAGGATCACGTGTTAAAAATTCTAGAAAAAAGTTTACAATGCAGTACAGTTTTAAAATCGATTCAGATACCGTTTTAGTTCGTCAACCTTTTTTTTTTTAAACATTGCATATACGCGAAAAAATGGTTCGCACTGCTTTAGATAAAGCACGCAGAGGAGTTTGTGAAATTATATCACCCGATAAACGAGATCGACATGTACCATCAAATAAATATGATGATATTAAAATTCAATGCGCCAAAGATCATATTGATTTGTTTCCAGCGATACCATCACACACTGGTGTCGTAAAGATACAAAAATAATATATTTGGAGCCTACACTAAATAGAGAAAAACTGTATCAATTATATAAAGAACATTGCATGGAGAAAAACAACGTTCCTATCTGCAAGACTTCATATAAAGAATTAATTCTGGAAAAGAATATAGATTTTCACAAGCTGAGAAAATACCAATGTTGGTGTCATAAGTTTGAGCAGTTATCCGAAGAAGAACAGAAAGAAAACGTGAGGAGTATAAAGAACATATTAATAGGAAAGAAAATGCCAGAGAAGAAAAGAAGACTGATAAATTAAAGGCAATGGTTGACTCTACTCTTCTTGTATGTACCTTTGATTTCGAAGCAGTGTTATATTGTCCATTAGTTTTGGGTAAACCTATCTTATATATAATAAAAAGAAATTGGGCTGTATGAATTTCACAATACATAATGCAGTGAGCACACAGGGCTACTGTTACTTTTGGCCAGAGTTCGAGGGAAACAGAGGGGCAAATGAAGTCTCAACATGTCTATATTCTTACCTATATCACCAAGCTGACCAATGTGGAACACTTGATTCTTTATTCTGATTGCTGCCCAGGACAAAATCGACATTCAGTGGTTACTATAATGCTAAGATATGTAATGATGTCTCCAGAAAATAATGTAAGAATATTGATAACAAGTTTCTCGAACCAGATCACACCCACATGGAATGTGATAACATGTATTCTATAATAGAACGGCTCAATCACAAGAAAAGTTATTAAGTTTTTCGTCTCTCCTGAAAAGTAGATGTTTTGTGGATACGCCCCTATGGTTTGAGACCCGCGATATGATTTTCATATGTTTAAATGTATATACAACTAAATTGCAAAACTTTCTATTTATGTAAAATAGCTGCCCTTGAATTTGACTAAAGTAGCTGTGTTTCTTTTTCAATTTTAAAGTACCTTTGTCATCATATAGATATGGTACTGTACTTGGTGTGATAATGCAGTACCTACTAACAAATGGACATTTCACTTCAATAACAGTTTCATTTTGCAGCAGTCCGTCAGGTGAGGCTGCAAGAAATGGGTGAGAGAGTGAGATGCATAAACCACACTTCCCTATTTTCGTACTTAGCAGGTTTTCATAATTTTGCAAATCAATAGGCTCTAGATGAGAATTTTCTTGGATATAAAATGCTGTTTGCCAATACCTGCCTTGTACTTCCTTTGCTATGGCAAATAGCATGAAAATTACTCGCAGTAATCCTGATATTACGTGCAAGGTGCCATTCTTTTGATGCATCTTGCAGCACAGTTTTAGACATTATATCTTCTACATGATGCTCATTAATAATCCTTGGATGATTTTTGCAAGTAATCATGATCCTGTTCTATTGCATATGGGTTGGCAGGTTTGGTTAATTGCAGAAATGCCATTTTACTGCCTGAAGTACTGGCAAATCCTATTGCAAGGTTTTTTACATAGTCTGAGATTTCTTCATCTTTAATTGGATGATATAAAACATTCATATGCTTACTCCGCTTGCTAGGTAGCACATGGGCTTGTATCGGAGAATCATAGAAGATCCTCTTAGGCTTCTTGAAAGCCATTAATTCTTCAGTGCATACTCTGTGCATGATAATGGTTTTAGAATATACCATATCTTCAATGCCATGAAGTACAATGAAGACATGCTTACAGTGTACAGCTTCTAATCCACTTCCAGCTGCACATTTACAGTGGCTTACCTCTATCATGCCATTTGAATCAATTTTTAATTGAACAATATACAATATTTTCTTCATTTGCACCTTACATTGTGCATGAAAATAAGCATGATTGCCTTCAAAGGCAAGGGTAACCAAACTTCTGCTTTCATACAGAACTCTTCCCTTCAGTGGAACTTTAAACCTAAACAATACACATAGAATTTAATAAGCACACCATTGTCAATAATATAAAGAAAACATTGAAGAATTCAGGATGCCATGTTTTCTTCGCAGTTATATGCTATAACTTTCTGCAAACTCTTGTACGTGGTATTTAGACAACGCTGGAAGATTGGTGCTAGCATTGACGTTTCTGAACCTTTCCAGGGCAGGAAAATCAGGAATTTCGTCGTCGAGTTCATCTTCTACTCCAATAAGTTGGTTTTTGTCATACGCCTCCAGTCTATAACAATTAAAAAAGGAATTAAATATGGTGTGATGCAATTTATCCTACAAAACATTAAAATACTGTTAAATAGTTACCTTTCCACTAATGCAGCTTTTTTACCTATGGTAGACGCTGTCCTTTTACGTAGCTCATCTTTTAATTGACTCACACTCTAGGTCGAATACATTTTATGGATTAAAATAAGTTATACGCTTGTAAACAAACAAATCGAAACAAGCAATATGGCGGCTACTTGGAACATTCAACAAAGGCGCCATCTGCATCAAGCTTTGAGTTTCTAACTCCATTGGAGGTTATGAGCCTGCCATGTTGAATTCTTCATGGTTCTGGATCAGATCGTTAACTTGAGGCTAACGATTTGATCCACTAAGCTACCGCAACTAAATGAAAACAATAGAAGCAAAAATGCTTGCTGTTGTTTTCGCCATGGCTATATGGGGCGGTATCATTACATATAGTGTATATTTATATGAAAGTCTTTAAGAATATTCCCTACTTGCCACGTAACCAGTTTACTTTTTAAAATAACGAATTCTAAATGTTTTGTCTACAGGAGAAAACCCGCTGGCGATGCAACGTGGCGGCGCGGCGGGTTGCACCGATTCGTTGCTGCTCGTCTTAGCCCTCACCATCAGCTGACATATAGCCAGCGCGTATTGGACGCGCTTCACTCCGTAATGTTACTTACAATTACTACATTCGTAAACGCTAGAATAATCTTTCCGACAGTTCGTATTTTCTCGTGGATGTACTTTTAAAACTTACTCGTAAGATAAGGTATTTAATTGAGATTTCTAAAATTAACTAATTCATTATTGAAATGTTTAAACAAAAATACCAAAAAGGAACTGAAACGTAATACTGATTATTTAAAACCTTGAAGTTGGATATTTCGTACTGTATAGGTCAAAATATTTTGCAAACACCATTTGTAAGTGTTGTGATTTTCCCTTAGGCATAAATAAAATGGTGGAAAATTACATCACCATAGGGCAAAGACAGAAAAATTTGGTAAAATTTCGGCACGAAATTTTTACTTCATGGTTGTAATATTTCTCTGTATGTCGTAATGATCTTAATATGAATATGTTAGTTGGTTTTGTTTGTTTATTAAATTCCTTGACGGTTAAGGTTAAAAATAATACAGATCAATATTATTTATATGGCTTTCACAGTTGTTTGGATATTTTCTTAGATGAGTTACGAAGGTTTATAGTTGGAAAGCAAAAAATCATTCACGACGGCAAGGGGCGTTTCTGTTCCACTTGTATTTTAAATACCCTAAGTACCACCACTAATTTACGCAATACTGCATCGATTTTCCCAAAGGCTCAAATTCAAAATTAATTGTCTTTTTTTAATTACGCCTATGGAAGTAAATAGACATATGTACATTTCTCGCTATAATTCACAATGATTACCCAAATATTACACCTTAAGATGAAATCGTCTTCCAGATAATTTTGCGGCTCATTTAACTTTCCACTTAAGCTCTGGAAAGATTGAGGCTTTGTTCTCCGCAAATAGCGGCGCCATGGAAATTATTCCATATAGCTCTTAATCTTATAGTTTGCTTTAACTTTGTGATGTACATTTCCCAGCTCCCCATATTTAAGTCTATTAGGTTTCAAATCAAGTAAAGATGACATGCTAAAAACATCAAAAACATCAAATTGAAGAAAAAAATATCTTTAATAACTTTATTTTGACCAAAATGAGGAAACCATATCAAAACTTGATTTAATAATCAGAATACTTTTTTATGAAACGTAGTTTGAAATTATTAATATCTGTGGAGTAACGATTAAGCCAAGCTTAAGAAAAGATAAACCTAACCTGTTTCAAAAGATATGCCAAATAATTAATGGCCAGTTTTTTATCGTCTATATTTATATCGTGGGTTTAAAAGTTCTCGTTAATTTTACAAATATATTGTATATATTATTCAATCTCTAGTAGAATATAATAAATTTTACATTTGATAAATATGTTAACACCAAATATGACGTGTCCTTTGTAATGCATAATAGACACATATTTGGTTAAGGGAAATGATAGATAGGAAGATTACAATGACGCATTGAATTTGGAGGGCTTTCTATCGAACATCTCGGTGAATAAAATCAATCTAATGACGTCAGGCTGCTAGTCACAATCCTTTTCCTTTGAAAGTATCCTCCCACTCTTCATGCCGTTTTTCTCATTATTTAGGGTCACTATTTTCTGTGAAATAATATTTTTGACGATACTTTGCCATATTGATACTAATTTTGGTGTTGCGGAATATTGCCTGAGGTTTAAAATTCGAGTACGACAAAATACTGGATGATGTTTTCATTATCAGCAAGATTTTGTCATTGCATAATCAATAAAGACAAGTTATATGGCATGGCTATGGCACTCTATTTATTACTTGTAACCCAATTTATTTTTCACTTAAGCTGAAGCCCACTCGATTTTAGTGTTACCTCAATTTTTGGTTTTGGTTCAACTAATTATTAAATATTTTCAAACTTACTTTGAATATTTAAGCAGCGCATTAAACTTTATCTGGTTATGTTAAACCTTAGTAAGTTATAATAGGTACTTAGCAGCAAGAAAAAGGAACCACATGGTCAAACGAACCACAATCTGTAGATACCCTAACAGTCCAACAAATACTTGACTAAACTAAAACAAGAGATACCAGCCTGACCATTGATGATACATAAAAATAAGTATTCAAAGTCAGTTGTCATCGAGTTCAAGATTCATACACAGTTTATGACTGGAACCGGTTTCAGCTGGATCTTTATAGCGCTTTTATGGCCCATAGCTCACTCGCACTCATGCATCGCATAATAAAAGTCTTGTATCGACTAAGAAACATTTTGGCGCAACATGTGTAGCAAATGTTTATAATCCCTGCAACTTCGGTTTTGTTCGCAAAAATGTTTCATGCTTTGGAGTTAATGCAGTGTTTCATTAGATTTTACTACGATATTTAAATTAACTAAACGATGTGATTATCCGTAACGCAAAAGAGAAATGAAGTTATTTCTGTTAAACTTTTGTTAAGAGCATTACTGACAATCAAATCACAGCCATAAGTACTCACACCTATGATAACTATTGTGGATTACAGAAACATTTTCTCCACGCGCAAACCAAATTTACAGCTCTAAAGCTCTAATTTGTAGTATATACATTCAGTTTCCAGACAAATTGAATATATATACTACAAGTTAGATATCTTTAAATATACTGCATTTTCTAGAAATAGTTTAAGTTTTGAGAACTCTACTTCTTAAATAACCATTCTTTATCAACAGCTGCCATTCACTGAAATAACGTGTTGCGCAATCATGATTTCTTCGTACGAACAAGAGCAAAAGCCAACTTCCATCGAAGTAATGACTTGTAAATTTTTATTTATATCGGCCATAAACAATCATTTTAGATGATTTGCTGGTATTATATTTAAAATATGTCGCCAAAGTGCGAATTTATTGTAAGGTTTTTTGTCTGGATCGGAGCCAAGATCTGTTTTGCATTTGAAGAAATGTGGCTATCGTTTCTTATCTTGTTCGAAATCCTCGCTACCCTTGTCAGCGTTAAAGCTATTTAGATCGTTCTATTTATGCCTCATAATATAGTCCCGGCTCTAGCAAATCAGATTTCGTGCAAAACGTTATCTATAATATAGATAACGTTTTGCGAAATGACAACAAGAAACTATATATTATACAGTTTCTTGTTGTCATTTCGGCAAAAATATGTTTGCTATTTCATTTGATAGATGGAAGTTTGTTCTTATGATTGGTTTCTGTTTTCCCAATACTAATCGCCTTTGTGATAAATGGTATTAAGCCGAAGTTCACAACAGTCAATCGTATTAGGCTAGAAGAACAGATTTAGTAATATTTTCCTGTACAATAACAGCAATTTATGTTGAGTTCTTCAGACATGGCTTTAGTCTAGTTATGTAGGTTGTAATTTCATGTTCACGAAAATCAATGCTTTCACTTTCCTGATTCAAGGCAGTTGCTTTGCATTTAAATCATGATCCTAATTAAACAAGCACCAAAGACTTCTCGTTACTGTTTAAACTGCCTTCCTACCCGCTAAACCAATATAATTTCTATTAAAACTATCTGTTATGCAAATTATTCATAGCTGATTGCTGGCGGTTGAAAGGGCTCGGTAAATGAACTTTAATAGCCTAATTCTATCTTTGGACTTCAACATGATTAGATGTTTATTTAATTATTTATTTATGTTACGTAATTCCTATACTCCTATCTTACCATAAGTATTTATTAAATGAAGCTATTCAAAACTTGATGATTAGTATAGCCATGAAATTTGTACCAGTTCTCCCAGCAAGATCTTAGGCTCTGTATTGACTGCGTATGGGGACTAATTACATAAAAAATGAAATAAAATATAGTAAGTATAACTTTGATGATTCTAAATATCTTATTTAGATTTATATTAATAAACAAATATACATTTTGATTAGGTTTATTAATAGCATCCCTCGCCATCTGTATAAAACTCAAGAAATATATTAATGAATATTGATAAGTGGTTTCAAAGTTGTTTATCCTGTTTATCTTTTCAAAAAAGGGTCCAGCCTTGTTTACCTCCAAAGTTCTTTAGTTATGGTAGGCAGATGGAGTTGATGAACAAATATTTGTTAAGCTTCACGTGTTTATCGTTAGTGGGTCTTGTAGCTGTGGATTGCGAGCGGCCTTGTTGACGTGTTACCGATCTAGATATATCTAGTATTTAGTGTCAGTTCATAGAAAACCAAGTACTGACTTTATGAAAACTGATTCCATGAACTTGAAGATAGAAGCTATATAACTGGTTTCAGTGGCTGCGTCACTAAAGACAATAGCAGCCTAAGTGAAAAGAGCATCATATAAATTTTAGGTTAGATTTGGGGACTCATGTAAGATGACCAGTCCACGAGCTCTGGTTTCCTTATTATCTATCGTTGGCTTTAGAGTTGATAGTCGTTACTTTACATGCATAACTGTACATACGCTATTACAGATTGTATAACGTTATTTAAGAGATGGTTGCACGTACAACCACATCAAGCAAGCTGACATTCCCCAGAAGATACACTTACCACTAATTGGAAATGGTTATATAGATTTCAAAGCGAAATGGTACTTATTTAGAGCTTTATGTTTTGCAATACACAAAATGAACAGTGGTCGCTTTAATATTATGAAAGTTAACTGAAAGCAAACATACAATTTGACAAATCGTTGACGAAGAACAAAGCCTTAGATGAAGAGAACTATGTTTACATATAACTATATATAGTACGCTTAATATAATGGAGAATGAATTTAAAATTTGCAAGCTCTTCTTTATTTAATTTTAATTTAGTTTTGAATCTTCTCAGATTTAAAACTAAATTAAAATTATAGAACACGTCGTATCAATTATAAAACCATTTGAAGTTATCACAAAAAGTATTTATTGGTGCGTTAAAGTATTTAACTTTAAATGTATATCAATACCATTATCTTGAAACAGTTTTATTACAAAATTTTATTTTGTTCGCTTCGCTGTTTTTCGTTAATTTGATGAGTAAAGTTCAAAGATAACGTTTACAAGTTCTGGTGCCAAAATATACTAAATTTTCAATTTCCTGAACCGTAATTTAGTTTATAATGTAACAAACAAGACCAAAGATTATTCCGATTTGCAACCATTATTTCTCATTTTAGCGAAAGTTCAAACAACTTTTTTCGTGTAAGAATAAAAATATACGAGCAAGTCGTTAAAAGTACATCCGCGGGCAATTCTAACTGTGCGATCTCTTAAAGTATTATAAAATTCTAAAAAATAAAAGTGTTATTTTAAACTCTATTCCTTAGTATGTTAAGTTGATTGTCGGCTGTAAAAATACTCCCCTTCGGCTGACAGTTTAAGTTTTCAAAGAAAACTAAAAAAAGTATACTGTTGAAGTTTTGGTTTTAAAAAAGATATGATTTACGTTCAGTCGCCGACTGTTGTTGTTACAGCAATATTTTTTACTAGTTCGTGACTTTTTTATTTACGAATTTTATTTTAGCGATCCAGGTCTAAAAAGGGTGCTAAAGACAAATTGCTTTCCTTCAAAGTTTTAGTAGTTATTTGAACTGCGGACTACTCTAAATAAAACCGTCATTTTACTTCTCTAGGGATTTAAAAATAAACTTGTTACAGTAACTTGGCGTATTCGTTGCGTATATATGTATGTATATATCATCACCAAAAAATATTCTCCATGCGTGACATTAGTGTCACGAATGCTGAAAATATCAAAGCTGTGTCGGTGACTGTACGTAGTATCAATTTTGTCACATTATATTTTACACTTTTCCTGTGTTAATTTAATTAAGGGCAAAAACGCATTAAGCTTACGTTACGGTACCTATAAAATAAAAAGCTTAACCTAATATTATACGTACCCACGTACATACGTTTCACTAATGATTTAATGAGTCAAGAACAATGTTATTTAAAATGAGGTTATGTAATGATGTTTCGGTACTGATTAAGACGCAAATAAAGAATATCCTAGATAAGCAGTTCTATTTTGTAAGATCTCACTATCGAACTCACTTTCGGATTCACGTGTGAACTAGTAAAGTATTATAATATTTATCGTAAAAGTGAGATTTGAGGTTGAGATGATTTTTTTACGGAATTTAACTTCTGATCAGTAGAAGTCGTCTTTGCATCTTTGAAATTTAAGTCTAAAGTAATGATTGAAACAAGGATCCAACTACGCTCTCTTGGCCTATCTAGCCTATTATTTACCTGCTTTAAACAAAGATTGACAATACCAAACGCCCGTGTCGTAGCAGTGTCATCTGAACTAGACGTACTCTAACTTGGAGTATTCGTATAGCAGCGATAGCTCAGTGGGGAGACCAACAGACTGCAATGCAGAGGGTCTCGGGTTCGAACCCACGTCGCGCACCTCTGACTTTCGGAAGTTATATGACTTTTCGAAATTATGTGCGTATTGATTGACAATTATCGCCTGCTCCGTGCCTCGAAGAGCACGATAAGCTGTCGGTCCCGGCTGCCATGTAAGTAAATCTATGGTAGTCGTTATTGGGGAAGTCGACACAAAAGATCCCACTGGGTCGAAGTGCCGCCGGTCTGTACTGACTGGTCCCCACATAAGATATGATATGATATGCAGTATTCGACTTCGAGCAAATGACCTTTCTAATAATTTATAATTACTAATTTAATTATATCAAAAATCGAAGATTTTAGTAAGCGACACTTATTCTTACCAAGGTCATCTCTGAACCTTTTGAGTTAAAGAACTTTCTAATACCAGTCCTATTGACAAACGGGACAAATAGTATTTTTTTTCGATTTCACTATGTCGTCCCATTTTGTTGAGTTCGTATTAGCATGAGATGACGGACGGCCGAAGATCTCTTCACCAATGATCACAAAATGAGTTAGTTATAAAAATGTGGTATAGGCCATCTGCACTAATATTGACCAAGTGCTGACTTCACACACCTTCGAAAACACTACGGGGAACTCACAATCTTGTATTGATTTATAACGTATGCTCTACTCTGAAAGCGAATGGCAAATGTTCTGTGGCGAATGGTAATTAACTTCTTACAAACAATTGCAATAAAAACTCTATTGATCTTTGTTTTATATTCGAATGAGTCAACTACACTAAACATAAATACGTGCGCTACATTCTTAATATTGTATCGGCATATTGTGGTGATGCTGAATTCAAATGTTATTCGAATTCAATCACACAACATTGCATTCGAATCAAATTCAGTGTAACTGTCACGTGCACATCACAAACGTTATGTAACATAATATACATGCGTAATAATTACAGCTTAGTAAACACTCACACATTACTTCAAATCAGTATTCCCTGTGTCGTGCTAACAAACTCAAATCATATGCACAAACAGCTACGTTAGATCTAGACTGAGTGGCGTAAGCCATACAAATTGTTATGACAAAGTAAACCCCGCCACTCATGGATTAGGTAGACACGCAAAATTGTTGCACCATTTTCCCTGTACCAGATTTTCTTTGTACCTTTGTATTCCTTGGATTAGATAACATGTGTCATATTTATCTGTTTATTAGTGAGTGTATAAATATATAAATAATTGGCATGCCACTCATTAATTTTTTTCTCTAAAGGATATAGATTTCACCCACATTTTTCTATCTATGTTTTTACATATTGGGAGTAAATGCTGCTAATGCACTGTAAACGGCTTTAGGCTCAATTCTTATCGACCTGGCCAGAGCCTTGCTTGGAAAGTAATGATGCCAATAGCGTTGGATTGCGACCGCTAGATTACTAGCATCTCTGCCAAACCACAAGCGATAGAATATGATTATAAAGATAAAGTTAAAATGCTGTAAGATTTAAGACAACAAAAACTGATCGCTGCCCTGTTTGCTGCCGGAATGTTGTCATCTCCGTGTAAACTGAGCCTTATGTTTACACACGAAGCTGTTTGTTGTTTTCAAGAAAAACAAACATTTTGATTGATTTCTTAGAACATAGCGCCCACTGTCAGCTCGTGTACTTAAATGAGATGGAGTGAGACCATTAGCAACTTCCAGCTTAATACAGCCTTATGAAATAAATAAAATATTAAATCCCTAAAAAGTAAACATGCTTTTTTAAAATTCAAACATCCGAAAATCTACAATTAATGTTTTGCAACGATTTTTAAATGATTAATTCTTCATCTCAGCCGGAAGACGGCCACTGCTGGATATAGGCATCTCCCAAGGTTTTTCTTACAGACCGGTCTAAGATTAATGATGATGATTATTTAATAGTTTATATAGTTTATTATGAAAAGATTACACAATGATTTTGAAAGTCAATATTAACTACCTCAATGTTTGCAATTAGTTGTACCCGGATTTTATTTTCAAGGCGGCCAAAAAGTTTTCTGATATATATGTCTGAGTAGCAACGCAGAATCTAATAGCATAGGCAGTAGACGTTAATAAGCTCGTCCCCTATTATTTAGTATCCATAGACATAGCTGTTAAAATGTGAGTGCAATACAACTATACTTACTTTATCTAGAAAGCATGAGTACATACATGCTTTTAAATAGTTTTAAATAATGTTAGGTGAGTTTGGGTACAGAGAGACTTTTGCTTAACCTTGGATGTTGCACAAACTGAAGCACCTTGCCTGGTGAATATTTCAACCCTATAAAAACAGAGCCTTCTGTTTTGCTCCTGTAGTAAGAAGACTTTTCATTTGTGTAGACAAAGGCCGCCTTCATAATAAGCATGAAATTTCTAACCGAAAGATCAGTTACATTTTTACCTTGTCTTTGTAGTTGGTGTACCACCAACTTCTTTATTTTAACGTTGGTTCTACACAAATAACGTCCCTGCCGTTGTAGTCATCTACACAAAAAAATTAAAAAGGCCGCATTAAGGATAATTTTTTGTCGACAAATTTTAAAAGATTTACGAAAATTCAAACAAAGTACACCCATATTCGTAAAACTATCTGTGCACGACTGAATTTATGTCCCGTGTGAGGATTGAACCCACTACACTTGGCGCAGTGACAATGCCAAGGCAACCACTTAAGCCAGTACGCCATCCGTGCAGATGTTGCTTACTATCAGGTTTGGAACCAAAATTGGTTGACAATTAAAAAGATTGTAACAAATCGTTTTATCCGAAAGGTTATTCGAATAAAACAGCTATAATCGATGTTATTTATATGTCAAATGATTGATAAAACTATTATCGAATGATAAATCGAGAAAACACCGATGTGATCGATTCGCCGGCTTGTACCCTCATTCATACAGTTTATAGTAAATGTATTATTAGTGAATCCGATTTCTATTGGATAACGATATGTCAGACTGACTAATGTCTTACATACATCATTATATTTTGTATTGGAAGATGTGAAATCTATTTGTTTTCTATATCTCACTCTGCATTGACGCATGTTCAGGATTTCGGAATATGGTAAAGGTGGTGTATTTGTATGTAAATGAGATTGATTGGTCGCCCTCGATGGCGTAGTGGTTAGTGTAACCAACTGCCACGCCTGAGGTCGCGGGTTTGATTCCCGCACAAGTCAAACATTTGTGTGCATGAATATGGATGTTTGTCTTGGTCTGGGTGTTTCTATGTATAATATGAATGTATTTACAAAAAAAAAGTATATAGGTATGTATGTTTATCCATTGTCTAGTACCCATAGTACAAGCTCAGCTTAGTTTGGGCTAGATGGTGTTGTGTGTATGTAGTAGAATATTAATATTATTATTATGTAGAGAAATTCATAATTCTATTTTTTTTTCAATTACTCTCACATGTAGTGAATGAGCTTCAGGTATACTTATCATCAACCTATTAAATCACAGTGGCACGCCGGTGATCAGGCACTACAGGTGTTCAATGACGTCTGACATTCCAACAATTGACAAGTGAACCATTTTATATTCTGGATCAAACATTAGAAACTAAAATGCATAGATGTGAAAAAATCTATTTCGCCTGCACGGCAATTTGACTTCAAAAATGGTAGTAACACTAGCTTGTAAGTTTTATGTTATACTAACACAATGGATATTAGTCTGAAATAAATTATTATTATTAAATCGTCACCTCGGCACTTGCCACGTTTTGTTTGTTGTTTGGTTCTGTTCGAACCCTAGGGACAAATAATTACTGTGTGATACACAACATTGTTGTTTACCGCCAGGGTGTTTATTGTCCGTTATGTAAATTATTAAAAGACTTCGCAAAGCTTGTGATTTTAATAGAACAAAGAGTAAGATAATTAAATAGATTCGTTATTTCCACAATATATATTAGAGATATCTGTCGAACAGATGACCTCATGGATTCTTCGTTCAGAACGCCATGTTGGCGCTTTTCCTGGACACCATTAATCTTTAAAGGGATATCACGGATAAGATCAAGGTACATTTTTTACAGCGGCGTCCTCTCGTGATTCCCATTTACAACTTCATCGTCCCTTTGTCAATCACTTTTGATCCAACTCGTGTATTTATCTCCGATATTAAGAAAAAAGGTTGTTTTATACCTGAGCTCACCTCATGGTTCACTGTTATCGTAGTCTATAGATGCTTATGCATAACAAAGACGGTTTATTTGACTTTGCGGATAAAGAGTTATACATCAGGTGTGCTTCTTTTTTTCTCTCTCTCTTCCTTTCTTAGTCTTAAGAGGGTAACTATGTCTCTGGACCAACAAGCTACTTTCTGCTTGCTACTAAAACTACTATTACATTGACATATACATTGTAGTATACTTTAAATTAACTGTAATAGTTAACTTTATTTGGAACAGAAAGTAATGAAGTATGGTTCATTACTTTCTGTTGGAGTGGCGCAGCGGTAGTGAATGCCACTGCTGTGCATGGGGTGTTGGGTTCGAATCCTAGGTCGGGCCAACAAAAATTTTTTGCGATTTTTTGCCTCGATATCTGAATAGCAGCCTGGCGTCAGGAAGTTGTATTAGACATCTCCATGCCTAGGAAAGCAAGCAAGCCGTCGATCCTGCTCCTGATCTCTCCCCGATCGTTACAGATTATCGTCCCATTGGATTATAAAAGGTAGGGAACAAAGAGAGCACTTGTATTTGCGCATGCATATGTGTTTTCTTTTTTTTTATACAACTACGTTGGCAAACAATTATACGGCCCACCTGATGGTAAGTGGTCACCGTAGCCTATGGACGCCTGCAACACCAGAGGCATCACTTGCGCGTTGCCGACCCTTTAGAAAAGGAAATAGGAAGGAAAAGAAGCAGGAAGGGGGAAAGAGGGTGATAGCCTGCGTAGATGGCCAGTCTTCGTTAAGAATGGCCGCCGCTGTTCAAGTTCTGTTTCATCCTAGATTAGGATATACATAATATAACAACTATCACGTAATTACGCGATGCTATCAATGCACTTGTATATAAATAAAATGGTGTATATTAGTTGTCTTAATATGATTGTCAAGTCGTATAAGTGCGCGAGGCCATAACATTAGGATCGCGCGACGCGATTATCTTTCAAATGTTAGTTAAGTAACATGTAAAATGAAACGACATTCGCGTTGCGCGAATCGGCTATGTCTAGCAATGGATTGCAACCGATAGATTAAATTGTATCGTATATTTCTATGTATGACCAAATGGTAGATGCTTTTTGGCATCCATATATATATATAAGTCACAGAGCAGAACACGCAAGCTTTGTACTAAAGACTCCGTATTTCTATTCAATACAAACGTTTCAGAAACCTGTACAGGCGATATCAATATGACTTGCATTGTCCTACTGACGGTGCTGTCAACATTCATCCCTTTCTGTTACTCGATACTATTATTATAACGACTTTCGTCTCTAGTGGAAATACTGCGCACAGTATTTTGAAATATGTGTCAATGAATGTTTTAGATTCTCATAATATTGTCTTCTGTTTACGCGAATGTTATTCATTGAAATTAAACTACTATATACGGATTTTATCGCGTTGTTTATTTATCACTGTATTACAAAATTTTGAAAATATCACTCTACTACTACTATTGATTTTATTTGACTAATTTATAAGCTAATAAAATTATTTAAACTATTAAATCTATTTATTTTTGGTTTACACTTTCCCCGTGACCATGGCTGCTGAAAAGCACCCGAAACGTCGGGGAAAGTGTAAACCAAAAATAAATAGATTTAATAGTTTAAATAATTTTATTAGCTTATAAATTAGTCAAATAAAATCAATAGTAGTAGTAGAGTGATATTTTCTAAATTTTGTAATACAGTGATAAATAAACAACGCGATAAAATCCGTATATAGTAGTTTTAGATTCTGTTTTTAGTATGCATAATCTAATTTTAGATAGTGAGTCTAAATCGTGTTAGTAAATAATATTGTCTCTAATCAAGCTGCTTTCTACGAATTGTATGCAGTTAATTACAATTATTCGATATTTTAGAAAATTATTTATTGCTCTAAAGTTTCAGCGGCTTTTGACCAGTCATGGCCACGAAGAGCTCTAACCATCAAAACGTTGGCAAGAGTGACAAAATTAATAGTTGTAATAAATATAAAGTAGTTTAATTTCAACGCGTTGGCAATTATTTTGAGGAAAAATACCTTTTCATTTCCCGACATTTTAAAAGGTCGTCTATGTCAATATTTTTTCCAGTGCTACTTTAGAGTGTGGTGAGTAGGCAAGTAAAACATCACGCCACGTGTGACGTAGATCGTATGATCTCGTGCTGCGTTGAGAGTATTACCTAGTTAGTTTACCTAGCCTTTTGCAACACAATTTCAGTTATCATATTATCCAACTGGTCTACATTTTACTTAGCCCAATAAAATGTGTTGAGTACCTCTTAAACGTAGCAAACACGTGGAGTCTGTTAAGTTTAGTACCACCTATTTTCCTCGCCAAGTGTTATGAAATAATTTTCAAAGATAATTCCGAGCATTTTAGGCGTCCTTTTCTCTTTCCATATATATGCTCCATTACGCTAATGCTTGACTAATCCTATTTATTCACCGAGGTAATCGCAAATACCTGTATTAGAGTATACCATTATTCCAGATGATCATACTTTTATGAATAAAGTAAATTATATTTAGTGTGGTCTGGAGTTAGTTACCCGTTATTGACGTCAGGATAATAATAATAGACAAAGCCAGACAAATATTTTACTTCGAGAGCCTCGCTGTTTTCAGCATAAATGGGCCGGCTCGACCGGGGAAGGACTACCCTCTCACAGAATATCGACGTAAAATAGCAGTATTCCTACTGTTGTGTTTCGTTCGGTGAGTGAGAGTTCCGGAGGCCCAATCACCCCCTTTCCTTCCTTCCCGCTCCTTCTCCCTCCCACTTCCTTTCCTAAAGTGTCGGCAACGCGCAAGTGATGCCCCTGGTGTTGCAGGCGTCCATAGGCTACGGTGACCACTTACCATCAGGTGGGCCGTATGCTTGTTTGCCAACTTAGTTGCATAAAAAAAAAAGTTAATATAACACGATTAACACATATAAAGATCAGAAACAACACACAATGAGAAACAGGAAAAACAATAGAAATACAAAGCTTAAGACCGAGAATGAGATCTAAATAGGAGCTATGTCAGCATATGTCAGAAGATAGCCTGACGATGGTTTGCAACTAGGCTCTATAGCTGAACATAAGGTCATGGGCCTTATTAGCAGACAAGCAGAAAGCTAGCTTGATGGTAATTTGTTACCGAAATTTATAAGTACCACATTGTTTCACGTATATTGTACTATCCTTCCAAATTTCTCTGCATTTTTAGCTGTTTTAGTTTCACATAACAGGACGAAACCTAACCTCAAACAAAAAATATATACATTTTCGTAAGAATACAAATATATCAAGCAAATACAAAACGGCGTCCTCCTTTAGTAGATAATATTCTTTTAACCACTGCAGCCTTCATATCTCTCGGGCTATTTTATATTTCTTAAATGTAATGGTGGTTTTATATACCCATAACTTTGAGACTAAGGAAATCTTGGATCTTCATCCGGTCCTTGGTTTATCTTTTCAAAATTATTGCAGCTGTTAC